>CM062817.1:1847327465-1848527465 GCA_031772625.1 Pinus tabuliformis | reverse complement strand
CCATCTTCAAATATTGATTGTAGACTTGGGCTTTCAACGATTCATTTCTGGCCTTTATTTCTTTGAATTTTTCTTTGATGTCTAAGGAATTGTTAGATGAAGGCCTGAAGGATGATACTTCAGCACTTTGTTGTCTTTCCAGCTCTTGTCTTTGTGAACTAGAAGGTGTCCCACCTACTGGGAATGTATGCTGACTGTCTGCACCTTCCTTCCTTAATCTCTTTGTAGTTTCTTCAAAAAATTCCTCTTTTGAATGTGGATTTAGCCTATGCCTCTTAGCACCAGGCTAGTCTGAAGGACCACTGGAAGGGGTAGCTACTTCCCTATCTCTTTTTAAATTCTTTTCCTCATTTAGAGGAGTCTGAAAAACTGGGGGATCTTCCATGTTAACTTGAGTTGGATGGGTCTGTGTTTGAGCCTGTTCTTGAGAGATTTCAGGCTTCTTTGACATGCTTGATTGCCCTATTGTTGGAGTATTGGTTCCTTGTTCTTTTTCCTGTGATGATTCTGCAAGTGGTGTACTAGTTTCTTGTGAGTGCCTTTGAGAAGTATCTGTTGTTGAGGCACTAGTCTCTGGTGTTGGCTTTTGAGAAGTCCCAACTGGTACCTATTCACAAGAGTCCAGTTCAAGTGTTTTTTCTAGGTCTTTCATTACATCTTATACGTTGACTTGATCACTATCCATCTCTACAAGTGTCCCTTCCCTCCATTTATCCATGTTTGCGTATTGCTCAATTTCTGGGATTCTGTGATGAAAATAAGGTGATAACCTATTTTTCATTCTCCTATCACAGATGAAACTGTGGGGGTCATATTTCCAACCAAAGCTTTTGTTTAATTTCATATGGTTTTCTAGGTTTCCTTCTGCTATTTTGCCTACTTCTCTATTATTGCAGACAAATTGGCCTAGGTGATCTATGATTCTCAACTGTGCTTTCTTCTTAGCCTTGGTAAAGTGGATATGATCTGATTTTATCATTTATTTGTAATACTCCAATGCAAACAGCCTCATTTGGACATATTTTGGTAGCTTGAATGGGGTAAGCCCACAACAATATATCCTAATCTCTGTGTGATTCTAGTACAAGTACTAGTCACCCACCTTGTATTGTTTTGATAGCTGAAGGATCCTTTTGATTTCATCACTTATCCTAGGAGGAGGATTTCCTATCAGCATGGTGGTCACTGGGTGGACAAACTGGTCAATGAATTCATTATATGAATAAGGGCAAGCAAAATATTGGTGGAAGATAGAAGTCCAGAAAATGACAGACCTTGGATTACCCTTTGTATCAAGTTTGTTCATAGAAAATGGGAATCTGTCAGACTGATAGTAGAGGATGAGGTGATATATGAATGTTGAGTACTTGAATACTTTCTCATTTTCTAGTCTCATGAATTGGTCATGGATTTTATCAGCAATAAATGCAACATAGTTGTACTTGACAGCAGGGGGTTGACCAGGGGTAAAAATGGACATCAATACTAGGGTCAATTCATCCACATACTCACTGGTGTTGAATCCCATGACTGCAGCTATCATATCAACTATAGTCTTACCTATCTCTGTGAAGAAAACTACCAAATAAGGAGGGGGATCTTTGGGTTGATGGTTCTTATCCACAAAAGTTTGAAAAAGGCAACTGAGTTCAGATTGGGATAATTTAGATGATTTTTCAAGAAAATCTCCAAGGGAAATGGGGGTGAGGGCTTGACTAGGATGAAACTGAAGCATCTCATTGATTGAGTCTGCAGTAATTGTGAAGAGGATTGTTTGATTGGGAGACATCATTGCTCTGAGGTTTGGGTCATAATTTGCATGGCACTGATGGATTATGTCAGGGAAAATGTGCACAGAAGGGAGAAAGTACATTGGAATATTGGATTCCCAAATTCCTATGCTATCATAGCCATTCAAGTGATTGTCTCAGTGCTGGAAAAATGCTTTTAGGTGGTTTTTATCAGTATTCAAGTTTTTTATTTTAAAATCCTTATCTACCAGGGGCAGATAGTCCAAATCACAGTGAGGGGTATTGATGGGTGCAATATTTAGGGCAACAAAGGCTTCCATTCTGGTTCTTGTGGATTCAGATAGGAAACTAGGGTTTTTTACGTGAAATTAGCGAAAACGGCGGGTCTGAGAACTTGAATTATGAATGTAGCAACTGAATTATGATAAAATTTGGGTTTTTCAGTTCTAAATATAGAGGAAAGCAGATATTCACAAGGTTTCTTGATGGGAATTGGTAAATACCTGTTTTTGGACTCGGGCAATGGATTGCAGGTACACTGGGTGTGAATAGCAGGCTCGGAGTGGCGTCAGACTGCAATTTTGAGGGTGGTTAACGGTTGGGCACATGAACTGGTTGACCTCGACGTTCAGTTTGCATGGATGTACTCGTTCACAGAATAGGACGACAAACTGATTTCTTTTATTTTTTACACAAAGTCAAAAATTTGGTGAGCTTTGGGATTTGGACAGGTGGCATCAGCGAGTGAACGATTTGATGTTTTGTCGTTAGCGGGAGGCAGTAAGCAGTTTTCATCACACCGTTGATGGAGGGGAGGCACTATCTGTGCTAGACCGTGTGATTCCATACGATGAGTCACGCGTGGCGATGGCACTATTCAAAAAAACGCTCATCGTCGCGCGCTAACGTTCACGGAGGGTTGTGCGATATGCACGACAACTGTCGGATCGAAGGGGTTTGATCAGACGACTATCGGGGATGTGAAGTGATGGGAGTTTAATGAGGGCGGGCCTGATATAATTTAAAGGGTTATAATTACATCGGAGGCGATGTGATTGCCCGAAAAGTTATTAATTAACTGTGGGGGTTAATTAATCCTTATATTAATATGGCGGGGTTGGGGTTCTTAATTAGTTACAGATTAACTAATTAATCCTCATTAAAAGTGTATTATGGTTATATTTTAACTGAGGGGTGGGATGGTTTTTAATATTTCTAATAATATGGGAGTGGGTAATTGTTATAGGGGAAACATATATTAACATAAATTAGTAATTAATATGACCAAATGGAAAAGCACTAAGTCTAAAACATTTTCGTGTGTATGTTTAAAACTTAGGCTAAGTGAACATGAGGGTTTTTATGTAAAATGGTTTATTTTCCCTAAGTAAAATAGGATTTTACTTAGGAAAAGATTTATTAAGGGAATGAATGATTTTATGAAGGGGTGAATATTGATGAAGGGGTTTAAGTACTTAGGCATTATAAATTATTGGGCCAAGGGTCCGGTCCCTCCAAAATTCAAATAAATGCTCTGGACCCCTCTAACTTTGATAGATACCTTGGCACTTAGGGGAAATTAGTGAAAATTTAGGAGAAATGAGAAGGGAAGCTAATTATTTTTGACTTTTCTTGCTTGTTGTGCCTTCCATGGGAAACATGCTTTTGCCTTGTGATGAAAATAAAAGATTTACACATTTAGAATCATCATTCACCACATATTATTCTGCAACCATCATCTACTTACCCTACCTACTTTAACCTAGCATTTTCACTTCTTTATTAGGGTGCACTTAGACTGGCAAACCCTTATCAAATTTTATTTTCTTTTACATGGTGATGCTTATCTAAGTCTACACTTATTACATCCAAGGTCTCAGATTAAACTGTTGAGCTCCTTTATTTAATCTACCTTTCTACTTATCTGCCAAGATTACACTGTTTGGTTAGATCTTTATTCTCTATTTCTAAAACATGAAATTGAAATATGAACTAGCCAAGCTTAAACTGTTTGACTATTCATGAATTGTGGCATAAGTGACAAACTGCACACAATTTTTATTATACATAAGTAAAAAAGTAGTGGCATTTAGACTTGCACACTTTCCTGGTCTTTCTTTTTGTTGGGGTTCATTTTCTTTCATTTTTTTGACCATCTTTTATTCTTTTCACCCTTTGATTTTTCTTTTAGGGTATACCCTCTTTACATTTTTTAAATTTTTTTATTTTTTTATAAATATGGAAAACCTTTGCAACAAGTAAAGGTATGAACATATTACAAAGCTAAACCAAGTCAATCATGAAATATGACACCTATTGGTATAGGGGCATAATAGTGGCTCCACTTGGGGATGGCTTTCCCTGGTGGAAAGTCAAGAACAGTAGATCAGTGGCCTCTTAATGACTTTGACTATGCTCTGCAATCTCCTTTTGTTTGCTGCTTTATTGTATGTATGACAGTGATACTTTTGAAGCTTAGGGCCTTCTCTTCGGGCTTCAACTCCAAAACTTTACTGTCCAATCAACACTCTGACATTACAAAGGATATAATATGTACATGAAAAACATAGTAACATTAGTAAGTTGGATCAAAGTAATGCTTTAACATCCGACCATTGACTAGTCCTTCTTCTGCTTCTGTACCATCTAACTCTTTAAGAAAATATGCATTGTTTCCTTTGAAAGCATAGATGATGTATGGTCCTTTCCATAGGAAGTCAAACTTCCCATGTTTCCCCTTATCCTCTCTTCTAGAATCCCATATTAACACTTTATCTCCAAGGTATAAATCCTCTGCCTTGGTTCTTTTGTCAAATATATTCTTAAGCTTCTCCTGCAACACTTGGGATCTTTGGTACACCTCCTCCCTGGTCTGCTGTAAATTGATGGTTTGGTTTATCCTTCTTTGAATATCATTAGGTTCCACTTGAGCTTCCTAGAGTATCTTCATGACAAGAACTCCTAGTGATGAAGGAGAAACAACCTCCATGCCATACAATAATTCATAAGGACTGGTTCCAATGGATTTTTTTGTTGTAAGCATGTTTGCCCACAATGCATTTATCAGGTTTTTGTTCCAGGTTTTCTTATTTTCTTCCAACAGTTTTTTGATGATATTAACTAGATTTTTGTTGGAAGATTCTGCCAATCCATTCCCTTGAGGGTAGTAGTTGTTGGGTCGTTAATATACCATTATTATTGTCACTTTTGAACGCTTATTCCACCCATGTCTTCCATTCTTCATCACGTCATTTATCATAATTTATCATATAATTCTATTTTATAATGATTTATGCTCTTATGAATGAATATTATTTATTCTCCTTTATTTCTAATAAATTGATGATTATGCATGATTTTATCAATGATAGTTTTAATAAATTGGTTGTAACATTATTCACCATTATTAGCCTCCAAGGTAATTTCTAGATTGAAGATTTCATCATTAAAAGTGTCAACTCAGAAATGCACTGGAATAAGAAGTGACAGTTTTGCGGTTTAGATTCTGAGCAAATGAAGCAGAATATGGAAAATTCGGAACATGGGTTTTGTCTAGAACGGACCCAGTTAACTTTAGCTAAGAATGGCTTGCCCAAATTCGGCTTGTACTGAGAGAAACGCAGGGTTCTTTGAGCACGATTTTCTCAGATTTGTTGTTGCGGTCGTCCTCCAAATCTCAGATGCAAAGCCAAATTCGTCTTGCTCTTGTTGAAAGATGGATGGAAATATATCTTCTTGTTAATCAATTGGTTGGAAACAATCTAATTTTGTAATAGAAATTATGTTGTACTTATCTTTATTGTAACTTCTCTCTGATCTCTCTCTATTTAAATGAAAACAGAGATCAGAGATAAGGGATGATTTGGGGGATGGAAAAATGATGGAATTGAGGATTTAGAATTAGAGATTTAGAATTAAGAATTCATGATAGGATAGGAGGCAAAAAGGAGATTGTTGCATTGCCATTGTAATTCTCAAAGCTTTAGCTGTTGTAATAATTTCACAGTTTGATGATGAATAAATAAAAGGGTTGTTGTTCACTCTTCTCATCTGAAGTAGCTCAGCAGCATCCGCTGGCGGCTAAGGGCCCAGCCACTGGTGGATTATGCTGCTGCTATGTATTATATCTTTCCAATTTCCACCGTGTGAAGGTTTGATTTAATTATTATTTCTATGAATCGTATTGCCTTACAGTTTCATGTTTTTGCAGCGAGTTGTTATAATATTTTATGAAATTGTTTTATTGCACAAGCTGAGATTGAATCGCGTGGCTGTTCTTTTCCATCATGACAGAGGTTATCATCCTTCTCAATGTATATTGTTATGCTGTTCATTTCAAATGTAAAGCTTCGTTGTTCATTTCAGACCTTGATATTCATTATAGACTGTTGGTTATTCGATTCCTTTAATTACAGTTTGTTGTCCATTTACTTTGTTGTTCATTTATGTTAGTTAATTGCAATAGTTTTCTTTTAAAGAGTTTTCCTAGTTTACTTTCAATGGCAGCTTTAATTCAATTTCTATTTCCTTTTAATTGCTTTAAAGCAGGACTGTCAACTGTAGAGAATATTGGTTATTGCTTCCTCGTTCCCAGATTGATTGTCTTGTTCTAGTTTGATTTCAATTGCATCAATCTCTAGAGGAATGAGTTATTACTACTGTATCCTCAATTGATGTTTGCTAAGTGAATAGTTGGATTTCAGAGCATTTGAGTTTATGTTATTATTAGATTTATTTTCCAGCTTTCATTTACTTTTGGATTTTAAGCACTATACTGCAAAACATTACTCTTGAGTAAATAGCCGCCTCAGACTGAGTACACTCTTGAAATAAAAAGTCGTCCTTGGGTTGATAATTAATGTGAAGGTAATTAGGAGTTAAAAAGACACCTTTTTATTGCTCGACAGTAGGTTGTGGAATGGCCCAATATAATGTGATACTTGTTACAAAAACTAATCATTTTCTTTGATTTGAAAGCTGCAACATTATCAGTAATGATTTTAGTGGGGCAACCAAACCTGGACAATATATTGGTTTCTAGGGAACCTATGATCACTGTGTCATTAGCCTGTCTAGAGGGGATGACCTCTATCCATTTAGTAAAATAGTCTATAGCAGTGAGTATCCATTTGTGTTGGCCTAAAGAGGGTGGATGTATTTCTCCAACGAAGTCAAGACCCCATTGCTGAAAAGGTTTCTCGGTAGAAATGGGTTTTAGGGGTAAAGGTAACAACTTTCTCTTACCTTCAAAGATTTGACATTTATGGCAAGAAGTTAGAAATTTCTTCACATCTGCAAACAAGGTTGGCCAATAGAATCCAGCCCTTAGGATTTTGTCTCCAATTGACTTCCAGTAGAGATGTCCACCACAATCTCCTGCATGAAATTCCTGGAGAGCCTTGTCAGCTTCATTTTTTAGTAAACAATTCAATAAAATTCCTTCATGATCTTTCCAAAAAAGAGTATTATCTAAGATACAAAACTTTGAAGCTTTCATTTTTAAAAACCTATTCTTGGTTCTGGATAACCCTGGAGGAGCCTACAGGTTTTGTAAAACATAAATTATATTAGCATACCAAGGTGAGTCTGAAAATGCCTCGCTGATTTGTGGAGTTGCCATCTCCTGCTTGTTATCCAGTTCATTTATGTCGAGGGCTTGACAATTAGTTTCTGCCATGAGCTTGGCCAATCCCTGAACTTTTATCAGTTTCGTAGGTTTTATTTTTATATCATACTCTAAGATGGTGGCTATCCATTTACCTCTTTTTCCCTCAATTCCATCTTGAGTTAGGATGTCTTTGACAACTGCATTAGGAACATAAGCTATCACATGAGAGTATAATATGTAGAATCTGAAGTCTTTAATGGCTTTTACCAGTGCAAAAGATTGTTTCTCCATTATTTTGTATTTTAATGATGCATCTCTGAGTGCTTTACTAAAAATGGCTATAGGTTTTTCACATCCTTGATCATCCTTTTGTAATAAAACTACTGCTATGGTGTGTTTTGATGCAAAAGAAAAAATGATGAAGTCTCTATCAAATTGTGGAATGGTGAGGATCGATGTTCTGGTTAAGGCCATTTTTATTTCTTCAAATGATTGCTTGGCCTCTACTGTCCATTTGATACTTCAATCCTTTTTTAGCATGTTATTCAGTAATCTAACGGGTTCCGTAAGTTAGAAATGAATCCTCAAAAAATTTATCTTTCCTAGGAAAGCTTGAAGTTCTTTAATGCTTCTTGGATGAGGTATCTGTAGAATAGCTTCTATCCTAGAAGGGTCAATTCGAATGCCATCCTTGGAAATGATGTGACCTAAAAGTTTACCCTCCTCCAAACCAATCAAGGACTTCTTTGGATTCAAAAAAATACCATATTTTCTACATTTTAAGAAAACTTGTCTGAGATGGTCCAAGTGCTATTGATCTAATTTTGAAAAAAAGGTTAGATCATCTAGATATATAACAAGAAAATCATGAATTTCTTTGGCAAAGGCAATGTCAATTTCCCTTTGGAAGGCTGCTCCTATGTTTTTTAGTTCAAATGGCATTTTGATGTACATAAAAGTGCCCCATGGTGTTGTAAAAGCAGTTTTCTCTTGGTCATCAGGATGAACCAAGATTTGTTTATATCCGGAAAACCCATATTAAAGTGAAATTCTAGAAGAACCCACTACCCTTTGCAAAATATGATCCATTTTGGGTAAGGGATAGTTATCTTTAAGAGAGACCTTATTCACATTTCTCAGATCAACACATAACCATATTTCCCTAGTTTTCTTTCTAGTAGGCACCAAGTTGGACACCCACTCTAAAAATTTAATAGGGGCAATAATCCCTGCTTCATACATACGTTTGATCTCTTTTTCAATTAAGGGTAATAACACAGGGTTAATTCTTCTAAGCTCTTGCTTAAAGGGCTTTTCATTTTATGTCAGAGGTATAGTATGTTGAATAATATAGGTGTCATATGATTTCAAATCCTCGTAACTCCAAGCAAAAACATCCTAGAATTTCCTCATAAGTTCAGCATATTTTAGCTTATGATCAGGAGGTAAAGATTTTGACAGTTTTATAAATTTTGGATTGTCCTGAGTACCTAAGGTGTATTCTTCAATGTCTACTTTTAATGATTCCATTTTAGGTTTCTTGGCAATGTCATTGAAATCAAATAGATCTTCTAGAGGAGTCAACCCTTTAGGTAGATGATTTTCCTTTAGGTTGATAACCTCAATTTCTTCTAAATCCATTTGTTTCAGGTCTTGAACTTCTTTTTGTGTGAATTTTGTGGGATGAAGCATATTTATTGAAATTTCCTCTAAAATGTTTGTTTCTACCTCATATAATTGATTAGAACTCATCAATGTATCAACAGCTATGTTACTGTTAGAAAATTCTTCATCTAAAGTTAAAAAGTTATTAATCTGCTCATCACTATCAAAAACCTGCCAGTTCTTCAGATTATCAGGGATGGTTGGTCTGTGCCTAATCTCAACAGTATATTGATGATCAGGTTCAAAAGGTAATTTTTAGGTGTTGGAAAACATAGCCACGCTATGGGCTTGCATATTGTGTTTTCTAGGAATAGTTGCAAGATGAGTTTATAAAAAAGTATTAAGAATTTCTATGACTGTTCCTCTATAATATCCTAGTTTGGGATCCCTAGCTGAGTAAGTTCCTTTATTATGTTTGATTATTAATTCTGAATCCCCTATGACAGACACTCTGATAGCTCCTAATCTTTTAACAAGTTTAAGACCCAACAAGAGAGCTTCATATTCTGCTACATTATTGGTGCACTTAAAATTTAATCTGTAGGCATGGCCTTCAACATGATCATTTTCTAAATTATACACCGAAACTCCTACTCCTGCTCCCAGTTTATTGACTGAGCTATCAAATTCTAAGAGCCAAAGGATTTCATGCTCATAATTGGTGTCTGGGGTAATAGGAGCTTGTTTAACAGTGGGATCTGGTTTTTCGTTCTCATCTGGTTTTTCTTTGTTATCTGATATTTCTTGAATATAAGCACTTGATTTTTCTTTTTTAATTTCTTTTGGTTCTGCTGCTAAAACTTCTAAAGTATTGGAAGGATCGGTTTCTGCGTTGTAAAGGATGAATGAGTCCATATCAGAGTGTACTGAGTAGATGGGGAAATTTTGGGGTCTTTCCTAACTACTTACTACATATTTCATCAACGTTTCTCTGTATAGTTTCTTTGGTTGTCCAAAAACCGAGATAGTAGCATATGACATATCCAATTGAAGAGATCCCTGAAGCTTAGCACCCCAGGACCTGGATAATAACATGCCATATTTAGGTGGTATATCTGCTACCACTATATCCATTAAAATTGTTTTTGCATGGTATTGAACCAATGAGACACGCAAGTCTTTTGTTAGTCCTAAACATCTCACCTAACTAGAGTCAAAAGAAAATAAATATTTGTATGGTCTGGTGATGTCTAGGTCTAGCTTTTCCATTACAGACTTGGGCATTAGGTTGTGAGATGCCCCAAAGTCAAACATGGCATTGTGAAGGATCTTATCATGTATATTTAAGCTCACATAGAAGGGAGGAATTCCTCCTTCTAATGGTTTTCCATTCACTTTTGGGCCAAAGATTAATTCGGGCTAGTCATCAAAAAGATTAACTGAGTCTTCAGTTCCAATAATTTTTAGTGATCTATTTATTTGAGCTCGGTAAGCATCATGTTTAGCTAATTTAGATAATGGGACAACAATTTTTAGCTTACCTACTTCAGTTTCCAGATTAAAGGGTTTTTCTGTTTGTGCTTTTGGATTTCGAACAACATTATTCTCTCTGTTTTCTATGTTTTCTATGTTTTTCTCCTTTTCAGGAGTGGAATCATGATTGGTTGATTCTCCTAAATCAACCTCTGGAGGTTCTTCCACAATTGCCTTGGAAGGAAGGGGAGTGGAGGGCTATTTTTTTTTTTGGTTGAATCAGAGACATCTTCAATTAAGGGGGTAGAAGGATTAGTGTCTGATCTAGAAAGAATATGTACAGGTGTGGTGACTGTCTTACCTTTTTTGGGCTGAATTAGAACCTTTTATTTATTTTTTTCAGGGACATCAATTCTCCTACTTCTTAGGTTGTACTGCTTGTGAACCTAAAATATGGTTGTATCATATCGCTCCCTAAAGTCAAATGACTCCACTGATTGAGTTTGAAATTATTTAAGTATGTAGGCTTCTTGATCCTCTTGGGTCAAGAAAACTTCTCCTTCATTACCAAGTCCCATCAGATTAATTTGAGTATCTTCTTCTGGTTCTTCAGAGTTGGAAGCTTCTGCATAATTCTCCTGGAAAGGGGGTCTGATGTTTTGGTCAGGACCATTCTTCCTAGTGTTTGGGTTTTGGTTTTTCCTGAAATTAGGATTTCTCCCTGTGTTGGTTTGCTGACCATCCCAAGGAGCTTTCCTTTCAATTGTCTCCACTCTGTCTCCTAGTCTATCCATCCCTTTAATTATGGCATCTAGATTTTGTTCAAAGGGTGAGGCTTCTTCCTTTAATGGTATTCTCCTTTCACTCCTAGCCTTGGTTCTTTTAGATATCAAATTGGCTTCAACACTGACTGTTATGATCTACATATCTTCTAAAGTACGAGGGTCTCAATCTCTCAACTAGAAAGCCATATCAGAATCAAATCCATTTGGGAATTTGATTAAGGCTAAATCAGATGGGGGTCTAAGATTTTGAGGTATGGCATTATAGACATTGTTGAATCTAGTGCAATAATTTTTCACAGTTTCTTATGTTCCTCTCTTTAGGTTTTCATATCCATATAGAATCTGAAGAGGGTCTTTCTTTTTCTCCCATCGGTTCAAGAATTGTCTATAAAGAGTTGCTAGACTGTCTATACAATTTGTTGCTAAACCTCTGAACCAGGTTCTAACTTCTCCAAATAAACTCTGAAAGAATATTCTCATTTGCACATCATCAACATCTATTTCATAAATTTCAAAATAATCAGTCATCTTCTTGGTGTTTTGTTGGGTTGTATAGGTACGAGTGTCATCAAAAATAGTGATCTTACTTTGGTAATCCTGGGGCATGGTACCTAGGTTTGCTGGTAGTACCAGGTGGGCATATCTGTTTTCCATTACTGTAGGTAATGGTGAAACAACAGCTGGGGTTGGAATAATAGTGGGTGTTTGAGTTGTAAATGGAGTGTTGGACGTGATGGTTTGTTGTGGAGTGGTTTGAGGTTGAGATGTATGATGAAAAGATGATGAACTTGCAGAAACGGTAGTGATTAAAGAGGGATTAGGTGTTCCTTCAATGGTAAGATCAGATTGTGGGGAGTTCTACAAATACCTATCAATTGACAAATTGGCAGCTTGGAGCTCTAATTCTCAGATAAAATCAGGGTTTGGGACTAGGTCAATTAATTCATAATTGGATGAATTCTTAAACAAAGAGGTCTCAAAGTATTCGTCAAAGGGTTGGTCTTCGAGGTAAATTCACCTAACAAGATAGGATGATGATTTGAAGGTGGGCCGAGGACTAACAGAACTTTCTTGTCTCCTAAGAATTCTGGGGATCAGATTGGGGTTCTTAAACACTTGTGGTGGATTTGGATCAGGATTAGCTCTAGTGTAACGACTCCTTTCTGAAGCCAGGTTTTTGGATTATGTTCTTGATTTTCTTAACTGATATTAAAAAAACAACTTCTGTGATTTCTTTAAGATGCTTTATATTTAGGGTTTAAACTTTCTTAAAGATTTATTATGACTGAGGAATTGTCTTCCCCAGCGGAGTCGCCACTATGTTATCACTCAGATTTTCCTTGAAGTTGTCAGAAGAAGGAAAGGGGTCCGAGGTAACCACAAACCAACTTTTAAGTATAGAATCTAGCCAATATGTACTCAGAGAGGGCTCTCTCTTTATGATTTAGCTTTGTTTAATAAGGTATTAGGCTAGTTATGAAAGCTTGGGGGTTTTGATTTTGATTGGTGGTGGAATTCAGGAGCAGATGGGTAAAACAGAGTATTTCAGGCCATTGGGCTATGGAGTCAACTGAAGATGGCTTAACTGGATTGGGTTGATTCAACAAAGGAGGGCTTCACAGGGAAAGATAGCTAAACAAGAGACAAATGGTAACTTGAAAGGGTGGAATGGTCTCGAAAGGGAGGAAGGGCAGTTAAGAATCCTTCAACAAATTTCAAGGGGAGGGAAAGTGGGTGATCATTAATAAAAAGCAGTTAAGAATTTCTTATTAAATGACCACAATGATAAACTAAGAAACAAGGAGCAACTAAGAATTCCTTGTCTATGATAGTTTAGATGAAAACATTAAGAACATAAACGATTTTAAAAACAGAATGCAATAAAGCACTTTCTGAAATATACTTTTTTGTTTATAGTTTAGATATGAAACACATGTGAAATATTAAACTAGAAAACAATAAAACACAAGATATAGAATACTTATTTGACCATTTTTTGACACATGAATCCTATGAAAAGTCCTTTGCTTTGTTACTGCTTCCAGCCATCCATACAAGAGTTGTTCCAATAGCACTTCTATTCCAAAAGAATAAGCATACAGAAATGTCTAAGAATCCAAACTATGTACTCCGAATGAGGAAGTACTTATACAAAAATTTACAACAAAATATCTCTTAAGTGAGAGAGATATATTCTAGGGAAACTAAATATATTTTACATAAAAGTAGAGACAGATGGTCTCGAAGATAGAAACTAAAAGTGAACTACTGACTTGTTGTCCCTTTTTTTTTGAATGAGTTGGAGGCAAGCCCTATGATTGAGTATCTTGTTGTCTTTCTCATGATTCTGTGCTGGTTACTTGCTTTTGACTTTTGACTGATACTCTTTAACCTGTTCTGATACTGTTTACATGCTTTATCCTCATTCATCGTCTTTTACCAAAATTGACCATGGTAAATACTTCACTTTACTTTTTACCATAGTAAATCATAAAATGTCTATCATATCTCTCCACCAATCATCCCTTGGTATCCTGGTCCTTTGTATATTCTTGAAGATTTCATCAGCCTCAGTGTATTTTAAAAAATTGGGCTGAACAGGAAACAAGTGTTTCAATTCATGCTCAAAGTAGAGAAGGTTCTCTAAGCTGTCATAGAGAACCCTGCCTGTAGGTAATGCTTTTGGTGCAGATGAACTAGCAAAGGAACTGGCTTGGTTGTTTGTATACTAGTACAGTTTGTCGACATAATCCTCATTCCTCATTAACTTATCACTGATTACTAAAGGACTTGGAAGTCCTTTACTCTGTAAAATGCCAAACTTTTCCATAAATTCATCTATGTCCTCCTGCATGTTCTGACATTTTCTTTCTAGGTTCTGCATTAGAGACCTTTTGGTTAAGACTTTCTTAATTTCTAGAATGGTTCCAGTTCTATCTTCAATATTCAGTTGTTCTAATTGATGCCTGGTCCTGCTGTTCAAAAAGTTTATCAGCTTGATAGCTTCCTCAGGCTTCCCTCCTAGCTCTTCCTTGGTTTTTTGAATTTCTTGAAGAGCAACTTTCACCAGTTCAATCTATTCAAAAATGATCTGTATTGATGACCAAACATCATTTATTGATTGAGTGATGTTGGTCCATAGAATTTTTCTAATATCTGTTAAAGGCTTTTCAAAGGTGAGATCCTTTTCCAGTGTTTTTACTTGTTGAGCCAAGCCTTTATTTTTCCTCACTTCTTCAGCAAAATTGATCTTTGACACATCATATTTCTGCTCCAAGGTGACAAATTTTTCCTTTACTTTTTGGAGTTTAGAAACTTGGAGTTTCATCTCCTCCATGGACTTAATTAATTCTTCAGTGCTCTGACCTGAAGTTCCTACCTGTGTTGTACCTGTATCTATACCTGTTGCTTCAATAGTCTCAGCTGTAACCAGAGGGACATTAGGTGCAAGAGTTGTTGCAAGTGTAGAAGGGACTGCAGTGGAAACCACTGGTACTACATTTTGAGGCTGAGAGGTCGACTCACTCTACCTGCTTTTTAGTGATTTTTCTAATTCTTGCTCAGTCTCCTTCAATTGTTCATTTAGCTTGAGGACTAGGTCCATAAGCTCTTCTTCAGCTTTCTTTTCAATAACTTCAGCTGTTTGTGGATGCATCAATGGTGGCAGTTTCAGCTACTTTCTTAGGGCAGCTATATCTTCATTTTTTTTTTTTATTAGGGCCTCTACAACTTTTACATCTTTTGGGTTATGACCCAATCCAATAATCAACTCCTCCAATGATTTAATTCTATTGTATTTTGCTTGTGAGGAGGCTCTTTCTAACTGTAACTGAGCAGTAGTATTATTTAGTGAATTTTCTAACCTGTGTTCGATCATGGCTTTACTTGTCAAGGTGGAATACACCATTTCCCCTGTCTGCTTGTGCGATTTTATTTGATCTATGGAGTGTATGTCCTTGGCGAAAACCTCAAAATCAGTTTTGAGGTAGTCTGCAAGTGATTGGGGCTGTTGTGCTTTGGGCTTAACAAAGCTCATCTACATTTTTCCTTCCTTGATGTCATCAGTTCACATCAACCCAGTCTTATTGGTAGGAGCCATCTTCAAATATTGATTGTAGACTTGGGCTTTCAACAGTTCATTTCTAGCCTTTATTTCTTTGAATTTTTTTTTGACGTCTAAGGACTTGTTAGATGAAGGTCTGAAGGATGATACTTAAGCACTTTGCTATCTTTCCAACTCTTGTCTTTGTGAACTAGAAGGTGTCCCACCTACTGGGAATGTATGCTGAATGTCTGCACCTTCCTTCCTCAAACTCTCTGTAGTTTCTTCAAAAAATTCCTCTTTTGAATGTGGATTTAGCCTGTGCCTCTTAGCACCAGGCTAATCTGAAGGACCACTGGCAGGGGTAGCTACTTCCCTGTCTCTTTTTAAATTCTTTTCCTCATTCAGAGGAGTCTGCAAAACTGGGGGATCTTCCATGTTAACTTGAGTTGGATGGGTCTGTGTTTGAGCCTGTTCTTGAGAGATTTTAGGCTGCTTTGACATGCTTGATGACCCTGTTGTTGGAGTACTGGTTCCTTGTTCTTTTTCCTGTGATAATTCTGCAAGTGGTGTACTGGTTTCCTGTGAGTGCCTTTGAGAATTATCTACTGTTGAGGCACTAGTCCCTGGTTTTGGCTTTTGAGAAGTCCCAATTGGTACCTATTGACAAGAGTTCAGGTCAAGTGTTTTTTCTAGGTCTTTCATTACATTTTCTATGTTGACCTAATCACTATCCATCTCTACAAGAGTCCCTTCCCTCCATTCATCCATGTTTGCGTATTGCTCAATTTCTGGGATTCTTTGATGAAAATAAGGTGATAACCTATTTTTCATTCTCCTATCACAGATGAAACTGTGGGGGTCATATTTCCAACCAAGGCTTTTGTTTAATTTCATATGGTTTTCTAGGATTCCTTCTGTTGTTTTTCCTGCTTCTCTATTATTGCAGACAAATGGGCCTAGGTGATCTTTGTTTCTCAGCTGTCCTTTCTTCTTGGCCTCGGTAAAGTGGATCTGAACTAAGTTTATCATTTTTCTGTAATACTCCAATGCAAACAACCTCATTGGGACATATTTTGGTAGCTTGAATGGGGGAAGCTCAAAACCATATATCCTAATCTCTGTGTGATTTTGGTACAAGTACCAGTCACCTACCTTGTATTGTTTTGATAGTTGAAGGATCCTTTTGATTTCATCACTTATCCTGGGGGGGGGGGGGATTTCCTGTTAGCATGGTGATCACTGGGTGGACAAACTGGTCAATGAATTCATTATATGAATAAGGGCAAGAAAAGGATTGGTGGAAGATAGAAGTCCATAAAATGACAGACCTTGGATTACCCTTTGTATCAAGTTTGTTCATAGAAAATGGGAATCTGTCAGACTGATAGTAGAGGATGAGGTGATATATGAATGTTGAGTACTTGAATACTTTCTCATTTTCCAGTCTCATGAACTGGTCATGGATTTTATCAGCAATAAATGCAACATAGTTGTACTTGATAGCAGGGGGCTGACCAGGGGTAAAAATGGACATCAACACTAGGGTCAATTCATCCACATACTCACTAGTGTTGAATCCCATGACTGCAACTATCATATCAACTATAGTCTTACCTATATCTATGAAGAAAACTGCCAAATAAGGAGGGGGATATTTGGGTTGATGGTTCTTATCCACAAAAGTTTGACAAAGGTGACTGAGTTCAGATTGGGATAATTTAGATGATTTTTCAAGAAAATCTCCAAGGGAAATGGGGGTGAGGGCTTGACTAGGATGAAACTGAAGCATCTCATTGATTGAGTCTGTAGTGATTGTGAATAAGATTGTTTGATTGGGAGACATCATTGCTCTGAGGTTTGGGTCATAATTGGCATGGCACTGATGGATTATGTCAAGGAAAATGTGCATAGAGGGGAGAAAGTACATTGGGAGATTGGATTCCCAAAGTCCTATGGTATCATAGCCATTCAAGTGATTGTCTCGACACTGGAAAAATACTTTCAAGTGGTTTTTATCAGTATTCAAGTCTTTTATTTGAAAATCCTTATTTGCCAGGGGCAGATAGTCCAAATCATGGTGAGGGGTATTGATGGGTGCAATATTTAGGGCAACAGGGGCTTCCATTCTAGTTCTTGTGGATTCATATAGGAAACTAGGGTTTTTTAAGTGAAATTGGTGAAAACAGCGGGTTGAGAACTTGAATTATGAATGTAGCAACTTAATTATGATAAAATTTGGGTTTTTCAGTTCTAATTACAGAGGAAAGTAGATATTTACAGGGTTTCTTGACAGGGATTGGTAAATACCTATTTTTGGAGTCGGGCAATGGATTGTAGGTACACTGGGTGTGAATAACAGGCTCAGAGTGACGTCAGCTACAATTTTTAGGGTGGTTAATGGTTGGGCGCACGAGTTGGTTGACCTCAACATTCAGTTTTCATGGATGTACGCATTCGTAGAATAGGATGACAAATTGATTTCTTTTGTTTTTTACACAAAGTAAAAGATTTGGTGGGCTACGGGATTTGGACAGGTGGCGTCAGTAGGTGAACGATTTGATGTTTTATCGTTAGCAGGAGGCGGTAAGCGGTTTTCATCGCACCACTGATGGAGGGGAGGTGGCATTTGGGCTAGACCAAGTGATTCCATATGATGAGCGACATGTGGCAATGACACTATTCAGAAAACTGCTCGCCATCATGTACTAACGTTCGGTCGCAGAGGGTTGTGCGATATGCATGACAATCATCGAATCTAAGGGGCTTGATCAGATGGCTATCGGGGAGGTGAAGTGATGGGAGTTTAATGAGGGCGGGCCCGACATAATTTAAAGGGTTATAATTACATCAGGGGCGATGTGATTGGCCGAAAAAGTTATTAATTAACCGTGGGGGTTAATTAATCCTTATATTAATATGGTGGGTTCAGGGATCTTAATTAGTTACAGATTAACTAATTAATCTCAATTAAGAGTGTATTATGGTTATATTTTAACCAAGGGGCGGGATATATAAAATTTGGGGTTTTTTATATTTGTAATAATACGGGAGTGGGTAATTTTTATAGGGGAAACATACATTAACATAAATTAGTAATTAATATGACCAAATGGAAAAGCACTAAATCTAAAACATTTTTATGTGTATGTTTAAAACTTAGGCTAAGTGAACATAAGGGTTTTTATGTAAAATGGTTTATTTTCCCTAAGTAAAATAGGATTTTACTTAAGAAAAAAATTATAAAGGGAATGAATGATTTTATGAAGGGGTGAATATTGATGAAGGGGTTTAAGCAATTATGCATTATAAATTATTGGGTTGAGGGTCCGGTCCCTCCAAAAGTCATAGAAATGCTCTGAACCCCTCTAACTTTGATAGATACCTTGGCACTTAAGGGAAATTAGGGAAAATTTAGGGGAAATGAGAAGGGAAGTTAATTATTTTTTACTCTGCTTTCTTGATTTGCCTTCCATGTGAGACATGCTTTTGCCTTGTGGTGAAAATAAAAGATTTACACATTTAGAATCATCATTCACCACATATTATTCTGCAACCATCATCTACTTACCCTACCTACTTTAACTTAGCATTTTCACTTCTTTATTAGGGTGCACTTAGACTGGAAAACCCTTATCAAATTTTCTTTTCTTTTACATGGTGATGCCTATCTAAGTCTACACTTATTACATCCAAGGGCTCAGATTAAACTATTGAGCTCCTTTATTTACTCTACCTATCTACTTATCTGCCAAGATTACATTGTTTGGTCATATCTTTATTCTATATTTCTTAAACATGAAATTGAAATATGAACTAATCAAGCTTAAATTATTTGACTATTCATGAGTTGTGGCATAAGTGACAAACTGCACACAATTTTTATTATAAATAAGTAAAAAAAGTAGTGGCATTTAGACTTGCACACTTTCCTGGTCTTTCTTGTTGTTGGGGTTCATTTTCTTTCATTTTTTTGACCATCTTTTATTCTTTTCACCCTTTGATTTTTCTTTTAGGGTATACCCTCTTTACATTTTTTAAATTTTTTCATTTTTTTACAAATATTGAAAACCTTTGCAACAAGTAAAGGTATGAACATATTACAAAGCTAAACTAAGTCAATCATGAAATATGACACCTATTGGTATAGGGGTATAACACGATGATCGCCCATTGATATCTCATCACATTGTTCAAAAGTGAGTAACCCTGGTTGGCGGAGTTGCGAAATGCGATGTGCGATACGAGGATCACCGAGTAATATCACATCACACGGTTATGAGTAAATGAACCCTGCCTGGAGGAATTGCGATTGCGATGTGCGATGTTTAAGGGACTTGTAAAGCATTTGTCCTTGCAACTTATGCAGTTCCGCTAATTTAGCAGAATAGATAACTTTGGAGGTATGTAGGGGCCTGATTCCTATTATTAGAGTCTCAATCTATTATACACTAACAGATATATTTTCCTACTGTTTTAAAAGTAAAAAAAAAGAACTTGCTGACCTTCTTACATAGATTTAAACATTTAACATCTTATCACTTTATCATAAGAAACATAAATTAAGGTGAGCATTCCATTGATATCAACTTAACAAGAGTGGCCCATGGGAAATACCTGTTCCGGCAGTTGATGATGATACCTTTGTCTTATAGCTCCTGCTGAACGCTCCTTCTCACTGACCCAACCGGATTTACCTCCCAGCCAACTAGGAAATAAATTCCTAGCCCAAGAAACCTCCACAGATTCCCTAGCCCTCCGTGCCCAAGTCCAACCAGATATAGTGTGTCCTCAAGAAGAATGTGCAAAACTAGATAATGATACTTTCCTCCTCTCAAACCCAAGAAACCTCCACAGGTTTCCAAGGTCTCCCAAAATCATGACAAGGCCAAACAATCACAACCAACCCCCACAATCCTAAGCAAGACTCCAACCCCCTTTTCTTCCTCCCCCCTTCGCTTTTTATACCCTCCTTCCCTTCTCCATCTCAACCACCTCTCATTAATTTCATTAACTTCTCATCCATCCTTACAATTGACTTCTCTTCTCCCAAGTAAGCTAGGGGTACATTTGGAAATGTGACATGAATATAAAATTGAGAATTTAATGGGAAAGGATCATGTCTTCTCCCAAGTAAATCTGAAAAGTACATTTGCAAATGTGAGGTGAATATATATATATTGATAATTAAATGGAGAGGACTATGTCTTCTCCCAAGTAAATGTGAGGGTACATTGGGGAATGTGAAATGAATATATATATTGATAATAAGATGGAGAGGACTATGTCTTCTCCCAAGTAAATGTGAGGGTACATTGGGGAATGTGAGATGTAATTACATGGAGAGGACCATGTCTTCTCCTTAGTAAATGTGAGGGTACATTGGATAATGTGAAATGAATACATATATTTAGAAATAATGGAAGGAGACCATATCCTACCTAATATTCAATTTGAGAAGGTAAGTGGGGAATTTGAATAATGGAAATCATGAATTTTATATTAGACCAATATTTCTCAATATTTTTAGATAATGTAAACATTAACAAAATTTGTAGGATAAGATTTAAGTGGGGCATTGCATACACCCCTCCTTCAGAGAACTTTGTCCCAAAGTTAGAATGAATGATGCAAGGAGTTTGAAAGCATAGCAACCAGAGAGAGTTATAGCAATAAAATCGGATAAGTCCGACAATGGCATTTCTTCCCATCAAGAGTCTCCAACTGGTCTATATCCTCTTATCCACCCTGGCCTACTTCCACTCCCACCCTATCCATCCTCTACTGCTTTATCAGTGGCAACGGCCATACTAACCACTAATAAAACTGACATGGTGGAAGCGTTGAATACATCGACCTAACTTCCCCAGCAGGCAACTTGCAATCGTCATCACACGTCTAGGGGAGTGTGTCCACCACTGCCCTCCCATGATTCCAAGTTTCGGAGGATACACAGTGGGAAATGCCTCCACCCCTCCTGCAGAACTAGGTTCAATACCCTAATATAGACCACACTACAGAGCTGGTTGGACTTGTCATCGAATAATCCAGTCAGGTCATCTTGCCACCTGTCATTTGCATTTTTTCTCGTGTCATAAGAGTGCATATCAAGTAGATACCAAATGAAGTAAAATAATGTACATTATACCTTCCTCATGAGATGTCTCATCCTTCCCTCTTGGCTATCACATAGTTCTTTTCCCCTGCGGGTTAGCTCTCATTCATGCATTTATATAACAACAAGACATATAATCATCACATTACTAAGTCTAGTATCCATGTGTCAATCTAGGAATTCTCGCTAAGTCATTCATTTAAATAAATCATATCCACTTGAGCTATATATGAACCAAAATAATTCTGATAAGTTATGCACTAGATAGTCCATCACTAAGTGAGTCATACATGTAGTCCATAAATCAACCATTTCTATCATTAACATCAAATCTATCAACTGATTCATATAAGTAGTTTTATGTGTCAACCAAATGCATCAATATTACATAATGTTCATAAATAAATAACATGGAAATATGATCTTAACATAGTGATGAGCCCCAATTTTTGGTACAATTTGGGCTCATTTGGCCTACTTGCTTTACTCAAACCATTCATCTTTTATTGCTTATGCATTCATTTCTTGGTTTATTCGTGTTGTTTGTAGGAAGAAGGGTAGGAATTCTATCTACGTGACTAATACATGATGATTTCAGGTTTTTGGCATTAAAAGGGAGCAAAGACCACGAAAAAGGAGACAAGGAGACAGTAAGGTGGCACTGCTGGTTTTTAGGAGAGGATGTCCACAGTCTTGGGGACCTTCCTCGTGATTCCCACCATAGCTCTGAGCTCCAACCAATCTCCCCATTGAGCTTAGAGGCAGCCAACCATTCTACAGGAACAACAGTTACAACTGTTCTACAGGATCAGTAGTTTAACCTTCAGTTGGACAGCTGAGCTCCACAAATCAAGGAAACCTGTTGGATTATCATTTTGCATAAATACTGAGGCCGTAGCCTTTGATAGAAGCTTTTTGAACTTTTGCATTACTATTGTAATTTTGAAGTACGAGCTACAGCTCGGCGTTGGTTCTTTTTGTAAGCCAGTTTTGGCATGACATCAGATTTTTGGTTATGAATAAAGGCAGGCAGATTTTGATCTCATTCTGAGTTTCTAAGGGAGCTATAGCTCTCAGGTTAGGGCCCAACCTGAGAGAAATAGACCTCCTCTGTGTTGTAATGTTATTTGCCTTTCGTTCTAGCACTTTGATTCTTTACTTTGACATGCAATTCGAATTTACAGTCTGCTGATTTAGTTTTCGTGTGATTGAGTAGGATTAGCTTATGGTTACTTTGCTTTCAGTTACTTAGATTCGATAGGAGGTTTGTAATACACAGGAGCTCCAAGAAAAAGGTTGTTAAAGATCACAGCCATCTCTGCTTAGGGATTGGGGTGCAGTCCATATCAACCACCAAAAAGAAACGCAGTTCTTTTCACGTCCATGCAAGTTGCAACAGTTACTTTAGTCGTAGATCCATCCATGCACTTTGGTCTTGATCATTACTTCTTCATTCCACTTCCATGCACGAGTTTCTTTCACAAATTGCACTGCTGTTCATTGGTTCAAAATAGCACAGTTAACATAGGTTAAAGAGTTCTCGTTTTTGGTGACATTCATAGACAATTTGTTTCATCTACACTGCTCCACACCATTCCATTACCTTCCTCTTCTTGTCAACCACACCTAAAGCCACTCGACCGACCTCTTTTCAGCTCGTTTACCTTCCAGCTCTTCCATTACTCACGTAGCTCCATTTACTTAACCTTTCGTTGATCCCATCCTTCCAGCCATCAACCCACTGCATGCACTCTTTCTCCATCTGACTTCTCTGCTCCTGAGCCATCACCAGTTCCATATCCATCTCACCTATCCTCCCATACCACTCCAGCACTTCACCATCTCCCAAAACTCCCACGATCGAACATCCTGTAGAATTTCACAGACTTCCTCTAGAACCCCTGAGTTTCCTGTAGGATCCCCTGCAGACTTCCTGTAGAAGCCTGCAATCTCGGTTGCTGAGCATCCGAACGTGGTAGACTTCTGTGGACTGATGCTAGAGATCCTCTAGGGCCTCTCCTAGCCCCCTGACCTTGCCCATGCTTTCCTTCCATTCGAACCGCTCCTGCACAGTCAAACCCTAATCAAAAGCATCATCACAATAAATCCAACCACTTAATGAAAAAATACAAAAACATGTATTTTTAGATGCAAGTAGCTTAGATGCATGTATTTCAGCTCACTGCAAGTAATGGCATCATTGGTAGAAGTTTCATTCACAGTTTTGCATTGTAAGGGCCTAGCTAGTCAAATTAGGGTTTACTAGGGTTTTCATGCTTTGTTGGCTTTCAGTTTCTTTCTGCAAGTAGATTAGCCTCCTTTGAGTTAGCTTTCGTCCATCACTCATAAAGCTTCTTCTTCAAGCATATAGAAGTTGGCTTGAGCCCTAGCGGACTTGTGCCAGCTGACCAAGTGACAGCTACGACAAGAGCTAGTACTTGTGCATACAGCACCGTCGCTTCCAAGTTTGTACGAACTACCGGGTTGATAAAATTAGAGATAGGAAGCTCCAGGAGTTGTAGCATTATTGCTACAATACTGGAGCCCACCATCTTTTTGGCGCCGTTGCCGGGGAAGCGTCAGAGTATTAGTAATTGTTGTTTTTCTTCTATTTTCTTACTCTTGCCTTCTGCTAAGTAGTTTATTTCATTTCCATTCTGCAAAAGTAGCATAGACATTTCCTGCTTTCATAGATTAGCATTTCATTTCTGCAAGCGTAGACTAGCGTTTCATTTCTGCAATTTCATTTGAGCAGAGTAGATTAATTCTTTCCTGCTTTCCATTTAATTCTGCATCTTTATAGTTAGCTGTAGATCAATCTGTTTCAGTTTTGCAGGTACCAAAGGGAAAAAAGCAAAAACAATCAAAAGAAAAATAAAGTCTTTTCCATTTCATGCCTTGTAGGAACCGAGATAAATCAGGCAAATTCCTACCCAACACCCCCACCACATCACTGAGTCACCCTTCTCTCTTCTTTGGTGACGGTGACCCAGAAGAACCTATAGGTGAACATCCCGAGATATACAAAGATCGTATAGTAGAAGAAGAGTTAGATACCACTCCATCTGAAGCTATGGCTGACAATAGAAGAGAAGATGAGAGAATAGAAGGTGCCTTCCCCATCTGAGAGACCAATGGAGAAATGAAAATGAAGAACATTAGCCCCTCCGCCTTACCTCACTTCCATGGACTGACTACTGAAGATCCTGATACCTTCCTGTTTGAGTTTGCTATCCTTTGTAGAACCTATGACTATACTGAAGATGAGCAAAAGCTGAAACTTTTCCCTTCCACTCTTAAGGATGCAGCATTACGCTGGTTCATGGGCTTACCTGGGAATAGTATCACCACTTGGGCTCAGATGCAGCAAGCTTTCAATACCGAGATTACTATAGGTCTAAGGAAACCAAGGGAGAAATCTTTCGGATGACCATGGGAAATGATGAGTCCTTAGAGGATTATGAGGAGAGGTTCCAACTAAGCTATAAGCGGGCCAGGTGCACACTTGACCCCGAATCCCTCAAGTTTGTCCTGCTCCGAGGAGTCCCTGAAGACCTCTTAGATACCCTTCACATGTTAGCTGGGGGGGACATTTACCAACTGCCTTATGAGGACATCAAGACTGTGTTTAGAAACCACTCCAGGGCAGCTAGGAAACGAGGTAGGGGAAACCTCCTCTCAACTAGTGTCCCTTTCTCCAAACATGAGCTTGCAAATCAATTAGAAGATCTCAAGAGTGAGGTGAGACAGACCATTGCCAAGCAGCTGGACACATTCAGAATCCAGCAGAAGAAAGAAGAAGCTGAGAGAGCCTTGGCTATCTTCTGCCCTAGGTGCACAAGGAGACACCCTAAGAACGAATGCCCATTGCATTCGGTTGAAGTATGTTTCGTTTGTGAGGAGGATCATCCCACAAATCAGTGTCCAACCTTACCTGGGTTTAAAGCCATGTACGAAGGGACAGAAGCTCCCACTAAACCTCTCTATTACCTCAACCAAAGGAGGCCACAAGGATCTAGACCTTATCAGCAGGGGATGCAAGGGGCACCTCAAGCTTATTACAGCCCCAACCAATCGACTCCTATGCCTTCCTGGGGTCCCCCTGCTCATCCTTCATGGTCCATGCCTCCTCCATGGTCTTATCCACCTCAGTACCCCACTCAACCTACTTCTCATTCATATCATTCACAGGCCCAGCCACAGCCTCAATGGAATGCACCTCAATCGGGGTGGAGGCCCCAGTACAACACTCCTCCCGCCATCTTGCCTCCACCACCAGTTCAACCTCAGCCTTTACCTCCTGCTCCTCCAAGGCAACCTCAAATGCCTGCTCAACCGAACCCGAACCCCAACAATAGACAGGCCCAGCAGGTATACACTGGGGAAACCTCATGCCCTACCTATGCTGTGGAGATCCAGGAGATCAATCTTCGATCTGGAAAGACTCTACCAGATCGCCAACCTCCTCCCCCAGAGGATGAGGAATATAAATAGGAAAGTGAACCAAAGGCTACTCCACCCTTTCCTGAGAGACTAACAGCCACCACACAACCCAACCCAGAGGAGGATGAGCTTCTAGGTGAGCTTAAGCAGTTGTGTGTAAAAATACCACTTCTCCAAGCCATCAAGGATGTGCCAATATACAACAAACTGGTTAAGGAAAAGTGCTTCAAACGCCCAGGTAGGCGGAAGAAAGATGCTTCAACCATTAATGTCATAGGACAACTGTCTGACCTGATGCTAGGACAAGTCATCTGCCCAAAGTACCTAGATCCTGGAAGTCCTGTAGTAGATGTCCACATCAATGGCACCATCATACCTCACACCTTGATTGATCTGGGGGCTGCCATTAATGTGATGACCAGGGATACCATGCTCAAACTCAATCTTCAGGGTTCCTTGAGGAAGACCTCGACAGTACTGCAATTAGAAAATCGCTCCACCGTGACTCCCGAAGGGATTGTGGAGGATGTCTTGGTCTCTATTGACTCTTGGGAATACCCTGCAGACTTCCTGGTTCTGCAACCAAAGGCAAAGCTTATTGGGTATCCTCTCATTTTGGGAAGGCCTTGGTTAGCTACTACAGATGCTTACATAAGCTGTCGTGCAGGAAACATGACCATCAAAAATGGTCCCATGTCCAAGCAGCTAGTCCTATACCCTCCTGCCCAACCCTCCTTAGAGCATGACTTACCACTCTGGTTGGAAGAAGGAGAGGAAGACGAGGTGTACTCAGCACCTTTGTGCACCTTAGATACCACTAGAAGAGACCCCCCAACCGAGGATGACTTGATCGAGACCTTGATCCAGAATCCACCTTCCAGTGCACTACCCTTAGAAAAATTGGTGGAGGATGCCCAAGCTATCACCTTAGTGGATCTTTGTACAACCAACCCTGTTACTCCCAGAGTCAAGAATGTGGAGTTCAACCCTGAGAAAGCATTGAAGATCAGCTCCTCCCTATCTCCTTCCCAGGAAAAGGAGTTGTGTAGTCTGTTGGCCAACCACCTAGATGCTTTTGCTTGGAGCTATAAGGAAATGAAAGGAGTCCATCCTTCGGTCTGTACCCATCATATATACATCAAAGAGGATTGTAAACCGGTTAGGCAACCCCAGAGGAGAATGAATCCAGCTCTTAAGGACATTGTCAAGGAAGAATTGCAAAAACTGTTGGATGCAGGATTCATCTACCCCATCTCAGATAGTGAATGGGTGTCCCCTCTAGTGTTGGTTCCCAAGAAAAATGGGAAATGGAGAATCTGTGTGGACTACCGAGAACTGAACAAAGCTACCAAGAAAGACCATTTCCCTCTACCTTTCATAGATCAAGTGTTGGATGGACTGGCAGGAAATAAGTTCTTCTCTTTCCTGGATGGGTTTAGCGGGTACAACCAAATCCAAATCAGCCCGGAAGACCAAGATAAGACCACCTTCACTTGTCCTTAGGGTACCTTTGCCTACCGAGTCCTTCCCTTTGGGCTATGCAATGCTCCTGCTACCTTCCAGAGAGCTGTCTTGAGCATCTTCTCGGAGTTGGTCCATGATGCAGTGGAAATCTATATGGATGACTTTACTCCTTATAGGGCCAACTTCCAGGAAGCATTGTCCAATCTGGGAAAAGTCCTAACCAAATGCATCGAGATGAACTTGTCCCTTAGTCCTGAAAAATGTGAATTCCTAATGACTGAAGGGACCGTGCTAGGCCATACCATTTCTTGCCAAAGGTTGCAGGTGGATCCTAACAAAATTGCTCTCATCAAGAAGGTTCCACCTCCTCAAAAGGTAAGGGATCTTCGGAGTTTCTTGGGATTAGCAGGATACTACCGGAGATTCATTAAAGATTTCAGCAAGCTAGCCTCGCCATTGTTTGGCCTGTTGGCAAAAGATGTGGAGTTTAAATGGACTAACGATTGTCAGAGGGCTTTAAATGAATTGAAGGACAAGTTGGTGTCAGCCCCAATCCTGAGAGGTCCAAACTGGGCCCTACCTTTCCACATCCACACTGATGCCTCGAACAAAGCCATAGGTGCAGCTTTAGGACAGGTTGAGCAGAAACTTCCATATGCCATTTACTTTGTTAGCAAAAACTTGTCCAAAGCTGAGCTGAATTACACTGTAACCGAGAAAGAATTCTTGGCTGTGGTCCATGCACTGAACAAGTTCCGACATTATATTATTGGTTACCATACCTTTGTACATACAGACCATGCTGCAATCAGATATTTAATGAATAAACCAGATGTGAATGCTCGTATTATTAGATGGTTACTTTTATTGCAACAGTTTGATTTGACCATTGTTGACAAACCAGGTAGAGAAAATGTTGTTGCTGACTTTTTATCTAGATTGGATTTGTCTGTAGATGAGGATGGAACAGTGGATGACCAAATGCCCGATGAACATCTGTTTGCTATTTCAGTACTCTCTCCATGGTTTGCTGATATAGCAAACTACCTTGTTTCAGCACAGTTCCCTCCGCACCTATCTTCCAGAGAGAAGAGCAGAATCATCAGAAAAAGTGCCTCATTTACTTGGATCGGGGGCAATCTGTTCAAGCTTGGCCCCGATCAGATCTTAAGGCATTGTGTAAGGGAAGAGGAAGTCTTTGATATCCTCCTCACTTGTCATGATGGGCCTTGTGGAGGACATTTTGCAACAAAGAGAACTGCTTTCAAAATCCTGCAGGCAGGCTACTATTGGCCCACACTTCATCAAGATGTCAGAAGATATGTCAGCCAGTGTGACCAATGCCAAAGAATGGGGAAACCGACCCAAAGGGATGAGATGCCTCTCCAACCTCAAGTGACTCTTGAGCCATTTGAGAAGTGGGGCATGGACTTTGTGGGCCCAATCAACCCTCCTTCGAGGCAAAGGTCTTACATCATTGTGTGTACTGACTATTTGACAAAGTGGGCAGAGACTAAAGCAATCAAAGCAGCAACAGAAGAAAAGGTGGCCGAGTTCCTAAGAGAGAACATCTTCTATAAGTTTGGCTATCCAAGAGAGCTGGTCACCGATCAAGGGAGCCAGTTCACATCCAACCTGGTTGAAGATCTACTAGCTCATCACAAGATCAAGCATAGGACTTCCACCCCCTATCACCCTCAAGCAAATGGGCAGGTGGAAGTCACCAATAGAGCATTAGAAGGGATCTTGACTAAGGTGGTGAGCAGCAGCAGAAAGGACTGGGCAGATCGCCTGGTTGAAGCCACATGGGCTTACAACACCACTTGGAAGACCACCACCGGCTTCACACCTTATGAGCTGGTCTATGGGAAGAAAGCTTTGTTGTCCATTGAGTTTGAATACAACACTTTGAGGATGGCAGCTCAGCTGGACCTAGATCTCAGCCATGCACAGCAAGAAAGGTTATTGCAGCTGAATGGATTGGATGAGCACCGAATGCAGGCCCTCCTTCACTCAGAAGTGGTTCAACTTCAGAGAAAGGTGTGGCATGACCAACATCTCCATGACAAGCAATTTCAGCCGGGAGATTGGGCTTTGTTCTATGACTCCAGATACAAAGATTTCAAGGGGAAGCTGAGAACCAGATGGCTAGGACCATATGCAGTGGAAAAATGCCATGACAATGGATCTGTTCTTATTCGAACCATTGATGAGGAAGCCATTCCCATGCTTGTCAATGGGCATCGATTGAATATCTACAAGAGACCTCTCTCAAGACAAGAGTTCATCAAAACTATGGAGAAATCTTTATTGGTCATAGAGAAGGGTTCTGCCTCTGCTTTGGGCATACCCTGAAGGATTTAAAAAATAATAAAGATCCTTGGGTGAAAACCTCTCTGAGGCGCCCAAGGCAGGTGGTAGGGGTGAAAACCTCATTGAGGCGCCCCTATTGTCTTTCAAAAAAAAAAAAAGGAAAAGGTTTGAAAAAGATCCTTGAGTGAAAACCTCTCTGAGGCGCTCAGGGCAGATGGCACGGGTGAAAACCTCTTTGAGGCGCCCCTGTTATCTTTCAAAAAAAAAAAAAAAGAGAAAAAAAGAAAAACAATAAGCAAAATATGGTAAAATTGCATGCAGGTTGCAGATGTTCTATGGAGGAGAGGAAGCCTCTCAACTCAAAGTCAAGGGTCCTTATCATGCTGTCAAGGGACCTCACCAGCACCTCCTCCAAGGATACCCATGTTTTTCAAGGTATGTGCAATTTTATCATGGTTTGAATCTTCTACAGGAAGATGCAGTCTTTCTACAGGAAGACGCGGATTTCCTACAGGAAAGTGCAGACTTTCTACAGGAAGCCCGAACTTTCTACAGGAAGCTCTGTGTTCTACAAGAAACTTCCTGTAGAAGTTTGGGACGGCCCAGAATTCTTTTTAAAAGGAGATCTAGTGACTAAGGATCGGTTTGGACGCATGCAAGCCTCTGTTGGCACCCTTGCACATTGCTGTTACCTTGCTCCACCATCCTTGTCGACATGCAACCAAGTTCCCTGCACCAGCAAAGCATATCGATGAGTTCTCGCGGGAAAAGCCATTTTCAAAGATAAACAAGTGCTGAGATCTCATACCACAGGCATCAGAAGCTCCGGGAGCGTGATCGAAAGGCCAGATCCTCCGTCGTGCAGCATGCACCCAAGGAGGAAGAACTGTTACGAGACACCCCACAGGAATCTTGTAACAGTTAAACCTGCTAGAGTGGATACCATTCACAGCACCGCCATCTGCAATGAAACGCGGGTGCATGCAACCAAAGCATCCACTCCATCGTCGGTAGCCTGTAACCATGAGCCTCCGGGTCTGTGTAAGTTCGCATGCAGCGGGTAGATCCACTCACCATCGTCCAAAAACTGGGAAAATCGTGTGCGGCCACGCAGGTAAGTGTCTCGACCCTTCCTTCCATCAAATCGCATGAATTTTACTTTGAATTGTTTGCACAGCGTAAAAGTGAATGGTTGAGCGGCCGTATGGCCAGTCGACTGGCCACGTCGGCTAGTTATGGTATAGTTGGATGTTTGGGTGGCGGCCACGACAAAGAGAATGAGCAGCACGCACGTGAGAACACTCCCGTCGGAAGAAATGAGTTAACAAAAAGAGGCGGCAGCAGATTTGTGGGAATGGATGCGGCAGCAAGTGAATACGCAGGCGAGTGATGGATGACGTCGCCCAACGGTCCGGCGAGGACAGCTCACCCCCCGCGCCACGGATTGCAGCGATTCAAAATCTAATCGGCTAGATTGTGCGCATGCATTTATCAACCACCACTTCAAACTCGAGTGGCTATTCTGATCTCTTCTGCACTTTGATACGCCAAGCTTTTGGCTGCCAGAATGCCGGTGAAGCACACCTCGAGTGCAGGCCAACTACAGTCCTCCCCGAAATTTGCGCACTGCTCCTACAGGAACATAGTTTCTACAGGAACGCAGTCTCTACAGGGACGCAGTTCTACAGGAAGGCGGGTTCCCCACGTAAAAAAGGTGGCAGGATCATCGTCCACAGTCTGGTCATAAAGATATCGGTGAAATTGTTGTTTGCTGTGCCTATACTGTCGTTCTACGGGATGTCAGTGTAATTAGACTGTGTTGAATTTTGTGGATTATGTGCATGCTCTGTCTCAATAGACCAAATCTCTTTCACATTTTCCACCTTTAGTTAAAACAACCGTGTTCATCATGCCGGGTGGGTTTATTAGACGGGAACCCACTGATTCAACCAAGTTAAGGGAAAACCAGGAGGTTGTAGAACTCTTCACACGGGTTCAATGGATATCTTTTGTGATAAATTGCAAGGTTACGATGATGAAGTGGCCGAAGAATTTCTGCAAGCTTTAAAGCCGAAATCCAAAACACTGGCTACAGTAACCTTCAGGGGCCTAAGCCTCAAGCTCACCCCACAGTATATCAGTCGGATTACAGAACTTCCTATGGGTCTGCCGTGGGATAAAGAAGAACGGAAGTTGAGCCAGTAGGCCAAGAAAGAATTCTTTCCACCTGAGGAGGAATTCTCGGAGGACAAAAATGGGGTGCGAAGAACGAGTCTGTTGCCACCATGTAATGAAGTCAGTTTGCAAATCATGAAATATATAGCTTGTGAAGGCCATTTTAGCATCGTGTATGCATATCACTTTCGGTTGCTCACTGAATTGAGGCACCGGATTGATCTTCCTGTAGAACAAAAACTGAGCATCCCTTATTTCCTATTGTAGTCTCTAATGGAATGTGCCACAAAGCTAAAAGAGGGCATATCAGATCAGATAGCCCACCATGGGCTGATAAAGCTTCTTGTGGAGGATGCGCTGCATTCATATAAGGTTCCCCTCTCATGGGAATCATTCCGGAATTTGACAAGAGATGGAGACATTAAAATGTTGATTGAAGAAACGGGGTCCTCCAGCAGTGAGGAACAAGAAGCAGTGGCCGAGGAAAAGAGAGAAAAAGGCCAGAAGACCCCGACCACAGTGCAAAAGAAAGAAGAAAAGAAGAAGCATGAGGAAAAGGATGACAAAGAAAAAGGTGGCACACCTCTCTTGTCAGCAAGAGAAAAGAGGTTGAAGAGCAGAATGGACAAAGCTGAGGTAGTCCACGTCAGCCCAAGTACCTCATCAGCACCTGCAACCAAAGCAAAGAGCAAAACCCATGCGGCTAAGCAAGAAAAGGTGGTGACACCCGTGTCTACAGGAAAGCAAAAACAGGCTTCTACAGGAAGCCTGAAAACAGAGACAAGGGCTTCTACAGGAAGCCCGAAAATCATTGAGAAACAGGCTTCTACAGGAAGCCTGAAGACAGAGAAAGGGTCTTCTACAGGAAGCCCGAAAATTACCAAAGCAGGGGCTTCTACAGGAAGCCCGAGAGTGGCTAAAACCGGGTCTTCTATAGGAAGCCCAAAATTGGTAAAGAAAGGATGTTCTACAGAAGGCCCGGAAGTGGGAAAAGTAGGGTCTTCTACAGGAAGCCCGAAATCTGAAAAGAAGGGGCCCTCTACAAGGAGCTCTGAGAAAGAAAAATGCAAGAAAGAGAAGGCTGGTATTCTCGAAAAGGAGGCAGCAGCTGCGCTGGCTGCCCTCAGTACACCTCCAAAGCCGAAGGAGAAGAGAGAGAGGGAGACCCCTCTACCATCTGAAGCCAGGAGAAGTAAGAGGATAAACACGGGCAAGCCGCAGCCTCCACCCAACAACCAAACCATTTTAGGGGATGTCCCTACTTCACCCAGTGCAAGAACCCCCTCTAAAACATCAGCCACCCCTGAGAGGGGAAGCCCAAAAATAACTTCCTGGACACGAAAAATAGGCCAATCGCCTTCCGAAGCCCGGCTCAAGGAAATGGAAAAGGGGGAAGAAGCGCCACCCTCGTCACCACTAGGGGCAGAAAAGGCAGGGCCACCAAAAACAGGAAAGGAAGAGCATACTCCGGGCTCTAGTTCTCGGCCAAAGACGAGGAGCCAGAGCAAAGTTGCTCAAGGATGAGCAAATAGTTTAGCTGGGGGGTGATGATGAGCCCCAATTTTTGGTACAATTTGGGCTCATTTGGCCTACTTGCTTTGCTCAAACCATTCATCTTTTATTGCTTATGCATTCATTTCTTGGTTTATTCGTGTTGTTTGTAGGAAGAAGGGTAGGCATTCTATCTACGTGACTAATACATGATGATTTCAGGTTTTTGGCATTAAAAGGGAGCAAAGACCACGAAAAAGGAGACAAGGAGACAGTAAGGTGGCACTGCTGGTTTTTAGGAGAGGATGTCCACAGTCTTGGGGACCTTCCTCGTGATTCCCACCATAGCTCCGAGCTCCAACCAGTCTCCCCACCGAGATTAGAGGCAGCCAACCGTTCTACAGGAACAACAGTTACAACTGTTCTACAGGATCAGCAGTTTAACCTTCAGTTGGACAGCCAAGCTCCACAAATCAAGGAAACCTGTTGGATTATCATTTTGCATAAATACTGAGGCCATAGCTTTTGATAGAAGCTTTTTGAACTTTTGCATTACTTTTGTAATTTCGAAGTACGAGCTACAGCTCGGTGTTGGTTCTTTTTGTAAGCCAGTTTTGGCATGACATCAGATTTTTGGTTATGAATAAAGGCAGGCAGATTTTGATCTCATTCTGAGTTTCTAAGGGAGCTATAGCTCTCAGGTTAGGGCCCAACCTGAGAGCAATAGACCTCCTCTGTGTTGTAATGTTATTTGCCTTTCGTTCCAGCACTTTGTTTCTTTACTTTGACATGCAATTCGAATTTACAGTCTGCTGATTTAGTTTTTGTGTGATTGAGTAGGATTAGCTTATGGTTACTTTGCTTTCAGTTACTTAGATTCGATAGGAGGTTTGTAATACACAGGAGCTCCAAGAAAAAGGTTGTTAAAGATCACTGCCATCTCTGCTTAGGGATTGGGGTGCAGTCCATATCAACCACCAAAAAGAAATGCAGTTCTTTTCACGTCCATGCAAGCTGCAACAGTTACTTTAGTCGTAGATCCATCCATGCACTTTGGTCTTGATCATTACTTCTTCATTCCACTTCCATGCACGAGTTTCTTTCACAAATTGCACTGCTGTTCATTGGTTCAAAATAGCACAGTTAACATAGGTTAAAGAGTTCTCGTTTTTGGTGACATTCATAGACAATTTGTTTCATCTACACTGCTCCACACCATTCCATTACCTTCCTCTTCTTGTCAACCACACCTAAAGCCACTCAACCGACCTCTGTTCAGCTCGTTTACCTTCCAGCTCTTCCATTACTCACATAGCTCCATTTACTTAACCTTTCGTTGATCCCATCCTTCCAGCCATCAACCCACTGCATGCACTCTTTCTCCATTTGACTTCTCTGCTCCTGAGCCATCACCAGTTCCATATCCATCTCACCTATCCTCCCATACCACTCCATCACTTCACCATCTCCCAAAACTCCCACGATCGAACATCCTGTAGAATTTCACAGACTTCCTCTAGAACCCCTGAGTTTCCTGTAGGATCCCCTGCAGACTTCCTGTAGAAGCCTGCAATCTCGGTTGCTGAGCATCCGAACGTGGTAGACTTCTGTGGACTGATGCTAGAGATCCTCTAGGGCCTCTCCTAGCCCCCTGACCTTGCCCATGCTTTCCTTCCATTCGAACCGCTCCTGCACAGTCAAACCCTAATCAAAAGCATCATCACAATAAATCCAACCACTTAATGAAAAAATACAAAAACATGTCTTTTCAGATGCAAGTAGCTTAGATGCATGTATTTCAGCTCACTGCAAGTAATGGCATCATTGGTAGAAGTTTCATTCACAGTTTTGCATTGTAAGGGCCTAGCTAGTCAAATTAGGGTTTACTAGGGTTTTCATGCTTTGTTGGCTTTCAGTTTCTTTCTGCAAGTAGATTAGCCTCCTTTGAGTTAGCTTTCGTCCATCACTCATAAAGCTTCTTCTTCGAGCATATAGAAGTTGGCTTGAGCCCTAGCGGACTTGTGCCAACTGACCAAGTGATAGCTGCGACAAGAGCTAGTACTTGTGCATACAGCACCGTCGCTTCCAAGTTTGTACGAACTACCGGGTTGATAAAATTAGAGATAGGAAGCTCCAGGAGTTGTAGCATTATTGCTACAATACTGGAGCCCACCACATAGGTAGCTATCTAAGTCAAAATAGGCATCACAGATGCTCAAAAAGTGAGGGGTAGTCATGATGCATAGTCTCTGCATCCTACCAGGTAGCAGATCCTGGGCTATACTTGTCCCACTGGACGTTAACTTGGTCCACCGTGCGACGTCTGAACTGTCGAACCCTAGAGTCCAATATGCGTAATGGTTCTACCATTACGGTTCCCATGTCCGAGACCTGCAAGTCCTGCCAATCCAGTTTGTGAGATTCATCAGAAACATAATGTCGTAAAACAGATACATGAAAAACATCATGAGTTTTATGCAAATGGGGCGGCAGTACAAGACGATAGGCAACTGGTCCAATCTTCTCTTTGATCCTAAAAGGTCCTACGAACCGAGGTGACAATTTCGTGCCCTTCCCAAACCAGATGGTGCTTTTGTTGGGCCGGATACGAATAAAAACTTGGTCCCCTACTTCATCACTGCGATCAATCCTATGTGAATCAGCATAACTCTTCTATCTATCCTGTGCTTCCTTTAACCTTTTCCAAACCTGCTTTACCTGCTCCTCCATTTCTTGAACTAATTCCGGGCCAACTATCACTCGGTCCTCCAACTTTTCCCAACTCAATGGCGTCCTGCAAGGTCTTCCATATAGAGCTTGATAAGGAGGCATCCCGATTGAACTGTGATAACTGTTATTATAGGCAAACTCTACCAATGGTAAGTACCTTTCCCATTGAGTCTGATTATCCATGACGTACATCCTAAGCATGTCCTCCAGAACCTGATTTACTCTTTCGGTCTGCCCATCTGTTTCTGGATGATATGCAGTGCTTAGGTTTAATTGAGTTCCTAGTGCTGACTGCAACTTGTCCAAAACCTAGATGTAAACCGGGAGTCTCTATCAGAAATGATCTTTGTGGGAAATCCGTGTAGTCGGATAACTTCATTGACAAACACTCGCGCTACATCCGTAACATCGTAAGTGTCCCTTACTGGGATGAAATGGGCACTTTTGGTCAATTTATCAACTATAACCAATATAGCATTGTGCCTCTGGGAAGTGAGTGGCAAACCCACCACAAAATCCATGGAAATTACTTCCCATTTAGATGTAGGGATGTCATGAGGTTGTAGGAGTCCTATTGGATGGTGATGATCAGCCTTCACTCACTGACATTGAAGACATTTGGCGACAAACTGGACTATGTCATGCTTCATGCCTGCCCAAAAGAAGAGTTTCCTTGTGTCTGCATACATCTTCTTTACCCCAGGATGTGCACAATAGAGTGCTCTATGGGACTCTCCGAGGATGGTTTCTCTTATACCCCCTTCCTTAGGTACGTACATTCTCCCTTGGAATCTCAATAGCCCATCTGGTTCAAGGACATATCCTTAAAACTTTGGTTCTATCTGTTTCCCATTTTGGATAGCTGAGATGACTTTTAAATACCAACTATCTTCAAAGAGTTTCTCCAATATCCGCTCCCTTAAATTTACCTTTAAGGCTACTAGGGAGAAAGTTTGTGGCCTCCTGCTTAGTGCATCCGCCACTACATTCTCCTTTCCCTTGATGTATGAGATTTCAAAATCATACTCACTCATGAATTCACTCCATCACCTTTGTCTGGCGTTCAAATCCCTTTGAGTGAAGAGATGCTTTAGGCTTTGATGATCTATTCTTAACTCAAATCTTCTCCCAATGAGGTAGTGTCTCCATAGCTTCAAGGCTAACATCACTGCTACCAATTCTAAGTTGTGGGTAGCATATAACTCTTCATGCTTCTTCAATTTTCTAGAAGCGTAAGCTGTTACTCTGCCTTCTTGCATCAATACTTCACCCAATCCCTGCGTCGAAGCATCGGTGCAGACAATGAAGTCTTTTCTCATGTCTGGTACTTGAAGGATCGGTGCACTAGTTAGTAACCTATTTAGCTCTGTGAATGCAGTGCCACATTCATTTGTCCATTCATACCTAACCCCCTTTCGCTGTAATGTGGTGATGGGTTTTGCAATCCTCGAAAACCCTTCCAAAAACCTACGATAATACCCAGCTAGCCCCATAAAACTACGTACCTCATGGGAATTTTTTGGTACTGGCCAATCCATTATGGCCTTCACCTTTTCCGGGTCAACTGAAATCCCTTCTCCTGAAATGATGTGCCCAAGGTAATGGACTTTCTTCTGAAAGAAGGAACACTTTGACAATTTCCCATACAATTGATTTTCCCTTAAACAAGTCAATACTACCCTTAGGTGATTTTCATGCTCCTTTTCATTCTTGGAATATATAAGAATGTCATCAAGGAAGACTTGCAGGAATTGGTCCAAATACTTCTTGAACACACCATTCATGAGGCTCATGAATACTGTTGGTGCATTGGTTAAACCGAATGGAACAACTACGAACTCATAGTGCCCAAATCGAGTTCGAAATGCAGTTTTTGAGATGTCTTCCTCCTTTATCCTCAATTGGTGGTACCCATATCGTAGATCGATTTTTGAGAAGACCGCTGCCCCGTTCATTTGATCAAATAAGTCATCTATTCGAGGTATTGGGTACCTATTCTTTATCGTGGCTCTGTTTAAGTCTCTATAATCGATGCATAGGCGCAAGGAACCATCCTTCTTCTTGACAAAAATTACTGGTGCACCCCAAGGGGAAATACTAGGTCTAATCAATCCCAAGTCTAAGAGCTCCTTTAACTACATCTGCAACTCACAAAGCTCTAGAGTTGTCATCCTATAGGGTGTCATAGATATTGGTTCTGCACCTGGTTTCAGATCAATGGTGAAATCAATCTCTCTTACAGGAGGTAATCCACGCAATTCCTCTGGAAAAACATCCTTGAATTCAGCCAAAACTGGATGTTGATCCAGGGAAGGTCCTTCTGGTCACTTACGGTCTTGACCAAATACAGTTTGCAACCTTGTCTGAGACAACGTTTTACCTTCATCATGGATATGAATCGTAGGGACACTCCCCTCTTGATTCCACAAATCTCAATTGGCCTACCTTCATCATCTAAACAGATCACCTTCTTCTTGAAATAGTCTACCAAAGCTCGATGAGCTTCTAGCCAGTCCATTCCAACAATTACATCATACGTTCCCAATTCTGTGACGTATGCCTTCAACTTAGTCATACACACCCCGAGGTTTACCTCACATTGGTCAACACTAGGCCCTACTGCTTGTTTTATTCCAGAAGCCATCTCAACTTTCTTAAAGTCATCATGCTCATAGGTTGCCAACCCACATTTTTCTAATGCAATTGGTGAAATGAAACTATCTGTAGCACCAGAGTCAAACAAAATTTTAACTTTTACTTTGTTTATCATACTTGAGGTTTCTACCACGGCAGACTGGTGTTCAACTTGCTGATTGTCAACTGCGGCATAGATTCGGTGGTGGCTACCTGCTCCCCCCATTGGTTCTTTTCCCTCTCTTCTATTGTTACTGGTTCGAAACTCTGGGCAGTCCCACTGGTAATGAGGTCCTCCGCATCCCCAACAAGTGATGCGTGGTGGACCTTGAACCGAATGTTGTGGAGTTCTTTGGAAAGAGTTTCTTCCCCTGGAACCCCTACCCCCACTTGTTGTTCCTCGCCTATGACTTTGATTTGTACGCGCCCTTGAAACTGTGGGTGAAGCTGCACTAGAAACCATTGAAATTCCTACTGTTGGTGTTCTAGGTATAACCCTGTTTCCATATGGTGGTGGCCTCCGACTTCCCCCCCTTGGGAAGGTACGAGGGGCCTTCCCCATAAACCCTGTTTGACGTGGAAAGATGGCTCTACCTTCACCCTTTAAATCTAGGTGTTCTTCGACATAACGAGCCTGTTCTACAACTTCTGCAACTGAGGATGGTTTCCACATCCGTACCATTGCCCTAATCTTAGGTCTCAATCCATACATAAAACGATCCGCTTGGCGCTGGTCAGTATCCATGTAGGAAACGTACTTGACCAATTCCATAAATCGAATTTCATATTCTTCTACAGTACGACCTCCCTGTATCAGGGCATGGAAGGCTCCTACCTGTTGTTCTTCATAATATGCTGGTAGGTACTTCTTCCTGAACCTCTCCTCAAACAATTCCCAAGTAACTGTGTCTGGAGTGAGGTGTAGTTGACGCTCCAAGTTACCCCACCAATTCAGAGCACTATCTCTGAGTTGGAATATTGCTATTTTGGCTTTGGAATTGGAATTGTAATCCCTTAGTGCAAAACACCTTCCCATCCCCTCTAACCAGGCTTTTGCACACTCACTGGCATGACCTCCTGCAAATTCTGGGAGTTTAATCTTCTGGAGCTCTCTAGTAATGTCCTCAACTAGAGGTCTTCTATCATAATCTCTAGATCCCTCGGGGTTCCCTAATCCTGATGAAGGGTGTTCCCCTTCCATTTCATTTGTTTGGCGTCCTCTTAAGGTTTCATTAATTGCTTCCAAGGAACGCAGGATGAGAGTCAATTCTGGTGAAGGTAATGGGTTATTTGAAGGAGGTCCTTGTGAAGACTCTCCAAGCCCTTGGTTCCTTCACGTTTTTGCCATTTTGATTTGTTCAAAATCTGCATGATATCTAAGACTTATTAGCATTATTCCTAACATTTTCTACCACATTCTAGATAGTCCATAGAGAACCCTAAGCAATAGATCAATTCAAGTTATGCAAGTTACTTCTTAGCCACAAATTTAAACTTTAGAAATGTTGATCTGTTTATTTTTGGAAGGCTGCATTTGTGTTTACTTCGATATTTATTCATTTAAATAACTTTGTTTAAGCAAAGAACAAGTAGGAGATAGTAAACCAGAAAATGGAGTAAAGGTTCTGATGTGTTAGATTCAAAAATTTTCACAGAATGCATGTTTAACATTTATCTCAGCTACATGTAATATTGGGTTTGGGCATTAAACTTCATGCAAAAACTTGAAACTGAGTAAGGGCTACAGAAAACGATTTTCTTCATTTATGAATGTCTAAAGTGGGCCCCAATTGGGGGTCATAGATATCTACATTCGTGTTTACCAAGGTATTTTAATAGTCATTGATTATGTGAACTAATATTTTATTGCACAAAGTGGAAAAACCCTAACCCAGCTCCAACTCCAAGAGGGTGAAGAGAAGATTATAAAACATTCACAAGAGTATTTTCTTCTAGAAAGGAGTTTTCCCTTAAAAAAATTGGGAGTTGACTCTCCCTCATCTTTCCTTCTACGTGTTTCATTCCATTAGGTTTTCCATATACGATTTACAACAAGAGAATGTAGTATTGATAACTTTCTATATCCTTCCATGAGTCCCCATCATATTATAGTACTAGAGGAATAAAATTTATGCTTTTGCATTTATTTATTTTTTGATAAATAAACAGAAAAATTAAGATAAAAGGATGAGGGAACCGGTGATATTAACAACTGTACAGTGCTATTTAGTGGCAACAAAATTTTCAAATCTTACATGGTATATATTTAAAATAAATGAAATTGGAATCTAATACACATTCCTATGATTTTTCCTTTATTAAATAATAGAAAATTAATAATTGGTATCTTCTGCGTACTAAATAAGGAATGGAAGCGATGAAGTCTCCCAAGCTCCCAGAATCATACTTATGTGTTAATAACAAAATAAATTTGTTTCTAGATTTACAACCCCTGTGAAAAACATTGTAGACACATGAAATACCTACTTTGGCACTAGTGGTTGTACTCAATTTATGTTACTATTTATATCTCCACATGATGGGATTATTATTAAAATTGAAGCATTTTCTCATGATTCCCTTGGTTGTGGGCAACATGGCCATTCATAAATGACTAAAAGGTTGTTTAAGGATGTGCCCAGTGAAATAAATGCATTGAAAAAGTTTTTCAATAACAGAATATTGTAGCTGCGCATTATCTTCCGTGAAGAAAAGAACCAGTCGTGCACTCAAAATATGTGGATGTTGAGACTTTCTATTAATTATTTTTTTTGTTATAATATAAATAATTTTATTATGAAATATTTAATATTCGTTATTGAAAAAATAAAATAAATACTTATATTTTGACCGTAAAGAAATTGCAAATTCCAAAGACCAATGTATTTACAATATATCTGATACCAAATATGTCTATATTCTTTTGAAAAATGAATAAATGTTTTCGTTTAATGAAATGACCAACGTATTTACAATATATCTGATACCAAATATGTCTATATTCTTTTGAAAAATGAATAAATGTTTTCGTTTAATGAAATGTATTAGACTCGTCATTGAAATAAATTTTAAACTAGCGATCAATGTCCAAAGACATAGGCATCTCATTCCATTATTTCCAAAAAAAAATTCTTATAAAGATTATTCCCAACACTTCGTGTCAAAAGAAGAACAGGAAGCTCATCCAGTCGGTGGCACCAAAATATCTGCTATTTCGTTTCCAAAGCTCCAAGGAAAAATGTTTATAAATAATTACTACCGCTCAAATTATTGCTGCTAACATTGATGACAAATTTCGTGGGCATCTTAGATGTCTACATAATCTGTTGCTTAATGGAATTTGGGGTTTGTAAAAATATTAATGTTAACTAAAATTTGAATTTGAATTGGAATCTATGCTTTATATTCAGATAACGCTAAGGAACAATTAAGTGGGCATGATGGTTGATATTAAATTCAAGAGCTGATTAATAAAATTTATTGTAAATTTCAAAATAATTACAAAGACCATTTTACAGAGAGCTCTGATTATTTATCTTAATTTCATTAACCTATTTTTTTTTATTGTTTTTGGCTCCACGGAAAGAGAAATAAGTCTTCAACTATGTAACCCTTAGTGTTGATTTGGTAGAATCTGCTGGAAATGTTGCTCAATTTAATCTTTATATAAGGGAAAAACCAGAGGGTACAAACAGGGGATGCCAAGGAATTAGCCACAGTGCAGTACTAGAAGCGACTAAACGAAAATGATGTGAGGTAGAATCTGCTGGAGATGTTGATCAATTTCATCTTCATAAAAGGCAAGGAACAAAGGGTACTAACTGGGGATTCCAAGTGATTAGCGGCAGTGCACTAGCAGAAGTGAATCATTATAGGTCCAATATTCTTCCAAAAGCGTCAGAGCGTCTAGTGAATTTATCAGACAATGGCATTGTTCCAATTGTCTGTAGTGATGTTACAGATGAGTGCTTGCAGAGTCCTTATTCTAAAAGGAATAATGGGATTGTTTCTAGGAAAACTTCAAGTCCTAGGCCATGACTAGGTTCAATCTTGGACTCTAAACATCAGCACTAGGACATATTCTCTATCTGTATTAGTGTATTAAGAAAATGCCAAATCAAAACCGAAACCAGCCAGTTCAGTTAGTTCAACCCTCCCATCACAAAAGCAGGCCTTGAACTGGACTATTGGTTGGTTCCGTAGTGAACCACCTGGTTTGGCATGGAATCAATTAAGTCACCTTGTTCCTGCTCTAAATAGGTCTAGACCCATAGAAAACAACAGTGCAATGCTTAAACTGTTTAATAATGCAAGGGACTACCTTAGAACGTGTAATGCTTAAACTACTTATGAAACTTCATGTCAGAAAAGAAAGAGCTGAAAGAGTTTAATTGAGTGGTGGCTAGGAATGGTGCTATATCTATGAGCACATAGTTATTAATAGTTATAAATTATAGAATGGAAAGAAAGCCTGTGGGTTGTAAGAGTTTTCAATGGAACAAATGAGAATGTTTGAGGTTCATATGTTTTGGTTATTCTAAAGAGTTCTAACATAGGAAACTTCTTAGAAGGTCCACTCCTTTTCAATTGAACACAGTTGTCAAAAATAAAAGGATGAGAAAAAACATAACAACTAAACACATAATGGTCTACACAAAAATTCTCAGAACTGTGTGTCAAATAAGCCTTTTAGATACAACTCAAGCACGCAATGCCAAATCAGTCACAGTATGCACCAGGTTGAAAAAGAGACCACAACAATTATATGTGAGTTGAGGTAATGATGAATCCACATTGTAACTAAGCTTGACATCTTGGCCATACATATCTTCTTGTTGATTCAATGAGGATTCAGAAAAATATAATGTATGTCATAAAAAAAATGGTATATACTACACATGCATATGATCATATATCAATTTGGAGTGAAAATCTGGAGTTACTACCGTTTTAATTTTCAAACAGAATATTTAAATCAAGTGTCCTGTGTCATCTAACTGAAAATGGACCTACTTAAGCTCACACCTTGCATAGACTGCTCTTCACTAGAAGCCTCGTGTTAACTGATTTCCTCTGATCTACGATGCGACCACATATCTTATACAAATAATAAAAGCACCACGATCAAGACTAAAACTAATCAACATTCAAAGTGCATCCTTACTCATAGTACCATCACCAATTTATATAACATAATGCCACTGCTGCTCTCTGTAATTGATTTTTCCACGGGAAAATCACATCAAGCCCACAGTTTCAGAAACCTCAATACAGATCCACTTAATCTCGCACTCTCTATAAGCACACTTACTTCTCCCTCTGACCTATAGAGACCCTATTTTGTGGATAAGACTAGTGCATTCGAGTTCTCCAATTTACCATATCATTGCTATACCAAAGGTTTTCTTCAGTAATACTACATACGACAAATTCAACCATATTTGAAAAAGGATAATGAGGAAAATGAAGGATAATCTTAGAACTCTGTGTTTTGTAAATGAAACATTGCATCATCCTTAAAAATTGGATGGAACAGTTTTTTTTTTTTTTCTAGCAACAAAATACATTATTCGTTACTACCAATGGTCTTCATAAATTCAACCTCACAAACAACTTCCCCGCCAACATAAGCCTTCCCTTCCACTCTTGCAATGCCAAAACGTCTTTGTAACTTCACCTGATTCACATAACCAATGTGTCTTCTGCTACAACAGGTTTTCTAAACCTCACCTTGTCTACTCTTGCGAAAAAGAAGTTCTCACGGGAACCACCCACTTCAGGTTGCAACATCATAAGGCCTCCAACTTGTGCCATTGTCTCAACCATGAGAACTCCAGGCATGATTGGCCTCTCGGGAAAATGGCCAGGGAAAAAAATTATCATTTATCGTCACATTCTTAATGGCAACAACTAACACACCAGGTTTGTACTCCACCACTCGATCAACAAGCAGAAATGGGAATCTCTTCATCAATTGCCACGGCGGTCGCAGAGCCATCACCCTCTATAGATCATGTAGTGTTCTAGCTAGGGTACTAGGCTAGACTAAATTTAATATCGACCAGGATGTGTAAGCTTAGAGGCATGCGTCTAAAATATATAGACATAAAGGATTGTTGGCTAAGTGGTTATGATGTAGGTCACAGGGCTTCTTTACGGAAGACTGGAATATGTCACCTATCATCTAAACACTCAGGTCACTCTACTAATATACCTGATTACAATGCTATCATTAAATGCATTTACCAAATCACACACTGAAACTAAACACTGTGTATCACTGCAACAATGATCTTAATCTCCTTACAAAGATATTACACATAAAACCCTTGCCCAGTAAACACCTAGCATTCGCTAACATTTATACAATATCAAAATATACAGGGATCATAAATGAATTGTGAAATAAAAACAAAGTTTATGATAGTGCTTTGAAAAGACACACAGGGATCGAATCCCTTACAGGACGCCCTTCCAGATCTCAGTGGTGACTGTCCAGCATTACCATAAACGCAAACCAACCATAAGCGCAAACCATATACATTCAATGGAAGTCGAAAGCTATGGAAATAGAAACCCAAGTAATTGTAACTGCTGTGCAAACCCTTTAATATCTATTGAAATCGAAATCTAATCAAGCGTGACTACTGTGTAAACCACACGATAACCTAAGTGCAAATAAAATGAGAGAACAGTGTACCGGTTGAGCGCAGGGCCCGTCCGCACTCCAGAGGTACACTGGACTATAATCGACTGAAGATCAGATCAATGCACAAACACAAATCGGAACTGTAACTAGTTCTTAGTATTAAGTTTCAAAACAGAGTCTTTGGAAAGATACAATGATTAACCTCTATCCATTACTCCGACTGTATTTCCATAACCATGTCATTAATGAATGTACATTTGGTCTTTGGCTGTTGCCGCTCTTATTACATCAAGCTTTTCAAAATGTTTCTATCCTAACTAATAAAAAAGAACAAAAACTAAATCAAGATAGGATGAGCTACTGTTTCTGCCTTTATCGCCAGTGTGCCATGCTTTGACCTAGGTTGACCGTGCATATAGGAGAGTCGATCCGGCTGTAAGATAGGTGTTTGTCCATCCTTGGACATTCTATTTTTCATCCATGCCTTTCGCTCTAGTCCAGCTGCTATGACACATGTCAAACAATGAGCTCATTACAGGATGTTGGAACTTCCTGTAACCATTTCACCAAAAACTTCTAATTCTTCAACATAAAATCCCTAAATCAATTCCAATGCATTTTAATAACTATAAGACTATTAATAATTAATTTTCAAGGATTCTAAGGAATATATGATGAAAAGGAATGGGTAAATGACATGTTTTTAGGAGGAAAAATGGGTCTTGGGATGATACCAACATCTCTCCCCGACTTAAGGAATTAGCATGTCCTCATGCTATCCCCGAAGTGCTTCCCTTGAACTCTGTCCCTGACTGGATCTCTGCTGCCTTGAGCAAGGTGTCCACATTCTGTTTCACCTGGTTATCTTTTTGACCCTTGAGCTCCTGTTTTAACTTTTTGTATTTTTCTTTGAGGGTCTTCTTCTGATTGTACCACTTAGTGGCCCAGTTAGAGATCTCAGTCTGCTCAGCCTCCAGTTCACTGATTCTTTCCTTTAACTTTTCATTCTTCTTCTGAGTTTCTTTACTCTATGCCCGGAGCATTTCATTTTCCCTCTTGATAACTTTTTCTAACATATTAGCTTCCATGAGTTCTTCCTTTAATTCTTCAATTTGTTTTTCCAGTTTCTTCTGTCTCTTAATGGGAGGTGGTGAACATTTCTCGTGCTTGTTATTGCTCTCTACCTCTATGTCAAGTTCTGGTCCTGGTAGTGAGTGGTCACCACTCTCAACATCCATTTGTGCAGGTGCATTGGATTCCAGCTGGTCTTCTTGCAACTGGGCTTTTGGTGTCCTCCTTGTTCTTCGTGAGTAAGTGGTGAAAATTTTATCTTTCTCGGCCCTCTTAGCATCTTCCTTTTTCATGTTCCTGGTCCTTATGCTGCCCACAGGTAGAGGTGCCTTGCTGGTTTTGGATACTGGGATTTCTTCATCAATGTCCTTCATGAACCCTGAGTCCTCTTGCACTTCTTCTTTATCTTCCTCATCTCTAATTTGATTAACAGCTAGAAATTCTTTCCATGGCTTCCCTCTTCTCTGCAATTCATGCTCAATAAGGATTTTGATTAAGCCAAAGTGATACAGGATTTTGTCTTCATTCCCCTTCTGCTTCTGGATAATCTTGTACATCTTGGTTAAACTTTGTAACAGAAAATATGGTATACTGATAACACATTGTTTCTTCAAATGGAGGAGTAGTTTAATGTGGTATAGATAGAAAATACTGTAGCGGCCTTCACAGGTTATGAATTTTTGAAGGATGTAAACCATCTCATCCCAAGGATGCATCAACTAGCTTCTTGGAACACCCTTCTTCCAGTTCACTGATGAGACTCTAGATCTAGACATAAACTGTGTCCATGATTTTTCTTTAAATTGCTTGGTTTTAAAATACCTCTCCCCTTCTGGACTAATCCCTATTGCCTGAGCTATAGTATCCTCTGAAACCCTGAATGAGAAGTTACCTATCAGGGCTTTTTCTCCATTGAAGGTGAAGGCAAATTGCTTGGTAACTTCCTCATTGCTTCCATGGAATTTCTCTAGGAATGGCAACCACTGTATTTCTCTAAGAATTTCGATGCAATCCTCATGATATTGTGAACTGTCGAACACACTCGGTTCAACCCTATTAGTCATGGTGGCAGAGGGTCATGCTTCTAACCCTTCTCTGTTTATGTTCTTACAATTTTAACAAAGAAATCTCAAACTGGTTACCTGGTATACCGCTTTCCTTAGTCTTCAATATGATGCTCGGTTGGTCGACTGTATTATGACTGTAGTGGAAGTCGCACAGGGTGGTTATACTTTCTCTTTCGGCGCTCACTGCCTCCAATTCCTCACTGAGTAAATCAGACCCAAATGATAATAATCGAACCTAAATGATAATGCTTCTTCCGGCGCTCACTGCTCCCGATTATACTTTGAAAATTATGGGAATCAAGTGCGAGAATGACTGTGGGATAACCGGCTGTACTCACTTCACAGCATATTCATTCATTTGAAAACAGAGGAGTGTTGTACGCTTACACAGATGTCACCACAAGAACGCTGGGAGCATGTATATATAATGGTGGGTATGGTTTCGGGAAGTCCCTTGAATCATTGGGTACGTTGGGTGGTGGAACTATGATTTGGCTGTGTGGAATGAAATAGATAGGCCGCTTTTACACTTGTCTCTTTCCTTTATATTTAAAAACATAATCTACCACGTGTCCCATTTTAGTTGGTATTCGGTCAGATGGAGGATGTTGGTATGACTGTGGGATGTATGACGAAGTTGATATGTTGATAATGGGTTTTAGAAGTATGAATGGGTTGATGTTATGGGAATGATGAGAATCGGTGGAATAAGGGATGATAGGAAATGTAGATATCCTTGAAATCAATCATAACAGTTCACAGTCATCAAAATTACATTAAAAATCAATCTAAGTAATTAAATGTTTAAGAACAGAAACAAATTACTCTTTTGTTGGTCATTGTTGTATTGACATGCTGAGTAGCTAATCCCTTTTTGACTGTTCTTCTGCTTGTTGTAACAAGTCCTCTAAGGAAGATTGAATGCACAGGTCCTTTAAGAAAAATTTGAAGATATAACAGGTCCCTTGAGAAAGATTGAATGTAACAGGTCCCTTGAGAAAAATTGAAAATGTTCATGCAGCTCCTTATATTGATACAGGTTCACTGAGCTTGTGCCTTTGATGGAGTCTTGATGCCCAAATCCTTGTAGAAACTTGATGAAATTCTGTTGAAGTAGCCCTTGGTGTCAATTTCTTTAACAGGTCCCTTCTGAATGTCTTAAACAGGTCCCTTACTGCTGGTGTTGGTAGCATAGTTGTCTGGACAAAACAGGTCCCCCTGCATAATGTTTATAACCAGGTCCCTCTGAGATAAAACAATGACAAAACAACTTATTTATTGAAGTCTGGAATGCTGGAACAAGCTGCTTTGGAAATTTATAGTGAAAATATAGAATAAGAATTCTTTAAGAATTTACAATGGAGAGATAAAAGAACAAAGTGTTGATGCCTCTCCCCGACTAAAATTTTGACTTGTCCTCAAGTCATGATTCAGCTGATAAAGCAAACTGTAAACAAAAGAAAGAGAATTCATACCCGCCAGAGACTAGTTTTCAAGTAGGAATTTGAGGTTAGAGTGTGCCAGAGACTGGTTTTCACATCTAACCCATGATTTTTTTTTTATATTCTTTTTTTTTTTTTTTTTTAATTTTTTTAAGTTTTTGTTTTATATATATATATATATATATATATATATATATATATATATATATATATATATATATATATTTTATTTCTTTTTAACTTTGAAATTGAAAGGAAATGAAACTAAGGCAGTGATAATGCAGCTGAGGGCTGCAGTACCTCAACCTCTCTTTGCTGAGATAGTGTATGGAGAAAATATTGCTTGTTGATGGGCTTGGTGTAGAGTTTCAGGCGATGACCATTGACTGTGAAGGAGTGATCTTCGCCATCAATAGTTTTGAGCTTGACTGAACCATTGTCATAAGCCTGAACAATTTCATAGGGGCCCATCCAATGGGTGGTGAACTTGGCTTTGTGATCTCTGAATTTTGAGTCAAAAAGCAAAGCCCAGTCACCTTCCTTAAACTGCTTCCTCTTAATATGTGCATCATGCCACTACTTTCTATGTTTTTGCATGAGGATGGTGGTTTCTTCTGCTTGCTGCCTCATCTCATCCAGCTGGTTCAACTGCTGGATTCTTTCTTTTTGTGCTTGGTCCAAATCAATTTGTAAATCTGCAGCCAGTTTAAAAGTATGGATTTGGAATTCAATAGGAAGCATTACCTCCTTACCGTACACCAATTGGTATGGTGTAAATCCTTTGGTATCTTTCCATGTAATCCGGTAAGCCCAGAGTGCATCTTTCAGTTTCTCTTCCCAGTTTTTCCTGTTCATTGCAACAGTTTTGGTAATGATCCCCTCCAAAGTTTTGTTTGTTGATTCCACCTACCCATTGGCCTGTGGATGGTAAGGGGTACTTTTCATATGCTTGATTTGGTATTTGTCTGTGATGTCCTTCACTAGTTTTGAGGTGAGTTGAGTACCTTGATCAGTGACAATTTCCCTTGGTACTCCATACCTCACAAAAATCTCTTCAAAAAGAAAATTCACTACTATGTGCTCGGTGGCTCTAACCAGTGCTTTTGCTTCAGCCCACTTTGTGACGTAATCAGTACATACTAAGATGTACTTCTTACCATTAGAGGTCGGGTTGATGGGTCCTATGAAGTCTAGAGCCCATTTTTCAAATGGCTCTAAGTGAACTTGGGGCTGAAGGGGCATCTCATCGGTAGCTGTGGGCCTGCCCATTCTTTGGCAGCTGTCACAACTATTTACATACTTCTTGGCATCCTTGAAAATGGATGGCCAGTAGTATCCAAGGGTAAGAACTTTGAATGTTGACCGCTTCGCTGCAAAATGCCCACCACACGGTTCATCATGGCAAGATTTTAAAATATCAATGACCTCATCACTTCTTACACATCTCCTAATATCAAAACCAGTGTAAAATAAGTTGCCATTAAGCCATGAATATCTAGCACTTTGTTTGACTAGTCTCTTCCGTTCCTTTGCAGTAAAGTGTGGAGGTATCCTTCCTGTAGACAAATAATTGGCCAAATCAGAATACCAAGGAGTTACTATGGAAATTGCAAATAATTTTTCATCTGGAAAAGAATCTTCAACTGGAACAACCTCACCTGGATTTTGCAGTCTAGAGAGAAAATCTGCCACCTGGTTCTCCTTGCCTAGTCTATCTAACACTGTGATGTTAAATTCCTGTAACAATAGTAACCATCTGGTAAGTCTGCCACTAGTTATTGGTTTATTCATTAAATGTCTAATGGCCGAATGATCAGTATGTACAAAGACTTCATAACCAGTTATGTAATGTCGGAATTTATTCACAGCATAAATGATGGCAAGTGTTTCCTTTTCTGTAACTGTGTAGTTGAGCTCTGTAGGTGTTAGATTTTTACTAATGAAATAAATGGCATAAGTACAAGATTCCTCTTTTTGGCCTAAGGATGCACCTACTGCAGTGTCGGATGCATCTGTAAAGATATGAAATGGTAGGCTCCAATTAGGCCCTCTCAAGACTGGTGCGGTGGATAGTTTCTTTTTGAGTTGTTCGAATGCTTGTTGGCAGTTCTCATTCCAGTTGAAAAGTACATCTTTGGTTAGAAGTTTAAACAAAGGTAAAGCTATCTTACTAAAATTTTCAATAAATCTGCGGTAATAGCTTGCATACCCAAGAAAACTTCTTACCTCTCTTTGATTCTATGGGATTGGCAAATCAGTTATGATCTGGATCTTGGCTGGGTCAACCTGGATGCCTTGAAAAGAAATATATTGGCCTAGCACTATCCCTTCGTTTAACATCATAAAGCACTTTTCATTACTGAGGGACAGGTTAGCTTCAATACATCTTTTCAAAACTCTCTCAAGATTTTCTAATGCATGTTCAAATGAATTGCCATATACTGAAAAATCATCCATGTAGACTTCAACACAATCATGAATTAAATCAGCGAAAATAGCTAACACAGCTCTCTGAAATGTAGCTGGTGCGTTACAAAGTCCAAATGGAAAAACATTGTAGGCATAGGTCCCCCAGGGACAAGTGAATGTGGTTTTGTCCTGGTCTTCAGAGGCTACCCGGATCTGGTTATAGCCACTAAAACCATCAAGAAAAGAAAATGATGATTTGCCAGCTATGGTGTCTAACACTTGATCAATAAATGGCAGTGGGAAGTAGTCTTTGAGCGTTGCTTTGTTCAGCTGTCTGTAATCGACACAAATGCGCCACTTACCATTCTTCTTGGGCACTATCACCAATGGGGATACCCACTGATTGTCAGAGATAGGATATATAAAATTAACTCTCAAAAGTTTTTGCAACTCCTCTCTGACAATATCTTGGAGCATGGGGTTCATTCTTCTTTGTGGTTGCCTCACTGGTTTAATGGTGCTGTCTGTATAGATGTGGTGAGTGCATGTGTCGGGGTGAATCCCATGCATGTCGGTATAGTCCCAAGCAAAAGCTTTTTGGTATTTTCTCAAGAGTTTAATCAATTTCTCTTGTTGAGATGAGTCTAGGTGGTTGCCTATGTTCAGAGTTTTCCCTGGACTGATCTCTATGATTTGACTCTGTGTATTGGTGATGGATTGAACTGGAAAAATGTCGTGAAATGTAGTTTTCAATGATTGGATAGAGCATGTTTCTTGAAAGTTTTGAGCCAGAAGTAAATCTGCAGCATGATATTGTTCATTTCTCAAATTTTCAGACATATCAGGTTGAGAAAGAAATAATTCTACCAAATCATTATTGTCTTCCTGGAAATCATAGATTTGGTCAATGCTAAAAACAGATTGTACTTCTTCCTTATCATTAAATTTATCATCAAGCCACAAGTTATGTGTTACTGCTGGTGATTGTGCCGATGGATAAAGGGTGAGTTGTTTCCTTTCAGTCCCCCTTGAAATGATCATGTTACCTGATCGACATCCTATAAATGCATCAGCAGTCGCTAACCATGGTCTACCTAGGATGATAGGGTGTCCTCCTAAATTGGATTTGGGTTGAAGGACTAGGAAATCCACTGGATACTCCCAAGAGTCCATTGAGACAATGATGTCTTCCAAAATCCCTTCAGGAATGACTTTGGACCTATCAGCTAGTTCAAGAACAATCGTGGTATGTTGCAAATTCATGAGCTGGAGTGTTCTCATGGTTTCAAGAGTCATGACATTGATTGCGGCTCCAGGATCTATCAAAGTGTTCGGAATCCGTATGTTGTTAATGATGGTGGTCACTTTGGGAATGCCAGGATCAACATACTTCTCCATGGAGATGGTATTGGTCATAAGGCCTACTAAATTTCCTAAAACATGAATGGTTTGAGGATCAAGTCTTCTCCTAGCAGGCTTCTTGAGGAACATGTCTTTAATGGCCTTGGTATAGATAGGAATGTCTTTGATAGCTTGCAGCAGTGGGATTTTTATGTAGACATTTTTAAGCTCATCTAAGACATCAAATTGTGGTGTAGACAGTGGTGGTTTTACTTGGAGCAATCGGTCTGGAAAAGGTGGATGCAGTGGTTGCATCTGTTTGTCTTTGGTATCATTGATTGGTTTTGTTGGATTTTTCATTTCATTTTCCTTTTCTAAGTTTTCTTATTGCTTATCTGTTATTGGAGAATCCTTGTGGAGCACCCTACCAGACCTCAAATTAATGTTTTGCAAAGGCAGTGTGGAATATGAGGTTCCTTCCTCTACGTTATAGGCTGGCCTCTCTTCTCTATTATTCGGATTTGGGACAGTTTGAGTAGGAATTTGAGTGGGTCTGGGAGGTTGTGAGTTAGCTGGAAATTGCAGTTGTGGTGCATTTATTGGTGGAGGAGTAGGCAGTGCTTGTTGAGGAGGTTGGGGCTGATAGACAACTTGCTGAGGATGCTGCTGATATGGTTGAGAATGTGATGGATATGGCTGTTGGTACTGTTGATATGGCTGTGAGTAAGGTGGGTATGATTGAGGATATGCATTATAAGATTGGGAGTACTGTTGAGACGATCTCCATTGGTTTTGTGGTTGGTTTTGATGCTGCCATGGCATGGGTACATTCGATGAGTTTTGTGCATACATTTGATCATTCATAGGAAATTGCAGATTTTGATTAGGAAACATACCTTGGGGTGCTTGCCTTGGCTGCCATGGTCGCTTTGTGCCCATATAATACACGTTTTCCATCTCTGTACTGGCTGCCATATTACAGTTCTGAAATTTTTTAACTTTAGGACAGTTAAACATATCATGATGTTCAGTACAGAAAGCACAAACTTGGATATTCTCTAGAGGGAAATCTTTTAATGCATGTTTCTTTCGGCACTTTGGGCAGAAAATAGCCATGATATGATCTTCATCTTCTTGGCTTTTAAAGTATCAATTTGGTTCCCTAGAGTGCTTAACAAATCTGTTTTAAACTCTTCTAAAAGATTCCCTATTTCGGCCCTAGTGACACTTGCAAAGGCAGATTTTGTGACCCTTGATGACAGGCCTCTCTTTCCCATTTTAGCTTTACTCCTTGAATACTTTTCGCACAACTCAACGATTTCTTCAAAGGGTAAGGCAGAAATGTCACCTTTTCCCATTAAGTTGAGATCATCCATGTATTCCTCTCGGATACCTTTCAAGAATATTGTGCGGACCAGATCAGGAGGCATAGTCCGGTGTTTAGATTTTTGTAAGTTGTAGACAAACTGTTCTAGATATTCCTCTAAGGTTTCATCCTCTTGCTGACTCATTCTAAAGATATCATCTTTAGAATCTTTGGATCTGCAATAAGGCTGATATTTCCTTAGAAATATTCTCCTCATACCATCCCAATCAACTATAGCATGCTCACCAAACCCCATGAACCATTTCAAGGCTGATGCCTTTAGTGTGGCTGGGAACAATCTAAGCCTATGGGCATCATTTGTATAGCCATAAGTTCGACATACAATGTCAAACTTGAACAAGAAAGAGTCCGGATCCTCCGAAGCCATACCATATAAATTGGGTAGCACGGATGGGGGTATATTTTTCATTTTGATCTCCTCATCCTCCTGTGGTTCTTGTATAGGGAACTTAAAAGTTGACTCCTCCTCATCTCCTTGGCGAGGTACCGATCCAGATCCTTCCTCATCCATTCTAATTGGTCTCTCTGTGTCAGTGTCACTTGGTGGAAAAAGGAGAAAAGAAGATTGTTCGGTAACTGTACTACTTTTTCCTTGTGTAGAAGGTCTAGAAAAGGGCTTCTTCTACGATTTATGTGTGAATAAAATTTCCCTCTCAATAAGAGTAAGTTCCAATGTCTGGATAACTTCCTCAGCTGGTGTTGTATTCCCTAGAGAGTCTGCTCCTGATGATGATGGGTTAGTTTTTAGATGGTGGGGGGTTTTTACAAATCTCCCTTGATTGTCTCTAAATCTAGGCATAAATGAACATGATTTCTAACTGTGTTTTTGTTTATTTTTGTGTGTTGAAATTTTTTCCCTTTTTTTTTTTGTTTGAATCCTTTAAGTACGCCTCCCCGGCAACGATGCCAAAATGTAGTGTTCTAGCTAGGGTACTAGGCTAGACTAAATTTAATATCGACCAGGATGTGTAAGCTTAGAGGCATGCGTCTAAAATATATAGACATAAAGGATTGTTGGCTAAGTGGTTATGATGTAGGTCACAGGGCTTCTTTACCGAAGACTGGAATATGTCACCTATCATCCAAACACTCAGGTCACTCTACTAATATACCTGATTACAATGCTATCATTAAATGCATTTACCAAATCACACACTGAAACTAAACACTGTGTATCACTGCAACAATGATATTAATATCCTTACAAAGATATTACACATAAAACCCTTCCCAGTAAACACCCAGCATTCGCTAACATTTATACAATATCAAAATATACAGGGATCATAAATGAATTGTGAAATAAAAACAAAGTTTATGACAGTGCTTTGAAAAGACACACAGGGACCGAATCCCTTACAGGACGCCCTTCCAGATCTCAGTGATGACTGTCCAGCATTACCATAAATGCAAACCAACCATAAACGCAAACCATATACATTCAATGGAAGTCGAAAGCTATGGAAATAGAAACCCAAGTAATTGTAATTGCTGTGCAAACCCTTTAATATCTATTGAAATCGAAATCTAATCAAGCGTGACTACTGTGTAAACCACACGATAACCTAAGTGCAAATAAAATGAGAGAACAGTGTACCGGTTGAGCGCAGGGCCCGTCCGCACTCCAGAGGTACACTGGACTATAATCGACTGAAGATCAGATCAATGCACGAAACACAAATCGGAACTGTAACTGGTTCTTAGTATTAAGTTTCAAAACAGAGTCTTTGGAACGATACAACGATTAACCTCTATCCATTACTCCGACTGTATTTACATAACCATGTCATTAATGAATGTACATTCGGACTTTGGCTGTTGCCGCTTTTATTACATCAAGCTTTTCAAAATGTTTCTATCCTAACTAATAAAAAAGAACAAAAACTAAATCAAGATAGGATGAGCTGCTGTTTCTGCCTTTATCGCCAGTGTGCCATGCTTTGACCTGGGTTGACCGTGCATATAGGAGAGTCGATCCGGCTGTAAGATAGGTGTTTGTCCATCCTTGGACATTCTATTTTTCATCCATGCCTTTCGCTCTAGTCCAGCTGCTGTGACACATGTCAAACAATGAGCTCATTACAGGATGTTGGAACTTCCTGTAACCATTTCACCAAAAACTTCTAATTCTTCAACATAAAATCCCTAAATCAATTCCAATGCATTTTAATAACTATAAGACTATTAATAATTAATTTTCAAGGATTCTAAGGAATATATGATGAAAAGGAATGGGTAAATGACATGTTTTTAGGAGGAAAAAGGGGTCTTGGGATGATACCAACAGATCAACCGATCTTCAACTTCAAAACATTAGAAGAATTTTTTGGACCTTTTTATTAAAATTGGCCTCGAAATTGAGAAAGGAGAGCCACAAATTCCTAAATATGGGGTGGCAATTCCACTGTGCTGACGAATAATTGAAGAAGAAACCAGAGAAAAGGGGTTTTGCGTTAGATTAGAGTAGCCATCACGACAACTGCCCTCACTTCCATTGAGATCTTAAATGTGGCCAAAATGAGAAAGCCCCTTCTTCACGAGTGATTATTAGAGTTTTTCGCTTCTGAGTACTTCAATTTATTTAATTATTATTATTATTATTATTTATTTTTTTTAAAGTAAAATCCAACATCAACCTAAAAATTATAGAAGTGGATTGGTTCATAGGTCTCAGTGTTTGAACCTGGCTCTGATACCAAGTGTAGGGGCTTGATTCCTATTATTAGAGTCTCAATCTATTATACACTAATAGATCTATTTTCCTACTGTTTTAAAAGTAAAAAAAAAGAACTCGCTGACCTTCTTACATAAATTTAAACATTTAACATCTTATCACTTTATCATAAGCAACATAAATTAAGGTGAGCATTCCATTGATATCAACTTAACAAGAGTGGTCCATGGAAAATACCTGTTCCGGCGGTTGATGATGATACCTTTGTCTTATAGCTCCTGCTAAACGCTCCTTCTCACCCACCCAACCGGATTTACCTCCCAGCCAACTAGGAAATAAATTCCTAGCCCAAGAAACCTCCACAGGTTCCCTAGCCCTCCGTGCCCAAGTCCAACCAGATGTAGTGTGTCCTCAAGAAGAATGTGCAAAACTAGATAATGATACTTTCCTCCTCTCAAACCCAAGAAACCTCCACAGCTTGCCAAGGTCTCCCAAAATCATGACAAGGCCAAACAATCACAACTAACCCCCACAATCCTAAGCAAGATTCCAACCCCCTTTTCTTCCTTCCCCCTTCCCTTTTTATACCCTCCTTCCCTTCTCCATGTCAACCACCTCTCATTAATGTCATTAACTTCTCATCCATCCTTACAATTGACTTCTCTTCTCCCAAGTAAGCTAGGGGTACATTTGGAAATGTGACATGAATATAAAATTGAGAATTTAATGGGAAAGGATCATGTCTTCTCCCAAGTAAATCTGAAAAGTACATTTGGGAATGTGAGGTGAATATATATATATTGATAATTAAATGGAGAGGACTATGTCTTCTCCCAAGTAAATGTGAGGGTACATTGGGGAATGTGAGATGTAATTACATAGGGAGGACCATGTCTTCTCCTTAGTAAATGTGAGGGTACATTGGGTAATGTGAAATGAATACATGTATTTTGAAATAATGGAAGGAGACCATATCCTACCTAATATTCAATTTGAGAAGGTAAGTGGGGAATTTGAATAATGGAAATCGTGAATTTTATATTAGACCAATATTTCTCAATATTTTTAGATAATGTAAACATTAACAAAATTTGTAGGATAAGATTTAAGTGGGGCATTACAAGGTAGATGACTGATACTCCGTAGGAAATCCAAGAAGAAATTCTGCCTGAACTTGTAGAAATTGTTTCCAGGTTTGACCAATTGTCCATTACGCCTGCACCCCGGCCACCAAAAACTTTGTGTTCGCTAAGAAGAAAACAAAGAAGCTATTCAAATAGAAAACCAAGAATTAATAATGGAATAAATATTAGAAGCAACAAAGGACACTATAATGGAAGCCATATTAGAAGCTAAAGAAGATTCCATAATGGAAGAAAAGCTAGATGCAACAATCAATGACATATTGGAAGCAAAAATCAAAGCAACAAATGGCATTATAATGGAAGCAGAAGCTCACATAAATTAGAAAACTGAAAAAGAAATTATTTTCAATGCCATACTCGAAGGAAAACAAGAAGAACAATTGGGAGAAAAACAACAAGTACAAATGGACACAACTATGGAAGCAATAATGGAAGAAATAGTTCTCGGCGCTAAAATCGACAATATTTGCCCAAGTGAAACACATTGTAGCGCCAGGTTTTGTGCCTCCAATTCAACCTAATTCATAGGCTTAAATACATTGATTTCTAGTGTTATTGTTATCGCTAATGTAATATTTTGTTGTAGTGAAATAACTCTTCCCCAATAAGAACATATGCAAAATTTATGATGTTATTATGTTTTCTAACTTTGGGATTTAATTTCGCTAGTTTCATGGCATTTCAAGGAAAAAAAGCGCACCACCCCCTCAGATCATGGATTTGTGTATCCCTTCTTTCACAACATAATCAAAATTTCACATTTTAAAAATATTTTCAAGTGTTCATAGGAATTTGATTCAACCCTTCATGTATTTCACACTACCATACATACTCATAAATAATTTTATAGAAAAAATAGAGATGGCGACGTTAGATAAAAGAAAGACAAAGTCCAAACCTCAAAATTGAGCCAAGGTTCATTCTTAGAAGAAAAGGTAAAAAACCTCAAAATCACGTATGGAAGACAAAAAAAAAAGATGAAACCTCAAATTGTATTTTACTAAGGCTTGGAAGGTAGAAAGAGGCCCAAACCCAAAATTTCATACAATGGGTCGAAACCTTAAACTTTGGCAAAATACACTATATAGAAAAGTCTCATAAATAAAATGTTTTATCGACCTTGTCCATCAATTAATATATGCTAAATCCCTCGTTAAGTGATAGTCTAGCTATCAAATGTTTTTCATATCGACATTTTTTCAATGTGGGAGCTCATGAGATTAACCGATATCTTAATATACTTCATTCCTTTATCATAGGCCTTGGTAACATGATTCAAAGGGCTAGCACCTAAGGGCTTAAGGCCCTTGACATATTTCCATATTGATTATTTTAAAAGAGAGTGACACATAATTTTTTTGATATTCCAATATCAATTAGCCCTTGGTTATGGTACGAGGTCACATGGGTGCTAAGCTGTAGCACCCGAGGACTAAGAGCCTTTAGCAAATTGACATATTGAATATTTGGAAAAGTAAATGGAAATTTTGTTTTCCTAGTATTTGGTATAGCACATCCCTGGGTCACAGAGATGGTCATGAAGAGATTATGGTATAGCTCAATGTGCTTAGATTCCTTAGCATATTAGCACCTTTGAGATTTCATGGTGCACTTACATTGAAATGCCCTAATATCCAATACATGGGATCCATCAAGATATAGGACATTTTTATATAACTAATAGAAATATTCTCCATCAACCTATAGCATGAACATTATAGGTTGTAGGTTTGGCTTCTTGATTCGACCTAACTATCTAGTTAATTCATTAAACCACTTAGTCGGTGGCCCTACTAGTCAACCACTTGACTCACATCTCATGTTAGTCAATACTTCAACTAAATGTTTCTAGAATCTTTAGACAACTGATGAAGCAACATAATATTAGGTTTCAATAAAACCATAGTAGGAAGGATAATAGCCATTCTTTTAACCATCGAAGCTAACCATAATTGACTAAGTTTTTGGTATTCAAATCCCACTCTCTAGCCGAAGTGTGAGAGTGAGAGTGTTTTTATATTTCTAGTGCCACATAATATACCCATTTAAGAACCCAACATGTCACTCGTAGGAATTGGACCTGGGTGGGAAGGATAACACCTATTCCACCCGACCACCCAACTCAAACCTAATTGACTCTCTTATACACACACAAACACACACACACACCCACACAAAATATGGAGACCTAGATTTACAATAAACTCATTGTACCAAGATGTACTCTATAATCCAATATGGAGGAGATGTTGTAGTTAAGTGTTATATCAATCAGGCATTACATCAAAAAATTATAATGAAAAAAATAATGTCTTATTAGCGAGGAAACTAATTAAAAAAATAATGTAATAAAATTAATAAGTTGGCCGAACTTAATTTATATCACAATTTTCCTTTTATTAATAAAAATTATAAACATTTTTCGGAAAGAAATTCATAATATGCATATCACATTAAAATATATTTGAATAATGATAATACATATTCATAGCCATGAAATCTTAGAACTTCATGTTTAAAATTAGTTCAAACCCATATAAAAGCATAACACTTACTATAAAGTCTTTTTATAAACTTTATATATATAATATGTCTATGTTATGCATATCATATTAAAAAAATGAATTGAGAAAAATTATAAAACATGTTGAAAACAAATGACATACACATATGTGAGTAGTTGTATGTATTCTTAGAGTTTTTATCAAAATAGAAATAAGAATATCATATAAATTAGATGGCTAGTAAACACTGATAGACATCAATCCATGATAAGTTGAAAACGTTTACATTATCATACATCTCAAATTCCTAAAATAAAATAAAAAAACATAAAAGTAACTAAATTATAACATAAAAAATAATAAAACTTAACCAAATTTAATTATTATAAAATTAATTAATATATAAATTATGATATATGCATTAAAAATACAAACAAGTAAAAAGATTCTTAACCGCGGATCTTCACCCCAATGTACTATGGATTTTTAATCTATAAAAAGTTGTTGTTACAATACTATGGGCCAATACAATGGATTATCAATACCACATTTCTAGAAAACCATAACCCATTTTTTATGACACTTGTTCATATGAGAATTTGTTAATTAATAAATTTATTTAAAATGACCAAAAAGACATACATTGCATATAAATCTCAAGCTTTGTTTTGTGAATACTAATACAAATATTCTAGAATATGTAGTGGAGATTAAATCCCTACCATTTACAAAATTTGTATTGATAATTAAATTAAAATTCTCAAAGTCCTATTCCAAAATAGAAATGCCTATTAACTTAAAAATACAAGTTATAGTTATTTTATATTTATATTTAATTAATAAATAAGAAATGTCATGCACATACATATATATATTTTTATATATTACAAATTTTTTAATAAAATAAAATTTATGAATATTTCCACAACTAGAAATGTGATGGTGATGATGATGATGATGGTCAATGTCCACAGAGACCAAATTTTGGTCTATCGGACCTAAAGAAACGAATTATTTAGTTCGATTTAAGATTTTATTCCTATGCTCAAAAAGCTTGGAGAGAAGCCTCCCAAGCTCACTGTAATTTTGAAAACGTAAAAGGCTAGGAAGGTTAGTATTGCAACAAAGATTTTGAAATTGAGATCTAATGTGGTTGTACACAGGGCACTCTAAGAGGAAGTGATTTTCATCCTGGATGTTCGTATTCTCACAGAGATGGCAGAACCTTTCCATCCATGGTGTTTTAGGAACTGCCCAACAACCACTTTCACTATGGAGCTCATGAGAGTTGTTCTAATCTTGACTATCTTATTTTCTTCTTTGAACTAGTTAAAACAGAGAGATACTTTTGATCTTTAAGGTGGGGTTGATGACCTCCAAATTTATTAGAAATTGAGAAATCAAATCATTTAAAATATAAATCTTTTTAACTTTTAAATTAAAAAAATATAATTACCGTTTAAAAAATAAAAATAAAAATTAGAAAAAATCTATATTTCTTAATTCCTCTCCAAATATAAAGTTAAAACAAATCTATATTTATCTTATTCATCTATATTTATAATTTCGTGAGAAAACTTATATTCCATTTTTATACATATTTCTCAAATGCATAATTCTAAGTTTCTCTAGTTTCAAGGTATTTTGGAGGTTTTTTATGGAACCTAACAAGAGGAAAACAAAATAATTTATCAACAACATTATTATATAAGTGAAATACTTTGTTAGCAACCTTGACTATTATTTATATTATAAGTTAATATACATTCCACATAATACTTAACAAATATACTGTATGACTTTAATATCATATTTTTATTTGAACATTTAATTAATGGTAAAGTAGCTATAAGGTGGCAAACACCTAAAGTTTATGTGAATGAGGGGTGTGTATATTTTTTGACCGTTGACATTTCAAAATATTCTTAGCAAACATATCTTTCACCACCATTGGTGTCACGCCCCCAATTCTTTTTTCATTAAATTGGCTGTGTGCAGCACTGCCTAAGTAATTAACATTCACCATTGTTATAATTACTTTACAAACTACGCCTTAACATTCATCATTAAACCGTGAATAACATATTAATGTGCGGAAACCATTAATATAACAACATCATAGAACAACAGCATAAATACATTCATATGCAAGAGAATTCTTTTATTATATATATGAAGAATTTTTACAAGTAACTGGGAGCTTCGCTCCACCGGCGTTTTACCCAAGTCGGTCGCCCACCCGTGCAAGAGCGCACGGTGGTCTCACCACGACTTAACCAAAATACAATACAAGTCTTCTTTGCCGAGTTGGGCGGGCGCGCCCGTGCACGACCCACCGCCCAAACGCAACCCAAAACTCGCCTTAACACTTCGGCGGGCGGGCACCTTAGAACACCCTCCACCCGCGCCTCAACTGAATACAACTTCGTGCAAAACTCGTGTAGGTAGCTCGGTAGGCGGGTGCATAGACCTACGCCTTTGCCATGGCTCCTTCTTCACCTTCACACCTCTTGTTCGATTGATGACCAAGCGCTTGGTTTGAATGCCAAGTTCCATCGCCTTGTTTATATGCTATCAAGCGTGGAGGTCGCGCCCTCGGCTGACCCTTCGTTCGCTCCACCAGCCATGCGTTCACGAAACAGCTGAGCGCCTTTGTTAGGTCGGCCCGCCCATGGCGTAGGACCGCCCCACAATTCTCCTTCGTTTGCCTAACGCTTCCTCGGTCGGCTTGTGAACGAACTCTCCCCCAGCTCACCCCTATAACTATGGAGCACCAACTCATCCTCATAGATATGTTACGCCCTTGGTCGCCCCTCGCACTGTTTTATGCCTTAGTCAATTTCGCCCATTGGTGGAAGGCACGCCGGATTTCCTATCAACCGCAGGGTGTTACATCCTCCCCCACTTGAAATCATTATCGCCCTCGACAATCCCGACTGCCTCAGTATCTTTCGTTCATACTTCGCAATCTTCTTCTTCCATCTCCAAAGTGAGTCCTCTGATTCCCAGCTTTCCTCCTCCGGTGCATTCTTCCATCTGACAAGATACTCCTGTTTCATGTGGCAACCAATCCCTGTAGTTCTGTAGCTCAAAATCTTATCCAACTCCAGTCCTGGCTTGTCCACAATCCCGGCTGGTCCTCTCGGTGGTTCAACTCTCTCTGGATGATCAGCATCAAGTCTGCATCTCTTCAACTAACTCATGTGAAAAACCGGATGCTTCATGTGCATATGGTGTGGAAGCTCCAGCTCGTAAGAAAATTCCCCCACTCTCTTCTTCACTCGGAATGGTCCCTCATACTTCCGTGTCAGTTTGCTTACAGTCCCCTTGGCTGGCTGAAACTACTCCCTGGTAATCCTGAGAAACACCATATCTCCCACACTGAAGTGCGCATCCCGTCTTCCTCGATCAGCCCATTTCTTCATTCTCCTTGCAGCTTCGTGCAAGCGCAACCATGCCAACTCTAAGGTCTCATCCCAAGCCTTCATGAACTTCTTCACATGAGGACTCCTCAAGAAACCTCCTGTCACTACGGTATGTGATGCAACTAGCATCTGTCCATTAACCAACTCAAATGGACTATACCCCGTTGCAGAACTCTTTTGAATATTGTAGATGAATTGAGCAATATCCAAGAGTTCAGGCCAATTCTTCTGATCAACCATCACATAATGTTTCAAGTAATCCTCCAGAAAATCGTTGATCCTCTCGGTCTACCCATCTGTCTGCGGATGGTAACTCGAACTCATAAACAATTATGTCCCGACTAACTTGAACAATGTGGTCCAAAATCTACCTATAAAATGCAGATCTCTATCTAACACGATGCTTAATGGCATCCCCCAATACTTCACTATGTTCTTAAAGAACAACTTCGTAGTCTGCTCGGCTCCACAAGATATCTTTGTTGGAACAAAGACAACATACTTGGAAAAACAATCAACCATGACCATAATCCCATTATACCCCTGAACCTGTGGCAACTGAGTGATGAAGTCCATCAAGACACTCATCCATGGTCTCTCAGGAATCGATAAAGGTTGCAATAGACCTCCTTGTCTCTGAGTATCCGATTTGTCCTCCTGACAAATGATGCATGTATGTACATACTCCTCTACATCCTCTCACATCTTCTCCCAAAAGAATCCTCTCTCCAAAAATCCCAAAGAATGACGCATCCCTGGGTGGCCAGCCCATGGTGAGTCATGGCACTCCTTCAAAAGATGCCTCCTGAGCCCAGATGACTTTGGAACATAGAGCCGGTTTCCAAAGAACAAGAATCCATCTCGGAGAAAGAACTTTCATGTATTCCCTTACTTTATCTACTTCACTATATTTTGCACCAAAGTATCAGTTTCAACACTTTCCCTGAGCTTATTCTACATCTCTCCTGACATCTGAATTTGACTTCTACTCCTTTCTACCCGGTCTTCTCCCTCCAATGCTGCAAGTTGTCCCTTCCTACTAAGGGAATCTGCTACCGCATTGTGTCTTCCCCATATATACTCGATAGTCATGTCAAACTCTGGCAAGAAGTCCTACCAACGAGGTTGCTTTGCAGAAAGCTTCGGTTGTGATGCAAAATAACTTGCTGCAACGTTGTCAGTCTTGACAACAAACGGCTTACCAATCAGGTAATGCCTCCACACATGAAGACAGTGAATGATTGCAGCCATCTCCTTCTCATGGACCGGATACCTTCGTTCTCTATCCTGCAACTTCCGACTCTCATATGCCACCGAATGCCCATCCTGCATAAGAACCCCTCCTATGGAAAAATTTGAAGCATCAGTGTGTACCTCAAACGGTCTCTCGAAGTTAGGCAACTTCAGTATCGGTGCTGTAACCATCCTCTTCTTCAAGTCATCAAATGCCTCTTGACATTTATCCGTCCAACTCCACCTCTTGTATTTCTTCAATAGGTCTGTTAGTGATGATGTTACCTTGGAGTACCCCTCTACGAACTTCCGTTGGTATTTGGTCATGCCCAAAAACACCCTCATCTCATGGACATTCTTCAGTTCAACCCAGTCCTTGATTGCCTTCACTCTTCTCGCTCCATTCGTATGTACCCTTTGTTGTTGGGAAAAGTATCCAATACGGAATGACCCTATCCCACTCTAAGGGTGATAGTACCTTAGCAACAACCGAATGCAAAGCTATTCAAGATTACTTCTTTATGAGATGTAAGAGAGAGGAGAAAGAGATCCACTAACCGTTATCTTCCGCTAATGATTGATCCAATATTCCCTCTTTGCTGCTTGCTCCCAGCTCCTTGCTCTTTCACTGGCCCAGCTACACAAAGATCCTGCAAAAGCACAAGAAAAGGAAATTGCAAGAAGCATACATCCATAATTGATTCAAGGATTAGAATAAATCAAATATACAAGCATCAATACGCCACAGAGACACATGCATATAGAAGAACCTCAAATGCTTTATTAATGGAAGAAGTAAAGTTCTGAGAGTGTTACAACCATAAGAGGCCCAATCCAGCAACACCTCCCAGCAGAAAGAAATCTCCTCTTCACCTCCTTCAAAGCAATCACCCAATAGTTCTATGCACAAACCAACAGCACCTCCTTACATTCACAAGATTCCTGCCTCCCTAGACCTCATGAGAGAGCTCTATATATAGGAGTTTTGGAGAAAGGATGAGTCAGCTTGAGCTTGGCATGAAGCTGACTAGTGTCCTCTCCCACTTCAGTTATACTTCAGTTCTTGAGTCCACTTGGAGTTTCTTGCTTCCACTTGGAGATCTAGATCCTCTTACTCATCACAAGGCGAATTCCGTGATCCAAGTGTCATTTTGGAAGCTTCCTGGGCATTTTACACCTTGCAGAATGATTGTGCCACTTGGCCAATCTCGCCCAGTGCACATAGTTTGCTAATGAGTCAGTTAATGTGTTTAAGTTTCTTGAAATATGTTGATATTGAATTGAATCAAATAGTCTTTCCAAGATCTTAACCCTTAGGAACATGCGATAAATAGCTGGATTGCGAACAGAATATATACCATTGAGTTGCAGTATTATGAGCTGTGAGTCTAGCCTGACAATTAGTCGGCGTATGCCACGTGTGATGGCATCAGAGAGTAGTTCTATCAACGTGCTATACTCAGCGATGTTATTCGTTGATTGCCCAATACATACACCTCTGAAACTTACTAACTCGCCGCTTGGATCAAAAATGGCCCAGGCTGCGGAGGACAGGTTCCGCGAACTACGACTCGCTCCGTCGGCATATCCAACACATGTCTCCAGAAGGTTTGACATCTGCAACGGAAAAAGGTGGATCACTCGACCAGAACAAACACTTTAGCGAAAACAAAATACAACAAAAGCATGCCGCTGCAGCTATAAAGGTAACTCGTCAATCTGTACATCCGGAAGACCACGAGTAAGGCTCTCGACCTGCTCCTGCATAGCTGTAAGGGTCTCAGTATCGTCAAGGTCGCGAATAAAAACTCTCCTAGCAGGCTCCGCTGCCGGGGCAGCGACTGGCGATCTCGGACGAACTGCTGGACGAACAGGACCAATATCTGCATGCACCCAAGAGTACAATTAAAAGTCTTGATAGAATAAAGCACAACAACATTATGAATAAGAACAGTAAACAGTAATATGGTCAAGGAGTTTACCAATGGCGCCCCACTGCTCGCCATCCGGTAGCACCAAATTCGGATCGCCTCGGAAATCCATACCCACATATGGATACTCGGAAAACGCCATCTCCTGACGCTCGAACCACCTAAAGAAGGCCTCAGTAAAAGTAATCTGAGGTTGACCAGCATGCCTAGACATGTGGTCGACCCACCTCTGCATGCGTGGCTCGGTCGGAGAAGGCAAGTCAAGTATGATGTACTGAGGCTGCATCAGTGGGATTTTCTCCAAGGCAAAGGCAGTCAGAATAGAACCAAATCCAAAGTTCTTCAGCTTCCCATCCTTTACCTTGGTCAATTGACTTTTCATCTGAACAAGTACTGCATCACACCAGTTGAATACTTTCGGTTGGAGACACTCCAAAGCGTGCTGCATATAAGACCTGTTGGCAACATGTAAAGCTGCACTGCCGGCCATCCTACCAATAGTGAACAGAATGGACCTGAGAGCCCGATCAGTAATCTCATGGATAAAAATCTTGCCGTCTCTGCTCGGCTGAGAACCTTCCCTGCAGTACTGGCGGACATAATCTCTGGTAGAATCAGTCCCTCGGGCCGTACCTGACAAGGAAATGGGGGCACCTCGTCTTGACAGTCCAGTCAAGAAGTACATGTCCTCTATGGTCAAGGAGATGGCCTTTCCCCTAATCTGGAACACTTGGTTAATAGGATCCCAAGCATCAAGCATGTACTGCAGTAAAGAAATCTGTGCTCTCATGCTAGAGATACGGAAGAACTTCAGCAGGCCACAGTTCCGCAACGCGTTCACCGTGACAGGGTCATGGAGGGCAATCATGTCCTCCTCTTCATGTTCTCGTTCTCGCCACGTAAGAGACATTTTATTCAAAGTTCCCTGCAAGGCAAACAAGTGAAGGAGTAAGTTCCTGATTTTGATGAGAAACTGGCGAAAAAATCATCAAAAAATGACCTAAAAAACTCAGTTTTTGAGCCCAGCGCAGGCAGAGAGCCTCCCACCTGCGCTGAGGGTCAGGCTGCCTCAAGGCAACTTGACCTTCAACGCAGGTTTCGAAAGAGGAACCTGCGCTGGAACTAGGGTGATTTTGCAAAACCCCTGGGGCTCAGAAATGCTGGAAAACAGGCATGAAACAGGAAAAAGAAACCATGAAAAGAAAGAGCTAGGGTTTAGCTCCTACCTGGTCCAAACGGCGCCGAAAATCGTCCGCAGAATCTCCCGGAATCAGCTGGTGAAAATCAAGGGGGAAGAGGCACCTCCAGAGCTCCAACAAACCAAATGCAAATGAAATGGTAAATGAGAGGTAAAAACACCTTTTAATGGCTTTTTACACAGTTTAAAGTAAAACATTAGGGTTATAATCTCATTTTCATGCAAATATTATTCATTTCTAACAAAGTTTGTTGCAGCAATTGAAAAGCAGCACTATATTTGAAAAGAGAAAAAGCTAGTAATGGTAAAAAATCAAAATTTGACCATACAACCGAGCAGTTTTCTACATAGTTCATGCTCGTTAAAAAATAAACATAAGATCGAGCAGTTTTACCGTGGAATTTATGCTCGTTAAAAAATAGAAAAGCGTGAGCAAGAGTTTCCTCCAGAGTTTAAGCTCATTAAAAAATGAACCTATCCCGGTAAATAACCATTGTGATCGTAAATTTATTAGCCATAAAAAGCCTTGGTCATGTTTGCACTTGCCACCTCCATTCCATTTGGTCGATCGTTCACCCACATATGATTGTTTACCCATTTTGAAGAACAGCTGCGAAGAGTGATTTCACTTAGCCATCCTTGTGACACTGCCGTGATTGGAAAATTCCAACCTGTACCTGGAATCTGCTGCTATCCCTGTTTATCACTCGTTCCTCAAAAGACGAGTCTTCTTTGAGCTCTTTTCTCCTGACTCGTAAAATATGAAAAGTTTGCCGAGTTTTGGCCTTCCAGCTCGTTAAAATGACCGAAAGAGCTATCCCTCCTCTAGATTTTAATCTTTTTGGACCTAAGGGATTATTGCACAAAAAGGTCGAGCGCTTGTTTTATTCGGCTCGTTAAAGTCATCGAAAACTCATCCCTTCTATATTGTTTTATACTTTTTCGGACTTAAGGGATTAGATGACGAAAAAGGAATTTTGGAGTTAACTTTCTGTACCTTTTCAGACTCTCTAAAAATGAAAAGGACCGAGTTTTCCTTGTCGTTAGACTCGTTAAAATGATTAAATAGCGACAAACTTGTCTTTAGACGAGAACGAGTTTCCCTATCGCTAGGCTCGTTAAAACATAGCGATGGGCTTGCCCGAAGGGCAGGTTATAGAACAAGCATATGTTATCCTCCTCAAGCTTGACAAAAATAAAGAGGTACTGGTCAGAAATGACTGGGGAAAAATTGGGAGAACCTCAAAGCTTTAATGGTAGCAAGTCGCTCTTGAACATGACACTTTGTCCTCCGTATCACATCGGGTTGGGTTGTTTCATTCACCGGTCTCATCACCATGGTCCTCGCCAAACCATCCACATTTGGGGTAATGCTACCGATCGATCACATCAGTGTCGTTATATGTTCAAGAGATGTGTTCAGAAAGAGTCAACCGTGTTCCATCCACTGCCATACATTATCCTTCATCCACCCATGATTGCCACCCTGAATCATATCTCATAGATTGTTTTCACCTCCACTAAAATCATTAGCTCCGTTCCGTGTCATTGATGTGGGATTCACTAAGGCCCTCCTTTGACGGATCGCTTCTTGTCGACTTCAGCTCATTATCCAAGAAGTTGATCTAGGAACAAACCCCCCCAGTACTTTGAAGCTTGCATGCCTCAATGGCAAGTTTCTCACTTCCGGTGACAGGTATACATCAATGACCTTCGACCAGAAGATTTTGCGTGGTGTTCGACGCCAAGTCCTTTATTCACACCACGTGAATTGTACTGCAGTACCTTGAGGGTCATTGTCATTATTGGTGATTCCTCTCGCGCTTGTTAACAGTTTACATTATTGACCGGTAATCAAGGGATGTCTTTCCATGTTCGACTTCAGCGCAATTCTCACATGGATCGACTTGTACTTTGAGTGAAGATCGAACGAGTTTGAAGACCCCGGATCTAGTTTCATCCATCCGGGCTGCGATATATATTCAGGATATAAAGACATTTGATATGTACATCATCGCAGCAGATGATCATCCTACTCAAAGGATGATAATTTCAGCAGAGAATTATCAGTCTACCATCAGACGATCGTCTGTTCTATGTACCAAAATGAATTTATAAAGCTGAGCATGGGAATGCCCACCTCAGCTAGATCATGAAAGCAGAATGAAAAATAATGTATTGTATTGTATTTTATTACAGGGCACCTCTCGGCGATTGAATGAACTTCGGATCCTCCTGATAAAGCATTTCACCCGATAAACGACCTCATACTTTAGGGGGCAACTGTTATAGACATTTTTGTGCCTTACAGCATGAAGCATGAAATGTCAATAATCTGAGGGATCCAAAGTCCCTAAACATGTTGTTCCTACCCCTAGAGGAACAAGGTCAGCAAACCACAGCACTGAAAATCAGTTCTCCACCTGAAAACACTCAAAAACAAGCTAATTCTGGACCATGTCAACTGCTCCACTGAGCATCTGCGCTGAATGTCAACTGCTCCATTCTGTACCTGCGCTGGATGTCAAATCTAATGAAGGCTACCTGCGCTGGGCGAGATTGGCCAAGTGGCACAGTCATTCTGCAAGGTGTTCAGTGGAGCAGTTGACATGGTCCAGAATTAGCTTGTTTTTGAGTGTTTTTAGGTGGAGAACTGATTTTCAGTGCTGTGGTTTTCTGACCTTGTTCCTCTAGGGGTAGGAACAACATGTTTAGGGACTTTGGATCCCTCAGATTATTGACATTTCATGCTTCATGCTGTAAGGCACAAAAATGTCTATAACACCCTTGACCAACAATATGTCCAAGGAACAGAATCTCGGTCTGAGTGAACACACACTTAGACTTCTTCAAGAACAACTGATTTGCCCTCAATGCCTCGAACACCATCTCCAAGTGCTTCTTATGATCCTCCATGTTGTCACTGAACACCACTATATCGTCCAAGTACACTACTACGAATGAATCCAGGTATGGTCGTAGGACATCATTTATCAAAGTGTGAAATGTAGCAGGAGAATTACACAACACGAATGGCATAACAAGGAACTCAAAGCTACCATACCTCGTTACTTTCATGGTCTTCTTCTTGTCTCCTTTGGCTATCCGCACCTGATAATACCCATGCCTCAAGTCCGGCTTGGAAAACACTCGGGCTTTTGCAAGCTTGTCAAAGAAATCAGTAGCCAATGGAAAAGGATACATGTTCCTTACCGTCTGCTTGGTCAATGCATGGTAATCACAGCACATCCATAGCTCATTCGAATCCTTCTTCCACTGGAACAATACCGGAGCTCCATAAGGGGACCTTGAAGGTCTGATGAAACCTACATCAGCTAACTCCTTTAGCTGTCATTTCAATTCCTCCAACTCAGGTCCTGACATCCGATAAGGTGCTTTAGCCAGGGATTGCTTCCCTGGCTCAAGCTCAATGCTATGGTCCACTGCACGCCTTGGTGAAAGTTTCTTTGGTAGCTCATCAGGCATCAAATCTGCATATTTGGTCAGCACCTCAGAAATCTCGGCTGGAACAAGCGTCCCCACTCCATCACCTTTGACATCCTTGAACATCACCACATATGTCTCCATATTTGACTCCTTCATAGCCTTCTCCAAACTCAGTGCCGAAACATGTTGCACCTTGACTTCCCTCCTTTGCCTATGAGTGGGAAAAGTCCAAGTTTGTGACTATCCAACTAGCACCACCTCATCATAGAAGGGGACAACAATAGCCCTGTTTCCCTTCAGGAAATCTTATCCGAGTATCATATCGAAGTCGTTCATCTCCATCACTGTGAAGTCGAACTAACCCTTCCAGTATTTTATCTGCATAGGCACTTCGTGTGCCAAACCCGCCACTTTAGCTCTAGAGTTCATTGCCTTGACTTCCACATTCGATGGGAAGATCATTAGTCCAACCTCTTTTGCCAACCGTGTCGTCATGAAGTTATGAGTGGCCCCCGTGTCCACCAGAGCTTGAATGGTCTTGCCATGAACCATCAAGTCCATGAAACCCAAACTGTTCATCCACGATTTCTCCATAATTTTTCCCTGCATACATGTTTGTTCTCTGCGTTCATCAAGCAATGGCTTCACCACCTATGAACCTGCTCTGATACCACATGTCACGCCCCCAATTCCTTTTTCGTTAAATTGGCCGGGTGTGGCACCACCTAAGTAATTAACATTCACCATTGTTACATTACTTTACGAACTATGCCTTAACATTCATCATTAAACCATGAATAACATATTAATGTGTGGAAACCATTAATATAACAACATCATAGAACAACAGCATAAACACATTCATATGCAAGAGAATTCTTTTATTATATATATGAAGACTTTTTACAAGTGACCGGGAGCTTAGCTCCACTGGCATTTTACCCAAGTCGGGCGCCCACCCGTGTAAGAGCGCATGGTGGTCTCACCACGACTTAACCAAAATACAATACAAGTCTTCTTTGCTGAGTTGGAGGGGTGCACCTATGCACGACCCACTGCCCAAACGCAACCCAAAACTCGCCTTAACACTTCAGCGGGTGGGTGCCTTAGAACGCCCTCCACCCATGCCTCAACCGAATACAACTCCGTGCTAAACTCGTGTAGGTAGCCCGGCAGGCGGGCGCATAGACCTGCGCCTTTGCTGCGGCTCCTCCTTCACCTTCGTACCTCTTGTTCGATTAATGACCAAGCGCTTGGTTGGAATTGCAAGTTCCATCGCCTTGTTTATATGCTATCGAGCGCAGAGGTCGCGCCCTCGTCCAACCCTCTGTTCACTCCACCAACCATGCGTTCACCAAACAGTTAAGCACCATTGTTAGGTCGGACCGTCCATGGCGTGGGACCGCCCCACAATTCTCCTTCATTTGCCTAACTTTTCCTCGGTCGGCTTGTGAATGAACTTTCCCCCAACTCACCCCTATAACTATGGATCACCATCTCGTCCTCATAGATATGTTACACCCTTGGTCGCCCCTCGCACTGTTTTATGCCTTAGTCGATTTCGCCCGGTGGTGGAAGGCGTGCCCGGTTGCCTATCAACCGCAGGGCGTTATAGTTGGGTTCTCTTAACAAAGCATATTATCAATGAGTTTCTATAAACATACTTTTGGTCTATAGATATCTGAATGAGTAAGCTTGGGACTTATCTGAAAAAAAAAAGATGATATATTATTTAATACTGATTTTGATGAGAACATTACTTTTATTTATTATTAAAATAATTATTAATAAATTAAATGTAAGAAAGTTATGAATAATATTAAAATATAATATTGAAAGTTTTATTAAGCTTAAAAATTAGTTTGTTTGGGTAAGAGGTAGTTTTATTTGGATGTAAGGAAACAAGTTAAAAGTCCAAGATCCATAGGTATTTGGCAGGAGTGAAAGTCTGCTCCCTTACTGACTATTAGCAAAAATTTACAAGATGAAGGTCCAAGATCGAGAAATATCTTGCAAGAATGAAAATATACTCCCTTACAGATCATACGTTAGTAAGCCTGCATTCGGGGTTAGCACTTAGAAATAATTATTTTCACTATTAATTTGACAACTAAATTGTAATAGATTAAGAATATTAAAATATAATGTTTGGAATAATATGAAATTTAAAGTATGTAATAGTTTTTTTCTAAAATTTAATAAATTTTCTAAAAAACTAGTTAACATTATTTCCATATCATAATTTGAACAAAAAATAGATGGATATATATATTTATCAGTTGAAATAAAAAAAATCAAAACTTTAAATAGTGAAGTCCAATTGTGCTTTTTTATAATAATTAATCTTTCGTATTTATCAACCAAATTTTCAAACGAGGGTGGTATGAGTATCTAAATTTGTGGCTAACGTATTAAGATAAGGATAAAGATCATATAAATAAAAATTATATAGTTGGAAAAGAATGAGATAAATACAAAAACTATATTATTTTATTGTTGTGGTACGTTAACTTGCATATTAAGTGGAATTGATATTATATTATAGTTAAGAGTTGATAGCATAGAATGTAAGGTTTTTAAAATAAAGTATTTATTTTGTGGTGAGTATAAAACTAGAGGTTACATCATTAAGGCTTATGGATCAGAAGCATATATTTTGACATTAAAAAAATATATATTTGCCATTATAAGAAAGATTTTGTCAATTACTATATATGGAGGTAGATTTGAAAAATTCTTTTTAAAAGAATTTATATAGAAATATGTTATTTTTTATTCCTTTTATTTTATAAAAAAATAAAAATAAAAAATAAAACAAATTTAAACCAAAAAAAACCTTTATAATTTCTTATGAGAAGACAAATTTATACTCTAATAAATGTGGTAGTATTTTTTTGTTAGGAAATTTTAATGTTAGAAATTTTTTTATCTAAATCATTATTTTAAATTTTTTTTGGTTAGATGAGAACCTTGTTTTAATTAGTAGATACAAAATTATTTTTGAAGAGTTGATGAAGCTATGTAGCTCTGGAATGCATGTAGGGAGAACTTTTTAAGCGGAGGCGAACGAGGAGGGAGAGCAGGAAAATAAGCGCGTGACCAGGGATCGAGTTTCAGTGGGAGTTTACATCCATGGAGGGATGTAGAGGAGGGGGATCTTCTCCCTCCTACAAGGAGATCGTAGCCAACAAGGGCAAGAAGCCCCCAGAAAAAGTCAGAAAGTTCACGAGAGAGGGAAAGAATAACACAGAAGAGGAGGAAGAAGAGGCCAAAATAAAAGAGAACAGTAGCACTAAAGACAAGGAGGAAGATGACAAAAAACAGGAAACAAAAGAGAAAAAGCAAAAGGGACCTTGTAAACCCAAAGCTGAAGTAACACCCAGAGTTGTTTTAAATGATCCTGCTCTGCAAGCACATAGGGAGCACATGCAAACCTACGCAATCATCTGCAAATTCATGGGACTATGGCCCACAGAAAAATCTTTACAAACATGGATCAAATACCACTGGAAACCTAAAGGGAGCATTGATCTACACCTTGGGTCAAAGGGTTTCTTTACCGTGGTGTTCACAAGTATCGAGGATAAAGACAGAGTGTTTGAAGGAGGGCCCTACTTCTATGCAGCAGCAGGCCTCTATATGAGGCCATGGAAGATGAACTTTGTCCTGGAATGAGAAATGTTCATTTCAGTCCCAGTCTGGGTAAGACTCTATTCTCTACCTCTTGATTACTGGCAACCTGAATCGTTAGCTGCCATAGGCAACAAAATAGGTAGGTTTGTCAAAGCTTCAGAAGCTACTAGAAGGGGAAGATACACTTCCTTTGCTAGGATATGTGTTGAGATGGATCTATCAGGAGCTCTTCCAGATGAGGTGATATTGGAAGTTTTTGATGAAGAATGGGTTCAAATGGTGGACTATGAGCATATTCCATTTAGATGTCATAGATGCCATGAACATGGGCATCTTCTCAGAGACTGCCCTCTAGGCAAAACAGAGAATAAAAGCAAACCTAATACAATGAAAGATCCAGACAGCTTTTACAAGGTAGTCCATAAAGGAAAGAGTGGCAAAAGAGGGCAAAGAATACAGCAAAATGAAGGACAACAGGTTAGGCGGAACCAGTTCCAAGTTCTGGAAGAGGACGAAGAAAAAACAACAGAAAATCAAGCAAATAAAGGTAGTACAGGAGAGAAGGAAAAAGAAGGAAACTGTGATCAAACACAGGAAAATGACAAGCAGATAGAGAAAATATTGAGTGACACAGAACCAGAGATGGACCAGGAAATGACCCAGAGTGAAATGGAACTGGAGGAAACTGAGCTACAGGAGATACTGGAAAGAGAACACCTGGATCTGGAAGGATTCTTAATTCAGGGTACTTCTAGTGGGGTAGATTTGTTACCTCAGGAGGAGCTCAATAGAATACAACAATTATATTTATGGAAAACTCAAGAAAAGAGTATGGAGGGAACCAAAAACAGAAGCAGGCCGAGTGGCGAAGGAGTGAAAATGATAAAATCTACTCCGGGTTTAGCACCCAGAAACCCAGGAAAAAAGAGAGGTAGGAAAAAGCAAAATGAGCTATTGATGGAGTGTGGAAAGCTCATGATAGACTCAGGTAAGATGAAAGATCTGACCAGCTACTCCTTCACAAATATTTAATAATGAAGTTTATTTCTTGGAATATTAGAGGACTAGGAAGTAAAAGAAAACAGAGATTGCTTAGCAATAGAATGAAACAGGCTGCTCCGGATATAATTTTTATCCAGGAAACGAAATGTTCCATTCAAAATTTAAGGAAACTACATAGCAAATGGCTCAGTAAGTTTGAATATCTAGAAGTTAAAGCAGATAATACAGCAGGAGGTATTCTCACTCTTTGGAACCCTCAAAAAATTGACATAATTGATGCAGAGGCTGCTAGGAATTATTTATCAGTAGTGATTCAACCTGTAGGGGACAGGAGAACCTATCTAGTCATGAATGTGTATGGCCCTCAAAGGATAGAGGAGAAACTCAAGATGATAGATTCCCTTAGGTATCTCAGGGAGAGATAGGCAGAAATACCCTAGATCTTGGGAGGAGATTTCAATATGATAAAATCTCTTTCTGAAAAAAAAAGGTGGAACCAGAGCACTAAGTAAAGATTCTTTAGCATTTCAAATCTTTATAGACAATATGAAATTAGTGGATGTGGAAACGAACAATGGCCTCTTCACTTGGAATAAAAAGAGAGGAGGGGAGTCTCAGGTAGCATCCAAGCTGGACATGCTCATTATCTCTGAGGATCTAATACTATTAGATAAGGAAATATTAGCAAGTGTTCTTCCAATTGGAGGCTCATATCACTGGCGAATTCAAATGGAGATCCAAGGTATAGGTAACCCCCGAAACAAAACTTTCAGATTTGAGAATATTTAGCTTTCACACCCAAAGTTCATCAGTAATATTGAAAAATGGTGGGTAGAAGATCTTCAGATCCAGGGAACTAGAATGTTCATGCTTCATAAAAGATTAAAGCACATAAAAATGAGGCTCAAAGAATGGAATAAGAAATATTTTGGCAATATTTTTGCAGAAAAGAAATCAGTTGAAAACAAAATGCAGAAACTCAACCAAGCTATGATCAGAAAAGGTTTTGATAAAGACAAAAATAATCTAGTGGAGAAACATCACCAAGAATGGGAAAACTTGTGTAAACAAGAGGAGATATTCTGGAGACAAAAATATAGAGTGCAATGGCTAAAAGAAGGAGAGTGTAACACAAGATTTTTCCACAGAGCCACCATGGCGAATAGATCACACAATAGAGTTGCCTTAATAAAAAAGGAGGATGGACTGTTGCTACAATCCCATGAAGATATAGAAGCGGTGTTACTTCAACACTTCTGAGAAATAGCTGAGGAAAGTAATCCAGAAAGAGAACATCACATCAAGGACTTAATAAAACATATACCTAAGCTGGTGTCTAGAGAGGACAACTACAACCTCAACAGACTAGTTACTGAAGAAGAGGTCAATGAAGTTCTCAAAGACATGCAAAATGGCAAAGCACCTGGCCCAGATGGCTTCAATGTAGATTTCTTTAAAGCTTGTTGGAATATTGTAAAAGAGGATATTTTGAATGTTGTGGAAGACTCCAAGATTAACAGAACCATCTTGAGAGCTCTTAACACCTCCTTCATTTCCCTGATCCCTAAACAGGAAAATGCTCAAACTCCAGACAGATACAGACCAATATCTCTTTGCAATGTGGTTTACAAGATAATATCCAAGGTTGTGGCCAATAGACTTAAACCTCTGCTTCCTTCTCTGATTTCGGGGGAACAATTAGGATATGTTGAAGGCAGACAAATTCTGGACAACATTATTCAAGCTCATGAGGTGGTCCACTCATTAAACAACACAAGGAGAGCTGGTATGATTATGCAACTGGATATAGCAAAAGCTTATGACAAAGTGAACTGGACCTATATCAGGAAAGTGCTAATGGCATTTGGTTTTGATCACAACTGGGTGAGATGGGTCATGGCCTTGGTTACCTCTTCTAGCTTTTCAATATTAGTTAATGGCTCTCCTTCTGAGATTTTTCTTCCTTCCAGAGGACTGAGGCAGGGGGATCTGCTTTCCCCCTTCCTTCCTATACTCATGATGGAAGGTCTTGGCCGGTCTATCAAGCATGCTAGAGTTATGGGCAAAATTCAAGGTCTTCCGCTAAAGGAGAATGGTCAGGTTTTGACACATCAACAATTTGTGGATGATACTATGTTACAAGGTATCCCCACAGTAAAAGAGGCTTGGGTGTACAAACAAATTCTGAGTGATTTTTCCATGGCTTCAGGTATGGAAGTTAACCTCTCCAAATCCAATTTTTTTTTCTTTAATACTCATATTTCCATTCAGAGAAATATCTCCAGAATTCTTGGCTTTCAGAGGGATTCCCTCCCTTCAAAGTATTTAGGAGTTCCTCTCATGGAAAAACCCTTGCAAAAGAGCATTTGGGAATTTTTGATCAACAAAATGCAGGATAAAGTCAGTAATTGGACGATCAGATCCTTAAATCTGGCAGGTAGACTTGTGCTGACAAAGGCGGTGCTCCAATCAATTCCAATTTTCATGCTATCAGCACTACCGGCCCCTAAAGGAGTTTTGCAGCAATTCAAAAACATCCAAAGAGATTTTCTCTGGGGTAGGGAGGAAGATAGAAAGAAGTGGGCCTTGGTCTCTTGGGAAAAGATCTGTAAACCCAAGAATCATGGGGGCCTTGGCTTAGATGACTAGGAGATCCTAAGTAAGGTTCTAGGGGCCAAACTATGGTGGAGGTGGGTTAAAAATCCCAAGGCCCAATGGGCAAGCATATGGAAAGAAAAATATGCTAGCTCCTGGAATCACACTAAACTCATAAGGATGTCTGGTAACATAAAAGGCTCTGCCATCTGGAATAAAGCCTGGGAAAACAAAGGTTTAGTTCAATGAAACAACTTCTGGGAAATCAGAGAAGGTGACCTTGCTCTTTTCTGGGAGGACAAATGGCAACAAGAACCAAAACTGTTAACAGAGGATTTTTGGAATCTTAAACATGAGACTGACACCCAAGGTTTGACTAGAGTGAAATATTTTTGGGATGATACCCACAATAATGGAAAATGGAGGATATGGAAGAATATAGAATGCAGGAATGATGGAATGCTGAATACAAAAGCAGAGGCTCTTGGAAAAATGTTGGAACAAAGGATGATCTTGGTGTCTGAAGGGCAGGACCAACTCAGATGGGGAAACAACACTAAAGGCATCTTTAATATTAAGGAAGCAAAAAGTGTTCTCCTTGAGCTGGATTCCTAGGCTCCGAACAGAAACTGGCTAAACCTTTGGAGACATAAAGGTTGGATGAAAATCAAACTCTTCATGTGGTTGGTTCTTCAAAGGAAAATTTTGACTTGGGACAACATTAGAAAGAGAGCCATACTTGGACCTTCCATATGCCAGCTCTGTGAAGCCCATGAGGAAACTATGGAGCATCTTCCCAAAAGCTGTAATTTCACTTCTAGACTATGGGAGGCTTTTGCTAAAATTTTACAACAGTCTGATAAGGACAAGGAGAGTCTTACTAACACCCTTAACAGATGGAGGAGAAATTTTTCAGATAACGAAGTTCTCAACCTTGCTTGGGACCTCTTGCCAAGTTTTATTATTTGGAACATATGGAAGGAAAGGAATAATAGAATCGTCATAAATGAAAAGAATCTCGCTCATCACATGTTTGATCAAATCTTAAAACAGATCAAGGAGAGAGTTAGCTCAATAGTCAGGAATCTTCCCAAAAATCCTCCCATAGGAGTAGACTTGAGAACTCTCAGGCTGTTAGGATTGCAGGGGATCATCCCCCTAAGTCAGAACAGAACAGCAAGAAATAGGGAGTCTGAAAAAGAATACTGGCAACCTCCTCCAAGAGGTTTTTTGAAATACAATATAGATGGAGCCTCTAAAGGCAACCCCAAAACAATTGGCTTTGGGGGGGTTCTTCAGGATGAAGCAGGTAACATCCTCTCTCTCTTTCATTGTCATCTAGGAAGAGCCACCAATAATATGGCGGAATTAATGGACATGGAGCAATGCTTAAATTTTCTGAATCAGGAAAACCACCACAACGTGATCATTGAAGCTGACTCTGAGTTAGTTATTAACTCGGTTAAAAATATCAATTACTATTTAGAGCCGGAGAAAGTCTCTCAGAACTGGAAATTAATCTGGGTTTTTTAGCATATCCAAGGTCACCTTCCAGGGCTTCTCTCAATAAAATTCAATCATGTGCGCAGAAAGGCTAACAAACTGGCATATTTCTTAGCCAACCAAGGAGTTAGCTACAAGGAAGGCCAAGTTGTGATAGGGTGGCAAGCAATGCATCATGACAATCTGAAAACTCTTTGTCACAATCTTGCGGAAGAGGACGAAAAAGTGTTTCGGGATTAAATTGAAAAGGAAAGGTCGCAATGAACCATTCTCGACGGGATCCCCTCATTCTGGTCATACATGTAAGTGGAAGGCTAATTAAAGCAGTGGAAATGTGGGCTCAACATTTCAGAGGTAATGAAAGGTGCTTGGGAGTATAATGGAAGCTACTTTTCCTACAGTTTCATCATACAGAAGGAAAAACTGCTTCCTAAGTGCTTTCCTAGAGATCGCACCACTCTCAAGTGTAAGGTGGTTTCTGTCTTTCGGAAGCGATACCACACACCTAACGACACATGGAGGAGGGAGAGGGATGTAAACTACCCTCATCGCATGGTAAAGATTGGGCATATCTGTGGTGTGATAACGTTCTTGTCCATTGGATGCCGAGGCACTAATCAATGGTCAGATTTCATCATGCTGTTTGGTTGGGGCGGAACGTTAATGTTAAGTTTTGGCGGATTGGAATTCTGACTTTTGGGGCCAAGCGATGTGTTTTGGACCATTGGATGTAGAAGCAGAGTTCAACGATTTGGATTGTTCGAGCAGTTGTGTGGGGTCGGGGAGTTGAGGTTTGCTTATCTTTGCGAAGCGATTTTCTCCTCCACGGTTGGGTCCAGCAGTGATGGGGTAGTCACGGTTTCTCGGTTGGTTTAGGGGGTCTCAGTTTCAGGTTGGGGGCCTTGCCTCTAGCAGTGAGCAACCCTTTTCTCGGTCCACTTTGTCTGTTGGAATACTGTAAATTTTGTAAATCTTTTTTTGATTAATAGATTTGGAAGGAACGTCTCTTGCCTTAGCAAAAAGAAGCTATGTAGCTCTCAATATCTAATAATTTTGATTTTGGTCTAATGGAGTGGCAAGAATCCAGCTAGGTGACTTGTATGTGTGAATTGTATCCATGATCTTGCGTTAGTTCTCAGATTGTCCCAGTAACTAAGAAAAACCCAAGAAGATATTCACTCAAGATGAGAGATCATCTTCCTCCAAGTGACAAAGACTGGCCTAATTTTCACCACATTGGGTATTCCCTCGTAATAATGTTAATTAAAGAAATGTTATATTTAAGAAAATAAATAAGGCCAAGTTAATAATATGAGACTGATTTAAATAAAATAAGGTTCTCAAGTAAAGAAAGGTTATAGAAACATAAAATATGAAACTTATTAAAATAAAATATCATATATGAAAAGGATGAGGTTTAAACAATGTATCATAATTCACACACACCATTAAGGTTAGTGCAAATTAAAATTTAAAATAAAAGAAAAAGTAAAAATAAAACAAACTAGCTCAAATATATCTAATTGGAATGTGTAGTTAAAACAATATGATATCAAGTATCAATATTAATCAATCAATCACATATGATGAAGTAAATATAATGGAGAACAATAATTAAATAAAAAGGTAAATGAAAAATAAAATTGGTTTTTGTGATATTCAAGTTTAATGTGAAAATAAACTCTAGATAACATGTATTGTTTTGAATTTCAACTTGTAACAAATAAACTCAAATCTGATTTAAAACCCTCCAATATCATGTATTCAAATCATTTAACATTTATGTATTCAAGATTGTTGTATAATTGAGTTCTATCAATAATCTTGTATAATAAACCAGTAATTAAAATCTCAAATTAAAAAGAACACATAACAAAATTAAAAAAATCATAATGTTATTAAATAAAATCTCAAAGTCACAATGGGAAGAACCACTTCAGCAAGTGCATTTGGGTATGAAATAATAAGTCTTGAATTCCAGCCTATCATCCATCAATATCCCAAAAAACTCATGAAAGAAGCCTTTAAATATTCTTTTATATTTCTCAGAAATAGTTTCTCATTTAGTTCTCGTAACTTTTGAAATAAATTACATTAATAATAATTATTTGAATAAATAAAACATAAATTCCATCTTTTTAATTAACTTCCACTCAAATCTTCCATTGATCCGAATTGGATCCATGAAAATTATCAAAGTGCTATGACTGTATCAAATCAGGACAGACCTAAAAAACTTTTGAACAAAGAGCTATCAGGAAGGACCTCTGAAAAGTGGCAGTTTGTATCCAGCAAGGAACGATGAGGACCTCGGTCAAAGCGCACTGACTGAGGCCCATGGAGACCGCGCAGGACGCAAACTAGCAGTTGGGAATTTCGGATCGGAAAATGGAGGCTGTTTCTGATGCACGATTAATTGCGCATTGTTGGGAAAAACCCCTCGAGAAGGAAAATCCCGGAATGCTCGGTCGCATGGGAAGCGGGGAAACTATAGGGAAAGCACTAAAGTGAAAGGCAGGTCCTACACTCCAAAACCGGTGAAATATCGGAGGCACTTTGGGCAGTAAGCGGATTTGGAAAATAACGTGTGATTCCATACATTGCACGACACGTGTCCGGCGGATGAGAGAGAAAACCACCTCTAATTGCAGGTTAACAGTCGAGCAAGTCAACCACGCGATAACAACGAACATCGTAGGATCTAGGGGCTCTAGATCTAACGACGGAGATTGCACCCGATGAGAAACTGGATCTGGAGGGAGAATTAAGCTACAGCATATAAAAGTCTGAAGTTCGATTTGACCGCTGAGCTGGCGGATGAATCATTACACAAAGTAACCAAAATACCGAATCGTTTGAGGAAGAGCTGGTGTAGTTCGTGAGAGGACAAGTGGCCACTTCCTTATGAGACGTTACACAATGGTGATGACATAGAGGCAGGGAACTCCAAGCGAACAACAGCAGGCAATCCGAAGAGGCATAAGAGGGAGTGAACAATCAAGGACATCTTGGCTTTAAGACATGAACAGACAGAGAACAAAGATAGACAAATGAGTGAGCGAGCACTGTAAGAAAAAAGGAGACAGTGAGACAGAGAAACAAAACAGAGAATAAGCAAGAAGCAGAAAATAGAGATCCGAGCTAACCTGCAGAGTGAGGTAGCATCGAGCAGACAGAAGGCTTGAGAGATTCAAGCAATCCCTGAGAAGATATCTATCGGGAACTGAGTACCAAATTGGACTCACCCCATTCAAGAACAGTTGAGGTCGGGACTTGGTAAGGAAGAGTTTGTGCACTCTAGTGGCTTGGGGAATCCAAGAACCACCCTACTAAGCATTATCTGTTTCACAAGACTCAAATTGAGCTCTACATTGTAAAAGCTCTGCTTTAAAGACACAATAAGGAAAGGCCACAGCTGAAAGCTTGACCAGAGACGTAGCCCTAGAGGATAGGGTGAACTCCTTATTAATTCGTTGTGTTCTTGTGTTTGCTTACTGTGTTTCTCTTACTGTTTTCCATTTCCAATGTCTGCGTATTTTGCAATCTGATCGAGCCGTTGCTTAAGATAACATAGACACACACCAACACATGAGTCTGTAATACCTTCATTCATTAATTATTTAACTGAGATCACTCACAAGTAAAATTCGGATCAAGTGGTATCAGAGAAAAAGGTTGTTAAGGTTAGACAAGCTTGTTTTGGATTTAGCTGTTGAATGCTAACTAGATCAAAGCTCAAATTAGGAGAAGGAGAGTTGGTCGAAACTAATCCTGAAATTGGGAGAGTCTACCCTTAGAAGACAATGTTAGAAGAAGGTTCTATGGGGCCAGACCCTCAATTCATAGATAGTTTCCTAGCCATAAAGTCCATGGTAGAGGAAATGTATAGGGACTTTAGAAAACATAAATATGAAGACTCATCAGGCTCCAAACAAGATAAAGGAGAAGAAGAGTCTCACTTCCATGACCACTCAGAAGGCAAAGGGAAAGAGGAGAGCTTTCTCACACCTCATAATAGCCCTAAACATAAAAAGAGGGCATATTTTATTAAATTAGATGTTAAATTTGATTTACCTATATATGATGGAGAGTTGAATACAGAAAAGCTAGACAATTGGATCAGACAAATTGATGTTTATTGCAGAGTGCAGAATATCGACTCAGACAAGAGAAAGATTCAACTAGCAAGCCTACATCTTGGAGGCACTGCCTTGGTTTGGTGGGAAGGCAGGACCCAAGCTGACATGAAGAGACATGGTAAGACTATCTCTGTCTAGAGTGAATTTGTTTCTGAAATCAAAAAACAGTTCTATCCATTGGCCTACATGCAGCAAGCCATGATGAACTGGAAAACTCTTTGACAGTTGAAAGGGAAAAGTGTATAGGGATACACTCAAGAATTTAGAAAGAGAGCATTGATTCTAGGAATCTCATTAGACTCACCTGAGACTCTGTTGAAGCACATTGGTGGTCTGCATAGCTACATGAGGCACACTATCCTCATGTTTAATCCCACTAGTATAGATGAGGTATCTGTACAAGATACTCATATAAAAGCTAGAGGAAAGAATAGAAATCCAAAAGTTGGGGGATCATCCCAACACACTGCAAGCAAGAGTAAGGAGAAAAGAAAGTAGAAATGGAAAGCAAGGAAGGCTAACACTGCAAAGAAAAGAAAGGCTTCATGCACTCACTGTAAAAAGGATGGGCATGATGATGAGAACTGTTGGATTCTACATTCGAAGCTGAGACCTAAGAAGTTTGAGGGCAAGAAGAAGAAGACTGTTGTAGCTATTCAGAAAGATTTGGGGTCAAACTTAGGAGATGAAACAACTATTGCAGCCACATGTATAAAAGGTAAGAATTTTGAAGCATCTACTAGTAATTCTGCACAATCTATTATTGATGAAGAAAATGAGAGGAAAAGACATGAGCTTTTCCATATCCGAGTTATTCCCAAACATCAAACAATCGATACTTTGTTTGATAGTGGCTCACAATTAAATTTGATTTCTGAAGCAATTGTAAAGAAGTTGGGATTAGAAACTACACCCCACAAAAAACCATACCCATTATGATGGTTGAATGATAAAGCACAACTACAAGTGACTAGACAATGCAAACTCAAGTTTTATTTTGGATCAACATTTGTAGATGAGGTTGAGTTAGACATAATTCCTTTGGATATATGTGGAATTGTTTTAGGAAGTCCTTACATGTATGATAGAAAAGCTATTTTCTATAGAGCTAAGAACAAGTATCTACTTGTTAAAGACGGAATTGAATACTTTGTAAGAGTTCATAAGCTCAAGAATAATTACACTCTCATAAACTCAGGGTAGATGAAACGAATGATAAATTCATGTAAACAATTCTTACTGATGGTTGTAAAGGAAAGGAAACCTGACAAAACCAATGTATTTGAGGGCTGTAATGTTGAATAACAAGCTGATTTAGAAAAGGTTGTTTCAGAGTATGATATCTTGTTTCAAGAACCAAAAGGTTAGCCATCCAAAAGGGGAATAGTGCATGATATTATTTTGTAGCAAGATGTTCCAATGCCTAGCGTTGGGATGTACAAGTTTTCCACTTTAGAGAATGTAGAAATCAAGAAGCAGGTGCAGGAGTTGCTTGAGAAAGGGTTCATCAGACCTAGCACATCACCATGTGTGTCACCAATCGTTTTGGTGAGAAAGAAAGATGGCTCATGGAGAATGTGCATTGATTATCGAGCACTAAATAAGATAACAATCAAAAATTGTTATCCCCTTCCTCGGATAGATGATCTGTTAGATCAATTGAAAGAAGCTGTTTATTTTTCCAAGCTAGACTTGCACAGTGGATACCACCAGGTCAGAGTTGCAGAACAAGATGCATGGAAGACTGCTTTCAAAACAAGGTAGGGATTGTATGAGTGGCTGGTTATGCCTTTTGGCTTAACTAATGCTCTTGCTACTTTCATGAGATTAATGAATGATGTACTCAGACCTTTTCTTGATGATTTTGTTATTGTGCATTCGGATGACATTATGATATTTAGAAAAACATGGGAAGAACATTTAAAGCATGTTAAGCAGACATTAGATGTTTTGAAAAGAGAAAAGCTTTATGTTAAACTCCGAAAATGTGAATTTGGCAAAACATATTTGAATTATTTGGGACACATAGTAGGGGGTGGTGAATTGAAGATAGATCACTCTAAGGTGGCAGCCATTGTAAATTGGCCTAAACCCAAATCTGCTACAGAAGTGAGGAGCTTCTTAGGAGTAGCACAATATTGGAGAAAGTTCATTTAACTTTTCCTTAATTGTAGCTCCCTTACATGCTTTAACAGGATTGAACAAGGTGTTTCAGTGGGGAGGCAAACAGTAGAAAGCCTTGGACACCTTGAAAGAAAAGATTAGTACAACACCTATACTAGCACTGCGTGATCTTCAAAGACCATTTGAGATCCAAATGGATGCTAGTGACTATGCCGTCGGAGCAGTGTTGACACAACACGGTAAACCCATATGTTATCATTCTGAGACATTTAATTCTGTAGTAGTTAACTATCCTACATACGATAAAGAATTGTATGCATTAGTACAGAGTGTGAAAAAGTGGAAACATTACTTAATGGGAAAAGAGACAGTAATACATAATGATCATCAACCACTTCAATATCTACACTCCCAAACTAAGTTGCAGCAATCAAGACACTATACATGGATGGCTTTTCTACAACAATTTCATCTAGTCATCAGATATAAAAAGGGCATACACAATAAAGTTGTAGATATGTTATCTAGACCCATTATAAATGCATCTACTATACTTAAGCATAATTCTGTGTTACATGAGAGCTACATTGAACAGTATGCTCAAGATATAGACTTTAAAGATGTATATGCAACTTTAAGTCAAGGCAAACGAGTAGAGGAATTGGATTATCATGTAAAGGACTGACTTCTATATTATTGTGGGAAGCTATGCATTCCACAAACTGAAAGAGTAAAGATAATTCGAGAAGCACACACTTCTCTAATGTCAGGACACTTTGGGGTAAGTAAAATAGTTGCACAACTACAAAGATTTTGTTATTGGCAAAAAATGAATGAGACAGATTCTAGATATGTAAGAGGGTGTACTATGTGTGCTAAAATCAAGCCCAACAATAGAAAACTAGGCTTTTACACTCCATTACCAGTTCCTTCTCACCCTCGGGAAAGTGTTTCCATGGATTTTGTTGGAGGACTGCCTAAATCTAGGAAAGGTCATGATTATCTATATGTTGTTGTGGATAGGTTCAACAAAATGTGTATTTTGATACCTTGTAATAAACAAATTACAGCTGAACAAACTGCAAAACTGTTCTTTCAACATGTATGGGTTCATTTTGGATTACCCACTTCCGTTATATCTGATTGAGACACCCGATTTGTGGGAAAGTTTTGGTCAAGTCTATGGGAACTGATGGACACCAAACTGAAGAAAAGCATAGCTTTCCATCCACAAACCGATGGCCAGACAGAAGTAGTTAACTGGAGAGTGATCTAGTTACTCAGGGGATATTGCAGCAAGCATCCTAAGCTTTAGAATGAACATTTATGTTATGTGCATTATGCTTACACTAGAGCAAAGCATTCTTCTTCACAAAGATCTCCTTTTGAGACATGTTTCGGTTTCACACCAAGGTTTCCTTTGGATTTTGTCTTTGGTAAGGACACCACAGTTGAGGGACACAATGATGTGGACAAGGCAACTAGGTTCATTGAACAGATCCAAGAGATCCACCAGGCAGTACAGGAACAATTGGAAAAGAGCCAAGCCAAATACAAGGCAAGGCATGACAAGCATCAATGGAGCATAGTTTCCATGTTGGCAACCAAGTCTGGCTGTATATCAGCAAGGACAGGATGCAAGGTGAAGGTAAAAAGCTAAAGCCTACTAGGTATGGACCCATCAAGATAGTTGAGAAAATTGGTGAGAATTATTTTCACCTTGATCTACCACCTTACATGCACATCTACTCAGTCGTAAATGTAGATTGCTTGAGATTGTTTGAACCTTCACTAATTGAAGATCCTGAAGAGAAGAGTCAATTACCTTCTATTGATGACCTGCTACCTGAATATATTAATGAATTGCAGGAAGACACAATTCTAGACAGGAAGGTGAGGACGACATGTAGGGGAGATGTCGAGTACCTCAGAATTGGGCTTAAGGGTTCAAAGCCGAGCAGTGCAAAGTGGATAGAGATTGGACAAGTGAGACAATTGTACCCTCACTTAGTCGATGCTTGAAAACCAACCTTTGGTGGCCCAAAAGCTTTTTCAGTGGGAAGGCCATGATCCAAATTGGATCCATGAAAATTATCAAAGTGCTATGATTGTATCAAATCAAGACAGACTTCAAAAACTTGTGAACAAAGAGCTATCAGGAAGGACCTTTGAACAGTGGAAGTTTGTAGCTAGCAAGGAACAATGAGGACCTGGGTCAAAACGTGCTGACTGAGGCCCATGGAGACTGTGCAAGATGCAAACTAGAAGTTGGGAACTCCGGATCGGAAAATGGAGGTTGTTTCTAAAAACCCCTTGAGAAGGAAATACCCCGAGCGCTCAGTCGCATAGGAAGCAGGGAAACCGTAGGGAAAGCACTAAAGCGAAAGGTGGGTTCCACACTCCAAAATCGGTAGAATATCAAAGGCACTTTGGGCATTAAGTGGATTTGGAAAAGAATGAGCGATTCCATACATTGCACGACGCATGTTCAATGGATGAGAGAGAAAACCATATCTCATCGCGAGCTAACGGTCGAGCAAGTCAACCGCGTGATAAGAGCAAACATCGTAGGATCTAGGGGCTCCAGATCTAACGATGGAGATTGCGTCGGATGAGAAACTAGATCTGGAGGGAGAATTAAGCTGCGACATATAAAAGTCTGAAGTCTAATTTGACTGCTGAGCTAGCAAATGAATCATTACACAAAGTAACTGAAATACCGAACCGTTTGAGGAAGAGCTGGCACAGTTCGTGAGAGGACAAGTGGCTACTTCCTTGTGAGACGTTACACAGTGGAGATGATGCAGAGGCAGGGAACTCCAAGCGAACAGCAGCAAGCAATCCGAAGAGGCGGAAGAGGGAGCGAACAATCAAGGACATCTTGGCTTTAAGCCATGAAAAAATAGAGAAGAAAGACAAAAGAATGAGCGAGCGAGCACTGTAAGAAAGAAGGAGACAGTGAGATAGAGAGACAGAACAGAGAATAAGTAAGAAGAAGAAAGCAGAGAGCCGAGCTAACCTACAGAGTAAGGTAGCATCGAGTAGACATAAGGCTTGAGAGATTCGAGCAATCCCTAAGAGGATATCTGTCGGGAATTGAGTGCCAAATTGGACTCACCCCATTCAAGACCAGTTGAGGTCGAGACTTGGTAAGGAAGAGTCTGTGCACTCTTGTGGCTTGGGGAATCCAAGAACCACCCTAATAAGCATTATTTGTTTCAAGAGACTCAAATTGAGCTCTGCATTATAAAAACTTTTCTTTAAAGACACGATAAGAGAAGGCCACCACTGAAAGCTGGACCAGAGATGTAGCCTTGGAGGATAGGGTGAACTCCTTATTAACTTGTTGTGTTCTTGTGTTTGCTTATTATGTTTCTCTTACTATTTTCCATTTTCTAGTGTCTATGTATTTTGCAATCTGATTGATCCGTTGCCTAAGATAACATAGACACACACCAACACATGAGTCTGTAATACCTTCATTCATTAATTATTTAACTAAGATCACTCACGAGTGACTTTCAGATCATCCATGTTAAAAATTCTTCATTTATTTTTCCTCCATAAAAGGAAAAGTAAAAATAGTTCTCTAAGATAAAGCATAATGATAAATGAAATAAAAATAAACATAAACTCATCCTTTCTAATTTTTTCCTCATAATGTTGTCCCACATACCTTTATTAATGAAATTTGACTTTTACATTAGGCAGATCTTAGTGAAATCTTTCCAGCTATATAAAAACATTAGGTTATAAAATAAATTTAAAGTGAATTTATTTTATAGAACCTTTAACCCTTCATAAAATCCAAAACATTGAATGTGCATTAAATTTAAAACTGTTTCTCCTTAGCATGTTGAACACTTGCAAAACCAATGATGCATCAGATTTTTTAAATATATAAAAATAGTTTAGATCTAATGGAAGAAACAAATTATTAGATTTTTTAATGAGCTGGAAATAATTTCAAATTAAAATCATTGATGAATTTCCTACAATAGTCCTCCCATGCCGCAAATAAATCTATGCCTACATAATCTCTCCTTTCAACCATTAAAATGTTTTTTTAAAATAAAATATGAAACATATATGTGTGATAATGTTTCAATATAAACCATATATTTAAGTATATATTTCAGACTTATATTTTGATATAGATTTCAAATAATTTTTTCCAAATATTTTAGATCATGTATATAAGTTGTAATAATAAATTTTGATAATATATTATATATAAATATAAATATAATTTTTATTTTTTAATATATATATATATATATATATATATATATATATATATATATTTAAGCCATTATCCATGGGAGAATTGGGGGAGAGAAAAATCATAGGCTAAGTTAGGATCGAAATAATTTTATTTGTCAAAGAATTTTAATCAGTTGGTTGTGGTCAATATTAGGCGGGAACTCGCTTGGTGGTTATCCCTTCAAGCAAGCTCGAAAACATGCGGGAATGGTTCAACATGTTATCTAAAGGTGGGGATGCTTCAGTTATTTGTTTTTGTTAATTTTTCATAGGGCTATATTGTTATTTTATTTGATAATTGCATTTCTTTATTAACACATTACATTCACCCTGTAACATCATAACATTATTCATATTTACATCATTACTCAATAGCATATGAAACTACCTAGAAAGAATAATATCATCATCATAAATTTAGTGGAACATAAAGGAACAACAAAATAAAATTATCCACACATAGAGACACCAGGATTGGTTGGAGACCAGGGAAAAACCCAACTATTGGGAAAACCCTTGCAAATTGTTTGTAGAAATTCCCAGTGTAGATCAACAGATTATGCAATATACTAAAGAAAAATATAAGATCTACTTCTACAACAAACTTGCAGATGCTTAATCAATTTTGAGAAAGATCAAATAGAACACATATAACTGAGAATGAGAAATCAATCACACATGAACACATAAGAATACTCAGGGGAAATTCTCAGCTAAAAACCTCGATCTCTGTATTATCATACAAGTGGAAATATGTTTAGATTACATAAAGCATCAGCTCACAATCTATCATGCTCTCAATACAATCCAACAATACAACTCACAGACTGAATAGACAAATGATATGTCTTCCCTCAGCCCTCCAAGCCTCCTATTCCCTTGCGCAGTTTTCCTTGGGGTTCAATGTTGCCACCTGTGTGAATTGGACTCATAAAACTCAAAAGTAATTGTGCAATCTCCAAGGAATGAATTCCTTCTGCATGCAAGAGATATCCTCCATGGAATATTCCTGCAACTGATAGTACACTGTCCCATCATATGATCTCAACAGGGTCTCTGTCCGAACTGACATGCATGAGTTATTTTTGAGAGAATATTCATTCATCTGAAGTGTAGCAGTTATATGCATGCATGCATTAACTAATTGAAATCACAATTCGTTCAACAAACTATTTGAACTAATCTAACTGGACTTAACTCAGTTAACTGAGCTAGCATATTACAACTCAAAGTACAACTCATCCTAATCTCCTTTAATCAAGGGATAATTTCCTCAATCAATGGAAAAAATGTTGCATGTCTTCACATAGACTTCATGTTTTATTTTCTACAACTAATTAACTCAAGATGAAATAATTAATTATTTTGCAAATAGCTGCTAATATCAAATTCGAATTTTAATTCTCAATTTTAGTTTAGGGACTAATTACAATTGGAATGTATCCTGAAATGCTATTTATAGCAGTGCTAATTTTAGCACTTCTATTTTTAGCGTTTCTTGTTGCTATTTTCAACACTCCCTCTCAACAAGAAAAGGATTATCAGTAACCCCAATCCTGTCTTTGTGGAACTCGAACTTGCATTTTGACAATTCCTTAGTCAAAATATCTGCATCCTGTTCCTCGGTCGAAACATACAACAACAACATGATCCTCTTGATCACACCATCTCGAATATGGTGATACCGAATATCAATGTGCTTGGACCTATCATGAAAAACTAGATTCTCAAAGAGTTTGATACAACTCTGATTATCGCAGTAGATCACAGTTGGATCCATCCTCTAACCAAATAATCTCACTAGAATCTTCCGCATCCGAATCACCTCACATGTTGCCTAATTGGCAGTCATGTATTCAGCCTCTGCTAAGCTAAGTGCAACTAACCTCTGTTTCCTGCTATACTAGGAAACTGTCGCTAAACCAAGGTTGAATATTCCTCCAAAAGTGCTCAACTGATCTGATGGAATCCTGTCCAATCTACATCTTTGAAGCCCTGAAGCTTCATTCCCTCTGTCCATCTGTACCACAATCCATACTGAGATGTGCCTCTGAGGTATCTTAGCACATGCTTTGTTGCCTTCCAAAATAGCTTGGTAGGTTGAACCATAGCTTGACTCAGCTGGTTCACAGGAAAGGATAATTCTGGTCGTGTGTTCACTAGATACATAAGTGAACCCACAAGCTGTCGCTAAACAGTAGCAGCTACTACCTCACCTGAAGTAGCATCCTTCTTCCTCTAGTTTCCGACTAGAGGAGTCTGCATGGGCTTGCACTTCTCCATGTGGAAGCGCCTGAGTATCTCATTGGCGTACTTGCCTTGAGACAGAAATACTTCCCCATCTTTCTGCCACACTTCCATGCCTAGAAATTAATGCATAAGACCCATGTCTTTCATCTTGAACTCTCTTGCATGGTCCTCCTTGCAAGAATTGATCAACTGATCATCACCTGTCAAAATCAGATCATCCACATAAAGAACAATCATCAATGGCTTACCTTTTACCATGATGTGGTAAAGGTTCGCATTTGCTTCACTCTTGGTGAAGCACAACCCGATGAAATAACTATCGATCCTGCTGTACCAAGCAAGGGGTGCTTGCTTTAACCCATATAAATCCCTCTTGAGTTGGCACACATGCGACTCACGATCGAAGGTCTCAAAACATTCTAGCTACTCAATGTACACCTCTTCCTCAATCTTCCCATTGAGGAGCGTTGTCTTCACATCCATCTGATGGATCTTCCAACCCATCTGAGCTGATAGTGCCAACATCGATTTGATAGATGAGTACCATGCTACTAGAGCAAAGGTCTCATTGTAGTCGATCCCCTCAACCTGTGAGAAACCACAAGAAACAAACCTTGCCTTATGTTTCTCAACACTGTCATAATTGCCTGCTTTACCTTGTAAATCCATCTAGAACTTACCACTAACTTGTCTTGAGGTCTTGGGACAACATCCCACACACTGTCCTGAATGATAGAGTGGTACTCCTCTACCATTACATCAGCCCAGATTGGTTGCTGCATTGCCTCCTCGAATGAAGAAGGTTCGGACTCTACAAACTCCCCAACTAGGGCCATGTAACCAGTGTACTGCTCAGGTGACCTCTTCTGTCTGTGCTGAGAAGATGGTTGTCCCACATTCTCCCACTCATCCAACATCAACCTGTCAGCTTCCCTTGAGCATTTCCTCCCATCTTTGGAAGACTCAACATGAGTGGATGTCTCCACTCCTAGATCCTCTGCATGCAGCTGCTCTACATCAATCTGAGGCTCCTCCTCCTTAGGAACTGAAAGTTCCTCCTCTGCATGCAACTTGAGCTCCCTCTAAAGTGATACTCACATGGCTTTCTACTCGTCAAACTTCAAATCTCTGCATACCAATGTCCTCTGACTGGTAGAAAGGTACACTTGATAGTTGTGGGGTGTATTAGTGTACCCCACAAGTATTCCCAAATCAGTTGTTGGATCTAGCTTCTTCCGAGCATCTTTAGTCACATGGCAATAAACCGATGATCCAAAGATCCTGAAGTGACTCACATTTGGTCGCTTTCCGGAAAAGGCCTCCATAGGTGTCTTCATTCCCAGTATATGGTCCGGGCTTCTGTTCTACAAGTATACTGTTGTATTGCATGCCTCAACCCATAAATGAAGTGGTAGGCTTTGTTCATGCAACATTGCTCGAGCTACTCCCATAATCGATCTGTTCTTCCTTTAGGCCACCCCATTCTGCTGTGGGTTATGGGGTGCCGTCAACTCTTGTTTAATTCCTTCTGCAGCATAGGAGTCCTTAAACTATTGGGAGACATACTCTCCACCATGATCACTATGCAAGGCTTTTATTTTCTTTCTAGATTCTTTCTCTGCCAAGGCTTTAAACTCACAAAACCTCAAGAAGGTCTGATCCTTCTTTTGCAAAAGTAGATCCAACATCTAGGAGAAAAATCATCAATAAAAATAACATAGTACCTTTGTTTAGTGGTGGAGGTTATAGAGAATGGTCCACAAACATCTGTGTGAACTCGCTCTAGGATTTCTCCAGCTCTACTGTCTCGATCCTGAAAGGAAGATTTCGCATACTTACCCAAGGTACAACCTTTGCATGTATCCGTCTGCTCCAATTTTTCATTGGGAAGTCTGATAGAAATCAGTTGCATGATCTTCAAGGCCCCATGGAGCAAGTGGCCCAATCTTATATGCCATAGCTCGTCAACATCTTGGCTTTGCACCACCTCTGCTTTGGAACTCAGTGCAACACAGTCGTCTACCTCTAGCTTGTATATATTCTTAACTCGAATCCCAATCCTCTTGGTCTGTCTAGTATCGATATACCTCAGGAATACCTTTCCTTTACTAAATACTACATCATAGCCTTTATCTTCTAGCATAGCAACAGACACAAGATTCTTCTTCAGACCCGATACATATTTCACATCAGTTAGGGTGAGAGGAGATCCATTCTCCCTCTGAAACACAACCGTACCTTCACCTGAAACACAGTACTTTCCATCATCGTCCATCTCAATTTGCATTTGGAGATCCTTTTCCTCTAGGGTACTGAAAAGATTCTTATCATCAGATTTATGGAAAGAAGCTCAACTGTCCAGGTACCAAACAGATCCCACCATGGATGAAACCATCCATGCAATGAGAGAGAAATCCAACTCGAACTATGAGGCTAGTGCCTCACCATCTGATCCCTTTGAGGATCCCTTCTTGGATTTCTTCTATGGACACTTCATAGCATAATGGCCCACCTCATGAATATGAAAGCATCACACTTTCGATTTGTCAAACTTCTTCCCACCATGGGAAGAACTAGATTTGGGATGGGACGCCTTCCCTTTCCCTTTCCTCACCTTACTCGCTAAGGCTAGATTTTCTTCATCATCTTACTTTGATGAAGATCCATCTCTGGTGCTTCTTCTTATCTCCTCTTGCATCAGATCCGACCAAAGTCATTCCCAATCTGTCAGTTTCTCTCTTCCATTAATCAAGTCTTGGTAGCTATGCTAGCTCTTAGGAAGACCAAGGAGAACAAGACTCACCATGTCATCATCGGCTGTCATGATCCCTACACTTCCAAGATCATCCCTGTAGGTGGTGAGTTTGTTCAGATAAGTAGAGATCATGTCACCCTTTTCACACTTGATTTTCTGAAGCTTGTCTTTCAACGCTAGCTTCCTCTGATCACTCTTATTCTGATATAGATCTTTCAATGTTTTCCACATCGAAAACAATGTCTCCTTCCCATAGATGTTGGAGACAATGTGGTCTCAAACTCCCTCTAGGAGGATTCTCCTTGCTCTAACCACGCATTTCTTCCATTCCACCAATTATATAGCATTAGTTGCTGTCGGCTTGGGGACTTCTTGATCAATGAAGTCCTTTAGACCGTTGTCCGCTAATACTACTTCCATGTGATCCTTCCAAGCTATATAATTCGAGCTGCCATCAAGGGCATACTCGAGTCTTAAATTGTTGAATGCCATTAGGAAATTTGAGATGTGATAAGAATTTGAACTCTATAATCAATAACATGAAACTTCGAACTTCTCCCTTCTTTGTATACTGTTCTTCGCTTTGATCACCTTTGCTCCGATACCATGTAGAAATTCCCACTGTAGATCAACAGATTATGAAAATACTAAAGCAAAATACAAGATCTACTTCTACAACAAACTTGCAGAAGATTAATCGATTTTGAGAAAGATCAAATAGAACACATATACCTGAGAATGAGAAATCAATCACACATGAACATAGAATAATACTCTGGGGAAAGCCTCAGCTAAAAACCTCGATCTTTGTATTATCATACAAGTGGAAATATGTTCAGATTACAAAAAGCATCAACTCACAAGCTATCCTGCTCTCAGTACAATCGAACAGTACAACTCACAGACTGAATAGACACAAGATATGCCTTCCCTTAACCCTCCAAGATTCCTATTTCCTTGCACAGTTTTCCTTGGGGTCCAATGCTGCCACTTCTGTGAATTTTCCTCATCACACACTCATCAAACTCAAAAGTAACTGTGCAATCTACATGTAATGAATTCCCTCTACATGCAAGAGCTATCCTCCATGGAATATTCCAGCAACTAATACTACATTGTCCCATCATCTGATCTCAACTCGGTCTCTGTCTAATCTGACATGCATGAGTTATTTATGAGAGAATATTCAGTTATTTGAAGTGTAGCAGTTACATGCATGCATTCATTAACTAACTGAACTCACAGTTAGTTCAACAAACTATTTGAACTAATCTAACTGGACTTAACTTAGTTAACTGAGCTAACTAATTACAACTCAAAGTACAACTCATCCTGATATCCTTTAATCAAAGGATAACTTCCTCAATCAATGGAGAAACTATTGCATGTCTTCACATAGACTTCATGTTTGATTTTCTACAACTAATTAACTCAAGATGAATTAATTAATTATTTTACAAATAGCTGCTAAGATCAATTTCGAATTTTAATTCTCAATTTTAGTTTAGGGACTAACTAAAATTGGAATGTATCTTGAAATGCTATATATAGCAATGCTAATTTTATCACTTTTATTTTTAGCATTTCTTGTTGCTATTTTCAACATTCTTCTTTTTATAGATTGTCATTAAATGATTCATCAAAAGAGAGTACAATGATCCATATCTTCATCTGTGCAACTAACCAATAAAAACAAGTACAACATCCATGAAATAAACCCAACAAATATTATACTCAAAATATTGATCCTGACATCTGTAAAGAATTGTCACTGTCTATAGTCAATGGTCAAACCCTATGGTTAATGAGTGAAATCCTCAGACAAATGAGATTCCATCACTTGAGTCATGGTCACACATAGGAGGATCTGAGCAACTATGGCTTCGTAGTCGCTCTCTAAAGCACTACAAGTGAGTGACTGTGATTGGATCTACCCAAATCTATCTCCGAGCTCTGAGCTTCGGTTGCACCCTCCAAGATGTTATGCGAGAAACTTTAGCTTCCTAGTCACACTCTGAAACACTATGGGAAACTGAATATAAGTTCTCATTCTCTCTCTTAGTCTATGGGAAACTAGGGTCTGCAACTAGAAATATAAAACCCAAACTCCCAGTCACATGGATGGAAAGTTCTTAATGTGACTGGAAGGCTCCTGTCCTACTAATGAGACTTTTTGTGAGTGGCTATTGCTGGATCCATACTCTATTGTGCCTGCGACTATGGCCCAAAACCATAGATTTGAAAAGCGAGCTTTAGACCCTACAGTTTCACCTCAGAGTGAATCCATTCTTCCACAAACAAGCTGAAGAGCACTAGTATTGTAGCAAGAATGTTGCAACTCCTTGGGCTACCAACTTTACTTTATCAACCCGAGGTTTGTATAAACTTGGAGGTGACAATGTTGTATACACAACTAAAAGTGATGGGTCTGCTCTTTGTCACTGCTTAGCTGGCGATAAACCACTAGGGTTTTTCAAGCCAAAATTTTATGGATTCAGAAGAAGCTTGATTACTCATGAGAGAAAGAGAAATCTACTCTAAGGGAAAGCTTGTCTACTGCAGTAAGGAAGAAGACTGAAATAAAATGGTAAAAACACACCATTTTCTAACTAACTGCTAAGGGACTATGCTTCAAAAAGAAGGCTAAGTTAACATGTATGAAATCCTATTGTCCTAAGCATGTAAATTCAAAACCTCAAACATTCTACTACTGTGCATGTAAATGACTAAAATAAATTTGCTTTTCTTTTTGTCTTTTTTATTTATTTATGGAAAAGTGTGAACACTAATCTCTTTTGGTGTTGTGGCATGTGTCTTAGGGATGATGGTGAATGGTTAGGAGGTTGGGGAGACCAACAGATGACATTTTCTAGCTTCCTAGAGCCTTCTCCCTCACTTCAGCCTCAAAACAGGCTACTATAGGAAAACCTACAGAATGTCCTAAAAACCTACAGGATTCCCTGTATTATTAAAGGATACAGACGAGAGCAAAGGGATGGGTGTTGAAGGAGATGGAAGGCCTAGGGAAGGTGGTTGGTGGATGGAATGAGGTAAGAAAATACCTAGGATCACTCCAGAACTCAAAACCAAAGTTGGAAGATGGTTGGATTTTCTCAACAAGTTTGGAGAAGTTTCGTTGCGAAATGATGAAATTTGCGAGGGTTTTAGTGCAAGCAATGAATGATCATGGACAGATGAAGTTGGAAGGAAGTTGCTGACTATGAGATCTATCTATACTTCTGAAACACCTGCACTGCATCAAACATTGACATTTACCCAAAAATCATGTAAACAAGAAGAATTTCAATGATCTAGGAAATTAGAGTTTAATGAGCTAATTGTCCACTTCATGTATGAAGAAAACTTGCAGAATAAGATGGAATCATTGATGATATCTAATGTAAGACTGAATATGGAATAAATGATAACTAAATCCTATTCTTGCAAATTGATCAAATGCTAGCCAAAGTATAGAAAACCCTAAATTCCATGAGAAACTAGAATTCTGTCTTTTTGGGGCTGCATAGGAGTTCTTTCCTCAAATCATGATCCCTGAAGGAAGAAGTGAGGCCAAAACACCTATTGAAATTTTTTTTAGGTTCCTTTATCTCTTCTAAACTATTGCTGAAGTAAAGCACAAATGGAAGCAAACTAATAAGAAAACTAATCAAATCTACACTACTTGCAATGAAATACTTCTAAATACAATTCAACCATGAATCTATGAAATCAATATAAGCATACAAATACAAGAAGAGGAGAATTTCATGCTAGGGTTGGGCCCTAACCCAAGAGCTTCATCCCTCTGAGTTAACTCAGTGCTTGATCAAGGAAATGCTCATTCTCATTATCAAAATAGAAAATTACTTAGCAATGTCTTCCACAAGTTTTGAACTCGAAAGTGACTAGTGTTTTTACAGCAAAACTTGAATCCTAATGAGGCTCTGGGCCTCTTTATTTATACAATTGAAGTCTCCATTGACTTCCTTAAATCTAGGGAGGCACGGCTATCAAACTTGAGGTAAACTAACTCTTTAATTGTTACTTGCTCAGCTTCCTTTTGATCTCCATGACTTGGCTGCTTGTACTCCAAGCTAGTGTGATTGATGTAAGAATATTCAAATGAGGGAGGAGTAAATGAGGAGGATTTACCTCCTTCAATCTCTCTTCCTTGTCTCATTCGATTTTCTACCCTTAATCTAGCCAAAACTCCCTGATTTTCTCTCACAAACCTGAATTCAATGCACATTAGTCCACTAGGCGTAATATCCCACTTTGACTCATCTCATTAAACAAAATAGAACCAAAATATGTAATAAATTGTGAGAAGTGTTGATTTGACTAAGTAGGGAGGTAAATTAAGGTCCATATAGTTACCCAGTGATGAGGCTCATCATCACCCCCTACTAAAATTGTTGCTAATCCTCTGAGAAACTTAATCAATATCCATGTCTTTCATAGCTCTAGTGACCTCCCTGACATCTCATGCTTCTGTTGTAGTTTCCTCTTCCTATGCATATAATTGTGCCTTCCTTCCAATATCCTCCCACTAATTTCTTTCTTCCTCTTCCTTGCTTCCTTCTAACATCCCTAAGAGTAGTGGTGGACTAAGTCTCAAGCAAATCCAATTGACTTTGAGTCTTTGGGGGGTTTGCTTGTACATAGGTGTCCTCTTCAGTGCTTCTCTCATTCTTTGAGGAGAATGGTACTCTCTGATTTTCAAACTCTATGGCAAAGTATTCCATCTCCTTTGGCAAGATTTCATGCTATCATCCCCTAACATCCTTAACATATCCTCAAAATGTGTAATTTCTTTCTCTTCGATAGCAAGATACCTGGGTGAAAGTTGAGGGTCATTTTCAATTAATTTATGTGTGTTGATGACAACCATTGGATTTTACTACTCAAATCTTATCATGAGGGCCTCTGTTTGTTCCCTTGTCATTATCTTCTTCATTTCTACAAGCCTTGCTTCCTCATGGTTCATCCATGATGTCAAAGCCATCAATTGTAAAACCCCTAGTTTTGAATTAGGGTCCCACACATTCAGATCTATCAAGGCTAAGTTATGTAGGTAGAACTCAAACATCTTAGCCCTATCCTCCAATGTGCTTTGATCACAAATATCAATGAACTATCTATAATCCTAGAATGGCATAGTGCCTCTCTGTGATAGGGCCTTGATTTGGAATTGCAGCCATTGTTCCTTAAGGTATAATGCATAGGACTTAGCTGGCATCCTGCACTAGATTGCCTCTAAGGATAGACTGGCCATGGATGCCAATTGATTCTCTCTTTCTTGTAGCTTTCCTTTCAACCATGCATTTTCTGCCTCCAACTGAGCTTTGGCCTCTCTGTCCCTCAGGCTACTCATTTCTTTGCCCATCTCCTTAAGCTTTTCCTCCATGTGACCTATATCCTTCTTTCTCCAAGGTACTCCTAAGGGAGGTGTGGTAATTTTTCCTATGATTTCAGGGGTGAGTTCTATGGAGAGGCCTCTCACCACCACATTGGCATGGGTCCTAGTTAGTGGAATGAGGGAGAGAGAAAAATATATGGCTACTTCATCATCCTACCCCCTAAATTTCTCAAAGAAACCCATCCAATTATGGCTTGTGAATATCTCTAGCATAGGAGGGTGTTGATGAATCCTCACGGTGTTCATGGGATCCCTTCTATTAAACCCCCCTGTCATTTTCTTTGATGGATGGAGGAGTGTAGATGTCTGATATAAAATTTAATGAAGGAGGAAATTTAATTGAATTTTCTCTGTACACAATTCCCCTATATTGCAATCAATTTCAACAAACTAGAAGATTTTCTATGTTCCTTTCACTTGGGAAAATGTGGGGAAACGCAGATCCTACCTCCTTAACACTGCTTGATGAAGCCACCCACCATTTTTTCTTTTTGAAGTTGCTCATTGCCAATCCTATAGACTTCTTGATTGTATCCTGTAGGATCTCCTGTAGGATCCTATAGGATTTCCTATAGGATCCTATAGGTGGTCCTGCACGGGAATAAAACTAAATTTTCCTTTCCTGTAGATTACTTAAGGGACGGGAGTGATTTTTCTAGTGTGAACCTTGAGAATGTGAATGCTTCTATGCATGGGGATCAACGTTTGTTTCCTAATATGGGTGATTTGAGTGAGGTGGTGTGTTTCTAGTTGAGGTACGAATATCTATTTTTGGACCGTTGGTCCCACTACCACATCATCATTCTCCTCACCTTGTAATCAACTCCCACTAGCTTAACTACTTTTGACCTCATCCTTCTTTTCCTTGACTTGACTATTGCCACATGTGCGAGGACTAACTGCTTTGTCCTCGTTGGCTGAACAAAGGTGCCCAAGTTAACTAGCCATATTTCTCTTATAAAATAACTCTTTCACAAATTTAACATCATTTGATCTCATTATGTGAATGAGAGAGTGGAAGCAATATACTTACCTATGGTACTGATACCTTGATGAAGTTTTTTGAAGAAATGAAGTCTTTGTTGTGTGTTGGCTGCATGTGCTTTTCCCCTTTTTTTTATTGTCCTTTCATGATTTTCTTTTATGTGGAGGTACCTGGTGTTGATGATGATGATGTTGCTATTGTTGCTAGGCTCTAGAGTACCTTCTTCTACCTTTGGATCTCCATGCTTGAAACTGACTACAATCTGTGATTTTTGTTTTGTGGGATAGGCTGCTATGGGATTTCTTATAGGATGTCCTATAGTTGCTTCTCCCTCAAAATGTTTAATCATTTTCTACTGCTAGGACCTGAGGATGATTGGCATGGGTAGAGAAGGGGTCTAGGGATTTGTGCATGAGGAAAAATAACCTTCAGGTGTTGTCCCCTTTCTCTCTGTCTTCATCCTCTTTTCTCTGTGTTTTTTCCTTGAAAACTATAATTTTTTTGAAAATTGACTTTTGTGATGAATGGAGAGGTGATCATGGTGGAGAGAGGTATGGTGATGAGATGGTGAAGTAGGATTTTTTTTTTTTTTTTTTTACATGGGCAGGTCATTCACTTTCTCTAGGGTTACTTATTTTAGGATTCCCAAGCCACTGTAAATCCTATAGGATCATCTTGTAGGTTTTCAGGGAATCCTGTACGTTTACAGGGAATCCTGTACGTTTACAGGGAATCCTGTAGAAAACACAAAACCCTTTCAAATTGAGGCAAATGAGTGGAAACATGGAAGGAATGATTGAATGATGAAGGATAATGAATGGAGAAATAAAGCATGAGTTAGACAGGTCCCTTTTTATTCTCCATTGTTTCTCTGATTGTCCTCCTACTGACCTGCAAATTATGTTTTCATAATTTTTCTTTTCTCTTTCTTTTTATTTTGTTTTATTTTTTTGTTGAAAACAACTAGTCTGCTTACAAGAGGTTTTCATCCTGGCTACTTTCCTTGGGTGCCTCAAGAGAGGTTTTCACCCAAACATCTTTTTATTTCTATTTTTTTTTGTTTTGACACCATTGGGCCGCCTCAAGAGGTTTTCAACCCAACATTGGGACTCAGGCGCCTCATGGAGGTTTTCACCCGAGTCTCCTTATTTTTCCCTTATTTTTTATTTTTTTATTTTTTTTCAGTGGCTTGATGAGGGAGGAGATGATACTTTCTCCACCACCATCACTAAATTGTTGATACCATCAATGAAATCGTGCTTTAAAAATGGCCTCTTGTAAACTTTCAATATGTGTCCATTAATAAGTAAAGGAATGGCCTTTGCATCTATGGTTCTAATATGCACTAAACCATTATCATGACATTTCTCTATGACATAAGGCCATAACCATCTAGTCCTTAACTTTCCCTTAAAGTATTTATATTTGGAAACATATAACAAAGCCCAATCACATTCTTGAAATTGGTTGTCCTTGATGTTATTTTCATGCCAGATCTTCCTCTAAATTAAAGTTACCTCTGTGTGTAGGAGGGCTTGCATTCTAAACTCATCTAACCCATTCAACTAGAGCAATCTCTCTTTTTGTGCACTGTTGAGATCCAGATCTAGTTGGGCTACCATCCTCAATGTACTGTACTCAAATTAAATGGACAGTAGGGCCTTCTTCCCATAGACCAACTCATAGGGTGTGAATCTAGTGGTGGTATTCTAGGTGGCCTCAACTAATCTACCTGCCCAATATTTTCTATTGTTGCTAACCACTTTGGTCAAAATGCCCTCTAGTTCTTTGTTTGTCACCTCCATTTGCCTATTATCTTGTGGGTGATAGGGAGTGGAGGTTCTATGCTTGATCTTGTGTTGGCTTAACAAGTCTTGAATCATGTTGGATGTAAATTGGTTGCCATATTAGTGACAAGTTCTCTAGGATACCAAAAATTGTAAAAGACATTTTCCCTGAAGAACTCAACCACCTTCTCCTCTGTTGTCGTCTTGATTTCTTTGGTTTCAACCCACTTATTTAGATAGGGAGTGAACACGATGATGTGCTTCTTTTTCTTAGAAAGAGGTTCAATAGGTCCAATAAAATCCATGCCCCACTTGTCAAATGGATCAAAAGTCACTTGAGGTTGCAGAGGCATTTCATCCCTTGGAGTAGGCTTTCCCATCCTTTGGCATCAATTACACTGACTAGTGTATCTTCTCACATCCTGATGAAGAGTGGGCCAACAATAACCAGCTTGTAACACCTTGAATGTTGTCCTCTTTTCTGCAAAGTGACCTCCACAAGGCCCATCATGACAGGTCAGAAGGATGTCAAAGACTTCCTCCTACCTGACACATCTTCTCAGAATTTTGTCTTGGCCTAGTTTGAAGAGGTTTCCCCCAATCCAAGTGAATGGGGAGCTCTTCCTCACAATCTTTATTTTCTCTTTGGAGGACAAATTCGGTGGGAACTGTGCAGATACCAAATAGTTTGATATGTTAGTAAACCATGGAGATAGAAATGAAATGGATAATAAGTGCTCATCCGGTAACTGATCATCAACCATCCCTTCCTCACCTGCAAGAAAAGTTAATCTGGACAAAATATCTGCAACAACATTTTCCTTGCTAGGCTTATCAACAATAGTTAGCTCAAATTGTTGTAATAAAGGTAACCATCTAATAATCTGGGCATTCACATTAGCTTTATTCATTAAATATTTAATTGCAGCATGGTCAGTATGTACAAATTTTTGATAACTTGTAATGTAATGCCTAAATTTGTTCAATGAATGCAAAACAACCATGAGCTCCTTTTTAGTGACTGTGTAGTTCAGTTCAGCCTTTGATAGATTTGTATTGATAAAGTAAATGACATAAGGCAAGATTTCATCTATTTGGCCTAAAGTTGGTCCTATGGCTTTGTGTGAGGAATCAACATGCATATAAAAAGGAAGGGCCCAATTTGGGCCTTGAAGAATCAGTGCAGTGGTTATCTTGTCCTTCACGGTGTCCAGGGCCTCTTGATAGCTTTTTGACCATACAAACTCAGAGTCTTTGGCTAACAACCCAAATAAAGGAGAAGCTAACTTGCTGAAGTCTTTTATGAACTTCTGATAGTGTCTAGCTAAACCTATAAAACTTCTAACATCTCTTTACTTTTGCGGAGGTGGGACCCTTTGGATGACAACTATTTTGTTTTGGTCCCCAAATAAAGGAGAAGCTAACTTGCTGAATTCTTTCATGAACTTCCAATAGTATCTAGCTAAACCTATAAAACTTCTGACATCTCTTTACTTTTGTAGAGGTGGGACCCTTTGGATGACAACTATTTTTTTTTGGTCCACCTACAGTCCTTGATGGGATATTGAATGACCTAGCATAGTCCCTGCAGTCATCAAGAACTCACATTTTTTGAGGCTAAGGGTTAGGTTCACTTGAATGGATTTTTTTAGCACCTTAACTAAGTTGGACAAAGCCTCTTCGAAATCACACCCATAAGGTGTAAAATAATCCATATAAATCTCTACTGCATCATGGACTAGCTCAGAAAAGATACTCAGGACTTCTCTATGGAAAGTGGAAAGAGCATTGCATAGTCCAAAAGGAAGGACCCTATAGGCGAAAGTACCCCAAGGACAAGTGAAGGTTGTTTTATCCTAGTCTTTTTGGCTACTCTGTATTTGATTGTACCCGTTAAATCCATCTAGGAAAGAGAAAAACTTTTTCCCTACCAAGCCATCTGGCACTTGGTCGATGAAAGGTAGATGGAAATGGTCCTTCTTTGTGGCTTTATTTAACTCTCTGCAATTGACACAAATCCCCCACTTACCATTTTCCTTTGGAGCCAACACCAAAGGAGAGGCCTACTCACTATCTGAGATGGGGTAAATTAATCCTGCATGTAGTAGATTTTGCAGTTCTTCTTTGACTATATCCTTGAGAGCTGGATTCATCCTCCTTTGGGGTTGTCAGACTGGTTTGCAACCTTCTTTGATATAAATGTGGTGAGTACACACCGAGGGGTGCACTCCCTTCATTTCTTCGTAACTCCGATTAAAGGCATTGAAATGTTCCTTTAGCACATTGTGCAACCTTTATTCTTAGTGAACAGAAAGAGATGGGTTGATTTTCAAAGTTATCTCAGGGACAAATTCTATAGTTTCAACTTCTGCTCATCATTGGTGTAGTCATAGGTTCTGCACATGACAACAAACTCAAACAAGAAAGTTTCTGGATATTCTAAGGTTAGGCCATGGAACTGAAGAAGGGCAGAGGGGCTCATATTCTTCATCTTAGTATCCCCATTGGTTTCCCTGATGGGGAAGGCACCCTCAACACTTTCTCTATTTCCTTTGTCATTTCTATTTTCAGCCATTGGGTCAGTAGGAATGGATTCTTCTTCTTCTTATCCCCTGTTGAGGCCCCGAAAATCGTTGCAACAACATTGGGGAAACCACCCGGTCCGGACCTTAGTACAGCTCCTTTTCCGTTTGGAATAGTGGCTACGACTGGAGATAATGGGACCAGTTTCCCAAGAATTATAAGTAAACGGGATGGATGAGTGACTTATGATATATGATGGTGATAAGCGAACAACTAAAACTATCGGCGAAATATACTAACTATAATCTAATCCTGAGACTTATCAATTTTTAAAGCGTAGCGTTTGATAATCTGTGCTTTAAGGCAGGCATATAGATGACTCTAACGCTAAAGCATAGATGTTTAAACCATTTAAGATTGCTCTGCATAATTAGTTATGCAGAGCGATAATAGCGAATTACTACACTTTGTCATTCATATCATTGCTACATGCATGATTAAAAGAGAGGGCATATCACAAAACATCCAATAGTGGAACGAAATGAAGATTTGTTGTTACAACGCATACATGTATTCAACAATAGCAAAAATAATAACACAACAATTCATATAAGAGGAAAGAACACAGATGCAGATAAAATTACCATGTAAGCTGCTTAACAATCCGGTATATTAATCGCTATGTCGCAGTCCTTCCTTCAAACCAGAAAGCATTCCAAACAAGAGACAATAGTGCGCAATTGTATAAAACAGCCTTCTCACTAAATTAAGAACTATCGGTCGAGTTTCACAAAAGAATATAGGCTGAAGCACAGTAGTGCAAACTTCAGCCTTTAAGTCTATTACAAAATTTTACGACCCTTTCCAAAACAATGAAAGGGTCTATAAATACTGAGCTAATCTAAATATCTAAGAAACTGAAAAGCTATTAAATTGGCATCAATAAATATTTCTTCCATCTTTCTTGGCGATCTGGCAGTCGGCGGCAATGCTTCATCAGGTGGCCTCTTTGCCTTTAAACCTTAGCTGACATATCGCCAGCATTGGCTCTACCTTCGGTGGAGTGTTGAGACGCGAAGTGAGCTGGGCATCATATGTGGCATCCTGAATGTCGGGGATTAGGCATCCGAGAGAATCTGTTAAACACTTGAGAGCCGACCTTTGAGTGTGTGGCTTGATTAGAAAGAGCCAATATGCCTTGGAGGTTAAAGTATTTACTCCAGCGATTAACCTTCTCTGTTCCTCCAAGTCATGATAACTTGTTTGTTCAATCATGTTTGCTGTTGTTATGCTTCCGGGTGTGCACTGGGAGATCATGTTTGCCAAATAGAGTGTGTTGTTGAATAAATCAATCATATTGCTGGCAATCATTTTACACCTTGAAGCTGCCCTTTCCACTTTCATCACCTGAGTGTTCCATTCCGTGAAGAGTATGTCCTTGTACGTTTCATAGATTCTGGGCAAATTCGCCGCTTTCCCCACATCAGAATCTTGCCAATCAAGATATCCGACTATGGTTTCTTCGGCCTGATCTAGCTCATTTCTGGTTTTCTCTATCTGCTGACATACTGATGTAGATATTTCACATAATGGATTAGCCTCAGTAAGTTGTCGGCATAGGAGTCTAATCTGAGATATTAATGCGCTATTTATTTGAGCTGCCTCTGCTCTGAAATCCTCCACTTTCTGGGTGCCCTTGATGTCTTCGAGCTGTGCTAATAGTTGAGCTATTTGCTCATCTTTTGATTTCATCATCAGCTCATTTGCCGTTCTCAACTGTGACAATGCCTCCGACAATTCTTTCTGCTTCTGGATTGTGCTCTGGTCTATCCTCTGCTTTTCGGCCTGCAGTTGCTGGGTTAATACATTGTTTTCTTGCTGTTGTGCCAGCAACTGCTCTTCTACCTGCGCTGCCTTGTTTTTCGCCTCGGTTACTTCTGCCTGTAATGCACAAATCTCCTGGTCCTTAGTCTTCAATAGAAGACTTACCTCCGATGCCTTGTCAATAGTCGCTGCAGAATAAGCTCCCGCATACTGCGACAGCTTTGTTAGATCATCGGAGGGATCCAATTCCTCCTTCCAGACTACATTGCCCGTGACTGTTTGCTCAGGAAAGATAGAAGGTTGATCAAGCCTTCGTCTCTTCCTTGAGCGCTTAACAACGGCTTTATGCTTTGGGCTGTAGAAAACATCCAGGGGAGGAATATCTTCCACCTGGAGAACAATTTGATCGGAAGGGTCTTTAGTAATTACTTCGACATCCTTTGAAATGGGTGGGCCGCTGGTTCTGCTTAGAACCTGAGAAGAAGTGGTATCTGGTGCATCGCTTGTCTTAGAGGTGTCTGTGTCTTTGGAGCCTTCCTTTCCACTGATAATGGAATCGAATTGGTTCCATTGTTTAAGCAATTCAGGATCAATGGAGGTCTGTTTATGTTGCTCTGTCTGGGATTTGCTCCGCTCTTTTTGTTGTTCTAACCTCTGCTGCTCCTCTAGTCCTTTTCGCTGCTGCTCCTCTAACTCTTTTCTTTATCTCTCTTCTTGCTCCCTTTTCTGCCTATCTGCCAATTCCCTTTTCTTCCTATCAGCCAGTTCTTTCTTTTTTTTCTCCTCTTCTTCCTTCTTCCTCTGTTCCTCTATTTCTTTCTGCTTTCTCTGTTCTTGATCCTTCTGCGCCTTTTGCTGTTTTTCTATCTGCTCCTTCTTCTGCCTCTCAGCTTGCTCTTTTCTTTGCTTTTCTGCCTGCAGCTTCTTTTGCCTTTCCTCCTGTTGTTTCTTTTGTTCCTTAGTTGTAACAGGAGGTTGGCTTGTTTGTTGCCGACCAGGCTCGCTTGAGGAAGACGCTGGGGTTGTTGATAATAAATCTAGAGGCAGAGTTTGCAACCTCTGCTCTCTAAGTTTATTGAACTCAGTTAAGTTCTCATCGTTATATCTCATTCTAGCAAGTTCTTTGGTATAGCCTATTGTATCGGCGGCGATGAACAGGTCATCAAACTCATCTTCTTGATGGTCAACCTTTGTTAATTTGGCCTGTTCTAGGACAGTGTAGGCGGTTTTATTTGGATCAAAGAGTCTGCTTGGGATAGTGGCTAGGGATAAAGCTTGCATCTTTATTGCCTCTTTTTCTGCATGCTTGAGATCATGCAGAGTAAAAACACCAATTCTCAAGGGAAAAGAGGGCCAGCCCCTCTTCTTTTCTTTCTTGAGAGTTTGTGTGACACTCTCGACCATAATCTGGTAGGAGATTTCTCGGGCCAACAATTTGTCTGGAACATATAAAGGGAGAACATGCGGCTTGGCCTGGCTCCCAAAAACCCTAACATAGGTAAAATGCTCTTCTCCGAACCAACTTGCTACAACTGGTAAGTCGAAGGAAGCCAGATAGGAGATTTTGGGAATAGGCCGATCAAAAATGGAATAATGAATGGGAACCATAAAACCATTGCAAATTTGATACAAATGGTCCTTGTAAGAGGACTTCCACAATTTCTGATGGTACAAATGAATGGGTGAAGGGTCTTGGGTGGTCCACCTCCAACCGAGGATAGGAAACTTAGAATTAAAGCACAAGGTATCCATAATGTAAGCACTATAATAAAATGGTGGGATTTTCCTTTCGGTGACTACGGATTTGGCTCTAAAGTCACGAACAGCTACGACCAACTTATCAGAAAGAATGGTGGCCCAATCCATGATTATACTATTAACAGCTGCTTCCATCAGGGGAACCATTTCTATGTCGAAATTAGCAGAGTCATGTAACCCCCATAGTCTACACATCATAATCCCCGCATAGCAATAGGGAGAAGCCAAAGAATCGACGGAGTACTTACCCGAGCTTTCGTGCTTGTGTTTGGCCGGATTCTGCCTCCAATCCCGGATGGGTTCAGATTGTACTTCATTTTTGGCTGCAAATTTCTCCACGAAGGCTTTGTTATAGATTTTCTCTGGCTCGGGCAAATGATACATTTGCCTTAGGTGCTCTGGCTTGAACGACCCGAAAATCCTTCCATCCCTTGTGTGAAACGTTCTATCGATGATTGGAATTTCCTCGATTGCCCAGCGCACTACATCAGTGTAGGGAAGGACCTGCTCTCTGGCTGCTATCCTGTGAAGAAAGGAGTCGGCCAAGTCTTTGAGAGTAGCATCGGACTTCTTTAGTACATCCACACTAGCCTCTGTCACTGTCACTTTCGGTTGCTCAGCCTCTAATAGATTATATGTGCCCTGCCATGAAGTCCTAGTGAGACCAGTGCACGTAGTGTCTGAAATTAGGCCTTTCTTCTTATCTGCGGCAGCTTGTCCTGCAACAGATGTAGCAGCGGAGCCCGCGGTCCTCTTGGATTTCTTCCCCATCATGCTCAGGCTTCTCTCAACAGATGAATTCTACACAAATGCAAGAGAAATCGTAACAAGGAAATAACAATGACAATCCATAACGGGAAAGATATATCATTTGAAGCGTGGTGAGATTAATTCTCAAAAGTGGCTGCGGATCCAATCACTGGGAAGATATTGCAGATGCATTAATGGTGATTTAAGGCCTGCTACCCATTAAATGACTATTACACCGTTATCCGGCTGAATGACCCCCTTAAGCGTGCAACAGATATTTTGGCGGTTAAACGCAAGTGTTCGTTAATCGAAGGGGCAAAGTTTTAAATACACATGCATTACCTTATCCCTGCATTTAACGGCATTTTGAAATTTGCGCTTTATCAACCGGATATCAATATAACTTTAAGGCTTCAAGCGATGACTTTTTGAGAATGCCGACCGCCGATGAGCGATATCGCATCGCATCGGGGAATAGATGCTACATAATCATTCGAAAAAGATCCTGCCGAGTGCCGATTGCGACATCGCATCGGACTAGCGCGTGGAAACATTACAAAGTGCATATAAAGTGATTTGCTGATTTCCGATTGCGATATCGCATCGCATCGGGGGTAAGACCCGAGCGCCTTATCAAAGTGCATGGGATTCTGCCGACGGCCGATAGCGATATCGCATCGGGTCGTGGTTTATAACTTAAAGCATTTTTTTCCATATGAGGCAGCACCGATAGCCGATCACCGATATCGCGTCGCGTCGGGGCGTGATTTATGTGCCCTTATTAGGTGTGCATGGAATATCGCCGATCGCCGACAGCGATATCGCATCGGCGGAGAACAAGGTGCCGTTTTAATATATTTCTCATGTCATTGCGATATGCGATCTTGCGATCGCTTTATCGCAATAACAAAAGATTGTTTTATTATTGGAACACTATTATTCAAAAAGGCTTAAATACATAAACTCATTTGATTATCATACCTTTTTGAACACAAAAGCATTGATGCCAATTAAATTTTAAAAGGGACCCATTCCATATGTTAATTTTTTGTGTGAATGAAAATGTTATGAAATGGGGGGTTGTTGTAGAGCACAACAATTGGCGATTCGCTGGAAGAACCAGTTATCTCTGAAACTAATACAAACACTTAAGCTTTTCCAAAATAGAAACTCAATCAGAAGGGGAAACTTCTAATATAACTGGATATCCATGCGTTCTGAACAAAGTGAACTTATTCTGTTAACTTCTTCCCATTTAGTTTCAAGAAAATAAATACATTCTAAGTTTTTAAAATAGGCCTTTATTGGTTTATAATGATAAAACAGAAAACTTTCCCAAATCAGCTTTTATAATTAACCCCTCTGTCATAGGTAGAGCCTCTGTTGCCAGCAAACGTTTATAGTCTCGACAGGGATACCTTTTAACCATAGTATTGTCCACTTTTCCATTCACATAAGAGTGTAGTTAACAGAATGAATCTAAAACATGTTCTCATATTTTATTTTTCATTTGTTTTTCCTTCTTTGTCATTGATAAGATAAAAAGCCATTGTCCTGGTTTGGTGGCCAGCTGTTGACAATGCCATTCACTGGTAATAATTTAACTGAACAAGCTGGCTCGTGATGAGACCTCTTGTCTTGAAATTTCAAGCCATTACCCTGTTTTGGTAGGCAGTATTGGTAATGTCAGTCAAACTATTTTCCTATGAACATGGTAAGCAGGCTTGTAATAAGACCTCTTATCTTTAATCTTTTATATTTTAGAATTACACTCTGAGTAACCATAAACTTTAGTGAATGGGGTGAACAATCTTCTCCTTAAGAGCAAATGGATGACAGGTGAAGAGTTGAAGATGCTGAAAATGGGTTAGTTTCTATCTTAAAATGGATAACCTTTGGAGACCAGTTTTGAAAACAGAAAATGATTCACAGAACTTTTACATCTTGAGAAGAGTCTTCAAAAGTTAGATTGTGGTTTCAGAACACAAGGATATCTAGTTTCCTAGAAATTATTCCTTTTGATTGAGGGTTCTACTATCTAAAAGCAAATATTCATATTATTTTGTGAGACAGCTTCTTCAAACACAGCAAAAGGTCAATGGGGATACTCTACAGTTTTATTTCCTACCAATCCTACAAACTACACAAATCTACAAAGAGGAGAAGGGATTACCTTCTCAATTAAAGAATTTCTTCAAGATCAGGCCATTAACAGGGAGAGAATCTCTCAACCCTGATAAGTCTTGCAATATAAAGGTTGACTGGCCTATCTTTTCACAGATCTGAAATGGTCCAAGCCACATTTTCTGAAATTTGGTATGCTTACCTTTATCTTCATGGGCCTTGTCCCATTTGAGAACTAAGTCACCAACTTGAAACTGTTTGGAACCGGATGAGGCTGAGTCAAAGGATGCTTTGATGATTTTTTGATGTTTGGCATGAGTGATTCTGGCTTTTTCCCTTTCTTCTTCTAATTTGAGAATTTGGTCATGTCTAAGTTGGATAGAAGAAGAAGGAGTCTCTTCAATGTACTGTACTAGGGCTAAAGAGGGTAGAACAAGATTCGTAGGCAATACTGCTTCTTTTCCATATACCAGATTAAATGGGGAGGAACCTATAGAAGCCTTTTGTGTTATTCTATCAGCCCATAATGCAAACACTAAAGATTTGTGCCAGTTTCTATGATTCTGTTCAACAGTTCGCTTAATGATTTTGATGAGATTTTTATTAGTAGATTCGGCTAAACCATTTCCCTGGGGATAATAATTAGCAGAATACTTCAGTTTAAACCCCCTCTTAATAGCGAAATCATATATAGCATTTCCTGAGAAATAGGAAGCATTATAAAAAACGAGAGCGTTTGGGACACCAAACCTGGTAATGATGAATTGGTCTATAAATTCGATGATTGCCTCTGAATTCGCTGCCTTCAAAGGAATAGCCTCTACCCATTTAGTAAAATAATCGGTAGCAGTGAGGATATACCTATGTTGTTTGGAAGATGGTGGAGTAATTTCCCCGATGATATCTAATCCCCATTGTTCAAATGGCTGTTCAATGTTGACAGGTTGCAGAGGGAAAGCTGATTTCCGTTGTCTTCCACTAGAAGTTTGGCAATTGAAACATTTTCTTACGTATTCATGAGCATCTCTAAACAGAGTAGGCCAATAATATCCAGCATGAATAACTTTGTGAGCTGTTGTGTCTGCTCCAAAATGTCCTCCTGCTGGTCCACAATGTAGCTCCTGCAAAACCTTTTGAGCTTCAGGTTTCTCAAGACATCTTAACAGGATAGAATCATAATTTTGTCTAAAAAGCACATCATCAATAAGAGTGAAATTCTTTTCTTTTAACCTAATGGCCCTTTTATTTTTGTAAGATAAATTTGGAGGAGCATAACCATTCTTCAAATAAAATATTAAATCTGCATATTGAGATTCAGAATCAGTGACACTTATCTGATTGATTGATTCAGTCTGATCCATATCGCTTGATTCAGGAATGTTTGATGCTCCTGCCAATATCCTGCAAAAACCTTGGCCCCTAACAATCTTTGCTGGCTTTATTTCTAAGTCATACTCTTGAAGCGTTGTGACCCAATTGGCCCTTCTTTCACCCAGTTCTTTTTGAATTAATAGTTGCCTTACCGCTGGGAAAGGGACTATAACTTTTGTGTGAGTTTTCAAAAGGAAGGGTCTGTAATGTTTGACTGCTTTGAATACAGCAAAGGCTTGTTTCTCCACATCGGAATAATTTAATTCGGCACCTTGAAGATTTGAACTGAAAAATGATATTGGTGCCTCTAAATTGTGAGCATTTGGCTGCGTGAGAACTGCAACATAAGATACATCGGACGCAATAGTATACAATGTAAAATGATTAGAAAAATTTGGAGTATTCAAGGCTGGGGCATTGATTATTGATTGCTTGATATCATCAAAAGCTTGCTTTTCTTCTGATCCCCACTTGAAGACTGAATTCTTCTTGATCATTGTTTGAAGTGGTAATACAATTTGAGAAAAATCCGGAACAAACCTTTTAACGAAATTGATCTGGCCTAAAAATGACTGCATTGATTTCTTATTGTGGGGAAATGGGATTTCAGAAATTTCTTTGATTCGATCAGGATCAATGTAAATGCCATGTTTGGATACGATAAAGCCCAAGAGCTTCCCTTGATCAAGAGCAAAGAATGACTTTTTCGGGTTTAGAGAAATACCATATCTTTTGCAGCGTTGAAAAATCTGATTTAAGTCGTGCAAATGATTAGATCTCTCTTTAGAGAATACAGTTATGTCGTCTAGATAGACCACCATTGTTCTATTAATTAACCCTCTAAAAGCTGTATCCATAGCTCTTTGGAAAGTCGCTCCTGCATTTATTAGTCCAAAAGGCATTTTCTGATATGCATAGGTTCCCCATTTTGTTCTAAATGTAGTTTTAAGCTGGTCATCAGGATGAACCAGAACTTGATTGTACCCTGAAAAACCATCTAGAAAGGACATCAATTCAGAGCCTGCCACTGATTGGAGAATTTGCTCCATAGTAGGCAATGGGAAATTGTCTTTTAAGCTTGCTTTGTTCAAGTTTCTGAAATCAATACAAATGCGAATGTCACCATTTTTCTTCCTAACTGGCACCATATTAGAGACCCAGTTTGAATGTCAGACTGGAAAGATAATCTTGGCTTTCAAGAGTTTGTTAAGTTCCGACTTAATCTGGCTTTCTAAGTTTGGGTGTATCTTTCTTAACTTCTGCTGAATTGGTTTCTGCTCTGGAAGCATGGGAATGGTATGTTGGATAATGGACGTATCATAAGTCTTCAGATCATCATATTTCCAAGCAAAAACTTGTTTATTCTTCCTTAACAGTTTAATGAATGCTTCTTTTTCCTCTAAAGAAAGTCCTAATCCTAAGTTCACATTTTGAGGAGCTTGCTTAGTTCCCAAATTAATCAACTCAAACCTTAGGGTAGAGCTTTGGATCTTTGCATTGGTTACAGGTTTAAATCTGTCTTTGATATCATAAAGATCTTCTAGCTTTACCACAGGCTTAGGAATTGAATTTTCTAGAGGTGTTTCTTTCATTTGGGAATCATGCTCATCTTCTTCAATGATTTGATTATCATAAGACTTCTCAGAAGTTAAAAATTGCAAAATATCATCATCATGATTAAATACTCTCCAATTAGTGACATTATCAGGAATTGAAGGCCTAAAAAGTAATTCTACAGAAAATCTATCAAGGCTGTAGTCTTCAGAAGGTAGAAGCTTAGAAGCTACATTGGCTAGTAGGTCGGCTGCCGAATTTTGTGACCTAGGAATGGAAGAAATGTTGAATGCTAAAAAGTGTGAGGTAAGATCTTGTACTAGCGATTGATAATGCTTGAGGTGACTTGAAAGACAATGAATTGCATTCCTCACCTATTTGACAATGATTTCCGAATCGCCGAATACTTTTAGATATCGCACTTCAAGGCCGATTGCTTTATATAATCCCTGGACTAAAGCTTCATATTCGGCTGTGTTATTAGTGCACTCAAATTCTAACCTACAAGACATCATTGTCTTTTCTCCTTGCGGACTAACCAAAATGCAACCTGCTCTTGAGCCTTCACTGGACTTAGAGCCATCAAAATATAAAGACCAAAATAAAGGAGTATTAACAAAAATATCTACATTTTTCTCAGTATCATTAAAACATCTGGACTTATCAGTTTGTGAAAAATTTTCAATCTGAGATGTAAAATGATTGACTGAAAAAGGAGATGGTTGGGCAACAAAGTTGCCAAAGAATGATTCTGACGAATAGTTCCCCAAAATGTTGTTGTTGAATGCCACAGGTTGGTTTTCTTGCTCAAATTCAGTAACTGTGTGGGTCATATGCTTCTCTCGATCGATCCTTATTTGATTTGGCTTTCCCTTGTAGGGAAACCACATATGTGACCAATCTGTGGAAATATACCCATGCAATTTTTCGGACCAATCTCTGCTCAAAATTAAACCATAAAATTCAGGTATGTCGGCAATTAAGATGTCAATCCTCTGTACAATCCTGGGGTCGGCAGACAACCTGATGGTTACAGAATTAATTTCTCCCACAACCTGCACTTTAGTCCTATCCAACTGTACAATATGAATGGCAGACTTCTGGGGTTCAATGTTCAGCTTAGAACAAACTGAAGCTGGCATTATATTAGATGAGGCCCCTGAATCAATTAAACAGTTGTGCAGGTTTCTATTATAAATCTCATAAGTCAGCAGGAAGGGTGGAGTGTGAGAATTTGATTTATCTCCAATTAGAACTGAATCGGTAGCTTCAACCATACCTGCAGGAGGCTGGCTTGAATCGTTGGCAGCTCTTGCACTGGGAAGGGGAGTAGAGGGAACAGCATTTAATTCTTTAAGAAGTAATTTTTGTTGATGCTTTAATTTGCTAAGCTCAAACATGGTTATATTTGCCTTAGTTTTCTTCATGTCATCAACAATGTTATATTCCATTGAATCAGATACCACTAATGTCTTGGATGTTGAAGGAGAATTAGAAGTTGAAGGCTGGTTTTGGGGAACTACTACAGGCGACTTCTTTGGGGGACTTTTTCCTTTGCTGTAGCAGCACCTGCGCTCCTCTTCTTTGAAGTTGCCTGGGCAGGTTCAGAAGTACTTTTACTTCTTGTAGTAACCGGAAAGGCTTCTTCTTCATTCTCGGTATCAGAGTTTGGGAGTATAAAATCCCACATTCCGTGGCATTCAGCTACTTCTTCTTCATCATCGGTTTGTGAAGTTGTTTCCTCTTCCTCTTCTTCTTGCTCTGAATCTGCGTTAGATATAACATTGGGCGGCTTTGATTCAGTTTTCTTATAAGTTCTAAATGGTCTTTTGTTTGAGGTTTCGGCCACCTGCTTCTTTATCTCGACCATTTCGTTAGACAATGTTTTAAGGACCTTTTGTAAACCTTCCATGTCATATGGGTCCTTTGGGGTTTTCTTCTTGGAATCTTCTTTAAATGAGACTTTTTTAGCTTTTCTATCTTCCAAAGCAGCTTTCTTTTCTAGAGCATTGATGCGATTTTCAACAGCAAGTGCTTCTCTCATGTTTTCAGCTAAGGTAGGTTTCCCAGCCCTGTCTACAAAAATAGCTATGTTGGCAGGTAGGGCAGTAATATACCATTCGCTTCGGATTTGTTCACTTGGTTTAGAAGCGGTAGGGATTTTATTCAGGAGTTTATTAAATCTGGCATTAAACTCCTTTATTGGTTCCATGTGCTCTATTCTCAGATTGGAGAGGTCGTTTATTAAAGTAGCTAAGGACCTATCATCTCCATATTTGGTAAGAAACTGCTCTTGGCATGTGTTCCAACTGGTAATTGAACCAGAAGGTAAGGAAAAATACCAGGATCCTGCTGATCCTTGTAAGGTGTAGGGGAAGAGTCTTACAACAACATCTTGCTCTGTCACTCCTTTTAAGTTAACTGCTAACATAAAATTGTTAATGTGTTCTTCAGCCTGGGTTCCGTCATCTGGATTAAATTTAGGCAGCCATTTTTCGGGAGCATCTGGTAGATCATGCAATGGTGCAGGCATGTTGACTGCTCCTGGCCTAGTCCATGGGTCTGCCATTATGATAGCGACAGTGGTTGACACTACTGTTTGGATTCCAGATGTATGGGAAGGGATCAAAGATGAGGAGTGAATAGGTTGGGATATTGAGGCTTCTGATACCTGATGGGCGACAATTTGTAATGGGGGAGTGGATGGTTGACCTCGCAGAGGAGAAAATGCAATGGAGGACGTGGATGAAAGCTCTTCACTATCAGATCCTTCAGTAATTTTCTTCACCCTTTTCCTTTTAGGTAAAGGAAACTCAGTGGGTTCAATACCGAGTTTTTCGCTCTGAAGTCTGGTGAGAGGGTGAGTGAGGTTGAACTGCGAAGTCGCACTGCTTTCTGATACCTCAGATTTCTGTGGTGAAATCGAGAAGCTCTGAAGTTTATGGATTAGAGACTGGACTTCAGGTGATTCAAGACTTAATTGTTCTGTGGTATGATGGGTTTGAGCAGTGGTAGTTGATTCCCCTTCTCCTTGTTTGGATACCGGTGAACCAATATGCAAATGGGAAGGTCGAGGGGATTCGGAGGGGGAAATACTCTTTGAATGGCTTATAGGTTTGGACTTATGTGCCATTCACAGTTGAGGCCCTCCTTCTAGTGCCAAAAATGTTGAGGCCCCGAAAAACGTTGCAACAACAATGGGGAAACCACCCGGTCCGGACCTTAGTACAGCTCCTTTTCCGTTTGGAATAGTGGCTCCGACTGGGGATAATGGGACTAGTTTCCCAAGAATTATAAGTAAACGGGATGGATGAGTGACTTATGATATATGATGGTGATAAGCGAACAACTAAAACTATCGGCGAAATATACTAACTATAATCTAATCCCGGACTTATCAATTTTTAAAGCGTAGCGTTTGATAATCTGTGCTTTAAGGCAGGCATATAGATGACTTTAACGCTAAAGCATAGATGTTTAAACCATTTAAGATTGCTCTGCATAATTAGTTATGCAGAGCGATAATAGCGAATTACTACACTTTGTCATTCATATCATTGCTACATGCATGATTAAAAGAGAGGGCATATCACAAAACATCCAATAGTGGAACGAAATGAAGATTTGTTGTTACAGCGCATACATGTATTCAACAATAGCAAAAATAATAACACAACAATTCATATAAGAGGAAAGAACACAGATGCAGATAAAAGTACCATGTAAGCTGCTTAACAATCCAGTATATTAATCGCTATGTCGCAGTCCTTCCTTCAAACCAGAAAGCATTCCAAATAAGAGACAATAGTGCGCAATTGTATAAAACAACCTTCTCGCTAAATTAAGAACTATCGGTCGAGTTTCACAAAAGAATATAGGCTGAAGCACAGTAGTGCAAACTTCAGCCTTTAAGTCTATTACAAAATTTTACGACCCTTTCCAAAACAATGAAAGGGTCTATAAATACTAAGCTAATCTAAATATCTAAGAAACTGAAAAGCTATTAAATTGGCATCAATAAATATTTCTTCCATCTTTCTTGGCGATCTGGAAGTCGGCGGCAATGCTTCATCAGGTGGCCTCTTTGCCTTTAAACCTTAGCTGACATATCGCCAGCATTGGCTCTACTTCCGGTGGAGTGTTGAGACGCGAAGTGAGTTGGGCATCATATGTGGCATCCTGAATGTCGGGGATTAGGCATCCGAGAGCATCTGTTAAACACTTGAGAGCCGACCTTTGAGTGTGTGGCTTGATTAGAAAGAGCCAATATGCCTCGGAGGTTAAAGTATTTACTCCAGCGATTAACCTTCTCTGTTCCTCCAGGTCATGATAACTTGTTTGTTTAATCATGTTTGTTGTTGTTATGCTTCCAGGTGTGCACTGGGAGATCATGTTTGCCAAATAGAGTGTGTTGTTGACTAAATCAATCATATTGCTGGCAATCATTTTACACCTTGAAGCTGCCCTTTCCGCTTTCATCACCTGAGTGTTCCATTCTGTGAAGAGTATGTCCTTGTACGTTTCATAGATTCTGGGCAAATTCGCCGCTTTCCCCACATCAGAATCTTGCCAATCAAGATATCCGACTATGGTTTCTTCGGCCTGATCTAGCTCATTTCTGGCTTTCTCTATCTGCTGACATACTGCTGTAGATATTTCGCATAATGGCTTAGCCTCAGTAAGTTGTCGGCATAGGAGTCTAAGCTGAGATATTAATGCGCTATTTATTTGAGCTGCCTCTGCTCTGAAATCCTCCACTTTCTGGGTGCCCTTGATGTCTTCGAGCTGTGCTAATAGTTGAGCTATTCGCTCATCTTTTGATTTCATCATCAGCTCATTTGCCGTTCTCAACTGTGACAATGCCTCCGATAATTCTTTCTGCTTCTGGATTGCGCTCTGGTCTATCCTCTGCTTTTCGGCCTGCAGTTGCTAGGTTAATACATTGTTTCCTTGCTGTTGTGTCAGCAACTGCTCTTCTACCTGCGCTGCCTTGTTTTTCGCCTCGGTTGCTTCCGCCTGTAATGCACAAATCTCATGGTCCTTAGTCTTCAATAGAAGACTTACCTCCGATGCCTTGTCAATAGTCGCTGCAGAATAAGCTCCCGCATACTGCGACAGCTTTGTTAGATCATCGGAGGGATCCAATTCCTCCTTCTAGACTACATTGCCCGTGACTGTTTGCTCAGGAAAGATAGAAGGTTGATCAAGCCTTCGTCTCTTCCTTGAGCGCTTAACAACGGATTTATGCTTTGGGCTGTAGAAAACATCCAGGGGAGGAATATCTTCCACCTGGAGAACAATTTGATCGGAAGGGTCTTTAGTAATTGCTTCGACTTCCTTTGAAATGGGTGGGCCGCTGGTTCCGCTTAGAACCTGAGAAGAAGTGGTATCTGGTGCATCGCTTGTCTTAGAGGTGTCTGTGTCTTTGGAGCCTTCCTTTCCACTGATAATGGAATCAAATTGGTTCCATTGTTTAAGCAATTCAGGATCAATGGAGGTCTGTTTATGTTGCTCTGTCTGGGATTTGCTCCGCTCTTTTTCTTGTTCTAACCTCTGCTGCTCCTCTAGTCCTTTTCGCTGCTGCTCCTCTAACTCTTTTCTTTGTCTCTCTTCTTGCTCCCTTTTCTGCCCATCTGCCAATTCCCTTTTCTGCGTATCAGCCAGTTCTTTCTTTTGTTTCTCCTCTTCTTCCTTCTTCCTCTGTTCCTCTATTTCTTTCTGCTTTCTCTGTTCTTGATCCTTCTGCGCCTTTTGCTGTTTTTCTATCTGCTCCTTCTTCTGCCTCTCAGCTTGCTCTTTTCTTTGCTTTTCTGCCTGCAGCTTCTTTTGCCTTTCCTCATGTTGTTTCTTTTGTTCCTTAGTTGTAACAGGAGTTTGGCTCGTCTGTTGCCGACCAGGCTCGCTTGAGGAAGACGCTGGGGTTGTTGATAATAAATCTAGAGGCAGAGTTTGCAACCTCTACTCTCTAAGTTTATTGAACTCAGTTAAGTTCTCATCGTTATATCTCATTCTAGCAAGTTCTTTGGTATAGCCTATTGTATCGGCGGCGATGAACATGTCATCAAACTCATCTTCTTGATGGTCAACCTTTGTTAATTTGGCCTGTTCTAGGGCAGTGTAGGCGGTTTTATTTGGATCAAAGAGTCTGCTTGGGATAGTGGCTAGGGATAAAGCTTGCATCTTTATTGCCTCTTTTTCTGCATGCTTGAGATCATGCAGAGTAAAAACACCAATTCTCAAGGGAAAAGAGGGCCAGCCCCTCTTCTTTTCTTTCTTGAGAGTTTGTGTGACACTCTCGGCCATAATCTGGTAGGAGATTTCTCGGGCCAACAATTTGTCTAGAACATATAAAGGGAGAACATGCGGCTTGGCCTGGCTCCCAAAAACCCTAACATAGGTAAAATTCTCTTCTCCGAACCAACTTGCTACAGCTGGTAAGTCGAAGGAAGCCAGATAGGAGATTTTGGGAATAGGTCGATCAAAAATGGAATAATGAATGGGAACCATAAAACCATTGCAAATTTGATACAAATGGTCCTTGTAAGAGGACTTCCACAATTTCTGATGGCACAAATGAATGGGTGAAGGGTCTTGGGTGGTCCACCTCCAACCGAGGATAGGAAACTCAGAATTAAAGCACAAGGTATCCATAATGTAAGCACTATAATAAAATGGTGGGATTTTCCTTTCGGTGACTACGGATTTGGCTCTAAAGTCACGAACAGCTACGGCCAACTTATTAGAAAGAATGGTGGCCCAATCCATGATTATACTATTAACAGCTGCTTCCATCAGGGGGACCATTTCTATGTCGAAATTAGAAGAGTCATGTAACCCCCATAGTCTACACATCATAATCCCCGCATAGCAATAGGGAGAAGCCAAAGAGTCGACGGAGTACTTACCCGAGCTTTCGTGCTTGTGTTTGGCCGGATTCTGCCTCCAATCCCGGATGGGTTCAGATTGTACTTCATTTTCAGCTGCAAATTTCTCCACGAAGGCTTTGTTATAGATTTTCTCCGGCTCGGGCAAATGATACATTTGCCTTAGGTGCTCTGGCTTGAACGACCCGAAAATCCTTCCATCCCTTGTGTGAAACGTTCTATCGATGATTGGAATTTTCTCGATTGCCCAGCGCACTACATCAGTGTAGGGAAGGACCTGCTTTCTGGCTGCTATCCTGTGAAGAAAGGAGTCGGCCAAGTCTTTGAGAGTAGCATCGGACTTCTTTAGTACATCCACACTAGCCTCTGTCACTGTCACTTTCGGTTGTTCAGCCTCTAATAGATTATATGTGCCCTTCCATGAAGTCCTAGTGAGACCAGTGCACGTAGTGTCTGAAATTAGGCCTTTCTTCTTATCTGCGGCAGCTTGTCCTGCAACAGATGTAGCAGCGGAGCCCGCGGTCCTCTTGGATTTCTTCACCATCATGCTCAGGCTTCTTTCAACAGATGAATTCTACACAAATGCAAGAGAAATCGTAACAAGGAAATAACAATGACAATTCATAATGGGAAAGATATATCATTTGAAGCGTGGTGAGATTAATTCTCAAAAGTGGCTGCGGATCCAATCACTGGGAAGATATTGCAGATGCATTAATGGTGGTTTAAGGCCTGCTACCCATTAAATGACTATTACACCGTTATCCGGCTGAATGACCCCCTTAAGCGTGCAACAGATATTTTGGCGGTTAAACACAAGTGTTCGTTAATCGAAGGGGCAAAGTTTTAAATACACATGCATTACCTTATCCCTGCATTTAACGGCATTTTGAAATTTGCGCTTTATCAACCGGATATCAATATAACTTTAAGGCTTCAAGCGATGACTTTTTGAGAATGCCGACCGCCGATGAGCGATATCGCATCGCATCGGGGAATAGATGCTACATAATCATTCGAAAAAGATCCTGCCAAGTGCCGATTGCGACATCGCATCGGACTAGCGCGTGGAAACATTACAAAGTGCATATAAAGTGATTTGCTGATTTCCGATTGCGATATCGCATCGCATCTGGGGTAAGACCCGAGCGCCTTATCAAAGTGCATGGGATTCTGCCGACGGCCGATAGCGATATCGCATCGGGTCGGGGTTTATAACTTAAAGCGTTTTTTTCCATATGAGGCAGCGCCGATAGCCGATCGCCGATATCGCGTCGCGTCGGGGCGTGAGTTATGTGCCCTTATTAGGTGTGCATGGAATATCGCCGATCGCCGACAGCGATATCGCATCGGCGGAGAACAAGGTGTCGTTTTAATATATTTCTCATGTCATTGCGATATGCGATCTTGCGATCGCTTTATCGCAATAACAAAAGATTGTTTTATTATTGGAACACTATTATTCAAAAAGGCTTAAATACATAAACTCATTTGATTATGATACCTTTTTGAGCACAAAAGCATTGATGCCAATTAAATTTTAAAAGGGACCCATTCGATATGTTAATTTTTTGTGTGAATGAAAATGTTATGAAATGGGGGGTTGTTGTAGAGCACAACATCCCCCTGTAGGCTCTTCAAATATTTATTTTTTCTCACCTAAGGGTTCCTCTAATTCACAGCCACCGAAGAAGAGGGAAGGTTGGTTGTTTGAAGCAGTGGGGGTATTTGGCGAAAAATTCCATAAGTTATCCCTATTCCTACGAGGCATGAAATAAGTGTTTTTGTTTTTGTTTTGTGTTTTTTTTCAAACTTTGAAGTTAATTGCATAATTGAAATTGTAGAGTGAATGAAAACTGAATACTTGAATGAAAACTAACTGCTTGAATGAAATCTTACTTGCAGAATGGAAAGGAAAGTAAAGAATCAAAATGGAAAAGAAAGCAAACTAAATTACTCTTGCAGAAGTGAAACTAATAGAAGAATAGTAGAAACAAGAAATGGAGGAAAGAAAGTAGTAGTCACATACAACTCAGACACCTCCCTAGAAAAGGTGCCAAAATGTGATGAGCACCAGTTGTTGGGTTGTGTTATATTCTTTCCATGACTAGCCCACGTAGTTAACTGTTGGGTTAGAGGGGGGCGGAGCCCGCCCTTCGTTGTGCCGATTGTGCAGAGGGGGGATCATAGGGGGGTGGACCTACCTATGGATTTTTACACATGGTTTTGGACGTGATGGTTTTCAGTCAATGGTTTTGGACGCGATGGTTTTTCGGTCCATGGTATTGGATGCTTCGGCATGTATAAATATGTATTGTAACATTAAAAGGAGCATAATGAAAAATCAAGCTAGTAGTCCCAGTTTTGGGATCCAGGGGAAAATATCTGTGTATATGTGTTTTAAGTGTTATGCTCTCGCGTTGTTTATTTTTTGTGTTTTAGAATTTGTATGCAGGTAATTTTTGTATGCGATTAAAACCTACATTTGGTATCAGAGTTGTTTTGGCTTCAAGGGGACACCATTGTTGCTGAGGGGTTTCTCTCGGGCTTGTGGTAGACCCTGCTCAGTGGGAGATCTGTGGGATCAATTCTAGTGGTGAAAGAAGATGGTGAGCAATGGAAAGATAGAGATCGAGAAATTTAATGGTCAGAGATTTGAGTTGTGGAAAGTCAAGATGGAGGATCTATTGGTGGATAAAGATCAGTGGATTGTGGTAGATCTGGGTACTAAACCAATAGGAGTGTCCGATGAAGAATGGAAGAAGTTGGATCAGAAGGAAAAGAGCACAATACGATTGTGTGTCTCAAATTCGGTACTGTTGAATGTATCAGGGGAAGCTACGGCTAAGGCTTTGTGGGACAAGTTAGGGACTTTGTACCAATCTAAGTCTCTGGTAAATAAATTGTTCCTATAGAAAAAGCTGTATAACCTGAGGATGAAAGATGGAGACTTGGTGACAGACCATCTGAACACATTTAATACTGTAGTAAGTCAGTTATTATTTGTTGATATTTAAATTTCAGATGAAGATAAGTGCATCAGTTTGTTGTGTTCTGTACAAGATTTGTGGGATAGTCTGGTTATTGCAATAGGTAGCAATGCAACTACCTTGTAGTTTGATGAAATAGTCTCATCCTTGCTGAGGGAGGAGATGAGACATAAAAATATGGAGAGCCAGAATGGTGATGCCTTGTCTGTACGAGGATGGTCCCAGAACAAAAACAAAAATAAGTCATCGAGTGGGAGATCTAAATCTAGAGGGAGATCTAAATCTCTACGAAAACCTATAAAGGTTGTTTGCTGGAAATGTAGAAAGCAAGGGCACTACAAAAGGGACTGTAAATCTAAATATCCTGACAAAGGAAATGGATCTAATGATGCTCCTTCTACAGAGGCGAAAACCACCTTAAACGAAGGTGGGGATGTGTACTTGGCTTCTTCAAGTACACATGTAGATCATGAGGCATGGTTGATTGACTCAGGTACATCCTTTCACTTCACTCCCCATAGAGAGTGCTTATGCGAGTATGATAAATATGATGGTGGTGATGTCTTCTTAGTGGATGATAGGAAGGCTAGAATCGCTTTTCATGGAAAAGTAAAGTTGAAGTTGCAAGGTGGAAGGGTTAGAACACTTCTGGGTGTTCTGCATATTCCTGCATTGGCTAGAAATCTGATTTCTGTAAGCAAGCTAGATGATGCAGTTGTCAAAATAGTGTTCGAGAATGATACCTGCAATATGGTTTGGGGAGTACTGGTATTTATGCGGGGAGCTCAGATTGGAAATTTGTACAATTTTCAAGGTACAACTATTAATGATGGGTGCAATAGTTCTATGGTTCCTGAAAGTGGAGCAGAAAATCTAGTGGTCTCTGGAGAAAAGAACATGCTATGGCATCAAAGGCTTGGACATATTGGAGAGAAGGGCCTTTCAATGCTTCATGGTAAAGGTATGGTAGAAGATATGACTAATAGCTCTCTGGATTTTGATTTCTGTGAAAATTGTGTATATGGGAAGCAGAATTGGTTGAGTTTCCCCTCTGGTGGTAAGAGGGCGAAACAGATATTAGAGCTTGTGCACAGTGATGTGTTTTGACCTATGAAGGTTCCATCACTGGGTAAGTCTATGTACTATGTATTATTTATAGATGACTTCTCAAGGAATACACGGATATATTTCCTTAAGAAGAAATCTGAAGTCTTTGACAAGTTTAAATAATTTAAGGCTCTGGTGGAAAACTAGGAAGAGAAGAAGATAAAGGTGTTGAGGACAGATAATGGTGGAGAGTTTTGCAGTAAGGAATTTGAAGAATTCTGTAAGAAGTGTGGTATAGCACAACAGAAGACTACTCCATACACACCTGAGTAAAATGGAGTTGTAGAAAGAATGAAAAAAGAGTTGATAGAAAGGGAAAGAAGCATGCTCATTGGTGCCAGGTTAGGACAGGAATTCTGGGTAGAGGCAGTGGAGACAACATGTTACCTGGTCAATAGATCACCTTCATCAGCGTTGGAGCACAAGACTCCACAAGAGGTATGGATTGGTAAGAAACCCCCTCTTTCACATCTGAGGGTATTTGGATGTGTTGAAGCCTCGAAAATCGCTGCAACAACATAGGGGAAACCACCCGATCCGGACCTTAATACAGCTCCTTTTCCGTTTGGAATAGTGGCTCCGACTGGGGATAATGGGACCAGTTTCCCAAAAATTAAAGATAAAACGGGATGGATGAATGACTTATAGAATATGCTGGCGATAAGCGAATAACTAAAACTATCAGCAAAATATAATAACTATGATCTATCCCGGGAACTTATCGATTTTCTAAAGCGTAGCGTTTGATGGTCTGTGCTTTAAGACAGGCATATAGATGACTCCATCTCTAAAACATAGATATTAAATCATTTAAGACTGTTGTGCATAAATAGTTACGCAAAGCGATAACAGCGAAATTACCACACTTTATCATTTATATCATTGTTACATGCATGATTAAAGGAAAAGGCATATCGCAAAAACATCCAATAGTGGAATGAGATAGAGATTTGTTGTTACAGCACATACATGTATTCAACAATAGCAAGAATAATTACACAACAATTCATACAAAAGGAATGAATATAGATACAGATAAAAGTACCATATAAGCTGCTTAACACTCCCATATATCAATCGCTATGTCACAGTTCTTCCTTCGACTCAGAAAATATCCCCAACAAAAGACAGTGGTGTGCAATTGCATAAAGAAACTTCCTTGTCAAATTAAGAACGATTGGTCGAGTTTCATAAAAGAATATAGGCTGAAGCACAGTAGTGCAAACTTCAGTCTTTAAGTCTATTACAAAATTTTACGACCCTTTCCAAAACAATGAAAGGGTCTATAAATACTAAGCTAATCTAAATATCTAATAAACAGAAATCCTACATAATTGGTATCAATAGATATTGATCCTTTTTCCTGGAGCGATCTGGCAATCGGCGGCAATGATTCATCAGGTAGGCTCTTTGCCTTTAAACCTGAGCTGACTTATCGCTAGCATTGGCTCTACTTCAGGCGGTTTGTTGAGGCGCGAACTGAGCTGAGAAGCGTATGTGGCATCTTGAATATCGGGAATTATACACCCGAGTGCATCAGTTAAACACTTGAGGGCAGACCTTTGTGTGTGTGGCTTGATCAAAAAGAGCCAATATGCATCGAAAGTCAAAGTGTTAACCCCAGCAATTAATCTCCCCTTCTCCTCTAATTCAGGATAACTTGTTTGCTCAATTACATTTTCTGTTGTTATTCTTCCAGGTGTACATTGGGAGATCATGTTTGCCAGGTAGAGGGTGTTGTTGACCAGATCAATCATATTGTTGGCGGTTAATTTACATCTTTAAGCCACCCTTTCTGCTTTCATCACTTGAGTGTGCCATTCTATAAAGAGTATGTCCTTATATGTTTCTTGGATTCTAGGCAACTTCGCTGCTTTTCCCACATCAGAATCTCGCCAGTCAAGATATTCACTTATGAGCTCATCGGCCTGGTCCAACTCATTCCTGGCCTTATCTACCTGTTGATTAATGGATGTAGTTAGCTCGCACAATGGTTCTGCCTCAGTGAGTTGATTACACAGGATTCTAATCTGTGATATTAAAGCACTGTTTATTTGCGATGCCTCTGCTCTGAAATCCTCCACCTTTTGGGTGCCTTTTATGACTTCGAGCCGTGACGATAATTGAGCTATTTGCTCGTCCTTCGTTTTTATCATCAGCTCATTTGTTGTCCTCAACTGTGTTAATGCCTCTGATAACTCCTTTTGTTTCTGGATCGCACTTTGGTCGATCCTCTGCCTTTCTTCCTGCAATTACTGGGTTAATTGATCATTCATTTGTTGTTGTACCAGCAACTGCTCCTCTGCTTGCGCTGCGTTCTACTTTGCCTCGGTCACTTCGGCCTGTAGTGCAAAAATTTCTTGATCTTTAGTCTTCAGTAGAAGACTCACCTCTGATGCCTTATCAATAGTCGCTGCAGAATAAGCACCTGCATATTGTGACAACTTTGTTAGGTCATCGGAGGGGTCCAATTCCTCCTTCCATACTACATTACCCGTGACTGTTTGCTCTGGAAAGACAGAAGGTTGATCAATCCTTCGTCTTTTCCTTGATCGCTTCACAACTGCTCTATGCCTTGGGCTGTAGAAAACATCCAAGGGAGGAATATCTTCCACTTGGAGAACGATTTGATCGGAAGGGTCTTTAGGAATTACCTCAACATCCTAGGAAATGGGTGGGCCGCTGGTTCCACTTAGAACCTGAGGAGAAGTGATGTCCTGCGTATCATTTATCTTGGAAGTGTCCCCATCTTTTGAACATTCCAATCCACTGATGATGGAATGAAATTGCTTCCATTCTTGAAATAGTTTGGGGTCTATGGTAGTGTCCACATTGACATCGGTGGTTTGTTTCTGCTGCTCTTTTTCCTGCTCTCTTCTCTGCTGCTCTTCTTGCTCTCTCCTCTATTTTTCTTCTTGTTCCTTTTTCTGCTTATCTGCCAGTTCTTTTTTCTGTTTCTCTTCTTGTTCCCTCTTCTGCTGTGCCTCTACCTCTTTCTTCCTTTTCTCTTCTTGTTCCATTTGTGCTTTTTGTTGCTTTTCTGCTTGTTCTTTCCTTTGCCTTTCCACTTGTTCTTTTCTCTGCCTTTCTGCCTGTTGCTTCTTCTGATTTTCCTCCTGTTGCTTCTTCTGATCTTTTGTTATAACAGGAGACTGGCTTGACTATTGCCGACCAGGCTCGCTTGAAGACGTCGCTGGGGTTGTTGCCAGTAAATCTAGAGGCAGAGTTTGCAACCTCTGTTCCCTAAGTTTATTGAACTCAGTTACCCCTTCATCATTATATTTCAATCGAGCAAGTTCTCTAGCTTGACCTATTGTTTCATTTGAAACAAATAGGTCATCAAACCAATCTTCTTGATGGTCACATTTTGTTAATTTGGCCTGTTCTAATGCAGTATAGGCGCGTTTGTTTGGATCTTATAACCTATTCGGGATAGTGGCCAGGGTTGAGGACTGAATCTTTGTGGCTTCCTTTTCTGCGTGTTTGAGATCATGCAGAGTATAGACACCAATTCTCAAGGGAAAAGAGGGCCATCCCCTCTTCTTTTCTTTCTTGAGAGTCTTTGTAGTACTCTCTGCCATAATTTGATAGGAGACCTCTCTTGCTAGCAGTTTATCTGGAATATACAAAGGGAGAACATGCGGATTGGCTTGGCTGCCAAAAACCCTAATGTAGGTAAATCTCTCTTCTCCAAACCAACTTGCTACCGCCGGTAAATCGAAGGAAGCTAGGTAGGAGATTCTGGGAATGGGCTTATCAAAAATAGAATAATGAATGGGAACCATAAAGCCATTGCAGATTTGATACAAATGGTCCTTGTAAGAGGATTTCCACAATTTCTGGTGGTATATATGAATGGGTGAGGGGTCTTGGGTAGTCCACCTCCAATCGAGGACAAGAAACTCAGAATTGAAACATAACGTATCTAAAATATATGCACTGTAATAAAACGGGGGAATTTTCCTTTCAGTAACAACAGAACCTTTTCTAAAATCACGAACAGCTACAGCTAACTTATCAGAGAGAATAGTAGCCCAATCCATAATTATGTTGTTTACTGCTGCTTCCATTAGAGGAACCATCTCTATGGTAAAATTAGCAGAGTCATGTAATCCCCATAGCCTACACATCATTATCCCCACATAACAATAGGGAGAAGCCAAAGAATCGACTGAGTACTTACCGGAAGACTCGTGCTTGTGTTTGGCTGGATTCTGCCTCCAATCCCGGATGGGTTCGGATTCCACTTCATTATCAGCTGCAAATTTCTCCAGGAACGTCTTGTTATAGACTTTCTCTGGCTCAGGCAAATGATACATTTGCCTTAGATGCTCTGGCTTGAACGACCCAAAAATCCTCCCATCTCTGGTGCAAAAAGTTCTGTCAAGGATTGGAATTTCCTCAATTGCCCATCGCACGACGTCTGTGTAGCGAAGAATCTGTTCTTTGGCCGCTATCCTGTGAAGGAAAGAGTCGGCTAAGTCTTTGAGAGTGGAATCAGACTTGCGAGTAGGATCCGCAGTAGCTTCTGTCACTGCCTTTTCTGGTTGTTCGGCTTCGATCAAATTATACGTGCCTTGCCATGTAGCTCTGGTAAGACCCGTGCATGTAGTGTCTGATATTAAGCCCTTATTTTTATCTGTGGCAGCTTGTCCTGCAACTGTTGTAGCAACGGAACCCGCGGTCTTCTTAGATTTCTTTCCCATCATGCTCAGGCTTCTGTTGGAGGATGAATTCTGCACAAAGGCAAGAAAAACCGTAAAATAGAAATATAATAATGAGGACTCATGGTGGGAAAGATATATCAATTGAAGCGTGCTGAGAGATTAATTCTCAAAAATGGCTGCGGATCCAATCAATGAGCAGATATTACAGATATATTAAATGGCCGTTTAAGGCCTGCTACTCCTTAAATGCTTATTACACCATTATCCGGTTGAATGACTCCCTTAAGCGTGCAATGGATATTTTGGCGGTTGAGCGCAGGTGATCGTTAATCGAAGGGGCAAAACTTTAAATATGAATACATCACCTTATCCCTCCATTTAACGGCTTTTTCGAAATCCATGCTTTATTGATCGGATATCAATAATACTTTAGATCTTCAAGCTATACCTTTTGAAATTCCGATCACCGATAGCGATATCGCATCGCTTTAGGAGAATGGGCATTATATAATCATAAGCATAGGATCCTCCCGAATGCCGATTGCGACGTCGCATCGGATTAGCGCGAAGAGATATGACACGGTGCATTTAGAGTGAATTGCCGATTTCCCGATTGCCGATATCGCATTGCATCGGGGGTAAGACCTGGGCGCCTTATTAATGTGCATGGGATGTTGCTGACTGCCGATTGCGCAATGGCATCGGATCGGAGTAGATGACTTAATCTGCCTTGACCGCATATGGATTATCGCTGATAGCCGATCGCCGATATCGCGTCGCATCGGAGCTTATGTTATGTGCATTTTTAAGATGTGTATGAAGTGTTGCCGATCGCCGATTACGATATCGCATCGGGGGGTAATCAATGTGCCACTTATTTACATTTCTTATGTCATTGCGATATGCGATCTTGCGATCACTTTATCGCAATGACAAAGATTTGCCTTATTTCTTCAAAGGGTTTTTTTCAAAAAGGGGTTTTATGAAATGAATTCATCTGATTATCGGTCCTCTTTTGAGCAATAAAAGTATTGATACCAATTAAATTTTAAAGGGACCCATTTCATACGTTAATATTTATAAGTAAAGATGATATGAAATGGGGGATTGTTGTAGAGCACAACAGGATGTGATGCATATGTACATGTTTCGAAGGAGAAAAGAACCAAGTTGGATAGTAAATCTAAAATGTGCATCTTTATTGGGTATAAGGATGGTTTAAAGGGTTATAAGCTCTGGAGCCCAATAACAAGGAAGGTTGTGTACAACTGAAATGTGGCATTCAGAGAGGTGAAAGATGTTATTAAACATGAAGTCCAACCAAAGGAACCTGAGAGGATAGAGTTTGAGCTTAAGGAGGAAGAATCAGACTCTACAACAGAGGAAGAATCAGAAGATGAAGAGAAACAAACTCCAGGTGTGAGAAGATCAGTTTGAGAAAGAAGGCAGCCAGAAAGGTATAGTCCATCTACTTTCTATTCAAATTTTCCTTTATCTATTATTGATGATGATCCCAAAACTATGAAGGAAGCAGTAGATTCAGAGGATGGAAAACTATAGAAAGAGGCCATGGTTGATGAAATGACATCTTTGCACAAAAATGAGGCATGGGATCTGGTGGAGTTGTCGGCTAGAAGGAAACCCATTGGCAGCAAATGGGTGTTCAAGAAGAAGACAAATGCAGAAGGAAAAGTGGAGAAATACAAAGCTCGGTTGGTAGCAAAAGGTTATTCCCAGGTGCTGGGAATTGATTTTGGTGATATTGTTTCTCCTGTTGCCAAGGTAACTTCTATTATATTACTTTTATCTATCGTTGCTACTTTTGATTTTGAGGTAGAACAGATAGATGTGAAGACAACATTTCTTCATAGGGATTTGGAAGAGGAGATCTACATGAAGCAACCTAAAGGGTTTGTGGTGAAGGGTAATAAAGAACTAGTATGCAAGTTAAATAAGTATCTGTATGGGTTAAAACATTCACCAAGGATGTGGTATCAGAAATTTGGTACATTTATACGGGGACTTGGTTTCACCAGAAGCAAAGCAGATCACTACGTGTATTTTAAATTAATTGGTGACCGTGTTATTTATTTGGTGTTCTATGTGGATGATATGTTGTTGGTTGGAAATGACAAAGAAATTATCCAGGGTTTGAAGACCCAATTGTCCTCCAAATTTGACATGAAAGATATTGGTGCTGCAAACTATATTTTGGGAATGGAAATTAAAAGAGATCGGTTAAAGTCGAAGCTTTGGTTAAACCAGAGGAAGTATCTCGAGACAATACTGCAGAGGTTTAATATGCGGGATAGTAAACTGGTGAAGGTTCCTATTCCTATAGGTGTGAAGTTATATGTTGAACAGTGTCCCAAGACACAAGAAGAGGAAGAGGACATGTCCCGTGTTCCATATGCAAGTGCAGTGGGTAGCCTAATGTATGTAATGGTCTATACTAGACCAGACATTGCACATGTAGTGGGAGTATTGAGAAAGTTTATGTCAAAACCAAGGAAGGAGCAATGGATAGTAGTGAAGCGGGATTTCAGGTATTTGTGTGGCACTAGTGATTATGGCTTGTGCTACAAAGGAAGACTAAGATTAGACATAGTGTTGGATATTCGTGGCTTTGTTGATGTAGACTGGGCTGGAGATCTAGATTAGAGAAGATCTACAAGTGGGTATGTGTTTAACCTATTTGGAGGTGCAATCAGTTAGATGAGTAAGAATAATCTATAGTGGCACTATTAACTATAGAGGCAGAATACATGGCAGCCACTCATGCAAGCAAGGAAGTAGTTTGGTTGCAAAGATTTTGTTCAAGTATGGGGTTAGTGTAGGGAGCTATAAGGATAGACTGTGATAGCCAAAGTGCAATTTTCTTGGAAAAGAACCCCTCTTACCATTCAAAGAGAAAACACGTTGATGTTCAGTATCACTTTGTGAGGGATATGATAGAAGACAAAAAGGTGTTGTTGCTAAAGGTGGAGACTGTGAATAATACTACAGATGCATTGACAAAATCTGTTAGCTCTGAGATTTTCTCTTGGTGTAGAGCAACAATGGGCATTGTAGGGCTGTATAAATTACTAAGCTCTCTTGTGGCCCCCGGTGGAAAAAATAACAACACATGGGAGAATGTTGGGTTGTGTTATATTCTTTCCATGACTAGCCCACGTAGTTAACTGGGCGGTTAGAGGGGGGCTGGAGCCCCCCTTCGTTGTGATGATTGCGCAGTCGGGGGATAACAGGGGGTTAGAGGGGGGCGGGTAGCCCCCCTCTATGGGTGTTGCCATGGGAAAAAAATTTTTGGACCCTATATTAGGTTGGGCATACCTACCTATGGTTTTGTGCATGGTTTTTTACAGATGGTTTTGGACGCAATGACTTTTGGTCCATGGTTTTTTGGTCCATGGTATTGGATGCTTCGGCATGTATAAATATGTATTTTGACATTTGAAGGAACATAATGATAAATCAAGTTGGTAGTCCCGGTTTTAGGATCCAAGGGAAATCTCTGTGTATATGTGTTTTATGTGTTATGCTCTCGCATTGTTTATTTTCCATGTTTTAGAATTCGTATGCAGATAATTTCTATACAGGGTTAAAACCTACACTAGTATTGCAGCAAGAATGCTGCAACTCCTAGGGCTACCAACTTTACCCTATCAACCCGGGGTTCGTACAAACTTGGAGGTGATAGTGTTGTATACACAAGTAAAAGTGATGGGTCTACTCTTTGTCACTGCTCAGCTGAAGAAAGAACACTAGGGTTTTTCAAGCCGGACTTCTATGGATTCAGAAGAAGCTTGATTACTCATGAGAGAAAGAGAAATCTACTCTAAGAGAAATCTTCTCTACTGCAGTAAGGAAGAAGACTCAAATCAAATGGTAAAAACAGACCATTTTCTAACTAAATTCTAAGAGACTATGCTTCAAGAAGAAGGATAAGTTAACATGTATGCAATCCTATTGTCCTAAGCATGTTTTCAAAATCTAAAACATTCTCCTACTGTGCATGTAAATGACTAAAATAAATCTGTTTTTCTTTTTGTCTTTTTTTTAAGGAAAAGTTTGAAATCTAATATCTTTTTGTGATGTGGCAAGTGGCTTAGGGATGCTGGTTAATGGTTAGAAGGTTGGGGAGACTAGTAGGTGATCTTTTCTAGCTTCCTAGAGGCTTCTCCCTCAATTCAGCCTCAAAACAGTCCACTACAGTAAAACCTACAAGATGCCATAAAATCCTACAAGATTCCTTCTATCTGTATAGAATAGAGCCGAGAGAAAAAGGATGGGTGTTGAAGAGGATGGAAGGCTTAGGGAAGGTGGTTGGTGGATGGAATGAGGCAAGGAAATACCTAGGATCACTCCAGAACTAAAAACCAAAGTTGGAAGATGGCTTGGATTTTCTCAACAAGTTTGGAGAAGTTTCCTTGTGAAATGATGAAATTAGTGAGGGTTTTAGTGCAAGCAAGGAATGATCATGGATGGATGAAGTTGGAAGGATTTTACTGACTATGAGATCTCTCTATACTTCTAAAACACCTGCACTACATCAAACATTGACATTTACCCAAAAATCATGTAAGCAAGAATAATTTCAATGATCTAGGAAAATAGAATTTAATGAGCTAATTGTCTACTTCATGCATGAAGAAAAATTTCAGAATAAGATGGAATCATTGATGAGATCCAATGTAAGACTGAATATGGAAGAAGTGATAACTAAATCCTACTCTTGAAAATTGATCAAATGCTGGCCTATGTACATAAAACCCTAAATTCCATGAGAAACTAGAATTCAGTCTTTTTGGGGCTACATAGTAGTTCTTTCCTCAAATCATGATACTTGAAGGAAGAATAGAGGCCAAAACACTTATTGAAATATTTTTGAGGTTCCTCTATCTATTCTAAAATATGATTGAAGTAAAGCACAAATGGAAGCAAACTAATCAAATTTACACTACCTACAATGAAGTACTTCTAAAGACAATTCAACCATGAATCTATGAAATCAATCTAAGCATACACATACAAGAAGAGGATCCTTTGCTGCTAGGGTTGGGCCCTAACCCAATAGCTTCAGCCCTCTGAGTTAACTCAGTGATGGTTCACGGAAATTCTCATTATCAATATCAAAATAGAAAATTACATAGCAATGTCTTCCACAAGACTTGAACTAAAAAATGACTAGTGTTTTTATACCAAAATTTCAAATCATAGTGAGGCTCTAGGCATCTTTATTTATAAAACTAAAGTATCCAACAACATCCTTAATTATAGGGAGGTTTGGCTCCCAAACTCAAGATAAACTAACTCTTTAACTGTCACTTTCTCGACTGCCTTTTGATCTCCATGACTTGGCTTCTTGTACTCTGAGCTAGTGTGATTGATGGAAGAATATTTGAATGAGGGAGGAGTAAATGAGGAGGATTTACCTCCTAAAATCTCTCTTCCTTGTCTCATTCGAGTTTCAGCCCTTAATCTAGCCAAAATTGCCTGATTTTCTCTCACAAACCTTCATCCAATGCACATTAGTCCACTAGGCATAATATCTCACTTTGACTCATCTCATTACAAAATATAATCAAAATATGTAATAAATTGTGAGAAGAGTTGATTTGACTAAGCTAGGAGGTGAATTAAGGTCTATATAATTACCCAATGATGAGGCTCATCATCACTCCCTACTGAAAGTGTTGCTCATCCTTTGAGAAACTCAATCAATATCCATATCTTTCATAGCTCTAGTGGCCTCCCTAACATCCCATGCTTCTGTTGTAGTTTCCTCTTCTTGTGCATAGAATCCTCCCTTTTTTTGGATCTCCTCCCCCTACTTTCCTTGTTCCTCTTCCTTTCTTCCTTCTAACATCCCTAAGAGTAGTGGTGGACTGATTCTCAAGCCAATCCAATTGATTTTGAGTCATTGGAGGGTTTTCTTGTACATGGGTGTCATGTTCAGTGCTTCTCTCATTCTTTGAGGGGAATGGTACTCTCCGATTCTCAAACTATATGGCAAAGTATCCCATCTCCTTTGGAAAGCTTGCATGTTGTCATCCCTTAACAGCCTGAACATATCCTCAAAATGTGTAATTGTTTTCTCTTGGGTATTAAGAGACCATCATGCAAGTTGAGCGTCATTTGCAATTAAGTTATGTGTGATGATGACAACCATTGGATTTGATTGCTCAGCTCTTATCATGAGTGGCTTTGTTTATTCCCTTGCCATTATATTCTTCATTTCTGTAGCCCTTTCATCCTCATGGTTCATCCATGATGTCAAAGCCATCAACTATAAATCGCCTAGTTTTGCATTAGGGTCCTGTTAACACCCAGGTTGTTCCCTTTGACTCCTGAGGGAATACGGCCGGGGTAACCACTAACCAAGCTTTGGATTACAGGTTCTAGCCAACCTGTAATCAGAGAGGGCTCTCTCTTTTAGTTTTTAATTTCTTCTTGAGGATCTTAGGCTAGTTATGAGGTATGGGTTTTGATTTAAATTTTGGTTGAATGATGCCTTTCAGTGCCTAAGATGAGATCTTCAGACAGTTTCAGTCCATTGGGCAATGGAGTCTGTGATTATGGGTTGTCTGAGGTGTTGAGAAAGATTTCTTGGAACTGCAGGGCCTTTAGATATGTCATGAAAAAAACTTAAGATTGTGGTGATTAAATATGAGTAGCCAGTGAAGGGCAATTAAGATTTTTTCACTAAGCTGGTGATGTGAGAAAGAGACATATCACCCAGAAGGAGATTTGAATTCCTGGATAATAGTCACTGTGAAAGTTTTAGTCTGGAGGTGCAGCAATTAAGAATTACACTTTCATAACTATAACTGGAGGGAAACATTCATAACAGCATAGATTGAGTTCAGGGTATTCAATGAATAAATCCTGAAACTATTCTTTTTCTGTGCTATTAAATTGTGAAACATAGAGCATGAACGGATTATGAAAGAATGAAATACATAACAAGAAGGTTAAAGAAACTTATTGTGCCATGAAATATGCAGGAATCCTGTAGTAGTCAGCAAACACACCACAACGCATCAAACAACACAGAACTTTGGAAATTCCATTAGCTCCCTGTGTTCAACTCTGAAAGTTACAACATAGGCTCTTTTTAAGAGAAAATCAACAACCCCTGCAAGCTTATGCGAGGGGACATATATAGAATCAGTTTTTACAAAATATCTGAACGCCAAGTCATTTGATAAATAAATGCGTTTACCAACTTTCAAAATGACAGATATGAAAGTTATTGTTGTCTTAAATTTATAATGAATACCCTTTACTTCTGTCAGAAATATTTTGACTTTTGGAGGCTACTGAGTCGGTTGAACGCTCTTCATTAATTCTGAATGATATGTCTTGATGGCTCTGTCGTGCTGTAGCTTTCTCAGCCCTGTCATCTGTACCTGTCACTGTTGCTTTTGTGGCCGAATTACTTTGCTGAGTTGGCTCAGCCCAGTCTTTTCCAGTCATACTGAATGCATTAACTCTCTGAACCTGCTGATTATATATTTTTTATGAAAAAACTTGATGAATACCTGTTGGCTCACAACAATAGCTGTATCATGCTGGTCCACCATTCCTGTGTAGGCAACTGATGCCTCAAAATTGTGCCTAATGTTTCATCTGCCTCAGTATATTTGAAGTAAGTAGGAGGCACTTCAAACAAATGTCTGATTTCATTCATAATAAAAAACAAATTTTCTACTTTCTCATAGAGGCTTTGCCCAGATGCAGGCCCTGCTTCCTCTGGGACACTTGATCCTGTAGTGATCTGATTGGTGGCAAATGTATTCACCCTTTTTGCATAGTTCTCATGGGATAGTAGCCTTCCTGCGTTGTTCAGTAAGCTGGGAAGGCCTCTGCTGTGCAATGCTGTGAATTTATCAGTGAATCTGTTTACCTCTGTTTGCATCTCCTGGCACCTTCTATCCAATGTCTCCACCAGATTTCTCAAAGTTAGGACCCTCTTTATTAGAAAAATGGTGTCAGTTCTATTGGTGATTCTTATGGCTGCCAACTGAGGGTCTATGCGGTTATTGAGAACATTGATCATTCTGTTGGCCATCTCAGGCATAGTGCCTAGAGATGCCCTTGCCCTTTGGCTTTCCTTGTGTGCCCTGCCTATGAGCTCAATGTGCTCATGAATGGTCTATATGTACTGCCATTGATCTATTATTGATTGGCCAATATTGGCCCATAAAAATTTCTTGATCTCAGCTACCACTTTGTCAAGGGTGAGCTCTTTCTCTAGCTCTTTTATTTTCTCCCTAAGAGCCTTCACCTCTCTTGCCTTTTCAGCTACACTTTGCTTTGATTTATCATATTTCTCATTAAGTGTGGCCAATCTCTCCTTGGCTTCATTCAACTCTGCCATATGTGCCTCTAGAATCTGAATTTCTTTCATCATCTTCTGCATGTCAAGGCTTTGAGCCTATTGTGATGTCACTGCTGGTGCTGATGTTGATGGAGCTGTTTCAGCTGTCTGCCCTGTGGGAGGAGAGATAGTTTGAGGGGGCTCCTCAAGGTTGATCATTGGTTGAGGGGGCTGAGATGTTTGGCCTCCCTCTTTCTGCTTTAGTGCCTCCTGAAGTGCAGCCTCTGTCTCTACCAGCTTCCCTTCTGTTTGTACCAGTTGCTTATGTAGTGTTAGCAACATGGCTGCTACATCCTGGTCCTTCGTCTGTTGAACAACCTCTTCCGTTTGAGGGTGAAGGGTTGCTAGGATCTTCACCATCTTTCTCAAAGCTGCAATATCTGCATCTCTTTCTTTTAGCAGTGCCTGCACAGCTTTGGGATCCTTTGGGTCATGCCCAAGATCTATAATAATGTCTTTCAAAGACCTGATCCTGTTGTCTTTGGCCTGAGAGGATGCCTTTTCCAACTCAAGTTGAGCAGTTGTATTATGCAAATTGTTTTGCAACTTATGTGCCAGGAAGGTCTTGCCTGCAAGTGTTGAATAGACCATCTCACCCATTTGCTTGTGAAGCTCTATCTGGTCCATAGGGTGGATGTCTTTGGCAAGAACCTCAAGGTTGGTCCTTATATAATCTGCAGCTGACTGTGGCTGCAACATAGTGGGCATGAAATGACTCATGGTCATTTTCCCCTCTGTTATGTCATATGTTGACATAAGCCTCTGCTGGTTTGTAGGGGCCATTTTAAGCAAATGATTATACAGCTGAAGTGTCACCGGCTCATTTCTCTTTTTGATGTCAATGAACTGTTGTTTTATACTGGACTCTGCCCTTTGCTGCTGACTTGAGGAGCTGACCTCTCCTCCAATTATTCTTTCTTGTTCCTGCTGAAAGGAACTGGCAGATGCCTCCATGCTAGGAGGGCCCATACCCAAGGATTGCCCAATAGGCATCTCCTCTTCAGAAAGAGGATTTAGTCTCTGCCTTTTCTCCCCTTGATTTGTGGATGTGGTGAGGGGAGTTTCCTGTTCTCTATCCCTCTTCCTGCTTCGTTCTTCATTGAGTGGAGTTTGGAGCACCGAGGCCTCCACTACTGTTTCTTGCCTAGGAGGCACACTCTCTTGAGCCTGTTGCTCTATAGATATTGGGGCCTCAGTTGTTTCTTCTTGCTGCTTTGGCTGCTCTTTTTGCTGTTCTGCTGTAGGGGGTGGCTGTTCTTGCTCCATCTCCTTTTCTTTACCCTTGTTGGCTACCTGATGAGTAGTTTTAGCTGCTTGCTGGTGGGCTGTAGAGGATGAGGCAGCTGCTCCAAGTTGCCTTTGATAAGAAGAGGAAACCTGCCCACAAGTTTCCAAGTCAGCTTCTTTCTCAAGATTCTTTGCTTCTCTTTGTAGTATTTCCTCTCTAGGACTTAATTCCTCTAAAGTGCCCTCTTTCCATCTTAACAAATTGGCATATTGCTCAATGTGGGGCAGCCTAACATGATCATAGCTTGCCAATTTAAACTTGACCCTTCTAAGACTAATGAAATGATTGGGGTCATAGGGTGACCAGAGAAAACTGGTTTTCAATTGGAGGCCCTCTAGGATCTTATCTGCTTCTTTCCATCCTTCTTCCCTTTTATTATAAAGAAATAGGCCTAGCTGGTTTCTGATTTTGAGTTGTACCTTCTTGTTTTTGATGTGGAAATGGACCATGTCTGCATTTCCAAATTGCCTGAAATATTCTAAGGCAAAGAGTCTCCTAGGGACATACCTTGGCAGCCTATATGGGGCCAATTCACAGCCATATATTCTGATCATTGTATGGTTTTGGTAAAAGTACCAATCCCCAATGCTATAGGCCTTTGAGAGTTGGAGAATCCTTTGCATCTCATCTGTTAATCTTGGAGGAGGGGTACCCAATAGCAAGGACATAGCTGGATGGATAAAGAGGTCTATGAACTCACAGTAGCTATATGGTGAATAAGATATGTGATGAAAGACTGAAGTCCAAAATACAACAGACCTTGGGTTTCCCTGAGCATCAAGCTTCCTGAGAGTAATAGGGAAGCTATCTGGTTGATAAAATAGGAACAAGTGATAGATGTATGAAGTGTATCTAAACACCTTTTCCCTCTCTAGATTCATCAATTGCTCATGAATCTTATTAGCAATGTATGCCACATAATCATAGTGCATAGCAGGAGGAATTCCAGGGGAGAAGATAGACATCATTGCCATAATGGTTTCATCAGCATCCTCAGCTGATTTGTAACCCAGGACATAACTGACCAAATCTACAAGCAACTTGCCCAACTCATTAAAATAGACATTTCCTATAGGAGGGGTCCTCACAGTTTGAGAGCCTGATTCAATGAATAGCTGATTAATCTTTAAGATTTGGGCACTAGACAGCTTGCCTCCTTTCTTTAGCAAGTCCATCATGGATAGAGGAGTCAATGGCTTTGTAGAGTGAAAGTTCAGCATCTGATTTATAGCCTCAGGGGTGACATGGAACAAAACTGAACCTGAGGTATTGAGGACAGCTCTTTGACATGGGTCATAGTTGGCACTGCATTTGTGAATTAAATCTGGAAGGACATTGACTTGAGGGAGGTTATAAATGGGCAAATTGGAGTCCCAAATCCCTAGAATATCAGTTCCATTGAGGTGCTGGGCCTTCAGCTCATTGAGTACATGGATATTATATTTGGTGTGCATTGAGAGTGTTTCTGTCATCTGGTAATCTCCATCACCCAGGGCCTGCCATTCCAACTCTCTATGTGGGGCATTCAAGGGTGGAATGTTTAATGCTACTGGTGTTTCCATGGTTACTTAGTACCCTGAATTGTACTAGAACTTGTTTCACTGGGCAGAGCAACACAGAGCGGTATTTTTTGCAGAAGTAAGGAAATTTGCAGGGGAAATAGGGTGAATTATGGTGAGAACAAAATGAAATGTTCCCAAGAAAGTCTAAAGAGCAAATGCTGGGACTAAAAAAGTTGTTTCCCAGTGAATTAGTGCAGCAAAGGTTTCAAGTTCACGAATGCGCGAACCGACTGTAAATTTATGGAAACTTGGCTCAATGTGGACTTCTGTAGGTGAGTTTCGACCTTATAACTGAAGATAAATGCTAGTCACCGGGGATTTGCTGGTAATTACAGTGATTTCTCTCTCTTTTCTCACTTGTTTTGGTGAATTTCTACAAAAACCAGGCGCGCGAGGGAAACTTGGATAAATACCTAGTGAACTTTCGCAATGTTGGCAAGTGCAGGCATTTTGAGGGCACCCACGGTCTTTAAGTCGATTTCTGCAGGTTGGCGGCGAAATGGTCGTAATTTGCATGCAAAGAGCAGAAATAGTTCTTTTGGCAAAAGTGATAAAAAACGCGAATTTTGGTGAAAATATGGACTTTTTGGGCTATTGGTGCTCTTTTTGGATGACGTCAGCATGACGTCATCGGGTGGGGTCGGGTGCGGAAGGGTGACGTGGCGGCCTGTGATTGGTCCACGGGGACTGGTGAGGTGGTGGAGAGGTCGGAGCAGTGGCGGGCCGGGCGCTGATCCGAGGCCGACTGGAGTGACGTGGGTGTGATGTGGGCAAGCGGTATACGAAGGGCGGTAAGCGGTTCCATCGGACCGCTTATGGTACGGTGGCGGTATTGGCAGGCGGCCTCCCGATACGATTTGGGAGCGACGCGTGGCACTGGCCTGACGTCACCCTCTTACACTTTTCGGGAGGTAATGTCCGGACATCGGGGGTGACCCGATATTGATCTGGGTTGTCGGATGGGAAAGCCCAGATCCGACGGTCGACGGGTCAATAAAATGAAAGGACGATACGGCAGCTGGGCGGGGAATAATTTATTATATTTCTTGAAATGTGCGCCGGGGCGGTACTTTGGAAATCAAAGACATATGGGTTTTTTCAATGTTTTTGTGTTCAATGCGCTTCAATCAAAACTTTGGACATATGGCTATAATGCCAAAGGGGAGGGATATATACAATTTTTTGGGGTTTCATACACCATGGTGTTATAGTAATAGGGAGGGGGAAACATAGGGAGTTAAGTATAGATAGAGTTAGTAGTTAGTTTTGGAGGGGAATGTGAATGGGAAGTGATATATACTAAGTTTTTAGCGAGCAAACTCAGTTAGGGAGTAGATCAAAATGAAAAGAATTTTACACAGGAAATGTTGCTCTTTATGCAAAATGGATCAATCCATGAATTTGATTTATCTCATGAGCAAGGTGGTATTGGGATGTTAGCAAGGAATGTGATGGGGGATGATTGGGAAGTTAGACATGCATCATTTTGCTGCTACAACACTGCTGAATAGGAAGGTATGCACTGACACCATGTTTTTCCTTTGCTTAGGCTAGTGAAATGTCATAAATCATGCGTCTGCAACCCCATCTACCTACCCATTCTATTTCCTAGCATTTTTTGTTACTCCAAGGAGGGTGCACTTAGACTTGCAAACCCTTATGTGCCTTTTTCTTTTCCTTTGGCTTTTTCTTTTGATTTTCTATCTAAGGCTAGCCTTATTACTTCCAAGGACCCAGATTAAATAGTTGGGAACCTTCATTCTCTACCTAACTACTTTATCTGCCAAGATTGAACAGTTTGGACAGATTTCTTTCTCTAATCTACAACAAACAATTGAAACATGGCATGACCCAGCTTAGACTGTTGGATCACCCATTCAGAAGTAGGACAACATCAACCAACTGCAGACAGGTGTTTTCCACACAAATATGAGATCTTTGCATTACCAAAGTAGATCATATTGGAACTTCCCCTGCCAATCATGAAAAATGAAACCTATTGGTATAGGTAGGTAACAGTGGCTCCACTTGGGGATGGTTTTTCTACTTGAAAGACCAAGAACAGCAGGTCAGAATGCCTTGGCTTTTGACTTCTTCTCACAACTTGAAAACTTCTTCTTTGGACTTCAAAACTGGAACCTGTCATTATTGTAGAACTTGCTGAAATAAAAGCCTTTTCCTGCTTATTTACAAGACTTCTTGAATTGAACTATTTATAGGCTGAAAGAGAATAGTATATACAACTGATTATGTACAGGGAAAAAACCATGCTATATACATGCAAAGTAATCAAAGTAGTGCTTTAGCATCCGGCCATTTACAGGGCCCTCTTCAGCTTCAGTGCCATCCAAATTTTCCAAGAAATAAGTGTTATTTCCTTGTACTGCTTGAATAACAAAAGGCCCCCTCCAAAGGGAGTCAAATTTGCCATGCTTACCCTTATCTTCTCTTCTTGAATCCCATTTAAGCACTTTATCACCTACAAATAAATCTTCAGCCTTAGTTCTTCTATCAAAGGCTTTCTTCAGCTTCTCTTGTAGGATTTGAACTCTGTTATACACTTGATCTCTGGTTTGCTGCAAACATATAACCTGGTTTATTCTTCTTTGCATGTCATTTGGTTCAGCTTGACTTTCCTGAAGCAGCTTCATGACAGGGACCCCCAATGATGAAGGGAATTTGGCTTCCATTCCATAAACCAACTCATATGGGCTGACCCCTATAGATCTTTTGGTTGTTAGCCTGTCTGCCCATAAGGCATTTACAAGCTTCTTGTGCCAATTTTTCTTATTTTCTTCTAGTATCTTCTTAATGATGTTGATAAGACTTTTGTTAGATGATTCAGCTAACCCATTCCCTTGAGGATAGTATGCAGTGGAATGGCCCAAAGCAATGTGGAATTTCTGGCAATAGTTCACCATCTTCTTGGATCTAAAAGCAACAGCATTGTCTGTTATAGTCTTGTCAGGAAAACCAAATATAGAAAGGATATTAGTCTCAAGGAACTGAATGATAGAAGAGTCATTTTCTTGTCTACATGGAACAACCTCAATCCATTTAGTAAAGTAATCTGTGGCTGTTAGAATCCACCTATGTTGGCTTGAGGATGAAGGATGAATTTCCCCAATGAAGTCCAAGCCCCATTGCTGAAAGGGCCTTTCTGTTGCAATAGGCCTTAAGGGAAGTGGTAGTAACTTTCTTTTTCCCTCAAACACTTGACATTTGTGACATGAAGTGGTAAATTTTTTAACATCAGAGAAGACAGTGGGCCAATAGTAACCCGCCCTTAATATCTTATCCACAGTGGACTTCCAATACAAATGTCCACCACAATCTCCTGCATGGAATTCTTTCATAACATTGTTAGTTTCATCCATATTCAAACAGTTCAACAGTATACCTTCATGATTTTTCCATAGTAAATTACCATTTATAACACAAAATCTTGAAGCTTTCATTTTTAGAAATCTAGATTTGGTTCTGGACAATCCTGGGGGAGCACACAGGTTTTGCAATATATAACAGATATCAGAATACCACAGGGATTGTTCAAAGGCTACATTGATCTTTGGAGTCGCCAGCTCCGGTTCATTGTCCAGTTGGTTAATATCCAAGGCTTGGAAATTTGTTTCAGACATTAATTTAGCCAATCCTTGCCCTTTTATCAGTTTTGTAGGTCTTATCTCAATGTCAAATTCCAATATACTAGCAATCCATTTTCCTCTTCTGCCCTCTAAGTTTTCTTGAGTTAGTATGTCTTTCACAATGGGACTTGGTACATAAGCAATAACATGGGAGTATAGGATGTAAATCCTAATGTATTTGATGTTTTTGAACAAAGCATAAGCTTGTTTTTCCATGATCTGATATTTCAGAGGTGCATCTCTAAGGGCTCTACTAAAGAAAGCAATGGGTTTTTCATTCCCTTGATCATCTTTCTGCAATAAGACAACAACAATGGTATGCTGGGAGGCAAAAGAGAAAATGATAAACTCTTTGTCAAATTGAGGATTTGTTAAGATTGGGGTTTGGGTAAGGGCCAATTTAATACCTTCAAAAGCTTGATTTTCTTCTACTGTCCACTTTACTTTTGAATCCTTCTTTAGCATGTTGTTTAGTAATCTGATCAATTCTGCTAAGTTTGGGATAAATCTCCTTAAAAAGTTGATCTTTCCCAAGAAGGCTTGTAGTTCTTTAATGTTTCTTGGATGGGGCATTTGCAAGATGGCCTGTATTCTGTCTGGGTCAATTCTAATGCCATCCTTTGAAATGATATGACCTAATAGCTTACCTTCTTCCAAACCAAACAGAGACTTCTTGGGATTTAAAGAAATTCCATACTTCCTACATGTTATGAATATTTGTCTCAAATGTTTTAAATGTTCTTGGTCAGACTTTGAGAAAGGTGTAAGGTCATCTAAGTAAATAACAAGGAACTCATGAATCTCTTTAGCAAAAGAAATATCCATTGCTCTCTGAAATGTAGCTCCTGCATTTTTTAATCCAAAAGGAATTTTAACATATTTAAAAGTTCCCCATGGAGTTGTGAAAGCTGTTTTATCTTGATCATCAGGGTGGACTAGGATCTGATTAAAGCCTGAGAATCCATCAAGTAATGAGATTCTTGAAGCCCCCACCACTCTTTGGAGAATGTGATCCATTTTTGGTAAGGGATAATTGTCCTTAAGGGACACTTGATTCAAATTCCTTAGGTCCACACAAAGCCTAATCTCCCAAGTTTTCTTTCTTGTGGGAACCAAGTTTGAAATCCAGTCTGAAAACCTGATTGGTGCTATGATACCAGCTTTAAAAAAATTTTGTACCTCTTTCTCAATTGAAGGGAGGAGCATAGGATTGATTCTTCTCAATTTTTGCTTGAATGGCTTTTGATTGGGCTTGAGAGGGATAGTGTGTTGAATAACAGAGGTGTCATAGGATTTCAAATCCTCATAACTCCATGCAAACACATCTTGGAACTCTTTAAAGAGGTCAATGTATTTAGGCTTCTGGTCAGGAGGTAAAGAGGCAGATAATTTTATTATCTTGGGTTTTTCAATAGTTCCAATGTTGCATTCTTCAATGGCAGCATTAAGGGGTTGCATTTTTGGTTTTCTAGGAACATCATTTGAATCAAAGATGTCCTCCAATGGAGTTAGGCCTGTTGGTAAAAAGTTATCCTTTAGCTCTATGATTTCAGCCTCTGTACCAGCTACTTCATCAAAATGCAATTGTTCAAGTTCTTGTAATTTTCCCTTGTCAAAGTTTGTTGGACAAAGCATTTGATTTGCTGTTTTGAGTGATATTGCTGTTAGGTCCTGTTCACTCAATGGCTGTGTGTCTTTTACAGCATCAACATCAATGTTCAAGCCTGAAAATTCATGCTGCAAGGTTAAGAAACTGTTTATTTGTGTGTCATCCTCAAACACTTGCCAATCTTTGACATTGTTTGGGACAGAAGGTCTGTGTTTTATCTCAGCTGTAAAGCAGTGTTTGGGTTCAAAAGGCAATTTGCACGTACTGGCAAATGTAGCTAAGCTATGAGCATGAAGGTTGTGAGCCCTAAGTATTTTGGTTATTTGAAATTCAGTGAAAGCTTTGAGTATTTCGATAGTAGCAGACCTGTATGATCTTAGTATTTTGTCATTTGTGACAAAATTGCCTTTCACTTGTTGGATAATAAGGTCTGAATCTCCCATGATTGAAACTTTTGTGGCCTGAAATGATTTTACCAGTTTGAGGCCTAGCAGAAGAGCCTCATATTCTGCCATATTATTAGTACATCTGAAATTAAGCCTATAGGCTCGACCTTGTGCATGATTGCTTTGTTTGTTATGAATCCACACTCCAGCTCCTGCCCCTAATTTGTTGACTGATCCATCAAATTCAAGAAACCATAGGATCTCTTGATTTAGGGGAGTTTCAACATTTTCTCTATGACTTGGGATTATAAGTTGGATTTCTTGTCTTTCACCTGGTTTGCCTTCTAGAACAGTTTCATCACTTGATTGCTCAACCTTGATTTCTTGGGAACTTGATTGCTCACTCATGTGTAGATCTTGTTCAAGTATGATAGATTTGTTACCACTCATTGGACTTATATCATCATTGAACAGAATAAAGGAATCCATATCTGAATGGACTGCATAAATGGGGAAATTTTGAGGTTTTTCTTCACTGCTCACCATGTATTTCATGAGTGACTCTCTGTATAGCCTCTTGGGTTGCCCAAAGATAGAGATGGTGGCATATGACATGTCTAATTGCAGGGAACCTTGGAGTTTAGCCCCCCATGATCTTGATAACAACATTCCATATTTGGGTGGGATATCAGCAACTACCACATCCATTAAGATTGTTTTATTTGGGTACTGAACTAGGGACACACATAGATCTTTTATCAAGCCTAAGCACTTAACTTGGCTGGAGTCAAATGAAAATAGGTCCTTATATGGTCTTGTGATGTCTAGATTCAATCTCTCCATCACTGATTTAGGCATAAGGTTATGAGAAGCACCTGAGTAAAACATTGCATTGTGTAATATCTTATCATGAACATGCAAGCTGACATAAAAAGGTAGTATTCCTGTAACTGCTGTCTTTCCATCAACCTCTGGACCGAAAAGTAGTTCTGGGGTATCATCCAATACATTGACATCATCTTTATTATGAGTAAGTTGAAGGGACTTCTTGATTTTTTGTTTGTAAATGTCATGCTTGGCTAGCTATGAAAGAGGAATGGCTATCTTTAATTTTCCAATTTCAGCTTCTAAGTCAAAAGGTCTTTCAAATTGGGTCTTGGTGTTCTGGTTAACACCCTCTCTCTCTCAACCGAATTCTTAGAGTTTTCTTCTTGTTTCTCATTTTGATCTTGGGGCTTGTCCTTTGTCCTCATCTTTTGGGAAGTGCTGATTGGATTGTGTTGTAAAGGAGATGTAGCCCTTGTCTCTTGATTTGCGGGGAATGGTTCTATTACCTCTTCAACAATTACTTCATTTGGAATTGAATCAGTTTTGTTAGTAGGTTCGGTGATAACAACTTTCCTAGGCTGTAGACTATCCTTTATTTTCTCAGGCTGTGGCACATTTACAGTTCCGCTTCTTAGTTTGTATTGTTTATGAACTTCAAACACAGCTGTGTCATAACCTTGTTTGAAATCAAATGATTCACCTGATTTAGTTTGGAACTGGCTTATGTCTTCTTCTTCATGATCTTCTTGACTTAGAAAAACTTGCTGATCCTCGTTCAAGCCCATCAAATTGATGTGGGTATCATCTATCTGCTCATTAGAAGTAGATGTTTCAGCATAGTTTTCTTGGAAAGGAGGCCTTATCTCTGGTTCAAGGCTGGGCTTGCCAAAATTGGGATTTTGATTTCTTCTAAAATTGGGATTCCTGATAGGGTTATTCCGTGGTGCTTCCCATGATGACTTCCTCTCAACCGATTCTATTCTGTCACCTAACCTATGCATACCAATGATTATTGCATCCAATTTATGATCCCAGCCTGAAGGCTCTTCTTTGAAGGTAGTTTTTCTTTCAGTTCTGGTCTTATTTCTCCTAGCTATCAGGTTTGCTTCTACACTCACTGTTATGTCTTGCATTTCAGCTAAAGTTCGGGGAGCTCTTTCTCTCAATTGATATGCCATATCTGAATCAAACCCATCAGGAAAGGTGTATAGAGCTAGATCAGGTGGGGATCTGAGATTTTGGGGAATAGCATTATAGACGTTGTTAAACCGAGCACAATAGTCCAAGACAGTTTCTTGGGGACCTCTCTTGATAGTGTTGTATTCAGATAAAATATGAAGTGGATCCTTTTTCTTCTCCCATCTGTTGAGAAAGGTTTGATACAGGGCCTCAGGGTCAGCTATGGAGTTTGCTGGAAGTAACCTAAACCATGCCCTTACATCTCCTGTTAAGCTTTGCAAAAAAAATTTCATCCTAACCCCATCATCATCAATCTCATAATTTTCAAAGTAGTCTTGCATTTTCTTGGTATGTTGAAGGGCTGGATAAGAGCCAGTACCATCAAAATATGAAATCTTGCTTTGGTAATCTTGAGGCATAGGCCCTGGATTGGCAGGTAGCTGCAGTGGAGCATATCTATTAGCCATGTTTGGCGGGACGATAGGGATAACAGGAATGAATGGGACAAGTGGAGGAAAGGGGATGAGAGGGGTATGTGCAGTTTATGGAGTGGCTGAAAGGATACCTTGTGAAGTAGATGAAGAACAAGGAGGTTGTGAGACAGTAGTGTGAGGATGTAGAGAAACCTTGGCAGGGGTTGGGATGTCAGTTTGAAGACCTGCTTCAGAACTCGAATCTGATAGAGTCCCTTCTGATTTGTGTCTCTTGAGGATTCTTGAAATCAAGTTTGGATTTTGGAATTCAGGTGATGGATCAGGGTCTGGGTTTGACCTAGTGTAGCGGGTTTTCATCTTAGGAGCCAGTTTTTGTGAGTTTCTTTTAGGAGAATTTTCTAAGGGATAGTGATATTTGACAATGACTGATCAGGCATAGCACAAATGTATGGAACTTAAGACTGAATAAAGATTGACTGAGGTAACTTTTATATACTCCTGCAAATGCAAAGCAGAGGCAGTTTCTAAGGCTGTCTGGCTGTCACTCAGGCTTTATCTACAGTATTTAAGAATCAGACAGGGGGTTATAAAGTTCATTCAGTTTCCCAGTGGAGTCGCCATTTATGTTAACACCCAGGTTGTTCCCTTTGACTCCTGAGGGAATACTGCCGGGGTAACCACTAACCAAGCTTTGGATTACAGGTTCTAGCCAACCTGTAATCAGAGAGGGCTCTCTCTTTTAGTTTTTACTTTCTTCTTGAGGATCTTAGGCTAGTTATGAGGTATGGGTTCTGATTTAAATTTTGGTTGAATGATGCCTTTCAGTGCCTAAGATGAGATCTTCAGACAGTTTCAGTCCATTGGGCAATGGAGTCTGTGATTATGGGTTGTTTGAGGTGTTGAGCAAGATTGCTTGGAACTGCAGGGTCTTTAGATATGTCATGAAACAAACTTAAGATTGTGGTGATAAAATATGACTAGCCAGTGAAAGGCAATTAAGAGTTTTTCACTAAGCTGGTGATGTGAGAAAGAGACATATCACCCAGAAGGAGATTTGAATTCCTGGATAACAGTCACTGTGAAAGTTTTAGTCTGGAGGTGCAGCAATTAAGAATTACACTTTCATAACTATAACTGGAGGGAAACATTCATAACAGCATAGATTGAGTTCAAGGTATTCAATGAATAAATCCTGAAACTATTCTTTTTCTGTGCTATTAAACTGTGAAACATAGAGCATGAACGGATTATGAAAGAATGAAATACATAACAAGAAGGTTAAAGAAACTTATTGTGCCATGAAATATGCAGGAATCCTGTAGCAATCAGCAAACACACCACAACACATCAAACAACACAGAACTTTGGAAATTCCATTAGCTCCCTGTGTTCAACTCTGAAACTTACAACATAGGCTCTTTTTAAGAGAAAATCAACAACCCCTGCAAGCTTATGTGAGGGGACATATATACAATCAGTTTTTACAAAATATCTGAACGCTGAGTCATTTGATAAATAAATGTGTTTACCAACTTCCAAAATGGTAGATATGAAAGTTATTGTTGTCTTAAATTTATAATGAATACCCTTTACTTCTGTCAGAAATCTTTTGACTTTTGGAGGCTACTGAGTCGGTTGAACGCTCTTCATTAATTCTGAATAATATGTCTTGATGGCTCTGTTGTGCTGTACCTTTCTCGGCCCTATCATCTGTACCTGTCACTGTTGCTTTTGTGGCCGAATTACTTTACTGAGTTGGCTTAGCCCAGTCTTTTCCAGTCATACTGAATGCATTAACTCTCTGAACCTGTTGATTATATATTTTTTATGAAAAAACTTGATGAATACCTGTTGGCTCACAGCAATAGCTGTATCATGCTGGTCCACCATTCCTGTGTAGGCAACTGATGCCTCAAAATTGTGCCTAATGTTTCATCTGCCTCAGTATATTTGAAGTAAGTAGGAGGCACTTCAAACAAATGTCTGATTTCATTCATAATAAAAAACAAATTTTCTACTTTCTCATAGAGGCTCTGCCCAGATGCAGGCCCTGCTTCCTCTGGGATACTTGATCCTGCAGTGATCTGATTGGTGGCAAATGTATTCACCCTTTTTGCATAGTTCTCATGGGATAGTAGCCTTCCTGCGCTGTTCAGTAAGCTGGGAAGGCCTCTGCTGTGCAATGCTGTGAATTTATCAGTGAATTTTTTTACCTCTGTTTGCATCTCCTGGCACCTTCTATCCAATGTATGCACCAGATTTCTCAAAGTTAGGACCCTCTTTATTAGCAAAATGGTGTCAGTTCTATTGGTGATTCCTATGGCTGCCAACTGAGGGCCTGTGCGGTTATTGAGAACATTGATCATTTTGTTGGCCATCTCAGGCATAGTGCCTAGAGATTCCCTTGCCCTTTGGCTTTCCTTGTGTGCCCTGCCTATGAGCTCCATGTGCTCATGAATGGTCTCTATTTACTGCCATTGATCTGTTATTGATTGGCCAATATTGGCCCATAAAACTTTCTTGATCTCAGCTACCACTTTGTCAAGGGTGAGCTCTTTCTCTAGCTCTTTTATTTTCTCCTTAAGAGCCTTCACCTCTCTCGCCTTTTTAGCTACACTTTGCTTTGATTTATCATATTTCTCATTAAGTGTGGCCAATCTCTCCTTGGCTTCATTCAGCTCTGCCATCTGTGCCCCTAGAATCTGAATTTCTTTCATCATCTTTTGCATGTCAAGGCTTTGAGCCTGTTGTGATGTCGCTGCTGGTGCTGATGTTGATGGAGTTGTTTTAGCTGTCCGCCCTGTGGGAGGAGAGATAGTTTGAGGGGGCTCCTCAAGGTTGATCACTGGTTGAGGGGGCTGAGATGTTTGGCCTCCCTCTTTCTGCTTTAGTGCCTCCTGAAGTGCAGCCTCTGTCTCTACCAGCTTCCCTTCTGTTTGTACCAGTTGCTTATGTAGTGTTAGCAGCATGGCTGCTACATCCTGGTCCTTCCTCTGTTGAGCAACCTCTTCCGTTTGAGGGTGAAGGGTTGCTGGGATCTTCACCATCTTTCTCAAAGCTGCAATATCTGCATCTCTTTCTTTTAGCAGTGCCTGCACAGCTTTGGGATCCTTTGGGTCATGCCCAAGATCTATAATAATGTCTTCCAAAGACCTGATCCTGTTGTCTTTGGCCTGAGAGGATGCCTTTTCCAACTCAAGTTGAGCAGTTGTATTATGCAGACTGTTTTGCAACTTATGTGCCAGGAAGGTCTTGTCTGCAAGTGTTGAATAGACCATCTCACCCGTTTGCTTGTGAAGCTCTATCTGGTCCATAGGGTGGATGTCTTTGGCAAGAACCTCAAGGTTGGTCCTTATATAATCTGCAGCTGACTGTGGCTGCAACATAGTGGGCATGAAATGACTCATGGTCATTTTCCCCTCTGTTATGTCATATGCTAACATAAGCCTCTGCTGGTTTGTAGGGGCCATTTTAAGCAAATGATTATACAGCTGAAGTCTCACCGGCTCATTTCTCTTTTTGATGTCAATGAACTGCTGTTTTATATTGGACTCTGCCCTCCTCTGCTGACTTTAGGAGCTGAGCTCTCCTCCAATTATTCTTTCTTGTTCCTGCTGAAAGGAACTAGCAGATGCCTCCATGCTAGGAGGGCCCAGACCCAAGGATTTCCCAATAGGCATCTCCTCTTCAGAAAGAGGATTTAGTCTTTGCCCTTTCTCCCCTTGATTTGTGGATGTGGTGAGGGGAGTTTCCTGTTCTCTATCCCTCTTCCTGCTTCATTCTTCATTGAGTGGAGTTTGGAGCACCGAGGCCTCCACTACTGTTTCTTGCCTAGGAGGCACACTCTCTTGAGCCTGTTGCTCTGTAGATATTGGGGCCTCAGCTGTCTCTTCTTGCTACTTTGGTTGCTCTTTTTGTTGTTCTGTTGTAGGGGGTGGCTGTTCCTGCTCCATCTCCTTTTCTTTACCCTTGCTGGTTGCCTGATGAGTAGTTTTAGCTGCTTGCTAGTGGGCTTTAGAGGATGAGGCAGCTGCTCCAAGTTGCCTTTGATAAGAAGAGGAAACCTGCCCACAAGTTTCCAAGTCAACTTCTTTCTCAAGATTCTTTGCTTCTCTTTGTAGTATTTCCTCTCTAGGACTTGCTTCCTCTAAAGTGCCCTCTTTCCATCTTAACAAATTGGCATATTGCTCAATGTGGGGCAGCCTGACATGATCATAGCTTGCCAATTTAAACTTGACCCTTCTAAGACTAATGAAATGATTGGGGTCATAGGGTGACCAGAGGAAACTGGTTTTCAATTGGAGGCCCTCTAGGATCTTATCTGCTTCTTTCCATCCTTCTTCTCTTTTATTATAAAGAAATGGGCCTAGCTGGTTTCTGATTTTGAGCTATACCTTCTTGTTTTTGCTGTGGAAATGGACCATGTCTGCATTTCCAAATTGCCTGAAATATTCTAAGGCAAAGAGTCTCATAGGGACATACCTTGGCAGCCTATATGGGGCCAATTCACAGCCATATATTCTGATCACTGTATGGTTTTGGTAAAAGTACCAATCCCCAATGCTATAGGCCTTTGAGAGATGGAGAATCCTTTGCATCTCATCTGTTAATCTTGGAGGAGCGGTACCCAATAGCAAGGACATAGCTGGATGGATAAAGAGGTCTATGAACTCACAATAGCTATATGGTGAATAAGATATGTGATGAAAGACTGAAGTCCAAAATACCACAGACCTTGGGTTTCCTTGAGCATCAAGCTTCCTGAGAGTAATAGGGAAGCTATCTGGTTGATAAAATAGGAACAAGTGATAGATGTATGAAGTGTATCTAAACACCTTTTCCCTCTCTAGATTCATCAATTTCTCATGAATCTTTTTAGCAATGTATGCCGCATAATCATAGTGCATAGCAGGAGGCATTCCAGGGGAGAAGATAGACATCATTTCCAGAATGGTTTCATCAGCATCCTCAGCTGATCTGTAACCCAGGACATAACTGATCAAATCTACAAGCAATTTGCCCAACTCATTAAAATAGACATTTCCTATAGGAGGGGTCCTCACAGTTTGAGAGCCTGATTCAATGAATAGCTGATTAATCTTTAAGATTTGGGCACTAGACAGCTTGCCTCCTTTCTTTAGCAAGTCCATCATGGATAGTGGAGTCAATGGCTTTGTAGAGTGAAAATTCAACATCTGATTTATAGCCTCAGGGGTGACATGGAACAAAACTGAACCTGAGGTATTGGGGACAGCTCTTTGACATGGGTCATAGTTGGCACTGCATCTGTGAATTAAATCTGCAAGGACATTGACTTGAGGGAGGTTATAAATGGGCAAATTGGAGTCCCAAATCCCTAGAATATCAGTTCCATTGAGGTGTTGGGCCTTCATCTCATTGAGTACATGGATATTATATTTGGTGTGCATTGAGAGTGTTTCTATCATCTGGTAGTCTCCATCACCCAGGGTCTTCCATTCCAACTCTCTATGTGGGGCATTCAAGGGTGGAATGTTTAATGCTACTGGTGTTTCCATGGTTACTTAGTACTCTGAATTGTACTAGAACTTGTTTCACTGGGCAGAGCAACACAGAGCGGTATTTTTTGCAGAAGTAAGGCAATTTGTAGGGGAAACAGGGTGAATTATGGTGAGAACAAAATGAAATGTTCCCAAGAAAGTCTAAAGAGCAAATGTTGGGACTAAAAAAGTTGTTTCCCGGTGAATTAGTGCAGCAAAGGTTTCAAGTTCACGAATGCGCGAACTGACTGTAAATTTATGGAAACTTGGCTCAATGTGGACTTCTGTAGGTGAATTTCGACCTTATAACTGAAGATAAATGCTGGTCGCCGGGGATTTGCTGGTAATTACAATGATTTCTCTCTCTTTTCTCACTTGTTTTGGTGAATTTCTACAAAAACCAGGCGTGGGAGGGAAACTTGGATAAATACCTGGTGAACTTTGGCAATGGCGGAAAGTGCAGGAAGTTTGAGGGCGCCCACGGTCTTTAAGTCGATTTCTGCAAGTTGGCGGCGAAATGGTCGTAATTTGCATGTAAAGAGCAGAAATAGTTCTTTTGGCAAAAGTGATAAAAAAACGCAAATTTTTGTGAAAATATGGACTTTTTGGGCTATTAGCGCTCTTTTTGGATGATGTCAGTAGGACGTCATCGGGTGGGGTCGGGTACGGAAGGGTGACGTGGCGGCCTGTGATTGGTCCACGGGGACTGGTGAGGTGGCGGATAGGTCGGAGCGGTGGCAGGCTGGGCACTAATGCGGGGCCGACTGGGCGTGACGTGGGTGTGACGTGGGCAGGCGGTATACGGAGGGCGGTAAGCGGTTCCATCATACCGCTTATGGTATGGTGGCGGTATTGGTAGGCGGCCTCCCGATACGATTTGGGAGTGGCGCGTGGCACTGGCCTGACGTCACCCTCTGACACTTTTTGGGAGGTAATGTCCGGACATCGGGGGCGACCCGATATTGATCTGGGCCGTCGGATGGGAAAGCCCAGATCCGACGGTCGACGGGTCAATAAAATGAAAGGACGATACGGCAGCTGGGCGGGGAATAATTTATTATATTTCTTGAAATGTGCGCCCGGGCGGTACTTTGGAAATCAAAGACATATGGGTTTTTTCAATGTTTTTGTGTTCAATGCGCTTCAATCAAAACTTTGGGTAAGCGCTAAAAGTGGGTTTATTGGTGTTTTTTGCAAATAGCGCGGGTTAGAGAAAATGTGGGTTTTTACAAGGTTTTTCACAAATAAAGTGGGTAAAACATTTCAAAGTGGTTGCAAGGGGAAAAGGGGTAGGGCTTAGGCTATTAAACCAACCAGGGGTCAGTTTAATCCCTAATTTTGAACAAAGAATCTTGCACCAGACTTAGATTCTGCATGGTTGTCCAATATTTGGACATATGGCTATAATGCCAAAGGGGAGGGATATATACAATTTTTTGGGGTTTTATACACCATGGTGTTATAGTAATAGGGAGGGGGAAACATAGGGAGTTAAGTATAGATAGAGTTAGTAGTTAGTTTTGGAGGGGAATGTGAATGGGAAGTGATATATACTAAGTTTTTAGCGAACAAACTCAGTTAGGGAGTAGATCAGAATGAAAAGAATTTTACACAGGAAATGTTGCTCTTTATGCAAAATGGATCAATCCATGAATTTGATTTATCTCATGAGCAAGGTGGTATTGGGATGTTAGCAAGGAATGTGATGGGGGATGATTGGGAAGTTAGACATGCATCATTTTGCTGCTACAACACTGCTGAATAGGAAGATCTGCACTGACACCATGTTTTTCCTTTGCTTAGGCCAGTGAAATGTCATAAATCATGCGTCTGCAACCCCATCTACCTACCCATTCTATTTCCTAGCATTTTTTGTTACTCCAAGGAGGGTGCACTTAGACTTGCAAACCCTTATGTGCCTTTTTCTTTTCCTTTGGCTTTTTCTTTCTATTTTCTATCTAAGGCTAGCCTTATTACTTCCAAGGCCCCAGATTAAATAGTTGGGAACCTTCATTCTCTACCTAACTACTTTATCTGCCAAGATTGAACAGTTTGGACAGATTTCTTTCTCTAATCTACAACAAACAATTGAAACATGGCATGACCCAGCTTAGACTGTTGGATCACCCATTCAAAAGTAGGACAGCATCAACCAACTGCAGATAGGTGTTTTCCACACAAATATGAGATCTTTGCATTACCAAAGTAGATCATATTGGCACTTCCCCTGCCAATCATGAAAAATGAAACCTATTGGTATAGGTAGCTAACAGGTCCAATACATTCAGATTTGTCAAGGCTAAGTTATGTAGGTAGAACTCAGACATATTAGCCCTATCCTCCAATGTGCTTAGATCACAAAGGTCAATGAACTATATAATCCTAGAATGGCATAGTGCCTCTCTATGCTAAGGTCTCGATTTGGAACTGCAACCACTATTCCTTAAGGTATAATGCATAGGACTTAGCTGGCATCCTACATTGGATTGCCTCTAAGGATAGAATGGCCATGGATGCCAATTGATTCTCTATTTCTTGTAGCTGTCCTTTCAAACATGCATTTTTTTCCTCCAAATCAGCTTTCATTATAGTCTCTCTATCCCTCAGGCTACTTAGTTCTCTACCCATCTCCTTAAGCTTTTCCTCCATGTGACCTATGTCTTCCTTTCTCTAAGGAACCCCTAAGGGAAATGTGGTAATTCTGCCTATGAGTTCAGGGGTTAGCTCTATGGAGAGGCCTCTCACCACCATAGTGGCATGGGTCCTAGTCAGTGGAATGAGGGAGAGATAAAAATAGTTGGCTTCTTCATCATCATACCCCCTCGATTTCTCAAAGAAACCCATCCAATTATTCCTTGTGAATATCTCTAGCATAGGGGGGTGTTGATGAATCCTCATGGTGTTCATGGGATCCCTTATATTAAACCCCCCTATCATTTTCTCTAATGGATGGGGGAGTGTATATGTCTGATATAAAATTTAATGAAGGAGGAAATTTAAATAAATTTTCTGTGTACACAATTCCCCTATACTCCAATCAATTTCAACAAACTAGAATATTTTTTATGTTCCTTTCACTTGGAGAAATGTGGGAAAATGTAGAGCCTACCTCCTTAACACTACTTGATGAAGCCATCCTCTGTTTTTCCCTTCTAAAGTTGCTCACTAGAAATCCTATAGATTTCTTGACTGTCTTAGAAAATTATATATTATGGATCAATGGAAAACATAAAATATTTCAGAAATATAAACACAGAAAAAACACATAAAACAAGAGAGACACAGAAATACGTGGTTCACCCAGTTTGGGCTACATCCATAGTGAAATAGCCAGTCCTTCTTTTATTATATTATCTAGCAAACTGAAGAGATACGACCTACAACAAATCCACTGTAACACCCTTTTTTCTCTCAATCTCCTCTCTCTTCCTCACTCAGAATACAGATATGCATAGACGCAATACAATTCCCTCATATATAGTGAGGGGTTGCCTTCTAGGACAAAAAACCCTAAACTAAACATAACTTCCACCTTCAGATCATCTGTCTAATGAATGGCCCAGATTGAGTAGAAATTATTAGACTTTTACAAGGCAATTTTACATATATTTTTAGCTTCGGGGGCACTGCCCCTGAACCCCCGCCGGGGGACTGCTGGTCCCCGGACCCCCCAGCTGGGGGGGATTTACCCCCCTGGACCCCTATGGGGGGGACAAGTCCCCCCCACACCCCCTCGCATGGAGGGGTGTATAGTCTTCCTAGGGTATACATCTAGCTGAAACCTTTGAATACAGAAGATAATCAGGCTCCACACCCAACAATCTCCCACTTGGAGACTGATTATAGCAACTCCACCGCAACTTCATTTTCTAGAAAATGACTCCACTTTGGACCTCATTGTTTCTCATCTTCTTCATCATACTTGAAGACCAATTGAAACGGAGCAGATTCTCAGTTTCTCCTTGGTTACAACTTTTGCTAACATATCTGCAAGATTCTAGCTAGTGTGTATCTTTTCCAGCTTCAACTGTCCATCTTCCAATGCTAACCGTACAAAATGGTACTTGAGATGTATATGTTTAGTCTTGGAATGAAATGCAGAGCTCTTTGCAAGATGTATAGCAATCTGGCTGTCACTGTATAACCTGTCCAACTCCTGCTTGTTACCCAATTCATCCAAAAACCTTTGTAACCAAATCATTTCTTTACTAGCCTCTGTAGCAGCAACATACTCTACTTCTGTTGTTGAAAGTGCAACAACATTTCGGATTTTTGAAACCCAACTGACAGCTGTTCCACCTACAGTAAATACATATCTTGTAATTCTCCTCCTGTTATCTCCATCACCTGCCAGATTTGCATCAACATATCCCTGTAGAGCAATGTTTGAACCACCAAAGCATAATTCTTGATTTGTGGTACCTCTCAAATACCTGAGAATCCACTTCACTGCCATCCAATGTTCTTTTCCTAGATTGTTCATGTACCTGCTTACAACTCCCATTGCATGTGCAATATTAGGCCTTCTGCAGACCATTTCATACATTAAGCTTCCAACTGCTGATGCATATGGAAGTTTAGACATATGAGCCATTTCTTCCTGAGTCTTAGGACATGCCTCCTTACTTAATTTGAAATGGCTAGCCAAAGGTATACTAACTGGTTTTGCATTCTTCATATTAAACCTTTTCAACAGCTTTTCTATGTACTCACTTTGAGACAATGTTAATTTGTGATTCTTCCTATCTCTAGTTATTCTCATAACAAGGATTTCTTTTGCAGCACCCAAATCCTTCACTGCAAATGCAATTTTCTTTTGAGCACATTTATCTCTTACATGTACAACCTGCAACAAGCATGTCATCTACATACAATAACAATATAATATAGCTGCCATCATTTTGCCTTTCGAGATAAACACAATGATCAGAGTGACATCTAGTATAACATTGTTAAGACATAAACCTGTCAAATTTTAGATACCACTACCTTAGAGCCTGTTTTAAGCCATACAAGATCTTCTTCAACCTACACACTAGTTTCTCCTTCCCTTTTCCCTCATATCCTTGTGGCTACTGCATATATATCTCTTCCTCCAAATCCCCATGGAGAAAGGCTGTATTTACATCTAACTGCTCAAGATGCAAATCTTTAGCTGCTACTAGACTTAGAATAGTTCTGATTGAAGTCATTTTCACAATAGGAGAAAATATCTCATCAAAATATATACCCTTTTTCTGTGCAAACCCTTTTACCACAAGTCTAGATTTATACCGTTTTCTACCTCCATCTTCTTCCTTCAACTTGTAAACCCATTTATTCTGCAATGCTTTTTTACCTGCAGGCAACCTGACTAAGTCCCAAGTCTGGTTATGTGCTAAGGAGTCCATCTCTTCCTTCATGGCTTGCTCCCACTTCTTCCAGGTTTCTACCTGCACTACTTCTTCATAACATTTTGGTTCACCAGAATTAGTCAATAATACATAATATAATGAAGGAGAGTATCGTTCAAGGGGTCTACTTATCCTGGTAGATCTTCTAACACCACTTTCAAGTGTTTGAGGTGCTTTTTGCTATTGTGGTGGTTTCTATTGTTGTGGTTGTTGATTATTATTATTTTCAGGAACCTTTACTTTTTCAGTGATCTCATCAAGAGCTATGTATTCCTTGTTTTCTTTTTCCTGTTTCTTTTCCTTCAACTGATTCTTATACAAGACCTTTTCATTGAATATTACATCTCTGCTCCTAATTATTTTGTGAATTTCATAATCATATAAGCGATAACCAAAATCATTAACACCATATCCAATAAAGGTACATTTCTTTTATTTTTCCTCAAGCTTTGTTCTATTTTCTTTATTAATATGGACAAAGGCCTCACAACCAAAAGGCTTTAAAAAGGAGTAGTTTACCTTTTTACCTGTCCATGCTTCCTCTAGAACACCACTATCAAAGGAACTTGAAGGCCCTCTGTTTATTAGATAAACAACAGTATCTACAGCATCTGCCCAAAATTGTAAAGGAAATCCTCCATGCAATCTCATGCACTTTGCACGCTCCATGATTGTTTTGTTCATCCTTTCTGACACACCATTTTCTTGTGGTGTTCTTGGAACTATCTTCTCTTTGTGAATTCCATGCTTTGAACAATACCTATCAAAATCATTGCTGCAATATTCACCTCCATTGTCTGATCTGAGACACTTCAATTTCTTTCCTGTCTCAATATCAACCAAACCTTTCCATTTCTTGAAAGTATCAAATACATCAGATTTATTCTTAATACAATAAATCCACGTTTTTCTAGTTGCATCATCAATAAAAGTAACATAATAATGATAGCCACCAAGAGATGATACATGAGCAGGTCCCCATACATCTGTATGCACAAGCTTTAATTTTTGGCTCTTCTTTTCTTTCCCAACTCTAAGGAATCTGACTCTCTTATGTTTTCCATAAACACAATTCTCACAGAATTTTAAATCAACACGCTTCAAACTCGGCAACAAATTTCTTGAGTGAAGAATTTGCATCCCCTTCTCACTCATGTTCTTGAGCCTATGATGCCACAATGCCGTATCTTTTCCTGTAGAGGTTAAAGTATTAACAGAATTAGAAGTACCATTGCATAAATACAATGTACCAACCTTTTCTCCTTTCGCTATTACTAGGGATCCTTTAGTGACCTTCCAGGTTTTATCTGTGAAAGTAGTTACAGAAGCTTCACCTCCGAATTGCCCTATTGAAATCAATTTTTTCTTCAAATCTGGAACATGCCTTACCTTCTTCAATAGCCATTGATTTCCATTTTGCTGTTTTATGAAAACTGTACCCATTCCAACGATTTCACAGGGTTTATCATCACCCACTCGAACTTTTCCAAAATCTCCTTGAACATAATCATGAAAATGTTTCTCATCAGGTGTGGCATGGAATGAGACCCCTGAATCTACCACCCAGGCATCAATAATATTTTCTAATTAAAGAATCAAAGCATCTTGCAACACATCTATTACAGGGAAAAGTGTCTATTTAGAACTGCTCTATCCCACTAAGGTGTGACAGCTGCCTTAGAAACAAACAGAGAAAAACTACTTTTGTTTTTCCTTTATGAATTATAGATAGAGAGGAACAGAAAGACCAACCTCTGTCTTGCGCTAATCCTTCAATTCGATCCCTCTCCTCTCCGATAGTCCTCAGCTACCTGCTCCCTTGCACGCCCAGCTTCACAAAGTACCTGTAAGATCACAGAAGCATAGCACTATACAAAGACATGGATCTATAATCATAAACAATCTAGGATCAGATATAAATTGACCATACAAATGTAACAAGCATCAATGATACAAAAGCATGGAGGAAAACTCAAATAGTTTTTATTGATAAACAAGAAAAGATCCAGGAGGAGTTACAACCAGTTGCTCCGACCCAGCATCAACCTCCCAGCAAAGAAGCCCCTCTTCACCTCAAACAAAGCTTAGATCACCCAACAATCTGATGTTTGTCTCTAGAAACCAACAACAATTCCTTACAATATGCAAAATTCCAGCCTCTGGATCTTTGGGATGAGGGATCCATATATAGATATCTGTAAGGGGGATGAGTCAGCTTGTGATTTGATTAGTGTCTTCTCTCTGACTGAGGGCCTCTTACTCATCCTTGGTTGAATTCAGTGAGGCAAGTGTCACAGGAGAAGATTCTGAAAGCTTCCATTGTCTCTCCACCTCGTGGAATGATACTACCATTTGTCATTTCTCGCCCATCACACCCCACAAAAGAGACTTTTGAAATTCAACGCACCCTCACAGTGTATTTAGGTGAGATGCAACGCACTTAGCCAGTGGAGTAGCTGCAATGATCCTATTTTGACCAATTCTGAGCAGTTTATCATGGAGAACTTCTGGGAGAAGATGTAGTCTATTGACCTTGTTCCTTTAGGGGTTAGAACAACACTTTTAGGGACTTAGGAGCCCTTGGTTTATGGACATTTCATGCTTGGGGTTGTAGGGCACAAAAATGTCTATAACAGTTGCCCCCTAAAGTATAAGGCTGTTAACCTTTTGGTGTCGGGTGAAATGCTTTATTATGAGGATCCATAGTTCTTTCAATGCTAGGAGGAGACCTGTAATAAGATACAATACAATACATTATCTTCATACTATTTTCATGATCTAGCTGAGGCTGGCATTCCCATGCTCAGTTTTATAAATTCATTTTTATGTACATAGGATAGACAATCGTCTGAGTGTAGACTGATGATTCTGATAGATCCATCATCCTTTTGAGTGGATGATTATCTGTGCAGCAATGATGTACATTTAATGTCTTTATTTCCCTGAATATATATCGCAGCCCGGATGGATGAAACTAGATCTGGGGTCTTCAATCTCGTCTGATCTTCACTCTAAGTACAAGTCGATCCAGGTGAGAAATGCTCTGAAGTCGAACATGGAAAGACATCGCTTGATTACCAGTCAATGATGTAAACTGTTAACAAGCACGAGAGGAATCACCGATAATGATAATGACCCTCAAGGTACTGCAGTACAATTCACGTGGTGTGAATAAAGGACTTGGCGTCGAACACCACGCAAAATCTTTCGGTCGAAGGCCATTGATGTAAACCTATCGCCGGAAGTGAGAAACTTGCCATTGAGGCATGCAAGCTTCAAAGTACTGAATGGGGTGTTCCTAGATCAACTTCTTGGATAATGAGCTGACGTCGACAAGAAGTGATCCGTCACAGGAGGGCCTTAATGAATCCCACATCAATGACACGGAACGGAGTAAATGATTTTAATGGAGGTGAAAATGATCTGGTGATATAATGTTCAGGGTGGCGGTCATGAAAGAATGGAGTATAATGTATGGTAGTGGGTGAGACACGGGTGAATTCTCTGAAAGACTTCTCTTGAACATATCGGCGACACTGATGTGATGGATTGGTAGCATTAACCCCAAATATGGATGGTATGGCGTGACCATGGTGATGTGACCGGTGAATGAAACAACCCAACCCGACTCGGACATGGAGCGGAAGTGTCATGTTCAAGAGCGACTTGCTACCAACAAAGTTTCTTTAAGTTTTCTTCCCAATTTTTCCCCAGTCATTGCTGACCAGTACCTCTTTATTTTTGTCAAGCTTGAGGAGGATAACATAGGCTTGTTCTATAATTTTCCCTTCGGGCAAACCCATCGCTATGTTTTAATGAGCCTAGTGATAGTGAAACTCGTTCTCGTCTATAGACAAGTTTGTCGCTATTAATATTTTTAACGAGTTTAACGACAAAGATAACTCGGTCCTTTTCAATTTTAGAGAGTCTAAAAAGGAACGTAAAGGTAACTCCAAATTTCCTTTTTCGTCATCTAATCCCTTAAGTCTGAAAAAGTATAAAACAATACAAAAGGGATGAATTTTCGATACTTTTAACGAGCCGAACAAAACAAGCGCTCGATCTTTTTGAGTAATAATCCCCTAGGTCCAAAAAGATTAAAATATAGAGGAGGGATAACACTTCCTGTCCCTTTAATGAGCTGGAGAGGCCAATGGCTCGGCAATCCTTTCATATTTTACGAGTCAGTTGAAAAGAGCTTAAAGGAGACTCGTCTTTTGAGGAACGAGTGATAAAATGGGTAGCAGCTGATTCCAGGTAAGGTTTGGAATTTTCCAATCACGGCAGTGTCACAAGGATGGCTAGTGAAATCACTCTTCGCAGCTGTTCCTCAAAATGGGTAAAAAATCAAATGGAGGTGAATGATCGGCCAATGAAAAAGTGGAGGTGACGGTGCAAACACAACCAAGGCTTTAATGGCTGAAGTACTGCATTCACGATGGTTATTTACCGGGGAATAGTTCATTTTTAACGAGCTTAAACGCGGGGGGAAACATTTGCTCATGTCTTATGTTTATTTTTTAACGAGCTTGAACTATGTGCTAAAACTGCTCGATTAATCCAGTCGTGTGATAAGAATGTCTCATATAAAATGGAAATTTTTAGATTTTTGCCCCACATCCTTTCTTTATGCAAGTTAGGAAACGACCAATCCTATGAGTTTAAAGGGTTAGAGGACCTACAAATTTAAAAAAATAAATAGTCGCTCTTCGCTTTCACTCCAAAAGGTTTGCATGCCCCCAGGTATAAAACAGAATTTCAATGTTACCCCTTCTTTAGTCCGTTAAAACATTTGTTTTACCGAGAGAGGCCTACCTCTTACAGGTTACCCAAAGATTGTTCTATTCATAGCGCAAACAAAACACTTCTTCGGTGATGTCTACCGAGATAAACAAAGGTGAGTGAAGGAGGCTACTCCACTCACATAACTTTGACAAGAGAATCTTGTTCTAGAATAACCCCCTCTTCCAATCATGGACAGGAGTACAGACTAGTCATATTCTCTCGTAGAAACCTACCCTATACCCGGAGTTTTCCTGCCGAAGCAGACCAGGGTGCATGCCCCCTGGGTTTTAGTCATGTCCCTCTGAATCACTCGCGCTCATCGGCTGGAAGGACTGGAGATTGAGACATTTCTTGCATGAAAAGACCATTTAGGGATGGTATATGACTATTTGCTATGCGTGATCCAGGAAATGAAAACTGGTCTACGAGCTTGACCACTCTTCCTTCGTGCGGAAAACACATCACTCTAAAGAGTGATGAGACAATGGCTCTCATGCAATAAATATAGTCTCGTCCAAGGAGTAGGTTGTAATCCAGGGGTCCTTGAGCTACCATCACGTTCATGTGAACGCTTTTCTTTCTCAATGTTATGGGCACATCGGGAAGGATCCCTAACGGTCGACTAGTTCCTTTATCAAAGCCTGTTAGATTTCTCATCTCAGGCAAAAGCGATGGCGAACCAAGCGCTTTCCAAGCAGTTGAGGAAAGGATACTCACAGAAGCCCCCTCATCTATGATGGTACCAGCCATAACCATTCTATATATTTGAACAATAATTCGGAATGGTACACTAGCTGGTAAGCGGGGTCTGCCTAGTTGATTCCAGTTGAAGGAGACAACTAGTTTGCTTGGAGGTGGGACTGAATAGACGGCCGGGTACGACTCTGATGAACTCCCTTCCTGTGGTAAAGAAACGAGTAAATTGCCCCCATGTTCGTTGGAGTCTGTGCTTATGAAAAGAATTTGGACAGTGTCATCCCTGTTCTCTTCAGTGATTGTATCATCTGAAGATGGAACCTCTGAAGGCAAGACCGGGTCAACTGCCGCCTCGACCTTTTGACTTTCATTTGGTATGGATTCAGATGGTTTATCTTCAATGATAGATGCTTCAGCCGACCACCTGAGCAGGCCAGCCCGATTTTCAACTGGTGACGGACTCGGCAAGAGTTTTTTATATCCAGGAGGAAGTCGTAACGGTGAAACCGGACGATCATCCAAAACTCTTTTAGCTTCGTCTAAGAAGGGACAACAGTGGATGGCGTGATCACCTTCGCACAGTTTAAAAGGAAATCTATATTTTCCTTTTTGTCCTGGGGCTTCACTTTCACTAGTTAACGATGTGTTTTCAACATGATCATCAGAGGTTGACGACACTGGGTTGTGCAAACGGGGAGACCAGTCCCTTAAGATCCGAGGGATACAAGGACAATCTCTGTGATAGTGGTCTCCTTTGCAAATGACACATGGCGATTTAGGCCTTGTCGGTGTAGTGTGTGGATTTTCGCTAGACGACACTCGTTTGCCCCCATTCGCTTTTGGCTCCTTCTTCTTCTTCTCTTTCTTCTTCTTTTCCTTCTTCTCCGTAGGTACTTGACTTTTGGCTTTACCAGCCCCATCAAGCGAAGAGGAAGGAGGAGAGGAAGAATTAGAGGAAGTAGAAGGTTGGTGGGTAACTCTGGACTCGTCTATCTGCTGATTCGATTGTTCAGGAATAGTGGTGTTCTGAACGACAGAGGTTGAGAAGAGCCATACAGGAAAACCAATTGTCAGTCCTGGAAGCGACAATGTGGCCATATGGGGTGCACCAACATCTCCCCAAGAGGAGAAGGGACTAGGATTTCCTCCAAGGGGAATTCCTTGGTTGGTGGACTCCATTTTCTCAACCCAAGATCAACGTAGGAAAGGGGGAATGAATATTCCATTTAAAATAAATTTTAGACGCTTTGACACAACTTGTTTTTTCAGTTTTTAAGAGTCGAGAAAAAAAAAAGATGACTCTATTCTCCTTTGATTTTTAATGAGCCTGAAGTGACAAGTGCTTAGATGGACCTTTTCCGTTAAGGAGTCTGAAAAGGAATGAAAGGGACTGCTCTGGAAATCTAGGTAGAGGGAGTACCAAACCAATCGCAAAACTGCAGAATACTTTTTATGGTACGGCAGTCAATCTTCCTGAATGTTGTGTTCAATGCATTGCGATCGATAGGGCGGAAGACACGGCTTCCTATGGATAAAGGATTAAGCCTATTGGGGTCTCCCAAAATATACTCGACGGTACGTGGGAGCACAAGTCCGTACTGGCACTTATCGTCTCAAAGTGGAGGAATCACCCAACCATCAATGAGAACAACAGTTACCAGGCTTTACGACGCCATAATACGTCTCTAGCCTAGACCTCTAAATGTTGTGCATTAAGTTCCAAAGCGTTGTTATATTCATTGAATTTATTTTAAGTTGATCGTTTTTATGAAGTTTTCCTTTTGGGTTCACCACGAGATGTAGATGTAACTCCTAAAATGCAATCTAAGATGATAAACAAACTTTATATCTCTTTTATGCAATGAAAATCCTAGCTACTAGGGAAAAGAAAGACAAAATCTTTTCACAAAGAGCAAAGAGCACACTCTAAAATGCACTTTCGTAAATCAAGCCAAACAGACTGTCTATATGAAAATGCACATGCATTTATTTGTTTTCGACTTTCTTAGTATATGGATGCTAAAAAGAAAGTTGATGCACAAATCTGAATTTCTTTTCAAGCGACAAACATAAACAAGTTTCTTTTCGAAATCAAAAAATGGAGACGATTACAACACCTTACGATTTTGAAATGACTACTTGTTCTTGACACTAGAAAATTAAAAATTTAGACCAAAAGCAATAGTAACAGGATAATCGACCATCAACAGAAATCAAACTTTTTCCTATGATTGAAATCGACACTTGCGACAGATTCAAATCAAAGGATGACAGTACGACTATGCTACTTTTGCAAAGGAGAACTGTAAATGACTCAGAAAACACACAAAAACATCTACAGTTCTTTTGTACAAAGGAGGCGGAATAATAGCAAGGAAAAGGAGTTTCAAACAGACATATACTGATCACAGGCAGCAAAATTCAGGAATAGAACTGGAAAGAATGAAGCACAGAACCCACAGCTGCATAGAGCTAGTCTGATCAGCACACCTGTAACACAGAGAATCTGAAATGTAGTGCAGGTTTTCCACTCGGGAAGTGCGCTGAAATTCAGAATCTCTTAACAGTACCTGCGCTGGGCCAGAAACGAGACTCTGTTCGGGTTCCGGGTCACAATTTGCAGTTCAGTTCTTAGGTTTTGGCCGAACAAAAAGCAATCAGTAATGCAACAGTCAGGGGTATATCTAAGGAGGATCTAAGAGCTATCACAAGGGCAATCAGATAGTTTGTGAATCAGTTGTTTAAATCATAAACAGATCAAGTGGATTGATTGAAGCAGCAATTATCTACTTTGCATTTGTTATGACAAATGCAGTTCGAATGCTACTTGTAAGTTTATGAAATAGACAACAAGGAATGATAAACAAACAAACTAATTAGTTCCCCAGTGGAGTCGCCATTTCGTTACAGGGAAAAGTGTCTATTTAGAACTGCTCTATCCCACTAAGGTGTGACAGCTGCCTTAGAAACAAACAGAGAAAAACTACTTTTGTTTTTCCTTTATGAATTATAGATAGAGAGGAACAGAAAGACCAACCTCTGTCTTGTGCTAATCCTTCGATTCGATCCCTCTCCTCTTTGATAGTCCTTAGCTACCTGCTCCCTTGCACGCCCATCTTCACAAAGTACCTGTAAGATCACAGAAGCATAGCACTATACAAAGACATGGATCTATAATCATAAACAATATAGGATCAGATATAAATTGACCATACAAATGTAACAAGCATCAATGATACAAAAGCATGGAGGAAAACTCAAATAGTTTTTATTGATAAACAAGAAAAGATCCAAGAGGAGTTACAACCAGTTGTTCCGACCTAGCATCAACCTCCCAGCAAAGAAGCCCCTCTTCACCTCAAACAAAGCTTAGATCACCCAACAATCTGATGTTTGTCTCTAGAAACCAACAGCAATTCCTTACAATATGCAAAATTCCAGCCTCTGGATCTCTGGGATGAGGGATCCATATATAGATATCTGTAAGGGGGATGAGTCAGCTTGTGATTTGATTAGTGTCTTCTCTCTGATAGTTCTTGCTTCCACTTGGAGACTGAGGGCCTCTTACTCATCCTTGATCGAATTCAGTGAGGCAAGTGTCACAGGAGAAGATTCTGGAAGCTTCCATTGTCTCTCCACCTCGCGGAATGATACTGCCATTTGTCATTTCTCGCCCATCGCACCCCACAGAAGGGACTTTTGAAATGCAACGCACCCTCATAGTGTATTTAGGTGAGATGCAACGCACTTAGCCAGTGGAGCAGCTGCAATGATCCTGTTTTGACCAATTTTGAGCAGTTTCCCATGGAGAAATTCTGGGAGAAGCTGTAATCTGTTTACCTTGTTCCTTTAGGGATTAGAACAACACTTTTAGGGACTTAGGAGCCCTTGGTTTATGGACATTTCATGCTTGGGGTTGTAGGGCACAAAAATGTCTATAACAACATCACCTATTACATTCGCTTCATGATTAGTTTCTTGTTGCGCATCTCCTTCTTTTCCCTTCCAAGACTTGCAGTCTTTCTTCAGGTGTCCTTTCTTCCCACATTTCCAACACACTATCCCCGATCTAGACTTGGATCTTCCTTTTCTTGAATTACTACGATATCCTGGGCTCTTTCCTCCTTCCATTTTTCTTCCCCTAGACTTTGCACTCAAAGCATTACCTGATGTCTCACCGAAGCTTTTCCATCGCATTTCCTCACTAAGGATTGCACCGACAACATCATCAAACTTTAAAGTAATAGATCCAGAGACAGAGTTACTAATGGCCATAACTAAACCATTCCAACTTTCTGGCAATGGGCACAGAAATAACAGAGCCCTAACTTCATCATCAAAATTTACCTCTACAGAAATTAACTGACTTGTAACTTTATTAAAATCATTTAAATGATCAATGAAAGATCCACCCTCCAACATCTTCATATTAAATAAACGATTCATAAGAAATACCTTATTTGAGGCCGAGGATTTTTCATATAGTTTGGCCAATGCTGACATTAAACCCTGTGTTGTCGTTTCCTTTGAAATATTAAACTCTATCGACACCGCTGGGCACAGCCGTATTGTTCCAAGTGCCTTTCTGTCAAGAATATCCCATTTTGTGTCTATCATACTCATTGGCTTCTTTTTCTTTCCGCTCAATGGTAGGTACAGATCTCTCTGATATAGATAATATTCCATCTGCATCTTCCACAGCTAGTTTTTTTGGCCGTTGATTTTTTCGACCCTAAACCTACCATCTTCCGACATTGCTCCCACTCGAACCAGGAACCCTTCTCTCCTGCAAGTTTATCAGCCAAATAGACCTTTGGCTCTAATACCAGTTGTAATAAAATTATATATTACGGAGCAATGGAACACATAAAATATTGCAGAAATATAAACACAAAAAAAATGCATAAAACAAGAGAGACACAGATATACGTGGTTCACCTAGTTTGGGCTACGTCCACGGAGAAACAACCAATCCTTCTTTTATTATATTATCTAGCAAACTGAAGAGATACAACCTACAGTAGATCCGCTATAACACCCTCTTCGCTCTCAATCTCCTCTCTCTTCCTCACTCAGAATATAGATATGCATAGACGTAATACAATTCCCTCATATATAGTGAGGGGTTGCCTTCTAGGACAAAAAACCCTAAACTAAACATAACTTCCACCATCATATCATCTGCCTAATGAACGGCCGAGATTGACTAGAAATTACTAGACTTTTACAAGGAAATTTTACATCTATTTTTAGCTTCGGGGTGCTACCCTTGAGCCCCCGCCGAGGGATTGTTGGCCGCCAGAGCCCCCAGTCGGGGGAGATTTACCCCCCCAGACCCCCGTGGGCGGGACAAGTCCCCCCCACGTGGAGGAGTGTATAGTCTTCATGGGGTATACATCTAGCTGAAACCTTTGAATACAAAAGATAATCAGGCTCCACACCCAACAGACTGTATCCTGTAGGATCCTATAGGTAGTCCTACGTAGGAAGAAAACAAAATTTTCCTTTCCTTTAGATTTCTTGAGGGCTGAGAGAAATTTTTCTAGTGTGTGCCTCGAGAATGTGAATGCTTCTATGCATGGGGATCAACATTTATTTCCTCATATGGGGGATTTGAGTGAGGTGGTGTGCTGGAAACCAAGGTACGAATATCTATTTTTGGACCGTTGGTCCCACTACCACATCATCACTCTCTTCACCTTGTAATCAACTCCCACTTTGGTCATCCATAGCTTAACTACTTTCAACCTCATCCTTCTTTTCCTTGACTTGACTACTGCCACGTGTAGAAGGACTAACTGCTCTTTCTTCATTGATTGAATGAAGGTGTCCAAGTTAACTGGTGACCTTTCACCTATAAACCAACTCTTTCACAACTTTTACACGATTTGATCACATTATGCGAATGAGAGAGTGTAAACGAGATACTTACCTATGGTAATGATACCTTGGTGCAATTTGTTGAAGAAATGAAGTCCTTGTTGTGTGTTGGCTGCATGTGATTTTATCCCTTTTTTTATTGTCCTTTAATTATTTTCTTTGATGTGAAGGTACCTGGTGTCAATGATGATGATGTTCATGCTGTTGATAGGCTCTAGATGAGCTTCTTCTACGTTTTGATCTCCATGCTTGAAACTGACAACAATCTGTGATTTTTGTTTTGTGGGATACGCTGCTACAGGATTTCCTACAAGATGTCCTGTAGCCGCTTCTCCCTCAAAAAATTTAATCATTTTCTACTTCTAGTACCTGAGGATGATTGGCATGGGTAGAGAAGGGGTCTACGGATTTGTGCATGAGGGAAAACTGTAATTTTTTTGAAAATTGACTTTTGTGATGATTGTAGGGATGATCATGGTGGAGAGAGGTATGTTGATGAGATGGTGAGGTAGGGATTATTTTTTTTTTTGACATGGGCAGGTCATTCCCTTGCTCTAGGGCTACTTCTTTTAGGATTCCCAAGCCACTTTAAATCCTACAGAATCATCATGTAGGTTTTAAGGGAGTCCTATAGGTTTATAGGGAATCCTATAGAAAACACATAACCCTTGCAAAATGAGGCAAATGAGTGGAAAAATGAAAGGAATAATGGAATGATGAAGGATAACGACTGGAGAAATAAAACGTGAGCTGGACAGGTCCCTTTTGATTCTCCACTATTTCTCTGATTGTCCTCTTGCCGACTTGCAAAGAATGTTGTCATAATTTTTCTTTTCTCTTTTTATTTATTTATTTTTTTTAATTTTTTTGTTGAAAATAACTAGTCTGCCTCCAAGAGGTTTTCATCCTTGCTGCTTGCCTTGGGCGCTTGAAGAGAGGTTTTCACCCAGAGATCTTTTTATTTCTATTTTTTTTTACACCATTGGGCCGACTCAATAGGTTTTCAACCCAACAGTGGGACTCAGGCGCCTCATGGAGGTTTTCGCCTGAGTCTCCTTATTTTTCTCTTTTTATTTCCTTTTTTCTTTTTCTCAGTGGCTTGATGAGGTACAAGCTGAGACTTGCTCCACCACCATCACTGATTTTCTGATACCATCAATTAACTCTTGCTTTGACAATGGCCTCTTGTAAACTTTCAATCCGTGCACATTAACAAGTAAAGGAATGGCCTCTGCATCTATGGTTCTAATCTGCACTGAAACATTATCATGACATTTCTCTATGACATAAGGCCCTAACCATCTAGTCTGTAACTTTCCCTTAAAGTATTTGTATCTAGAATCATATAACAAAGCCTAATGATGTTCTTGAAATTTCTTTTCCATGATGTTCTTGTCATGCCATATCTTCCTCTGAATTTCAATTACCTCTGTGTGTAGGAGGGCCTTCGTAATGAACTCATTCAACTGGAGCAGTCTCTCTTTTTGTGCACTTCTGAGATCTAGATCTAGTTGGGATGCCATCCTCAATGTATTGTACTCAAATTCAATGGACAACAGGGCCTTCTTCCCATAGACCAACTCATAGGGTGTGAATCTAGTGGTGGTCTTCCAGGTGGTATTGTAGGCCCAGGTGGCCTCAACTAATCTATCTGCCCAATATTTTCTGTTGCTGCTAACCACTTTGGTCAGAATGCCCTCCAGTGCTCTGTTGGTCACCTCCACTTTCCCATTAGCTTGTGGGTGATAGGGATTGGAGGTTCTATGCTTGATATTTTGATGGCTTAACAACTATTCAATCATGTTGGATGTAAACTAGCTACCTTGATCAGTGACCAATTCTCTAGGATACCCAAACTTTTAAAATATATTTTCCCTTAAGAACTCATCCACCTTCTCTTCTATTGTTGCCTTGATTGCCTTGATTGCCTTGATTTCAGCCCACTTAGTTCGATAGGCAAGGCACACAATGATGTACTTCCTTTTCTTAGAAAGAGGATCAATAGGTCCAATGAAATCGATGCCCACTTGTCAAATGGCTTGAAATTCACTTGTAGAGGCATTTTGTCCCTTGGAGTATGCTTTCCCATCCTTTAGCACCGATCACACTGACTAGTGTATCTTCTCACATCCTGATGAAGAGTGGGCTAGTAATAACCAGCTTGTAACACCTTGAATTTTATCCTCTTTGCTGCAAAGTGACCTCCACAAGGCCCATCATGATAGGCCAGAAGGATGTCAAAGAATTCCTCCTCCCTGACACATCTTCTTAGAATTTGATCCAGGCCTAGTTTGAAGAGGTTGCCCCCAATCCAAGTGGATTGGGCACTCTTCCTCACAATATTTATTTTCTCTTTGGAGGACAAATTGGGTGGGAACTGTGTAGATATCAAATAGTTTGCTATGTTAGCAAACCATGGAGAGAGAACTGAAATGGCGAATAAGTGTTCATCCGGTAACTGATCATCAACCATTCCTTCCTCACCTGCAGGGAAAGTTAATCTGGAAAAAAAATATACAAGAACATTTTCCTTGCTAGGATTATCAACATTAGTTAGATCAAACTACTATAATAAAAGTAACCATATAATAATCCCAACATTCACATTAGGTTTATTCATTAAATATTTAATTGCAACATGGTTAGTATGTACAAATTTTTGATAACTTGTAATCTAATGCCTAAATTTGTTCAATGAATGCATAACAGCCAGGATCTTCTTTTCGATCACTCTATATTTAAGTTCGGCCTTTGACAGATTCTTACTAATAAAGTGAATGGCATAAGGCAATTTTTCATCTATCTGGCCTAGAGCTACTCCTATGGCTTTGTGTGAGGCATCAACATGTATATGAAAAGGAAGGGCCCAATTTAGGCCTCGGAGAATCGATGAAGTGGTTAACTTGTCCTTTAGGGTGTCCAAGGACTCTTAATAGCTTTTTGACCAGACAAACTCGGAGTCTTTGGCCAACAACCCAAATAAAGGAGAAGCTAACTTACTGAAGTCTTTTATGAACCTCCGATAGTATCCAACTAAACCTAGAAAACTTCTGACATCTCTCTGATTTTGCAGAGGTGGGACCCTTTGGATGATAGCTATTTTTTTTGCGTCCACCTGTAGTCCTTGCTGGGATATTGAATTACCTAGCACATTACCTGCAGTCATCAATAACTCACATTTTTCGGGGCTAAGAGATAGGCTCATTTCAATGCATTTGTTTAGCACCTTGCCTAAGTTGGATACAACCTCCTAGAAATGACACCCATAAGGTCTAAAATCATCCATATAAATCTCTACTTCATCATGGACTAGCTCAGAAAAGATAATCAAGACTTCTCTCTAGAGAGTGGTAGGAGAATTGCATACGCCAACATGAAGGACACTATAGGTGAAATACCCCAAAGACAAGTGAAGGTAGTTTTAGCCTTGTCTTCCAGGCTGATATGGATTTGATTGTACCCGCTGAATCCATCTAGGAAAAAGAAAAATGTTTTCCATGCGAGGCCATCAGCACTTGTCAATGAAAGGCAGAGGGAAATGGTCATTCTTTGTGGATTTTTTTAACTCTTTGTAATCGACACAAATACTCCACTTACCATTTTTATTTGGAACCAACACCAAAGGAGAGACCCATTCACTATCTGAGATAGGCTAAATGAATCTTGCATCTAGCATATTTTGCAGTTCTTCTTTGACTATATCCTTGAGAGTTGGATTCATCCTCCTTTGGGGTTGTCAGATTGGTTTGCAACCTTCTTTAATATAAATGAGTACACATTGAGGGGTGCACTCCCTTCATTTCTTTGTAACTCCATGCAAAGGCATCGAGATGTTCCTTTAGCATGTTGCACAACCTTTATTCTTGGTGAAAATAAAGCGATGGGTTAATTTTCAAAGTTCTATCACGACCGAATTCTATGGTTTTGACATGGGTAGGGTTGGAATCAGCTAAGGAGAGATCAATATGACAGTTGTTTTGGGTTTCCTTTACTACTTATTCTAAGGACAATGTACTAGGACTTGGAATTTGGAGTATGTGTTCAATCAAATAATCGTCATCTGGTTGTCCTCCTCCCATGGTTGTTTCTAAGCTATAGAGTTGGGCGGAATAACCTTCATCTTATTCCTCCAACTCCAACCATAAAGGTAAGTCATGCTCTAGAGATCTCTGGGTAGGAGGGTATAGGACTAACTGCTTGGACATACACCCACTTTTTATAGTCATATTTCCAGCCCCAGCTAATCTAGGCATTGACAGCGGCTAACTAGGGACTCCTAAGGATGAGAGGGTAACCAGTAAGCTTGGCCTTAGGCTAGAGAACTATGAAATCTGTAGGGTACTCCCAAGCGTCATTGGAGACCATCACATCCTCCATAATCCCCTGAGGGGTCACTGTGGAGCAGTCTGCAAGTTGTAGGACTGTTTTGGTCTTTCTGAATGAACCCTGGAGGTTGAGCTTGAACATGGTGTCCTTGGTCATCACATTAATGGTAGCCCCAAGATCAATCAAAGTGTGGGGGACAATGGTGCTATTGATGTGCACATATACTACAGAGCTTCCAAGGTCCAAATACTTTGGACAGATTACCTACCCCAACATTATGTCGGACAGTTGTCCAATGACATTAATGGTAGGGGCATCTCTTTTTTAACTCCATGGATGCTTGAAACACTTCTCCTTAATCAAATTGTTCTAAATAGGTACATATTTTATAGCTTGGAGAAGTGGAATTTTATCACATAGATTTTTCAGTTCTCCCAAAAGTTCAGTCTCTTTTGGGGTAGGTTGGAGTGGTTGGGTTAATCTCTTAGGAAAGGGTGGTGGATTTACATTAGGCATGCTTTCCTCTCTTTCTTCCTTAACCTCCCCAGGTGGAGGTAGAGGTTGGTTTTCTGGGAGTACTCTCCCAGATATCAGGTTGATTTCCTAACCTCCATAGCATAAGCAAGATAAGATGTCTCTCCACTGTATACTTGTTGTGCCTATCTATTGTTTAGGTTCAAATTTGGCTGGGCAGGCATCTGGGGTTGTTTAGGTGGAGAAGGGTGTGAAATATGTGGTTGAGTAGGTGGTGAAGGAAATAAAGTTGGAGCATTGTTGTATGGGGGCCGCCACCCCTAGGGCAGTGTATTCCACTGAGGTTGTGGCGGAGCATATGGTTCAAATGACTGGCTGGTTGGTTGGGAATGATACTGCGGTGCAAAGGACCTAGGAGGAGGTGTAGACTAGGAAGGTGAGCAGGGGGGCCCCAAGAGGGAATGGATGTGGTCTGGTTGGGGTTGTAATATGCATGGGATGACCCTTTCATTCCTTGCTGGTATGGCCAAGGCGCATGAGGTCTCCTTTGATTTATGTAGCAGAGCTCTTCGGTCACCCCTTCAGCTCCTTGATATACAACTTTTAGTCAAGGTAGGGAAGGGAACTTGTCTATGGAGTGGTTTTCTTCACATATTGAGCAGATTTCAATCAAATTCAATGGACATTAATTCCTAGGGTGACTCCTTGTGCATCTAAAGTAGAAAATGGCTAAGGCTCTCTCTGCTTCCTCCTATTTTCACTTAATGTGCATAATGTCAATCTGTAGGGCAAGGGTTTGCAACATCTCACTCTTGAAATCCTCCAGCATGTTTCAAATTTCACCCTTGTGATGAGCCTCATCATTGGGTAATTATATGGGCCTTAATTCACCTCCTAGCTTATTCAAACCAACTATTCTCACAACTTATTGCATACTTTTGAATATATTTTGTTTATGAGATAAGTTAGAGTTGGATATTTTGATTTGTGGTCTAATGTACATTTAATGCAGGATTAAAGGATAAAAGCAAGGAATTTTGGCAAAGACCTTGGTCAAAACTCGAATGGGACAATGGAGAGGAATTATAGGAGGTAAATCCTGCTCATTTACTACCCCTCCATTCGAATATTCCTCCATCATCTCGGAGTGCAAACAACCAAATCATGAGGACTAGAAGGCAGTTGAGCAAGTGAAAGACAAAGCACCAATTTAAACTTTATCTCAAGTTTGGGAGCCGAGCCTCCCTAAGTTTAAGGAAGTCATTGGAGACTTCAGATGTATAGGTAGAGAGGTCTAGGACCTCAGTAGGATTTGGAGTTTTGATTGTAAAACTCTACTCTATTTTCAAGTTGCAAGACTTGTGACAGTTTTTGATGTAATCCATGGTTTTGATAATAAGAATGAGTTTTGTTTTGAGCCAGCATTGAGCTAACTCAGAGGGCTAAAGCTCTTGGGTGAGGGCCCAATCCTATCATCCAAGGCTCCTCTTTACTATACATGTACGCTAGCATAGATTCATGATTTAATTCTTCATTGTTGGAAATAATACTGAGAGGGGGGGTGAATCAATATTAGCAAGTCAATAATTTATCATTTCCATAATCATATTCATATACGCTACTTCAGTTAATGGAACTCGCGTGTATACACAACTGTGTTTAAGGAAACTAGCGTATATCCTGCAAAATTATGATTCAGTTAACTCATCATATGTTGATCTTTAATTAGTGCATCAGACCCATATAAACAGTAACCAGGTGTAGTAAAAACAGAATAGACAATCACACACATGAACACAAGATATAAGTTGGAAACCCAATGTGGGTGAAAACCACCTGCTACAATCTTCTCTATCTTCTTTTTAATAAGAAACTTATTTTTACAATTTTTTTACTGGTGTAGTCTTATACCAATATGCATGCTTCTACCTGCAGAAGGCTACAACATTCTCTCATTCTCCAGCTTCTCTTCGAAGGGAGCTACAACCCCCCAGCTATTGTACTAGCTAATATGTTTACTAGTACGTAGGTGCCAACCTACAGAAGGCTACAACCTTCTCTTTTCTTCCAGGGACCACGTTTCATAAATTTTCAGACTGGATCCATCAATCACATTATTCAATCATCAAATATATCTACATCAAACAATCTCCTTTGCACCAACCACAACTGAATCAATCAATCACTTTGACAACCATTCAATCTGATCTTTTAGAATGTTGTAACCAGAATACAATAACTAGAACCCAAGCCAGAACCCAGAACACTACAACAGCAAGCAGAAGTAGCTAAAACATGTTTTATGAGGTATACGCTACTTCCATGTGTCAAACCTGCGTGCATACGCTCTTTTCTCAAGGCGAACCTGCGTATAGATCTACAAAACAAATTTTAGATGTATATGTTGTTTTGATATACAGAATCAGCATGTATACGCGCCTTTTCTAAAGTGAACCTACGTACATATATTTAAATGATGATTTAAACATTACAACAATTCCAGACTTCATTTATACCCGGGTCATCATATTTACAGACTACAACATGCGTCAGTTATTCAAATAAATGATCAAACCACATAAAGATACTTCACTTCAAGCCTTAAGATCTTGACCCATCATTAGATATTATCCTTCATCAACCACTAAGGTTCATCCTTGGTTCAGATCTAGTTATAACCCAATGACCTGTATACCAGATCTTGCTCTTCATCAGATATTCAATACTTGAGTGGCTTTGCCTAATGATCTTCTCCTCCTTTTATAGTCTTAGGCCTTAATACCATGGACCGAAACCACTTAGGACCAATACCTTGGACCAAATACCTCGGACCATATATCTTGGACCAATACCATGGATCAAAATACCACATACCAAAATACCATGGACGAAATACCTTGGACCAAAACTTAGTTTTCCAAGATATACATGCCTTTCATTCTATGAAAGTGCATGTGTATGTATACGCTCCTTTTGGTCTGTTAACCCACGTGTATACACTACTTTGTCAAGGTGAACCTGTGTATACCTCTCTTTGCTTGATTTATAACTCTATGTTGTTAACCTACTGAACTGTGGTCTGTCATTTAAGTGAGTTGCCATCAAGGACAACACCTGTGTCATAGTGCCAAATCTGTGTCATAATGCCAACATTCATTTGCTTAAGTAGTTGCATTTCCATTACAACAGTGTAGAGTAGATTGGTTGTATTTTAGTTTGCTTCCATTTGTGCATTCTTTCAATTAGTAGGTTAGCAAGGATAAAAATATCACCGTAGGGTTGTTAGAAGGTATCTCAGCTTCACCTCCTCCCTCTGGGACCATGACTTGAGGAAGAGACCCTTCAGCAACCCCAAAAATATAGATTTCTAGTTCTTGCATGAGCTTTGGAGTTTTTTATCTTGATTTAGTACTTGGTTCATTGCATTATCATCTTTTTCCATCACTCTCTTTCTGCAATAAGATCTCACTCATGTTCTCATCCCTTCAACACTTTCTTCATGGATAATATGGGGAATTGATTCATGCTTTTCTAGTTTATGAGAATGTATCTTGTTGCATAATTATTGGAAGACACACACGTTTTAAGCATTGCAGGTACTTCAAGAGGAGGTCTAGACTTTATCACCAGCATCCATCTTCCACCTCATCCACCTCAATCATCTCTTGTTCCACCACCACCCTCACTAGTTTTTTTGTCCTTTTTTATTGAAATTCCCCTAGACACATTAAATGAATCTAGCCATCCCTTCTCTTGGATATTGACTCATGAGTGTTCCTAGACCTTATAACACCCTATCCCACTCATCACACACCCTTTCCAAGCTTCCCAACACCTCCAAAACCTAAACATTAGCTCTCGACTGTATCCTGTAGGTTTCCTATGATTCCTATAGAATCATTATGTAGGTTTCTAGTACATCCTGTAGGCTCTCCTGAAATGGTTTGTTTTGAGGCCAAATTGATGGGGAACCTCTAGGAAGTCACAAAAATCCTCCTAGGACCCTTCCACACCATCCAACCACTCCCTAAACTTTCTAGTCATCCTCAACCACCTTCCATCTGTTGGGTTGTGTTATATTCTTTCGACGACTAGCCCATGTAATTAACCGGGGGGTTAGAGGGGGGGGGGGGGGGGGGGGGGAGCCCCCCCTTCGTTATGTTGTTTGCGTAGTATGGGCATCACAAGGGGCTAGTAGCCCCCCCATCCAGGGGGTTTGACACATGGTTTTGTGCATGGTTTTCACACATGGTTTTGGATGCGATGGTTTTCGGTCCATGGTTTTGGACGCGATGGTTTTCGGTCCATGGTATTGGATGCTTTAGCATGTATGAATATGTATTGTAACATTGAAAGGATCATAATTAAAAATCAATCTAGTATTCCTGGTTTTGGGCTCCAACAAAAAATATCTATGTAAATGTGTTTTATGTGTTATGCTCTTGCATTGTTTATTTTCTGTGTTTTAGAATTCGTATGCAGGTTAAAACCTACATTTGGTATCAGAGTTGTTTTGGCTTCAAGGGGATGCCTTTGTTGCTGAGGGGTTTCACTCAGGCTTGTGGTAGACCCTGTTCAGTGGGAGATCTGCGAGATCGATTCTAGTGGTGAAAGAAGACGGCGAGCAGTGGAAAGATAGAGATAGAAAAATTTAATGGTCAGAGTTTTGAGTTATGGAAACTCAATATGGAGGATTTATTGGTGGATAAAGATTAGTGGATCACGATAGATCTAAGCACTAAACCAATGGGTGTGTCCAATGAAGAACAAAAGAAGTTGGATCAGAAGGCAAAGAGAATAATATGATTGTGTGTCTCAAATTCAGTATTGCTGAATGTATTAGGGGAAGCTACGACTAAGGCTTTATGGGACAAGTTAGGGACTTTGTACCAATCTAAGTCTCTGGTGAATAAACTGTTCCTATAGAAAAAGTTGTATAACTTGAGGATGAAAGATGGAGACTCGGTGAGAGAACATCTGAATGCATTTAATACTGTGGTAAGTCAGTTATTATCTGTTGATATTAAAATTTCATATGAAGATAAGTGCATCAGTTTGTTGTGTTCTCTACTAGATTCATGGGATAGTCTAGTTAATGCAATAGGTAGCAATACAACTGCCTTGCAGTTTGATGAAATAGTCTTATCCTTGCTGACAGAGGAGATGAGACAGAAAAATATGGAGAGCCAGAATGGTGATTCCTTGTCTATACAAGGACAGTCCCAAAACAGAAACAAAAATAAGTCATCGAGTGAGAGATCTAAATCTAGAGGGAGATCTAAATCTCCAGGAAAACCTGTAAAGGTGGTGTGCTATAAATGTGGAAAGGAAGGGCACTACAAAAGGGATTGTAAATCTAAAGCTCCTGAAAAAGGAAAGGGATCTTATGATGCTCCTTCTGCAGAGGCGAAAACCACCTCAGATGAAGGTGGGGATGTGTACTTACCTTCTTCAAGTACACATGTAGATCATGAGGCATGGTTGATTGACTTAGGTGCATCCTTTCACTTCACTCCCCATAGAGAGTAGTTCTGTGAGTATGAGAATTACAATGGTGACGATGTCTTCTTAGGGGATGATATGAAGGCTAGAATCATTAGTTGCGGAAAAGTAAAGTTGAAGTTGGAAGGTGGAAGGGTTAGAAAACTTCTGGGTGTTCTGCATATTCTTACATGGGCCAGAAATCTGATTTCCGAAAGTAAGCTAGATGATGTAGGTGTAAAAATAGTGTTCGAGAAGGATACCTACAAGTTGGTTCGGGGAGAATTGGTATTGATTCGGGGAGTTCAAATTGGAACTTTGTACAAGCTGCAAGGTAGAACTATTGTTGATGGGTGCAACAGTTTTGTGGTTCATGAAAGTGGAGTAGAAAATCTAGTGGTCTTTGGAGAGAGGACCATATTGTGGCATCAAAGGCTTGGACATATTGGAGAGAAGGGCCTTCGAATACTTCATGGTAAGGTTATGGTAGAAGGTATGAGTAATAGCTCTTTGGATTTTGATTTCTGTGAAAATTGTGTATATGGGAAGCAGAATCAAGTGAGTTTCCCCTCTGGTGGGAAGAGGGTGAAACAAATATTAGAGCTTGTGCATAGTGATGTGTTTGGACCTGTGAAGGTTCCATGACTGGGTAAGTCTGTGTACTATGTATCATTTATAGATGACATCTCAAGGAATACATGGATATATTTCCTTAAGAAGAAATCTGAAGTCTTTGACAGGTTTAAAGAATTTAACACTCTGGTGGAAAACCAAATAGAGAAGAAGATAAAGGTGTTAAGGACAGATAATGGTGGAGAGTTTTCCAATAAGGAATTTGAAGAATTCTGTAAGAAGTTTGGTACAACATGGTAGAAGAATACTCCATACACACCTGAGCAAAATGAAGTTGTAGAAAGAATGAACAAAAAGTTGATAAAAGGGGAAGAAGCATGATCTGTGGTGCCAGGTGAGGACAGGAATTCTGGGCAGAGGTGGTGGAGACAGCATGTTACCTGGTAAACAGATCACCTTCATCAGCGTTGGAGGATAAGACTCCACAAGAGGTATGGACTGGTAAGAAACCCTCTCTTTCACATTTGAGGGTATTTAGATGTGATGCATATGTACATGTTCTAAAGGAGAAAAGAACCAAGTTGGCTAGTAAATCTGAAAAGTGCATCTTTATTGGGTATAAGGATGGTTTAAAGGGTTATAAGATTTGGAACCCAGTAAAAATGAAGGTTGTGTACAATTGAGATGTGGTGTTCAGAGAGGTGAAATATGTTATTAAAGATGAAGTCCAACCAAAGGAACCTGAGAAGATAGAGTTTGAGCTTAAGGATGAAGAATCAGACTCTATAGCAGAGGAGGAATCAAAAGATGAAGAGCCACAAACTCTGGGTGTTAGAAGATCAGTTCGAGAAATAAGGTAGCCAGAAAGGTATAATCTATCTTCTGTTTGCTCAAATTTTACTTTATCTGTTACTGATGATGATCCCAGAATTGTGAAGGAATCAGTAGATTCATAGGATGGCAAACTCAGGAAAGAGGCCATGGTTGATGAAATGGCATATTTACACAAAAATGAGGCTTGGGATCTGGCAGAGTTTCTAGCTCGAGGGAAACCCATTGGCAGCAAATGGGTGTTCAAGAAGAAGACAAATGCAGAAGGAAAGTAGGAGAAATACAAAGCTTGGTTGGTAGCAAAAGGTTATTTGCAGGTGTCGAGAATTGATTTTGGTGAGATTTTTTCTTGTATTTCCAAGGTAGATTCTATTATATTACTTTTATCTATTGCTGTTGCTTTTGAATTTGAGGTAGAATAGATGGATGTGAAGACAACATTTCTTCATAGGGATCTGGAAGAAGAGATCTACATGAAGGAACCTAAAGGCTTTGCAGTGAGGGGTAAGAAAGAACTGGTATGCAAGTTAAAGAAGTCTCTGTATGGGTTAAAAAAGTCACCCAATATGTGGTATCAAAAATTTGATACATTTATATGGGGACTTGGCTTCACTAGAAGCATAGCAGATCACTATGTGTATTTTAAATTAATTGGTGACTGTGTTATTTATTTGGTCTTGTATGTGGATGATATGTTGCTGGCTAGAAATGATAACAAAATTATGCAGGATTTGAAGACCTAATTGTCCTCCAAATTCGACATCAAAGATATGGGTTCTGAAAACTATATTTTGGGTATGGAAATTAAAACAGATTGGCCAAAGAGGAAGCTCTGGTTAAACTAGAGGAAGTATGTTGAGACAATGTTGTAGAGGTTTAATATGCAGGATAGTAAACCGGTGAAGGTTCCTATTACTGTAGGTGTAAAGGTATCTATAGAACAGTGTCCCAAGACACAAGAAGAGGAAGAGGACATGTCTCATGTTCCATATGCAAGTGCAGTCAGTAGTCTGATGTATGAGATGGTTTGTACTAGACCAGACATTGCACATGCAGTGGGAGTATTGAGCAGATTTATGTCAAAATTGGGGAAGGAGCATTGGACAACAATGAAGTGGGTTTTCAGGTATTTGCGTGGCACTAGTGATTATGATTTATGCTACCAAGGAATAACAGGATTGGATAGAGTCTTGGATATTCATGGCTTTGCTGATGTAGACTAGGCTGGAGATTTGGATCAGAGAAGATCTACAAGTGGGTATGTGTTTAACCTATTTTGAGGTGCAATCAGTTGGATGAGTAAGAAATAATCTGTAGTGGCACTATCAACTACAGAGGCAGAATACATGGCAGCCACTCATGCAAGTAAGGAAGCATTTTGGTTGCAGAGATTTTGTTCAAGTATGGGGTTAGTGCAGGGAGCTATAAGGATAGACTGTGAAAGCCAAAGTGCAATCTTATTGGCAAAGAAATCTGCTTACCATTCAAAGACAAAACACATTGATGTTCAGTATCACTTTGTGAGGATATGATAGAAGACCAAAAGGTGTTGTTGGTAAAGGTGGACACTTTGAAGAATACTACAGATGCATTGAAAAAATCTGTGAGCTCTGAGAAGTTCTCTTGGTGTAGAGAAACAATGGGCGTTGCAGGGCTGGATAAATGACTAAGCTCTCCTGTGGCCCCCTGTGGAAAGAAAACAAGAAGTGGGAGAATGTTGGGTTGCGTTATATTCTTTCCATGACTATCTGTGTAGTTAACCAGGGGGTTAGAGAGGGGGTGGAGCCCCCCTTTCATTGCGCCGGTTGCACAGCGGGGGGCTCACAAGGGGGCTGGTAGCCCCCCCTATCTAGGGGGTTTGAGGGGGGTTGGTAGCCCCCCTTGTCAAGGGGATTTGGGGGGGGCGGGTAGCTCGCCTCTATGGGGTCTAGGGCAGCACCGTGGGGAAATTTTTTTGGACCCTATATTAAGGTGCGCGGACATACATATGGTTTTTTGCATGGTTTTCACACATGGTTTTGGAAGCGATGGTTTTTGGTCCATAGTATTGGATGCTTCGACATGTATAAATATGTATTGTAACATTGAAAGGATCATAATGAAATATCAAGCTAGTAGTCCCAGTTTTGGGATCCAGGGGAAAATATATGTGTATATGTGTTTTATGTGTTATGCTCTCACATTGTTTATTTTCTGTTCTTATAATTTGTATGTAGGTAATTTCCATATGGGGTTAAAACCTACACCATCCACCTATCACATCCACAAGAACAATTAAATTGCATGTTTGATTTTACCAAAGAAAAGAAAAAAGTGAAAACAGATTGAGTTTAGTTTTCTTACTCACACATTAGCATGGTTTGATTCTCTTTACTTTTGTAACTTAGATATCAGCATTAGGTTAGTGTTGATTTAGTAATTCTACTTAGCATAGCTGTTTAAATGGTTAATTAGGATATGGTATGATTTAGCATCACATGTTGTTGTTTTCCTCATTACTGCAGTAGAGTAGCTCTCTTAGAATAAATTTTCTCTTCTTCCATCAAATAATCAAGCTTCCTCTGACTCTATTGAAGTCTGGATTAGAACCCCTGGGGTCTCTCACTGGATGAACAGTGACAACAGGCAGGACCTTCACTTTTACTTGTGCATATAGCACTGTCACCTCCAAGTTTGTACGAACCCCGGGTTGATAAGTAAAGCTGGTAACCCACGATTTGCAGCATCCTTGATACAATACTGGTGCTCATCACTTTTTGGCACCATTGTCACGAAGGTGTCTGAGTAGAATGTGATTACTGCTTTCTTTTCTTCTATTTCTAGTCTCCAATTTTGTGCCATTAGTTTATTTCTGCAAAAATAATCTAGTAGCTTCCTTTCTTTCAGTTGTCATTATCTTCTTTCCTTTCCATTCTATAATTAGAATTTCAATTTAGCAAGTAGTTTGTTTGTTTTTTTTTTTGTTTTTTTTTTGTTTTTGTTTTTGTTTTTGTTTTGTTTTGTTTTGTTTTTTTTTTTTTTCTTTTTTCTTTTTTCTGTCAGTAGTTTTCATTCAATCAACAATTTCATTTCTACAACATACTCTCCATCTTAAGAAAAGTCTTATAAAAGCCAACGCAAAAACATTTCCTTTCATGCCTCGTAGGAATAGGGACAATTTAGGGAAATTCCTGCAAAATACCCCCACTGCATCCAACAGCCAACCTTATCTCTTCTTCGGTGGCTGTGAACTGGAGGAACCTTTAGGTAAGCAACCTGACATATTTGAAGAACCTACAGGGGAAGAAGAAGAAGAGTAACCCATTCCTACTGAACCAATGGCTGAAAACCGAAATGACAGAGGGAATAGAGAGAGAGTTGACGGTGCCTTCCCCATCAAGGAAACCAATGGGGACACAAAGATAAAGAATATAAGCCCCTCTGCCCTACCTCATTTCCATGGCCTGACTACAGAGGACCCTGACACTTTCCTATTTGAGTTTGTTGTTATACACTGAACCTATGACTATATAGTTGATGAGAAAAAGTTAAAATTGTTTCCATCTACCCTCAACGATGCAACATTATGATGGTTCATGGGTTTACCTAGAGAGAGCATCACAACTCGGGCTTAGATGCAGTAGGATTTTAACAAAAAATATTAGGACTACTATAGGTCAAAGGATACTAAAGAAGAAATTTTCAGGATGACCATGGGCTAGGATGAATCCTTAGAAGACTACGAAGAAAGATTCCAGCTCAGCTACAAAAGGGCCAAGTGCACACTTGAACCCAAGTCACTAAAGTTGGTCCTGCTCAGAGGAGTAAGGGAAGATCTTCTAGATACCTTACATTTTTTAGCAGGAGGAGATATCAACCAATTACCCTATGAGGATATCAAGACTATCTTTAGAAACCATTCTAGGGCAGCCAGGAAAAAGGGTAGGAGTAGTCAACGTATGGCGAGTACATCATCTTCCTACTCATCCATCAAGGGTGAAATTGGAAATATACTAGAAGATTTCAAAAGTGAGATGCTGCAAACCCTTGCCTTGCAATTGGACACCATGAATACCAAAAGGAAGCAAGAGGAAGCAGATAGAGCCTTCGCCATCTTTTGTCCAAGATGCACCAGGAGGTATCCTAGGAAGGAATGTCCATTGAAATGTATTGAAATTTGCTTGGTCTGTGAAGAAAACCAATCCACAGACAAGTTCCATTCTTTACCCGGACTCAAACTTGTATATCAAGGAGCTAAAGGGGTCACTGAGCAGCTTTGCTACATCAACCAAAGGAGACCTCCTAGGCCTAGACCATACCATCAGGGTATGCAAGGGTCATCCCATGCATATTATAACCCCAACCAAACCACAACTATACCTTCTTGGGGACCCCATTATGTGGGGAAAAATGCCTATGCAGGACGATCCTATCCACCTAAGGTGTGACAGTACCTTAGCAACAAACAGATACAGCTATTATGGTTTCTTCCTTTATGAAATGTGAAAGAGGGGAGATCGATAGACTTATCGTTCTCTTCTGCTTGTCCCTCGATCTAGATCCTCTTCTCTTTGGGTGTTCACAGCTACTTGCCTCCTCGCTTGCTCAAGAGAACAGCTACTTGATTCCCACGAGATCACAAGAGAATAGCTACCTGTGACAAGAGAACAGCTACTTACGACAAGAGAAGAACACAACACAAAGGCAAATATTCATATTCATAAATGATTCAGGATTAGAAGTAAATCAAATACACTAATGCAATCATACAAAATACACCAGCATATAGGAAAGAACCAAGATAGCTTTATTGATTGATAACAGGGTTCAGGAAGAGATACAACCCAGAGGGCTCCAATCCAGCATCTCCTTCCCAGCAGAATGGAATTCCTTCTTCAGCTCCCTTCAAAGCATTAAGCACCCAATGTTTCCAGTCTCAAACCAACAGCAATTCTTTGCAATAACAAAATTCCAGCCTCTAAATCTCATGGAGGAGAGATCTATATATAGTTATTTTGGAGAGAGGATGAGTCAGCTTGAGATCTGAATAGTGTCCTCTTTCTCTCTCAGTTCTTGAGTCCACTTGGAGGTTCTTGCTTCCACTTGGAGATTTGGAACCTCTTACTCATCACCAGTCGAATTCCCTGAGGCAAGTGTCATTTTGGAAGCTTCCTGGGCATTGACACATTGAGGAATGAACCTGCCACTTGTCCAAACTCGCTCAGCGCAGGTAGCCTTTGTTGGAGTTGACATTCAACGCAGGTAGACAGTGGAGCAGTTGACATTCAGCGCAGATTCTCAGTGGAGCAGTTGACATGACCCTGAATTGACTTGTTTTTGAGTGGTTTCAGGTGGAGAACTTCTGTGAATTGCTGTGGTTGGTTTGCCTTGTTCCTCTAGGGGTAGGAACAACATGTTTAGGGACTTTGGATCCCTTAGATTATGGACATTTCATGCTCCATGCTGTAAGGCACAAAAATGTCTATAACACCCCCTACTCATCCTTCCTGGTCTACACCCCCTCCTTGGTCCTATGCATCTCAGTATCATTCTCAGTGAGCCAGCCAGTCATTTCAACCTTATGCTTTGCCACAACCTCAGTGGAGTACACCACTCTAGGGGTGGAGGCCCCAATACAACAATTCTCCAGCTTTATTGCCTCCACCACCTACCCAACCACATACACTCTGATCCACCCAAGAAACCCCAGATGCTTTCCTAGCCAAATCTAGACACGAGCAATAGGCAGGCTCAACAAGTATACAGTGGAGAGACATCATACCCAACTTATGGTGTAGAAATCCAGGAAATCAACCTAAGATCTAGGAGAACTCTCCCAGATAACCAAACTCCCTATCCATATAGGGAGGTTGACGAAGAAAGAGAGGAAAGAAACCTTAAAGTAAATTCACCCTTTCGTGAGAGATTAGCCCAACCACTCTAGCCCACCCCAGGAGAAACTAAACTTCTGGGAGAATTGAAAAATCTATGTGTAAAGATCCCCCTTTTCCAGGTGTTATCGGGAAAACTAGTGTCCATTCAGAGCTGCTAGTCCCACTAAGATGGGTAGCTATCTTAGTAACAAACAAACTAAAGTCACTTGTGTTTTCCTTTATGAGAGATAGATGAGAGAGAAGTAGAGAGTACCAACCTCGGTCTTTCGCTAGTCTACTTGCTTGTTTCCCCTCTCCTTTGATAGATCTTTCACCACTCCTTTCTCACTTGTCTTGCTTCAAAGAACACCTGTAGAGCCAAGGCAGAAAAATACCATCAAATCATAGAGATCTATAACCATAAATAATGTAGGATTAGTTGTACATTAACCATATAAATGCATATACAAACAAGATTCAGAGATATACAAGCATATGGAGGAAAACTAAAATAGCTTTATTAATAGAAGTAGTAGAAGAGAGGATTACAACTAGGCTATCTGATCCAGCATCATCCTCCCAGCATGAAAGCCCTCTTCACCTCATACAAAGCAAGATCACCCAACAATGTCTTCGAAGAGAAACCAACAACACTTCCTTGCAAATTACAGAATTCTAACCTTTGGATCTCTAGGATGAGGGATCCATATATAGATGTTTACAGGAGAGTGAGTCAGCTTATGGGATTTTGATTAGTGTCATTTCACTGATAGTTCTTGGTTCCACTTGTATATTTTAGATCTCTTACTCATCCCTAGGTGAATTCAGAGAGGCAAGTGTCATATGAGCAGTTTCTAGAAGATTCTCTGGGTTTCCACCTAGAAAACTACTTCTGCCATTTGTATGCTCTTGCTCATCGCACCCTATAGAAGGGCTTTCCAGTATGCATCACACCCCCATGTGTAATAGGTGAGATGCATCACACCCTATGCATGGAGCAGTCTACATGGTCCTGTTTTGACCAATTCTCAGTAGTTTTTCATGGAGAATTTTTGGGAGATGATGTAATTAGTTGACCTTATTGCTTTAGGGTATGAAACAACACTTTTAGGGGTTTAGAAACCCTTGGTTTATGGACATATGTGATTGGGGTTGTAGTGCCCAAATATGTCTATAACAGTTTCCCCCTAAAGCATGAGGTCGTAAATCTTTTGATGTCAGGTGAAATGATTTATAATGAGGATCCAAGGTTTCTCGAACTAGAAGGTGACCTATAATAAGATACAATGCAATACATTATCTTCATAATATTTTCATGATCTAGCTGAGGTGGGCATTCCCATGCTCAACTTTATAAATTCATATTCATGTCCATAAGATAGACAATCGTCTGTGTGGCCAACTGATGATTCTGGTAGAGCCATCATCCTTTAGTTTAGATGATTATCTATGCAGCTATGATGTACATTTTATGTCTTTATTTTCCTGAATATATCGCAGCCCAGATGGATGAAACTATATCCGGGGTCTTCAAACTCGTTCAATCTTCGCCTGAAGTACAAGTTGATCCATGTGAAAATATGTTCTAATGTCGAACATGGAAAGACATCACCTGATTTCTAGCCAATGATGTATGCTGTTAACAGTCGCAAGAGGAATCACCAATAATGATGATGACCCTCAAGGTACTGTAGTACAATTCACATGGTGTGAATACATGAGTTGATGTTGAACACCACGTAAAATATTTCGGTCGAAGACCATTGATGTAAACCTGTCGCCGGAAGTGAGAAACTTGCCATTGAGGCATGCAAGCTTCAAAGTATTGAAAGGTTTGTTCCTAAGTCAACTTCTTGGATAATGAGTTGATGTCGACAAGAAGTGGCCCATCGTAGGAGTGCCTTAATGAATCCCACATCTACGACGTGGAATGGAGCAAATGATTTTGTGGAGGTGAAAACAATTTGATGATATAAGGTTCAGGGTGGCGGTCATGAAAAATGGAGAGTGAAGGTATTGCAGCAGATGAGACGTTAGCTAGGTTGGTGAATTCTCTTGAACATACGGTGACACTGAAATGGATTGGTAGTGTTAACCCTAAGGTGGATGGTACAGTGGACCAATGGTGATATGACCAGTGAATGGAATAACCCAACCCGACTCAATCATGGTGACAAAGTGAAAGTGTCATGTTCAAGAGCGACCTGCTACCAATGAAGCTATTCAAGTTTTCTTCCCTTTTTCCCTAGTCATTGCTGACCAATACCTCTTTATTTTTGTCAAGCTTGAGGAGGATAACATATGCTTGTTCTATAATTTTCCCTTCGGGCAAACCCGTCGCTATGTTTTAATGAGCCTAGCGACAGTGAAACTCGCTCTTGTCTGCAGGGACAAGTTTTTCGCTATTGTTTTAACGAGTTTAACGACAAATATAACTCGAGCCTTTTCAATTTTAGAGAGTCTAAAAAGGGACATAAAGGCAACTCCAGTGGTCCTTTTTCGTAATGTAATCCCTTAAGTCCAAAATTTTAAAAATAATACGAAAGGGATGAATTTTTGATAGTTTTAACGAGCCGAACAAGACAAGCGCTCGATCTTTTTGTGTAATAATCCCTCAGGTCCAAAAATATTAAAATGTAGAGGAGGGATGGCACTTCCAATTGCTTTAACAAGCTGGAGAGGCCAATTTCTCAGCGATCTTTTCATATTTTACGAGTTAGATGAAAGAGCTTAAAGGAGACTCATTTTTGAGAACAAGTGATGTTTTTGGATAGCAACTGGTTTCAGGTAAGGTTTGGAACTTATCAATCACAACAGTGTAAAGAAGGTGGCTAATAGAATCACTTGTTGCAGCTATTCCTCAAAATGGTAAACAATCAAATAGAGGTGTATGATTGGCTAAAAAATAATGGGGGTGATGGTAAGAAAACGACCAAGGTTCAAAAGCTGATAATTATGCGATCACAAAGATTATTTACTGGAGGTGGGGTTCATTTTTTAATGAGCTTGAACTCTATGGAAACACTTGCTCATTGCTAGGTTTATTTTTTAACGAGCTTGAACTTTGCATAGAACTGCTCATGCCAGTTGTATAATAAGGATGTCTCATCAGTAGGTTCATTTTTTAGGGAGCTTGCCCCATGCGCAACTTTGCTCCTAAACCTTTTTGCATGCAATCTAGGAACAACCAACTATTGTCCTAAGGGTTAAAGAACTACTAAGGTTAGCTAGGATAGTCTCTCGATGAGAAACAATCTCCTTTGCTTTGCCATTTCTATTGGTCCTGGCAAAGGTGAATGGTGGATCAGACTAATCACCTAACTTAAGCAGTTGAAGTTAGTAAAAGTACGGGGTTAGAGTTACGTTGGTCGCTTTTCACTTGCGTACAAAAAGGTTTGCATGCCCCCAGGTATAAATAAATAGAGTTTCCAGGTCACCATATGGAAGTTATCGCATTAGCAAGAATGTTCCATCTGCGTCGTAGACAAAACACTTCCTTGGCGATGTCCATCGAAATGGACAAAGGTGATTGTTGTTAGTCCCAATCACATAACCTTTGACGGGGGAATCTTTTTCCAGTCCAAATCCATTTTCCTAAACAGACAGGGGTATCAGACTAGTCATATTCCTATGTGGAAACCTATCTTATATCTGGGGTTTTCCTGTCGAAGCAGACCAGGGCGCATGCCTCCTGGGTTTCAGTCACAATCACCGAATCACTCGCGATCATCAGGTGGACGGACTGGAGATTGATTAGACATTCCTTGTGCAAAAAGACCAGTTAGGGATGGCATTTGACTAATAGCTGTGTTTGAACTAGGGAATGAAAGCTGGTCAACTAGGTGGACCACTCTACCTTCATGTGGAAAACACATCACTCGGAAGAGTGAGGAAACGATAGCTCCCATGCTATAAATGTAGTCACGCCCAAGGAGTAGATTGTAATATAGAGGTACTTGGAATACCATCAAGTTTAGATGAATGGTTTTCCTTCTCAAAGTTATAGGAAAATTTGGAAGGATCCCTAACGGTTGACCGGTTCCTTTGTTGAACCCTGTTAGATTTCGAATCTCCGGCAGAAGTGATGGTGAACCAAGCGCTTTCCAAGCAGTTGAGGAAAGGATACTCACATGAGCCCCTTCATCTATAATAGTACCAACCATGATCATTCTATAAGATTTTACTATGATTTGGAATGGTACATTAGATGGTAGGTAGGGTCTACCTAGTAGATTCCAATCGAAGGAAATGACTAGGTTGCTTGGAGGTGGGACCGAATAAATGACCGGATACATCTCTGACGAACTTCATTCCTGTGGTAAAGGAATGGGTATATTTCCCCCATGTTCATCGGAGTCTGTGTTTACAAAGAGAATTTGAACGGTGTCATTCTCATTCTCTTTGGTGACAACATCATCTAAAGGTGGGTCCTCTGAAGACAAGATTGGGTTGACTGCCATCTTGACCTATTGACTTTGGTCTGGTGTGGACTCAGAGGGTTTATCTTCAATGATAGGTGCTTTGACCGACAACAACGGTGTGTCAGTCAGATTTTCAACTAGCGATGGACTCAACAAGAGTTTCTTGTATCCAGGAGGAAGTCGGTGCGGTGACACAGGACAGTTATCCAAGACTCTTTTAGCTTCGTCTAGGAAGGGACAATGGTGGAGGGCATGGTCACCTTCAAACAGTCTACAAGGAAATTTGGATCTTCCTTTTTGTCCATTGACTTCATTTTCACTAGTTTATGGTGTGCTCTCAACATGATCATCAGTAGTTGAAGACACCGGATTGTGCAAGCGGGGAGACCAGTCCCTCAAGATCCATGGGATGCAGGGACAATCTTGATGATAGTGGTCTCCCTTGCAAATGACACATGGAGATCTAGGTTTGGAAGGTGCAGTGTGTGGATTTTTACCAGATGATGTACAGTTGCCCCCTTTTGCTATTAGATTCTTCTTCTTCTTCTCCTTTCCTTTCTTCTTCTTCTCAATTACTTGGTTTTTAGCATGACTAGCTTCACCAAGCGGAGAGGAAGAAGGAGAGGGAGAAAGAAACGAAGTGGAAGTTTTGGGAGAAACTTCATCTGGTTGCTGATTGGATTGCTGAGGAATTGTGGTGTTTTGAAAGGTAGAGGTAGAGAAAAGCCATACTGGCAGGCCAATTGTGAGTCCTGGAAGGGACAATGTGGCCATGTGTGGAGCACCAACATCCCCCCAAGAGGAGAAGGGACTAGGATTTCCCCCAAGGGGAAATAATTGATTAGTAGACTCCATTTCTCAACCTAAATACCAACGAGGGAACAATGACATTATTCCGATTAAAATAAATTTTATAACACTTTGACACAACTTGCCTTTTCAATATTTTAGAGTCGAGAAAAAGCTAAAGATGACTCTAGTCGCCTTTGATTTTTAATGAGCCTAAAGTGACAAGTGGTCAGATGGAAATTTTCTTTTAAGGAGTCTAAAAAGGAACAAAAGTGACTAATCTGGAAATCTAGACAGAGGGATTACCAAACCAATCGCAAAACTATAGAATACTTTTTACGATATGGCAGTCAATCTTCCCAAATGTTGTGTTCAGTGCATTGCGATCGATAGGGCGGCAGACATAACTTCCTAAGGATAAAGGATGTAGCCTATTGTAGTCTCCCAATATATACTCAATGGTACATGAGAGCATAAGTTTATACTGGCACTTGTCGTCTCAAAGAGGAGGAATCACCCAACCTATGATGAAAGCAATGGTTACCAGGCTTTATGACACAGGAATACGTCTCTAGCCTAGACTTCTAAATGTTGTGCGTTAGGTTCCAAAGCGTTTTTATGTTCGTTGAAGTTTATTTTATAGTTGATATTTCTTAAGAAGTTTGCCTTTAAGGTTCACTGCATGATGTAGATATACAATTCCTAAATATGCAATCTAAGATGATATACAGTCATTTACTTTCTTTTTGCAATGAAAATCCTAGCTACTAATGAAAGAGAAATGAAATTCTTTCATCATAAAGCAGAGAGCACACACTAGATGCACTTTTCCTAAATCGATTTCAACATGTACTCTTAATGCAAATGCACATGCATGTATTGTTTTTTAGTTTCCTTAATGTGAGAATGACAAAAGAAAAATAAGTATATATCTGAACTATCTTCTTTCAAAGTGACAGTACTAACAATTTTCTCTTCAAAAAACGAAAGGAAGGCTAAGATGACACTTTGTGATTTTGAATTTAAAACTGCTTTCAACAGTTGAAATACTAATGATTCAAATCAAATACAATGGAAAAAGTTTAATTGACTATTTAAAAGAGGAATTCTTTACGACACTCTTTTTCTTGACTGAAAACGACACTTGCGACACTTTCAAATCAAAAGACGACAGTTTGATTAAGCTACTATTTGCAAAGGAGAACTATAAATGATGAAAAATACATAAAAAACATTCCCAATTCCTTCTGATGGAGGCTGAAATAATGTAAAGGAAGATGGTTTCAACAGTGATATATTGATCACAGACAGCAAAACTACTGAATAAAGCTAAAGACAATGAAGAAAAAACCAAAATCTGGAGGCAGAAACAGTCTTAGTCAATCACCGCACCTGTAACATAGGGAAACAGGTATGCATCTCACCTGAAACACATGGGAGGAGAAATGCATCCAATTTTCCAAGAAGAGATAGTGCGATGGTTCAGGGATGATACTATAATTGGTTTTCACTCACAGTTTGCAGCTAAGTTCAAGGGTTTAAGCTTAGCTAATGATAGTCAGTAAACACAAGGTATAGGGGCTGATCTAATGTGGTTATTTGAGCTACCACCAGGGCACTTAGGATGTTTGCAAGCTAGATTTTTAGTTCATAAACCAATTCGGAGATTGACTGAAGCATCGTTGATCTACATTGCAGTTGCATAGCAAAAGCAGTTTGAAGGCTAGCTGGCTTAACTTCAGGCTCCATCTATGGTTTATAAAGAAAACAATAGTAACAAAACAAACAAACTATTCGCTCCCTAGTGGAGTCGCCATTTTGTTATCGGGAAAACCAGTGTCCATTCAGAGCTGCTAGTCCCACTAAGATGGGTAGCTATCTTAGAAACAAGCAAACTAAAGTCACTTGTGTTTTCCTTTATGAGAGATAGATGAGAGAGAAGCATAGAGTACCAACCTCAGTGTTTTGCTAGTCTCCTTACTTCTTTCCTCTCTCCTTTGATAGAGCATTCGCCACTCCTTTCTCACTTGTCCCACTTCAAAGAACACCTATAGAGCCAAGGCAACAAAATACCATCAAAGCATAGAGATCTATAACCATAAATAATGTAGGATCAGATGTACATTAACCATATAAATGCATACACAAACAAGATTCAGAGATATACAAGCATATGGAGGAAAACTCAAATAGCTTTATCGATAGAAGTAGTAGAAGAGAGGATTACAAGCAGGCTATCTGATCCAGAATCATCCTGCCAGCATGAAAGCCCTCTTCACCTCATATAAAGCAAGATCACCCAACAATGTCTTCAAAGAGAAACCAATAGCACTTCCTTGCAAATTACAAAATTCCAGCCTCTAAATCTCTAGGATGAGGGATCCATATATAGATGTTTATAGGAGAGTGAGTCAGCTTATGGGATTTTGATTAGTGTCATTTCACTGATAGTTCTTTGTTCCACTTGGAGATTTTAGATCTCTTACTCATCCATAGGCAAATTCAGAGAGGCAAGTGTCATATGAGCAGTTTCTAGAAGATTCTCTAGGTTTCCACCTAGCAAATTGCTTCTACCATTTGTCTGCTCTCGCTCATTGCACCCTACAGAAGGGCTTTCTAGTATGCATCGCACCATATGCATGGAGCAGTCTGTATGGTCCTGTTTTGACCAGTTCTGAGTAGTTTTTCATGGAGAACTTTTGGGAGATGATGTAATCAGCTAACCTTGTTCCTTTAGGGTATGAAACAACACTTTCAGGGGTTTAGAAGCCCTTGGTTTATGGACATATGTGATCCGGACTTAAACTGGAATGCAACAGATTACAGATATAACCATAAAGACAGATATCCAGCGGAAATAATACTTCATTTCATTACTGTAAAATACTGAAATATGCTTACAAACAGAAATGGAAATAAACTAGCTAGGGCGATGGTAGCTTATCTTTGAGAAGAGATGTGGTGGCTACATGCCTCTGAACTGTCTTACAATGAGGCTTGAAGGCCTATTTATTGTTGAGAAACAATGGAAAGCCCTTAACATTCCAAAACCTAACCCTAGAAGATGAAACGCCAAACTATGGGCCCGTTTGGGTAAATTGGTACATCAACTTCCCGGGGTCATAACTTTGGCATACGATCTCCGTTTGATGCATACAATAGCTCGTTAGAAAGATCTATCCAAGCACTACCACTTTGGGAGGCAACATGGGTCCATGAACCCATGTTTCCCTATATTTCCCAAAAAAACGTTGTTTAGGGCCTCAAAACGGCTCTGGAAGTTCAGGACCCGAAAAACTGCTAACAATAATAAGTTGTGCTACAATTAGGGAAACTGAAAATGGTGAGAGAAGCAATGGTGGGGGTTCAGGTGGAATTGGAAGGTGGCCACCAAGATCCACCTGGATCATTCCTCCCCCCTTAGGAAGCAATGGTCCCCATTGCGTTGAGTTCCTCCATGAGATGAGGAAACTTTTACTGAACTTGGTCCCTAGTGAGCCACTTGCCCTGGTGAAGGAGTTGGCCTGCTTTGACAACTCGATACAGTTCGATATTCTATTGGCGAGTGTTCTTGATCTGTGTGTCCATGCTCTGATCAGTTGTAGCTTGTTTCATGCAATCTGGATTTAATTCTATGGGTGTGAGTTGTTCTACAATGTCGGATGTGTCTAGCAATGGTGGAAAGTATGGTCGAAGGCGGTCCACATTGAACACTGGGTGTATGCCAAGGAATGGGGGAATGCTAAGCTCAAATGCATGTCTCCCGCAGCCTTGGTAATGGTGTAAGGACCATATCAGAGTGGTCTCAGTGTCCGATAGGCTCCAGTAAGGCGTTACTTTTGCAAATGCAACCAGACTTTGTCGCCCACCTGAAACTTGTGTGGCACCCAATGTTGATCATGTCGGTGCTTGTACTTGGCATTTGATTTCTCCAGAATGTCATGGACCTACTAGCGAATATGTTGGATGTGCTCAATGAAGCTGGTTGCCTTATTTTTTTCAGACTAGACATGAGCCGAATCTGTGTGAGTAGCTGCAAGTGGCATGGCCACATCAATGGGGCATAGTGGCTAGAATCCCAAGTCCACCTGAAAAGGGCTATGGCCAGTCAATCTATGAAGAGCTCGATTGTAGCTATGCTGAAAATAGGGGAGGCTCTTGTCCCATGTGCGTGGATGCTTTGAGTTGTACATGCGAAGAATGTGTACAATAATCCGATTGACAACCTCTGTCTGGCCATCAGTTTGAGGATGGAAGGCTGTGGACTTAATGAGTTTGGTGTCCAGCATTGACCAGAGACTGGACCAAAATGTACTAAGGAATCGACTATCCTAATCTGAGATGATAGACTGTGGGATCCCAAAGTGCACCCACACTCGTTCAAAGAAGAGTTTAGCAGTGGCTTCTGCTGTGATATTCTTCTTGCAGGCCGCCATAATGGCCATCATCGAGAACTTGTCGACGACCACAAAAACACAACCATTTCCATGCTTAGTGGAAGGAAGGCCTGACATGTAATCCATGGAGATGGATTCCCAAGGTCGACTAGGGGTAGGCAGTGGGGTATAGAGGCCTTGCTTCTTGATGGTTGGTTTGGCAATGGCACAAGAAGTACATGATCTGATGTACTTCGTGACATCCTGTCGAAGATTTGGAAAATAGAAATAATTTTGCAGTACTGCCACTGTTTTCTCGACCCTGAAATGTCCAGTAGCGCGACTGTAGTGTGCTTCCCAAATCATCTTGGCATGCTCGCTTGAAGGAACACAAAGGTGACCCAGGTGGCATAACAGGGCATCCTGGAGGTGGAAACCTGGAACATGCCAACCCCCCAAGAGTGTCTAGTATGTGTGGCCAAATTTTGGGTAGGTTTTGTAGAGAAGTGGCCAAACAGAAGTCTCGTGCCCACAAGAGTTGAGCATGGTGGTTAATGCCATGATCGGTGGTTGACTGAGGCAATCTGCAACATTATTAGTGCTGCCCTTCTTATACTTGATATTCAAATGGAACTATTGCATATATGTAGACCACTTCTAATGGCGATCATTCTGCAATTTACCCTAGGTCTGTATGAACTGCAGGGGTCGGTGGTCTGTGTGGATGACCGTTTCCTTCCCCAAAATGTAATGCTTCCATTGTCGATAGGCCTGCACAATGGAGTACATCTCTTTATCATAAGTGGGATACTTCTGGACTGTGTCTGAAAGTGTTTCACTGTGATATGCCACTGGATGCCCGTGTTGAGTAAGGACTGCCCCAATAGCATAATCAGAGGCATCTGTCTTGACCTCAAATGGTTGTTGTAAATCTAGTAATGCAAGCACTAGTGCCATGCAGAGGCGATATTTCATCTCTATGAATGCCTTCTATTAAGATTCAGGCCAAAATAATTTCGCTTTCACTCGTCCCTTGGTGACTTCACTCAAGGGCCAAGTGATATGAGAAAACCCCAACACGAACCTGCGGTAGAAGTTGGCAAGACCTACAAAGCTATGGAGCTTTGTCAGAGTGGTTGGAGATGGCCAATCCCGAATGACTTGGATCTTGGCCGGATCCACATGCACCCCCTTTTCATCAATAATTTATCCCAAATACTGAACCTGGGTCATGTCAAAAGTGCATTCCTCCAAATTGGCACATAGCTTGTGTTGTTGCAGTGTTTGAAGAACCTGTCGGATGTGGTGGAGGTGCTCTTCCCAACTCTGGCTGAAGATCAGAATGTCATCCAAGTATACCACTAAAAATGAGTTGGTGAATGGCCGCAAGATGTCATCCATTAGCCTCATGAAGGTCGTAGGAGCATTCGTCAATCTGAAAGGCATAACCAACCGTTTGAAGAGGCCCTCCTTGGCTTTGAAGGCAGTCTTCCACACATCAGAGGGTTCGATTGGTACCTGGTGATATCCGGACTTTAGATCGATCTTGCTGAAATATTTTTCCCCCTTTAGTTGGTCCAAGAGGTCATCAATCTGCGGGATCGGGTACCTATTACGGACAGTGATCTTGTTCAACACCTAATAGTCAATACAGAGTCTCCAAGTCCCATCCTTCTTCTGTACCAACACGATCAGGCTCCCACAAGGCGATGAACTCAGACGCATGTGACCTTTCTGTAGCAGCTCCTGAATCTGCCTCTTGATTTCATTGTTCTCCAGAACGGAGCACCGATAAATTGGTCCATTGGGTAGCGGTGAACCTGGGGTCAGATCGATGGAGTTCTTGACCTGAAAGTGCAGAGGAACCCCTGTGGGGGAGGTGAAGATGTCCTCATACTCCTTCACGACCTTATCCATTTGTAGTTGTCGTGCGGAGCGGTCCTGTTTGGAGGCCGTGGCCAACATCTTCTTCTTTCCTTGAGGGCGTATCATCAAGAAAACAAATTTCCTAGTCTTGGAAATGAGCTTATTGCATTGTTTTGCAGTAATCAAAGAGATGGCGGTAGGTGGTGCTACCTATGGTATCCTGTACAACTTATTCCCCAATGTAATAATAACAGCACGGGGCCTTGATTCATACACAACATGTAACTTCCACAAGTATGGTTGTCCTAATAATACATCACAAACTTCAAGGGGAGTAATGTCACACAATACCTCATTCGTGAAGGGCTTGATGTTGTACGGTGATTTGAAAATGGAATGTACTTGTTTAAGGGTGCAAGGTATCCATTTCCAATAATTTCAACTGTGAGCTAGACACTACAAATGACCTCTAAAAATGTATAAACTTCTTATTTCTTATACAGAGATAGACTGTAGGGGCATTCACTGGACATGTCACCTCTAAAAATAGGATGAGTTCTAGAGGCTACCTGGCCCTCTACAGGCTCTGCCTAAAGAAATAACAAAGTAAACACTTAGAAGTCTTTGACATACACATACTTGAAGTTTAAGGTCTTGCGGAATAAGACAAGTAACTTTCTGCAGCTGAACAGGTGATTAGGTGTGTATGCAAGTTATATTTATTTGTTGTTTAATACTTTATATCAGTTTTGTTTAGCATATCATCTTCAGCAAATAAAGACATAAAAATGATAAAGCAGTTCACCCCCCCTCTGGGCTACATCTGCTGGACCAAACCTCTCCAACTAGGCTTGTCCTCTTGTATTAAAATTGCTACAAAGGCTAATACAAGAATATGGGTGTCTCAAAGGACAAATCTGACTGTAAATATAGAATTAGAAGATAGGAATTAGCCAAACATGCTCTTTCCCAAACACTAAACAGTGAATTTTGTACCTTATACAGTACTTTCCCCAATTGGCCCTAGTGGCCCTTTAAACTTGCATGGAGAATTTTGAGGTGAATATGACCTCAATTGGTTCTGAAACCTCTGCCATTAGACTCAGAAGGTCGAAAATAGCAGACATAGGCTTTTGAATCACCGAAAATGGATGAATATAGCCCCCAAACAGCTCCAACCCTGAAATGGCCCTAGTGGCCCTGAAAGCTTCCCTGAAGCAAAATAGTGAAAAGAATGCCTCAAAAGGAAAAAAAAGCTGTAGAAATGGATTCATAATGTTGAAAACCTTCAGGAATGACCTTCGTTCCACATTTAATGGCTGCACAATTCCCAATGTAGCTCCCAAACTGATTTGGCCCTCGTGGCTCCTGGAACTTCCACGAAGCTAAAACACCTACAAATAATCTCAGATGTCTGTGAAACCTATGCCAATTGCTTCAGAAGGTTGAAGAGACCCAAAATCAAAAAACAATTCGTCCAAAACCGCCTTTCCTAGCCAAAGTTATGGCCATTTAAAGTTTCTCCAGTTTTTCCCTAGAAACACTCCAGCTAACTTTAGTTAACTCCAGATAGCTCCGCCAATTATGGCAGGTCCGCCAAATTTGGCGCTCCTGCCAAAATTCCGTCAACTTAACTGCAGTTACATTTAATGTTTGGTGTTTGCCTCGGATTTCGTGCCAGGCGGAATATTCCTTTTTTAATTTTTTTTGAAAAATTAAAATTTCTAATGTTATGGACAAATTCTTCTTTTTGCCATAACTTCCTCATATGGTGACCGTTTTTCGAACCGTTTACAGTGACGGAATCAGGAAGACGAGAAATGTCCAGTCATTTAACTTTGAACTAGTTCTAAGCACTTTAAATTTTGAGCATTTTACAACACTTAGGACATGAGCACCTGATCAAACCTCCCAAATGAGAAGGCTTTTGGTCCCCAAAAGCTCACTAAATCTCTGAACTGAACTGTACAGCACTTGAGGAATAGAAATATCCTCTTCCATTCAGCCAAAAGAGCATACTAATGCCAAAATGTCCTGCCTTATCAACTGTCGTCATGGCGAATGTTGCTGCATAAACCAAGTACTCGTCGAATCTCGACCAAGCTTGTTCGCCAGACAAACTGAAAGTTTGCAGAAACTAGCAATGAAAGTTCTCCTGAATATCTGGGCTTGCCAGCTGTCACGATGCCCATTCATGGCACCTCCACTCCAAAAGAAGAGCTGCCTCCCAAATGAGAAGGTTTTTACCAAGATGAAACACTTCATCATTTCTCCTCTTTACAATCTTGGAGATCAAATTAGCTTTTTCCAAGTCAATATCACATTACATGGGTGGTTAAAAACAAAGTAATCAACCCTTCAAGTTAATCACACATACATGTTTAAAATACAAGGAAATCATCATGATCCCTGTGCTCATGCATATCATTCTCATGCATGCAGTTTATCCTTCAACTTTCTCTTAAATACAATCATGTAAGTACAAGATCCTTGATCACATGTACATGTACTTTCAAAGCTGAAATGAATATAACTTCCACTGCAATAGAGTGAGTCTCATACTCAGCTTTTCCTTCCTGCAACTTGCATTCCCTTAACAAAGAAATGCATTCAATCAAAGACATGCAACTTTAATTGCATAAGAATTCTAACCATTTCTTACCAATCCATTTCAAAGGCGCTTCCTTTAACTGCACATCGATATCAACCTACATATCATCCTGACACATTTCAATGATGGAAATTTCCTTCCCATTCTTGCCATACTCTTTCTCCTATTTCTTCAATTTTCGTGGAAGCATTGTTGGATTCAGAGTCCAACACCTTTCAACAGTATGTCCATGCTTATGGCAATAAGTGCAACATAGGTTCATCTTCTTGATAGCATGATTTGCATTGTTCAATGGAACTTTGGCTTCTTGCCTCCTTTCCTTCAAAAGTTTCTTGTATGTTGCCATTCTTTTCCAACATCTAGAAACACTATGGTTAAACAAACCACAAAAAGAACATGCAATTCTTTTCCAATGCTTTTGTGGCAATTTTCCATGCTTTACATGATCAAAGGAAATATGATTGAAATCAGATTTATACCTTTCCCTTTCAGCTTCATTACCTTCATGAGGAGGTGAATCAAACAAAGAAGAAGCTCATTTTGGAACACCATGAATCCTTGCAATGGCTTTAGAGCTTTCACCACTTCCTTGTTCAAGTGCATGCTTATGCACACCTTCTTTTTGCAAGGTCTGTTTCAAACTATTGCATTCATCAAGGATACAAGCTTTACAACCTTGAGATAGAGAACCTGAAATGAAACTCCTTCTAGGAACTGTTTCAATTGCCTTCATGGCTGCTTTGGAACTTTCTCCACAAGATTGTCCATAGCCAAGACCCAAATTCTTAGGCCTTACCTCAACCATTATTGAATCAACTATACCCTATGCATGTTTGCCCAATCCTTTTCCTTCATATCCCATTTTGGACATCAACTTGGACCCTATGCCTCTGGTATATTTCTCAAAAGAACCAACATAAACATTCTTATCAGAATTTGAAGACAAAATAGAATTGTTTACCTCTTCTTCAAGCTAATACTTGGCTAAGGCTTCTTTGTCAACAAGGAGTTGCATCTCCAACTCATGCATCCTTTCCAGCTTCAAGTTTGCAATATGAAGTTGGCCTTCCATTTCCTGCAATTGGTTAGAAAGCAACTGCTTCTCTTCCCTCATGGAATTCAACTGCTCTTGAAGTCTAGAGCTCTTTCTTTCATCCTCATACATTTCTCTCACCATATTCATCATGATGAAAAATTCTTGCTTCAAGCCTTCATCAAAGAATCTTGTGAAGGAGGACGATTTTGAGCACTCACTTATGGAAGTTGTCATTATAGAAATGAACAAAAGAGCTTCAACAAACTCAAACAACAAGTACTTTGCAAAATAATAAGGCAGTCAATCTCCAACACTGCTTAAGACACCTTTCAAGCTACACAATCAAGCTATTGATGTCAGTCAAGCAAACGTAGTGCTCTGATACCATCTGATTTGGAAATGGAATGTACTTGTTTAAGGGTGCAAGGTATCCATTTCCAATAATTCCAACTGTGAGCTAGACACTCCAAATGACCTCTAAAAATGTATAAACTTCTTATTTCTTATACAGAGATAGACTGTAGGGGCATTCACTAGACATGTCACCTCTAAAAAGAGGATGAGTTCCAGAGGCTACCTGGCCCTCTACAGGCTCTGCCTAAAGAAATAACAAAGTACACACTTAGAAGTCTTTGACATACACATACTTGAAGTTTAAGGTCTTGCAGAATAAGACAAGTAACTTTCTGCAGCTGAACAGGTGATTAAGTGTGTATGAAAGTTATATTTATTTACTGTTTAATACTTTATATCAGTTTTGTTTAGCATATCATCTTCAACAAATAAAGACATAAAAATGATAAAGCAGTTCACCCCCCCTCTGGGCTACATCTGCTGGACCAAACCTCTCCAACTAGGCTTGTCCTCTTGTATTAAAATTGCTACAAAGTCTAATACAAGAATATGGGTGTCTCAAAGGACAGATCTGACTGTAAATACAGAATCAGAAGATAGGAATTAGCCAAACATGCTCTTTTTCAAACACTAAACAGTGAATTTTGTACCTTATACAATACTTTCCCCAATTGGCCCTAGTGGCCCTTTAAAATTGCATGGAGAATTTCGAGGTGAAGATGACCTCAATTGGTTCGAAAACCTCTTCCATTAGACTCAGAAGGTTGAAAATAGCAGACATAGGCTTTTGAATCACCGAAAATGGATGAATATAGCCCCCAAACAGCTCCAACCCTGAAATGGCCCTAGTGGCCCTGAAAGCTTCCCTGAAGCAAAACAGTGAAAAGAATGCCTCAAAAGGAAAAATGAGCTGTAGAAATGGATTCATAATGCTGAAAACCTTCAGGAATGACCTTCGTTCCACATTTAATGGCTGCACAATTCCCAATGCAGCTCCCAAACTGATTTGGCCGTAGTGGCTCCTGGAACTTCCACGAAGCTAAAACACCTGAAAATGACCTCAGATGGCTATGAAACCTATTCCAATGGCTTCATAAGGTCGAAGAGACCCAAAATCAAAAAACAATTCGTCCAAAACCGCCTTTCCTAGCCAAAGTTATGGCCATTTAAAGTTTCTTCAGTTTTTCCCTAGAAAAACTCCAGCTAACTTTAGTTAACTCCAGATAGCTCCACCAATTATGGCGGGTCCGCCAAATTTGGCGCTTCTGCCAAAATTCCGCCAACTTAACTGCAGTTACATTTAATGTTTGGTGGTTGCCTTGGATTTTGTGCTAGGTAGAATATTCTTTTTTTAATTTTTTTTTGAAAAATTAAAATTTCTAATGTTATGGACAAATTCTTCTTTTTGCCATAACTTCCTCATACGGCGACTGTTTTTCGAACTGTTTGTGGCGACGGAATCGGGAAGGAGAGCACTTTCCAGTCATTCAACTTTGAACTAGTTCTAAGCACTTTAAATTTTGAGCATTTTACGAAACTTAGGACATGAGCACCTGATCATACGGAAGGCGACACTGCTGGCTCACGCGAAGATCTTGTCCTTGATGAAGCCACCCGATGGTGTATGGTTGTGGATGTGCTGTGGTCGGTAAGCCCACTCGCTTCATGACCTCTACCGAAATGAGGTTCTTTTGGCTCCGACAATCAATAATGAGCTGTATTGGGGAGCCCTTTACCCACATCTAGGAGTGTAAGAGACGTTCCTCCTCCTATGGATCTTCGGGTTCATTTTTCTAGATCTTAGCGGTAGCAATAGTGGCGTTGGGATCTGCATCAATGATCTGATTCCCTTTGTCATTCCCCTCGTCGGGTTCTGACTTAGAGTCAGAACATGCATCTGATTCTGGAACCTTTAGCTCAGCCACCAGTGACTGCTTGGCCCGACACTCACTGGTGTTGTGAGTGGAGCTCTTATGGAACTCACACCATTTTCCCGTGTCCTTTTTTGTCTTTGCGCCGCTGTTCTTTGCCTGTAGCTTTGGCAGGTTGTCTTGGGCTGCCCTGCCTTGGCTTTGCCCTCTGTTCTATGTTTTAGGGGCACCTTTCCCTTGCTTGAGATTCGCACATCCAAAGTCTCGCTTCTTTTGATTAAACTTCTGCTCGACCTTGACAGCATATCAGTACGCTGTGCCGAGCGAGGAGATGTTCAGGAATTGTATTTCTTGCTGGATGTACTTGTGCAGGAAACCACGGTATTTGAGTATCAAATGTTGCTTCGTATCCTTGATACCCAACTTTGTGCAAAGGGTATGGAAAAGATTGGTGAACTCCGGTATGTCTTGGTCCCTTCCCTGCCGCAGCGTGGTCCATTTTATGTATTCATCCTCATAGCTTCCAACAGGGTAGTACTGCTCCTTGATGGCATCCTGGAATGAATTCCAGGTGGGTGTGGCTAAAAATAGTGAGCTGGTATTTTCATCCGTTTGCTCGCAGTAGGTTTCCCACCAGTCATTGACGTGGGGGCTACTTTGAGAAGAGCGAAAACAATCTTTTCCCTACTCGAAAATTCATGAATAGAAAAATAACCCTCCAACAAATTTAACCATTTATTTATGACATCTACATCTATCTGACCCTCAAATATGGGGATTTCAAAATTAACTTGTACCTTAAAGGGTGTGGTGTTTCCAGAGTAGCTGCTGGAAGTCGATGCGTCACTTTTGGGTAGCCGCTGAAGGATTTGGGCAAAGCTGTCCATCATTGCGTTCCGTTGTCGCTTGAGGGCTTCCTTGAGCAAGATTCTGATAGGATCTCTTTCCCCCTCGTCTTTCTTCTCATTCGCCATAGGAGGCCGTCGGGATTTGCGAGGCTGGTCTCGCAAAGGTTCGACCAGTTCAAGCCCTAACTCCTTATATCCGGACCTCGTTAGGGACATGCAAAGAAAAATAGAGAAAAAAGCAAACCGCTCTGATACCACTGATCCGGACTTAAACAGGAATGAAACAGATTACAGATATAACCATAAAGACAGATATGCAGTGGAAATAATACTTCATTTCATTACTGTAAAATACTTAAATATGCTTACAAATAGAAATGGAAATAAACCAGCTAGGGCGATGGTAGCTTATCTCTAAGAAGAGATGTGGCGGCTGCATGCCTCTGAACTATCTTAGAATGAGGCTCAAAGGCCTATTTATTGTTGAGAAACAATGGAAAGCCCTTAACATTCCAAAACCTAACCCTAGAAGATGAAATGCCAAACTGTGGGCCCCATTTGGGTAAATTGGTACATCAACTTCCTAGGGTCATAACTTTGGCATACGATCTTCGTTTGATGCGTACAATAGCTCGTTAGAAAGATCTATCTGAGCACTACCACTTTGGGAGGCAACATCAATCCATGGACCCATGTTACCTTAGATTTCCCAAAAAACGTCGTTTAAGGCCTCAAAACGGCTCCGGAAGTTTAGGACTCGAAAAACTGCTAACAATAGTAAGTTGTGCTACAATTAAGGAAACTGAAAATGGTGAGAGAAACAATGGTGGGGGTCCAGGTGGACTTGGCAGGTGGCCACCAAGATCCACCTGGATCAATATGTGATTGGGGTTGCAGTGCCCAAATATGTCTATAACACCAAGCAATAAAAGATGTCCCCATTTACAATAAGTTAATTAAGGAGAAGTGCTTCAAGCATAAAGGAAGAAGAAAAAGGGATGCCCCTACCATTAATATCATTGGGTAGTTGTCCAACTTAATGCTGGGGCAGGTAATATGTTTGAAATATTTGTACCCTAGAAGCCCTATTGTATATGTGCACATCAATGGAACAATCGTCCCACACACTATGATCGATCTTAGGGCTGCCATTAATGTGATGACTAAGGACATCATGCTCAAGCTCAACCTCCAAGGGTCATTGAGGAAGACCATAATAGTTTTGCAACTTGCAAACCATTCCACAGTCATCCCTGAGGGAATTGTGGAGGATGTAATGGTCTCCATTGACTTCTGGGAGTACCTTGCGGGTTTACTGGTTCTCCAGCCTAAGGCTAAGCTTACTAGTTACCCTCTCATCCTTGGGAGGCCATGGTTGGCCACAATCGATGATTACATTAGCTGCAGAGCTGGGAGTATGACCATTAAGAACTACCATATGTCCAAACAATTAGTCCTATACCCTCCTACTCAACGTTCTCTAGAGCATGATTTACCTTTATGGTGGGAGGAGGAGGAAGAAGATGAGGTTTATTCCACCCAACTTTATGCTTTGGAAGCAACCATATGAGGAGGAAATTAAGATGAGGATGACTTAATTGAACACCTACTCGAAAGTCCAACTCCTGGTTCGTTACCATTAGAAGAAGAAGTAAGCAAAACCTAGAAAAATCATCCAATTGACTTATGCTTGGATGATTCCAACCCACTTCGTGTCAGAACCATAAAATTTGACCCAGAGAAAAACTTGAAAATTAATCCATCTCTTTCTTCTCTCGAAGAGGAAAACCTATGCAACATGTTGAGACAAAACATAGAATTCTTTGCTTTGAGTTACAAGGAAATAAAGGGAGTACAACCCTCAATGTGTAATCACCACATATACATTTAAGAAGGTTGCAAGCCAGTCCAACAACCACAAAAGAGGATGAATCCAGTTCTTAAAGAAATAGTCAAAGAAGAACTGCAAAAATTGCTAGATGTAGGATTCATTTACCCTATCTCCGACAATGAGTGGCTCTCTCCTTTAGTGCTAGTTCCCAAGAAAAATGGTAAGTGGAGAATTTTTCTCGATTACAGGGAGTTGAACAAAGCCACAAAGAAGGATAATTTCCCCCTACCCTTCATTGACCAAGTGTTGGATGGCCTGGAAGGGAAGAATTTTTTTTCTTTCCTAGATGGATTCAGTGGGTACAAGGAAATCCAAATATTCCTTGAATACTAGGATAAGACCACATTCACCTATCTTTCGAGTACTTTTTCCTATAGGGTCCTGTTATAGACATTTTTGTGCCTTACAGCATTGAGCATGAAATGTCCATAATCCAAGGGATCCAAAGTCCCTAAACATGTTGTTCCTACCCCTAGAGGAACAAGGCTAACAAACCACAGCAATTCACAGAAGTTCTCCACCAGAAACTGCTCAAAAACAAGTCAATTCAGGATCAATTCAGAGGCTCCACTAGCTGTCTGCGCTGAAATGCAGAGATTGCACTGGCTGGGTGCACTGCAACGCAGGTAGAAGCACTACCAGGGTGCGCTGAGCGGGAAGTGACAAATGGCAAGTTCATTCAACGAGGTTGAAAGACCTTGGAAGCTTCCAGAATCTTCTCCAATGACACTTGCCTCAAGGAATTCGACTAGTGATGAGTAAGAGACTCTTAGTCTCCAATTGGAAGCAGGAACTGACAGAGGGAGAGGACACTAGTCAGATCTCAAGCTGACTCATCCTCTCTCCAAACATCTATATATGGATCTCTCCTCCATGAGATCTAGAGGCTGGAATTTTGTTATTGCAAAGAATTGCTGTTGGTTTGAGACTGGAACCATTGGGTGCTTAATGCTTTGAAGGAAGGTGAAGATAGGAATTTCATTTGCTGGGAAGGAGATGCTGGATTGGAGCCCTCTGGGTTGTATCTCTTTCTGAACCTTGTTATTCATCAATAAAGCTATCTTGGTTTCTCCTATATACTGATGTAACTTTGATGTATGATTGCATTAGTATGTTTAGTTTATTTCTAATCCTGAACTAGTTATGAATATGAATCTATGTCTTTTTGTAGTGTTCTCTTCTTGTGATCTTGCAGGAACCTGTTGAAGCTGGGCGAGCGAGAAGGCAAGTAGCTGGGAACTCTCAAAGAGAAGAGAAACCGGATCGAGGAACAAACGGAAGACACCGGTTAGTCCATCCATCTCTCTTCATTCTTAATTCATAAAGGAAGAATACTAGAATAGCTATTTATGTTTGTTGCTAAGGCACTGTCACACCTTAGGTGGATAGGATCGTCCTGCATAAGCATTTTTCCCCACAACAAATTGGTGACCATACTGGGGAGGGTTATTCTAGAATAAGATTCTCTTGTCAAAGCTACGTGTTTGGCACTAAGGTCATTCACCTTTGTCTATTTCGGTAGATATCACCGAAGAGGTGTTTTGTTTGAAAGATTAACGAGACAATCTTTGGGTAACCTGAAAGAGGTAGGCCTCTCTCGGTAAAACAAATGTTTTATTGGACTAAGAAGGGGTAACCTTGAAATCGTACTTTATGCCTGGGGGCATGCAAACCTTTTGGAGTGCAAGCAAGGGGCGGATATTTATTTTTTAAATTTTTAGGTCCTCCCTTTAAACCTGTAGGTCTAACCCTTTAAACTCGTAGGATTAGTCGTTTCCAAACTTGCATAACGAAGGATCCGGAGCAAAGCTTTGTAAGATCTAAGCTCCATAAAAAATAGCATCTTCAATGAGACATTCTTATCATATGACTGGGTTAATCGAGCAGTTTTAGCACACAGTTCATGCTCGTTAAAAAATAAACGCAAGATCCGAGCAGTTTTAGCGCATAGTTCATGCTCGTTAAAAAATAAACATAAGATCGAGAAAATGTTTCCACCCGCGTTTAAGCTCATTAAAAAATGAACTATTCCGTCAAATAACCACCGTGAATGAAATATCATCAGCCATTAAAGCCTTGGTCGTGTTTGCACCGTCACCTCCACTTTTCCATTGGCCGATCGTTCACCTCGATATGATTGTTTACCCATTTTGAGGAACAACTGCGAAGAGTGATTTCACTAGCCATCCTTGTGACACTACCGTGATTGGAAAATTCCAACCCGTACCTGGAATCAGCTGCTAACCTATTTTATCACTCGTTCCTCAAAAGACGAGTCTTCTTTAAGCTCTTTTCATCTGACTCGTAAAATATGAAAAGATTGCCAAGTTTTGGCCTTCCAGCTCGTTAAAGCGACCGGAAGAGCTATCCCTCCTCTAGATTTTAATCTTTTTGGACCTGAGGGATTATTGCACAAAAAGATCGAGCGCTTGTTTTGTTCGGCTCGTTAAAACTATCGAAAACTCATCCCTTCTGTATTGTTTTATACTTTTTCAGACTTAAGGGATTAGATGACGAAAAAGGACTTTCGGAGTTGACTTTACGTACCTTTTTAGACTCTCTAAAAATGAAAAGGACTGAGTTATCTTTGTCGTTAGACTCGTTAAAAGCATTAAATAGCGACAAACTTGTCTTTAGACGAGAACGAGTTTCACTATCGCTAGGCTCGTTAAAACATAGCGATGGGCTTGCCCGAAGGGCAAGTTATAGAACAAGCATATGTTATCCTCCTCAAGCTTGACAAAAATAAAGAGGTACTGGTCAGCAATGACTGGGGAAAATTGGGAGAAACTCAAGAAAACTTTGATGGTAGCAAGTCGCTCTTGAACATGACACTTTTCCTCCGTACCACAGTCGGGTTGGGTTGTTTCATTCACCGGTCACATCACCATGGTCTCGCCACACCATCCATATTTGGGGTAATGCTACCGATCCATCGCATAAGTGTCGCCATATGTTCAAGACAAGTCGTTCAGAGAAGTCAATCGTGTCCCATCCACTGCCATACATTATCCTTCATCCTTTCATGACTGCCACCCTGAATCATATGTCATCAGATCGTTTTCACCTCCATCAAAATCATTTGCTCCGTTCTGTGTCACTGATGTGGGATTCATTAAGGCCCTCCTTTGATGGATCGCTTGTTGTCGACATCAGCTAATTATCCAAGAAGTTGATATAGGAACAACCCCTTCAGTACTTTGAAGCTTGCATGCCTCAATGGCAAGTTTCTCACTTCCGGCGACAGGTATACATCAATGACCTTCGACCGAAAGATTTTGCGTGGTGTTCGATGCCAAGTCCTTTATTCACACCACGTGAATTGTACTGCAGTACCTTGAGGGTCATTATCATTATCGGTGATTCCTCTCGCGCTTGTTAACGGTTTACCTCATTGACCGGTAATCAAGCGATGTCTTTCCATGTTCGACTTCAGAACATTTCTCACATGGATCGACTTGTACTTAGAGTGAAGATCGAACGAGTTTGAAGACCCCGGATCTAGTTTCATCCATCCGGGCTGCGATATATATTCAGGAAAGATAAAGACATTGACATGTACATCATTGCAGCAGATAATCATCCTACCCAAAGGATGATAATTTCATCAAAATTATCAATCTACCATCAGACGATTGTCTGTTCTATGTACAGAAAAATGAATTTATAAAGCTGAGCATGGGAATGCCCGCCTCAGCTAGATCATGAAAGCAGTATGAAAAATAATGTATTGTATTGTATTGTATTACAGGTCTCCTCCCAGCAATGAATGAACTTCGGATCCTCCTGATAAAGCATTTCACCCGATAAACGGCCTCATACTCTAGGGGGCAACTGTTATAGACATTTTTGTGCCTTACAGCATTGAGCATGAAATGTCCATAATCCAAGGGATCCAAAGTCCCTAAACATGTTGTTCCTACCCCTAGAGGAACAAGGCTAACAAACCACAACAATTCATAGAAGTTCTCCACCAGAAACTGCTCAAAAACAAGTCAATTCAGGATCAATTCAGAGGCTCCACTAGCTATCTGCGCTGAAATGCAGAGATTGCACTGGCTGGGTGCACTACAATGCAGGTAGAAGCACTACCAGGGTGCGCTGAGCGGGAAGTGACAAATGGCAAGTTCATTCAACGAGGTGGAAAGACCCTGGAAGCTTCCAGAATCTTCTCCAATGACACTTGCCTCAAGGAATTTGACTAGTGATGAGTAAGAGACTCTTAGTCTCCAAATGGAAGCAAGAACTGACAGAGGGAGAGGACACTAGTCAGATCTCAAGCTGACTCATCCTCTCTCCAAAAATCTATATATGGATCTCTCCTCCATGAGATCTAGAGGCTGGAATTTTGTTATTGCAAAGAATTGCTGTTGGTTTGAGACTGGAATCATTGGGTGCTTAATGCTTTGAAGGAAGGTGAAGATAGGAATTTCATTTGCTGGGAAGGAGATGTTGGATTGGAGCCCTCTGGGTTGTATCTCTTCCTGAACCTTGTTATATATCAATAAAGCTATCTTGGTTTCTCCTATATACTGATGTATCTTTGATGTGTGATTGCACTAGTATGTTTAGTTTATTTCTAATCCTGAACTAGTTATGAATATGAATCTATGTCTTTATGTAGTGTTCTCTTCTTGTGATCTTGCAGGAACCTGTTGAAGCTGGGCGAGCGAGAAGGCAAGTAGCTCGAAACTCTCAAAGAGAAGAGAAACCGGATCGAGGAACAAACGGAAGACACCGGTTAGTCCATCCATCTCTCTTCATTCTTAATTCATAAAGGAAGAATACTAGAATAGCTGTTTCTGTTTGTTGCTAAGGCACTGTCACACCTTAGGTGGATAGGATCATCCAGCATAGGCATTTTTCCCCACAACAGGTCCTTCCTTTTTGTCTATGCAATGCTTCTGCCACTTTCCAGAGATAAGTCTTGCGTATTTTTGTCGAATTAGTACATGATGCGTGTTGGCATTATGGCTAAAGTGTTGTCCTTGATGGCAACCCATTTAGGTGATAGATCACAGTACTTCAAGTCAGCAGCAGAGATTGATGATCAGCTATCAAATATTGAAGAAAATAAGGGGTACACAGGTACACCTTACATAAGGTGCATACACGCAGGTCGGTGTTACATAAAGTGCGTACATACCCGCAGTTATCCCATTCAGGAGGTGCGTACCCCCAGTGCACACATTTCAAGGCAAAGAAATTCACATGTTGGGTTTTCTTATGTTTTACTCTTGGTAGTTAGTCGACGGTATTGTGTTATTATGGTGTCGGCCCGTGGTATTGATCCATGATTTGAGGAAGAGCTTTCCTATATAAAGCAAAGGAGATCATTTGGCTTGAGCATGTTTTTGGTTGAATATCTTATGAGGGCTAGATCTGAAATATTATGATCTCTTGGGAATATGTCTAGATCTAAATAAGGTGAATCTACTGATGGAGTGAGATCTCTTCGGTGCATGTTCAGATCTGTAGATCTGACTGTCTGGGTTATTTCTGAAGTCTTGAAATCATCTATGCTCGAAGGTACGCAGGTACAGTGAAAGAAAAGTGTGTACATACGTAGGAACGAAGCGTTTCGGGTGCGTACATACGCAGGCACAGAAGGGTTGCAGGTGCGTACATACGCAGGCACAGAAGGGTTCAGGTGCGTACATACGCAGGCACAGAAGGGTTGCAGGTGCGTACATACGCAGGCACAGAAGGGTTGCAGGTGCGTACATACGCAGGCACAGAAGGGTTGCAGGTGCGGAGGTCCGCAGGCAGTTCAATGGACTCAGAGCGAGGTACACAGGCGAACAGTTGAGCAGGGTGCGTACTGTAAGCAGGCGGGCAGTTGAGCAGGGTGCGTACTGTAAGCAGGCGGGTAGTTGAGCAGGGTGCGTACTGTAAGCAGGCAAGCAGTTGAGCAGGGTGTGTACTGTAAGCAGGCAAGCAGTTGAGCAGGGTGCTTACGTAAGCAGGCGAGCAGTTGAGCAGGGTGCTTACTTCTCTTAAGATCTTTGTTTATCATTGTTGTGTTCTGGGTTTGGTTCTATAATTTTTGATCTAGTTACTACAGTTGACTGGGTGATTTTATTATACTTTATGATCATTTGATGCTTATAGTGGTCCTTGTAAGAAAAGAAGTAGGGGGTTGTAGCTCCCTTCCAGGAGAGACTGGAAAACGAGAGAGAGTTGTAGCTCTCTGCAGGTTGTAGCCTGCGTACTGGTAAAGGACTGCACCAGTACAAAACCATTGTAAAAGGAGTTTCTAATTTGAAAGAAGATAGAGACATATTGCAGCAGGTGGTTTTCACCCACAATGGGTTTCCACCTTACATCTTGTGTTCTTTGGTGTGACTATCTATTTTCTTTGTTCATGCTCATTATTTTATGGTACTGACATACACAAATAATTCAAAGAACAAATAAAGAAGATTTATTAAAAGAATTAGATAATACTGATTCACCCCCCCTCTCAGTATTATTTCCAACAATGCGGTGGAAATTTATGTGGACGATTTTACACCTTATGTCTGTGATTTCCAAGATTCCTTGACTAACCTAGGCAAAGTATTGCACAAATGCATTGAAATAAACTTTTCTGTCAATCCGAAAAAATGTGAATTCTTAATGACCGAAGGGATCGTGCTAGGTCATTCAATATCTCAACAAGGACTATAGGTAGACCTCAACAAAATAGAAATCATCCAAAGGGTCCCACCTTCGCAAAAGCAGAAAGATGTTAGGAGTTTCTTGGGCTTAGCTGGATACTATCGAAGGTTCATAAAGGACTTCAGCAAGTTGGCGTCTCCTTTATTTGGTTTGTTGGCCAAAGATTCTGAGATTATATGGTCAAAAAGTTCTCAAGAGGCCTTAAACATTATAAAGCGTAAGTTAACCACTGCACCAATTCTCTGAGGCCCAAACTGGGCCCTCCCTTTTCATATTCATGTTGATGCCTCACAGAAAGCCATAGGAGCAGCCTTAGGTCAGGTAGAGGATAAACTACCCTATGCCATCTCTTTTATCAGTAAGAACTTGACAAGGGCTTAGCTATGTTATACAACGATTGAAAAGGAACTACTGGCTGTTGTGCATTCATTAAACAAATTTAGGCATTACATTATAGGTTATCAAACATTTGTGCATACTTACCATGCTGCAATCAAATATTTAATGAACAAACCAAATGTGAATACTCGAATTATAAGGTGGTTGCTTTTATTATAGTAGTTTGATCTAACCATTGTTCATAAGCTTGGAAAAGAAAATGTTGTTGTAGATTTTTTGTCTAGGGTGAATTTGCCTGCAGGTGAAGAAGGAATGGTGGATGAACAGTTACGATATGAGCACTTGCTTTCTATTTCAGTTCTCTCTCCATGGTTTGATGATATAGAAAACTATTTGGTATCAGCACAATTCCCACCAAACCTGCCTTCCAAAGAAAAGAGCAAGACAGTCAGGAAGAGTGCCCCCTTCACCTGGATTAGGGGAAATATTTTCAAACATGGCCCAGATCAAATATTGAGAAGGTGTGTAAGGGAAGATGAATTTTTTGACATCCTTCTAACCTGTCATGATAGACCTTGTGGAGGTCACTTTGTAGCAAAGAGGACAATATTAAGTGTTACAAGCTGGCTATTATTGGCCCACACTTCATCAGGATGTGAAAAAGTACATTAGTTAGTGTGAATGGTGTGAGAGAATGGCAAAGCCTATTCCAAGAGATGAAATGCCCCTACAGCCTCAAGTGACTTTCGAGCCATTTGACAAGTGGGGCATGGACTTCATTGGGCCTATCAATGCTCCTTCAAAGCAAAAAAAATACATTATTGTGTGCACTGATTATTTGACTAAGTGGGTTGAAACCAAGGCAATTAAAGCAACAACAAAAGAGTAGGTGGCTAAGTTCCTAAGGGAGAATGTATTCTACAGATTTGGGTATCTTAGAGAGCTAGTCATAGACAAAGGAATCCAGTTTACCTCTAACATGATTGAATAACTACTCAACCATCACAAAATCAAGAATAGGACCTTGACTCCCTATCACCCATAAGCTAATGGGCAAGTGGAGGTGACCAACAGGGCACTGGAAAGCATCTTAACCAAGATAGTGAGCAGCAGCAGAAAGGATTTGGCAGAGAGACTAGCTGAGGCCACCGAGGCCTATAATACAACATGGAAGACCACCACTACATTTACACCCTATGAGCTAGTATATGGGAAAAAACCCTTGTTGTCCATTGACTTTGAATATAACACATTAAGGATGGTAGCCCAACTAGATTTGGATCTCAGTCATGCACATAACGAAATATTGGTCCAATTGAATGGCTTGGATGAATTCAGAATGCAAGCACTCCTACATACAGAGATAGTTCAAATTCAGAGGAAGATCTGGCATGATAAACATATTAAGGAGAATAAATTCCAAGAGGGCGATTGGGCATTGTTATATGATTCTAGGTATAAAAACTTCAAGGGCAAGCTAAGGACAAGATGGATCAAACATTATGTGGTTGAGAGATGCCATGATAATGGTTCAGTGCAAATCAGAACTATAGATGAAGAAGCCATTCCATTTCTTGTTAATGGACACTGATTGAAAATGTACAAGAGGCCTTTATCAAAGCAAGAGTTCATTAACAATATCAATAAAACAATGATGATGGTGGAGCAAGTTCTAGCTCCTCCCTCATCAGGTCACTAAGAAAAAAAAGAAAAAAGAATAAGGACTTAGGTGAAAATATCCATGAGGCACCTGAGTCCCATCTTTGGGTTGAAAACCTCATGAGGCGGCCCAAGGATGAGAAAAAATAGAAAGAAGAATAAGAAGATCTCTGGGTGAAAACCTTCCTTAAGGCGGCCAGGGCAAACATCTAGCGTGAAAACCTCTGTGATCCAAAATGGATCTTAAAACCTCAAAAACAATCCAAAATGAATCCTAAGTCCTTAAAACCATTATGCCTTCAGCTATCGGAAAACACTGTCACAGAGGAAGAAAACAAAAGAATTGGCGAAAACAGAGCTAATAAGAGGTTTAAATGCTGCTACACAGGAGCTGTCAAATCAGACCGATCAATGGTCCAAATTAAATCGGGATATCGCATATAAATTTGAGAATAAAACCAAGTCAAACTTCAAGCCAGAGAACCAATGGCTACGTCAGCAAGAAATGTGGCAACCTGGGATAGAGTCACAGGTTTCTGGTAATGTCAGCAAAGCGGATGATGTGGCAATCGAAGATTGGCTCATGGCATCAAAGATGTGGAATAGGGTTAAAAGCGGAAAATGTGATTAATGAGGTTAAATATTGTTTACTGCTAAACCTCATTAGGCAGCGGACCCGACGGATTTATAAATAAAACAACGAACCTTTTGAGTTCCATGGTAAATGGTATTTTAGGCGGGCTTCAAGTGATAAGTGGTATTGGAAGGGCTTCACCCGATTCCATACACCAGCTGACAAGTAGCATGTCACAGGAGAGAGAAAACTGCTTTTTCAGGTAGGTAATCTCCGTGCAAGTGGGCCACCCGAAATGGCCGTCAACCATTGGATTAGCAATCACGGATCAGACAGTGGAGATTGAGCGAATTGTTTGATGATCAGGTTGGATGCGAACCGTCAGATGGAGGCAGATCAAATAGTGCAGAATGTAGAAGGATGTTGGCAAATGAAGCGTGACAATTGTCCGATCCATCTGTTTCAGGATTTGTGTCAGAGAAAGGCTGATGGTCGGGTCCACCTGCACCCACTGGTCCCTTTGTTGGTCAACCGTTACGATTTACATGTTTTAAGGAGGGTAACGAAACGGTGTTAAAGAGGACGATTAACACAGAGAGCAGAGAGGCAGATAAAACAGGGAAGGTAGAGTTGACAAACAAAGTGAGGGAGAATAGAGCTAGAGGGGTTTTGGAACCATCTAGGGGGTCTGGAGGTCATGTTTCTCAGTCAACTCAAGAGTTTTGAGGTAAACTCTGTGTTAAAAACCATTACAGTGTTGAGACTCAATGTTGAGCTCACACTTTTAACAACTTGTAAACTTTATTCTTGAAGACATAATATACAGGTCGACACTGAAAGCTAGACCAGGAGACATAGCCAAGAAGTCTGGTCAACTCCTTGATTATTTTTTGTGTTGATGTGTTGAATTGTTATGTTTTCCAATTGTTAAATGTTTGTATTATTCGCAATATTTTCGATCCATTGCACTAAGTAATATAGGCATTCCTACACATGAGTTTGTAATACCTTTTCTTCTTGATTTAGTATCCATTTCAGATCAAGTGGTATCAGAGCGTTTGGTTTTGGTTTTATTAAGGTTAGAAAAGATTATGTTGGATTTTGAATGCTAACTAGATTAAAGCTCAGAATAGGAGAAGGAGAACTTGTTGAGTCTAATCCAGATATTGGAAGAGTCTATTCTCAGAGGAGAATGGTAGAAGAAGCTCCATTAGGATCAGAATCTCAATTTATAGAAAGTTTTAAGGCACTCCAAGCCATGGTGAAAGAGATGTATCTAGAGTTTAAGAAGGGTCGAGGTGAAATCCCTTCAACACCCAAACCAGAAAAAGGAGCAGAGGAACCTTTTCTAGTTACCCCTCCAGGAGGCTAAGGAAAAGGAGGAATGACTCCTCCACCATCTCCCCCACCATCTCCTCAATCATCACCTTCATCATCGTCATCATCTTCTTTGCATAACACTAGCTCCTCTAAGAAGAAGAAGAAAACCTCCTTAATCAAATTAGATGTGAAGTTTTATTTTCCAATTTATGATGGATAACCCAATGCATAAAAGCTAGATAATTGGATAAGACAAACTGATGTATATTGCAAGGTACAGAACATTGATTCAGAAAGGAAGAAGATTCAGCTGGCTAGCCTTCAACTTGGAGGAACTGTAATAGTATGGTACAAAGGCAAGACACAAGATGATCAACAGAAACATGGTAAAATCATTTATACTTTGAATGAATATGTTTCTGCTATCAAAAAGAAATTCTATCCTTTAGCTTACATGCAGCAGGGAATGATGAGTTGGCAAACTCTTCATCAGTTGAAGGGTCAAAGTGTACAAAGTTATACTCAGGAATTCAGAAAGAGATTTAACTCTGGTATATCATTAGACTCACCTGAGCCTTTATTGAAGTATATTGGTGGTCTTCATAGCTATTTAAACCATACTATTCTCATGTTTAATCCCACTAGCTTAGATGAGTTCAAGCCACACATCTAGAAGCTAGAGGTAAGAATGTAAACCCAGAGGTTGGGGGATCATCTAAATATTCTGTAAGCAAGAGCAAGGAAAAGAATAAACTGAAATGGAAGGAGAGGAAATCAAACACTATAAAGAAGGATAAACCTTCATGCACTCATTGCAAGAAAGGACACGATGAGGCACACTATTGGTTTTTGCATCCAGAACTGAAACCTATGAAGTTCGGTGGAAAGGAGAAGAAGAATGATGCTGCTATTCAGCACGACTTGGGATTAGATTCAGGTGATGAAACAACAGTTACAGCCACAGGTATTAAAGGTAAATATTCTAAAGCATCCACAAGTAACTCTACACGATCTGTTGATAATGAAAATAATGAGAGGGAAGGAAATGAGCTTTTTCGTATTAGAGTGATTTCTAAGCACAATAAGATTGATACTTTATTTGATAGTGGATCACAAGTAAATTTTATTTATGAAACAATTGTAAAGAAGTTGGCATTATAGAAAAAACCTCATGAGAAGCTATATCCATTAGGTTGGGTGTGTGATAAAACAAAGCTACAGGTAACGAGACAATGTAAACTTAGGTTTGCTATTGGATCAACATTTGTAGATGAGGTTGAGTTAGATACAGTTCCATTAGATATATGTGGTATTTTTTTGGGAAGTCCATACTTGTATGATAGGAAGGCTATTTTCTATAGAGCTGAGAATAAGTATCAACACACTAAAGATGGAATAGAATATATTGTAAGAGCTCATAAACTCAAAGGTAACTATTCTCTCATAAATTCAGGACAGATGAAAAGAATTGTGGATTCAAGTAAGCAATTTTTACCAATGGTTGTAAAGGAAAAGGATCCTGAAAATCCCAATGCATTTGAAGGCTGTGATTATAAACAGAAAGCTGATTTAGTTAAAGTTGTTTCAAAATATGATGTTCTATTTCAACAACCTAAAGGTCTGCCACCCAAGCGAGAAATACTACATGATATTTATTTGCAGCAAGATCCTCCATTACCTAACATTGGAATGTATAGGTAGTCAGCTTTAGAGAATGCAGAGATAAAGAATCAGGTAAAGGAGTTGCTTGGTAAATGGTTTATACGACCAAGCACATCACCATGTGGATCTCCAATCATGCTGGTGAGAAAGAAAGATGGTTCGTGGAGAATGTGCATTCATTATAGAGCACTAAATAAAATAATGATCAAGAATCGTTATCCTCTTCCTCGTATTGATGATTTATTAGATCAATTAAAAGAATCAGTGTACTTTTCTAAGCTAGATTTATGAAGTGGCTATCATCAAGTTAGAGGTGCACAACAAGATGCATGGAAGACTGCTTTCAAGATAAAGCAAGGACTGTATGAATGGTTGGTTACACCTTTTGGCTTAACTAATGCTCCTGCTACATTTATGAGAGTCATGAATGATGTACTCAGACCATTTATTGATGACTTTGTAATTGTTTATTTAGATGACATTCTTGTTTTTAGTAAGACATGGGAAGAACATGTAAATCATGTGAAGCAGACTTTAGATGTTTTAAAAAGAGAAAATCTCTATGTGAAATTGTCAAAATGTGAATTTGGCAGAACATCTTTAAATTATTTCGGTTATATTGTAGGGGGTGGTGAATTGAAGCTATATCCCTCTAAGGTTGAAGTCATTGTGAATTGGCCTAAACCCAAATCTGCTACAGAGGTTAGGAGTTTCCTAGGGGCAACACAACACAGGAGAAAGTTTATTGCTAACATTTGTTTGATTGCAGCTCCATTACATGCTTTAACAGGATTGAAATAGGTGTTTAAGTGGGGAGGAAAACAGTAGAAAGCCTTCGACACCTTAAAAGAAAAAATTAGTACAGCACCAATACTAGCACTACCAGATCTTAAAAATCCATTTGAGATTGAGACAGATGCCAGTGACTCTGCCATGGGAGCAGTGTTGATGCAAGATGGAAAACCTATATGCTATCATTCTGAGACATTTACTTCTGCAGTAATTAATTATCCTACATATGATAAAGAATTGTATGCATTAGTACAAAGTGTGAAAAAGTGGAAACATTACATAATGGGCAAAGAAACAATCATACATACAGATCATCAACCACTTCAATATGTGCACTCACAAACTAAATTGCAGCAATCAAGACATTACAGGTGGATGGGTTTTCTACAGCAATTTCATCTTGTCATCAAATATAAGAAGGGCATACACAATAAGGTTGCACACATGTTATCAAGACCAATCATAAATACATCTATTATACTTGAGCATAACTCAATAATGCATGAAAGTTACATTGGACAATATGCTCAAGATGTAGATTTTAAAGATGTATATGCAACTTTAAGTCATGGCAAGAAAGTAGAAGAATTGGATTATTATGTAAAGGACCAACTCTTATATCATTTGGGAAAGTTATGCATTCCACAAACTGAAAGAGTTAACATAATTCGAGAAGCACATACTTCTCTCATATCAGGTCATTTTGGTGTAAGTAAAACAGTTGCATAATTGCAAAGGTTCTGTTACTGGCCAAGAATGCATGAGACAATTTCTAGATATATCAAAGGGTGTACTATGTGTGCTACAAGAAAACCCAATAATAGGAAATTAGGCTTGTACACTCCACTTCCAATCCCTTCTCGTCCTTGGGAAAGTGTTTCCATGGATTTTGTTGGGGGATTGCCAAAATCTAGGAAAGGTCATGATTATTTGTATGTTGTTGTGGATAGGTTCAGTAAAATGTGTATTTTGATACCATGTAACAAGCAGGTTACAGCTGAACAAACAACAAAGTTGTTCTTTTAGAATGTATGGGTTCATTTTTGGTTACCCACTTCTATTATATCTGATCGAGATTCTCGATTTGTTGGGAAGTTTTGGTCAAATATATGGGAGTTGATGGACACCAGATTGAAGAAAAGCACAACATTTCATCCACAAATAGATGGTCAGATAAAAGTGTTCAACAAGACAGTGATCTAGTTGCTCAAAGGCTATTGCAGTAAGAATCCCAAGCTTTGGGATGAGAATTTGTGTTATGTGCAGCATGCTTACAACCATGCCAAGCACTCTTCTACTCAAAGATCTCATTTTGAGACTTCTTTTGGTTTTATACCAAATTCTCCCTTGGATTTTTTCTTTGGTAAAGACATAGCAATTGATGGACACAATGATGTGGACAAAGCAACCAAGTTCATTGAACAAATCCAGGAAATTCACCAGGAAGTACAGGAACAATTGGAAAGAATTCAAGCCAAGTACAAGGCAAGACATGATAAGCATCGAGTTGATCATAGTTTCCAAGTTGGTGATCAAGTCTAGCTGTACATTAGCAAAGACAAAATGTAGGGTGAAGGTAAGAAGCTAAAACCAATAAGGTATGGACCTTTCAAGATACTTGATAAAATTGGTGAAAATGCTTTTCGCCTTGATTTCCCAGCTTATATGCAAATCTATTCAGTTGTTAATGCAGAAAACTTTAGATTGTATGAACCTTCATTGATTGAGGATCCTAAAGAGCAAAGCTAGTTGCCTTCTATTGAGGATTTGTTGCTTGAATATCTCAATGAGTTATAGGAGGACACATTTTTGGATAGGAAGGTAAGAACTGCGCATCAAGGGGATGTTGAGTACCTAAGAGTAGGACTCAAAGGTTCAAATCCAAGCAAGGTACGATGGATAGAAATTGGACAAGTGAGGGAACTGTATACTCACTTGATCGATGCCTAAAACCAAATTTTGGTGGTCCAAAAGCTTTTCCGTGGGAAGGCGTGTTATAGACATTTTTGTGCCTTACACCATTGAGCATGAAATGTCCATAATCTAAGGGATCCAAAGTCCCTAAACATGTTTTTCCTACCCCTAGAGGAACAAGGTTAACAAACCACAGCAATTCACAGAAGTTCTCCACCAGAAACTGCTCAAAAACAAGTCAATTCAGGATCAATTCAGTGGCTCCACTAGCTGTCTCCACTGAATGTCAAAGCCAACATTGGATACCTACACTGCAACGCAGGTAGAAGCACTACTAGGGTGCGTTGAGCGAGAATTACCAAATGGCAAGTTCATTCCAAGAGGTGTCAAGACCCAGGAAGCTTCCAGAATCTTCCTCAATGACACTTGCCTCAGTGAATTCGACTAGTGATGAGTAAGAGGTTCCCAATCTCCAAGTGGAAGCAAGAACCTCCAAGTGGAATCAAGAACTGACAAAGGGAGAGGACACTAGTCAGATCTCAAGCTGACACATCCTCTCTCCAAACATCTATATATGGATCTCTCCTCCATGAGATCTAGGGGCTGGAATTTCGTTATTGCAAAGAATTGCTGTTGGTTTGAGATTGGAATCATTGGGTACTTAATGCTTTGAAGGGGGTGAAGATAGGAATTCCATTTGCTGGGAAGGAGATGCTGGATTGGAGCCCTCTGGGTTGTATCTCTTCCTGAACCTTGTTATTCATCAATAAAGCTATCTTGGTTTCTCCTATATACTGATGTATCTTTGATGTATGATTGCATTAGTATGTTTAGTTTGTTTCTAATCCTGAACTAGTTATGAATATGAATCCATGTCTTGTGTAGTGTTCTCATCTTGTGATCTTGCAGAAACCTCTTGAAGCTAGGCGAGCGAGAAGGCAAGTAGCTGGGAACCCTCAAAGAGAAGAGAGACCGGATAGAGGGACAAACGAAAGACACCGGTTATTCCATCTATCTCTCTTCATTCTTAATTCATAAAGGAAGAATACTAGAATAGCTGTCTCTGTTTGTTGCTAAGGCACTGTCACACCTTAGGTGGATAGGATCGTCCTGCATAGGCATTTTTCCCCACAACAAATTGGCGACTCCACTGGGGAGATCTCTTTAGTCATTTTATTTGTGTCTCTATCATTGTTTGTTTCATAGACTCGACAACAACAATCGAATTGCATCTGTTATTCCTAGATGCAAAGTAGACAGTTGCTGCTTTGATCCAATCACTGGACTTGTCCATGATCTAAACAATGGACTCACAAATGATTTGATGATCCTTTGTGATAGATCTTAGTACCCCCTCAAAGCATCCCTTTGATTGCACCTTGCTTGTTGCTTTGATCTGGCCTGAAACCGTAGATTAATCAGCAATCTGTGACCTAGAACCCAGTGAGAAACTCTCGTTTCTCCTTCAGCGCGACCCTTGTGAAGAGGTTCTGCATTTCAACACAGGTCCCATGAAGGCTACCTACGCTGAATGTCAAAACCCCTGTGTTGAGGTTGCGCTGAACTAGTTAGGCCTTGTGCAGCTGGGGTTCTCTGCTCTGTTTTGCCTTGTTTTGATCTCTAATTTTTGCAGCCTGTAACCAGCATAGGTACCAGTCTGATAACTCCTTTTCTCTGCTTAAATTCCGCCTCCTTTTGTACAAAAAGACTGTGAGTGTTTTTATGTGTTTTTGGCGTCATTTGCAGTTTTCCTTTGCAAGAGTGAAATAGTCATCCTGTAGCCCTTGATTCAGATCTGTTGATTGTGATCTTAGGAGAGAGTTCATTGGCTGTTCACAGTTGATTATACATTTGCTTTTGGTTTTGGTTTGAGTTTGTCTCTTTTAAGTGTCGAAACAAGTATTCATTTCAAAAATCGTTAAGTGTTGTAATCTCTTCTACCCTCTCTGATTTCGAAAAAGTAAACTTGTTTGTATTTGCCATTTAAAAGCAAATTCAAAGTTGTACAAAAAGCTTTCTTTGTAGGCATCAATACTAAGAAAGCGGAAAACAAACACCTGCATTGTGCATTTGCATTTTGATAGTTTGCATGTCTGATTTAGGAAAAGTGCATTAGAGTGTGTTAATTGCTCTTTGAGAAAAGATGGTGTCTTTATTTTCCCTTAGTAGCTAGGATTTTCAAAGTTGAAAAGATATAAAGCTTGCTTATCATCTTTAGACTGCATTTAGGAATTGTATCATACATCTCGTGGTGAACCTCAAAAGGCAAACTTCTAAAAAGATCAACCTAAAATAAATTGAATGAACTTAACAACGCTTTGCAACATAATGCACAACATAGAGGTCTAGGCTAGAGATGTGTTCCGGCGTCGTAAAGCCTGGTGACTGTCGATCTCGTGGATGGTGGGTGATTCCTCCTGAGGGACGATAGCGCCAGTACGGATTGTGCTCCCACGTACCGTCGCGTATATATTGGGAGACCCCTATAGGCATAAAACCTTTATCCTTAGGAAGCCGTGTCGGCCGCCCTACTGATCGCAATGCACTGAAAACAGCATTCAGGAAGATCGACTGCCCGTACCCTAAAAAGTGTTCTGCGGTTTTGCGAAAAGTTTGGCACACCCTCTGCCTAGAACTCCAGAGCAGTTCCTTTTGGCCTTTTTCAGACTCTATAACAGAAAAAGTCCATCCGAGCATTTGTCACTTCAGGCTCGTTAAAACATCGAAGGAGACTAGAGTCATCTTTAGCTTTTTCTCGACTCTTTAAAATTGAAAAAGAAAGTTGTGTCTAAGCGTCGTTAAAAATTTATTTTAAACTGAACAATCACCCTTTATTCCTGTGTTGATCTTTAGGTTGAGAAAATGGAGCACACCAACCAAGGAATTCCCCTTGATGGAAATCCTAGTCCCTTCTCCTCTTGGGGAGATGTTGGTGCGCCCCATATGGCCACATTGTCGCTTCCAAGACTGACAATTGGCCTGCCGGTCTGGCTCTTTTCAACCAATGTCGTTCAGAACACCACTATTCTTGAACAGTCGAATCAACAGTTAGACCAGACCAGAGTTGCCCACCAGCCTTCTACTTCATCTAATTCTCCCTCTCCTCCTTCCTCTTCGCTTGACGGAACTGGTAAAACAAAAAACCAAGTTCCTAAGGAGAAGAAGGAAAAGAAGAAGAAAGAGAAGAAGAAGAAGGAGCCGAAAGCGACTGGGGGCAAACAAGTGTCGTCTGACAAAAATCCACACACAGCACTGACTAGGCCTAAATCGCCATGTGTCATATGCAAGGGAGACCACTTCCACAAAGATTTTCCCTGCATCCCTCGGATACTAAGGGACTGGTCTCCCCATTTGCACAATTCGGTAGCATCAACCTCTGATAGCCATGTTGACTGCTCACCGTCAACTAGTGAAAGTGAAGCCACAGGACAGAGAGGGAAAGCTAGATTTCCCTACAAACTGTGTGAAGGTGACCATGCCATCCACCGTTGTCCCTTCTTAGACGAGGCTAAAAGAGTTCTGGAAGATCGCCCGGTTTTACCAGTGCAACTTCCTCCTGGATATCAAAAACTCCTGCCAAGTCCTTCACTAGTTGAGAACCCGGCTGGCCCACCCAGGTGGTCAGTCGAAGCACCTATCATTGAAGATGAACCGTCTGAATCCATACCTGACAAAAGTCAAAAGGTTGAGGCGACAGTTGACCTGGTTTTGCCTTCAGAGGCTCTATCTTCGAATGATACCATCATAGAGGAGAATAAAGACGACACCGTCCAAATTCTCTTCATCAACACAGATTCCGACGAACAAGGGGGAAATTTTCCCATTCCTTTATCGCAGGAAGGGACTTCGTCAGAATCGTGCCCGGCCGTCTATTCGGTCCCACCACCAAGCAACCTAGTTGTCTCGTTCGACTGGAACCAACTAGGCGGACCCCGGTTGCCAGCAAGCATACCATTCAGAATTATCGTTCAAATATACAAAATGGTAATGGCTAGCACTATCATTGATGAGGGGGCATCTGTGAGTATCCTTTCCTCTATTTCTTGGAAAGTGCTTGGTTCGCCAGCGCTTTTTCCTGAAATGAGAAATCTATCAGGCTTTGATAAAGGAACCAGTCGACCTTTAGGGATCCTCCCCAATGTGCCCATAACATTGAAAGGGAAGACCGTTCAAATGAACGTGATGGTCGTTCAAGGACCCTTGGATTATAACCTACTCCTTGGACGAGACTATATATATTGCATGGGAGACATCGTCTCCTCACTCTTTAGAGTAATGTGTTTTCCGCATGAAGGAAGAGTGGTCAAGCTCGTGGACCAACTTTCATTTCCCAGATCACGCATCGCAAATAGTCATATACCATCCCTAAATGGTCTATTCACGCAAGAAATGTCTCAACCCACGGTCCGTCCTCCTGATGAGCGCGAGTAATCCGGGAGGATATGACTGGAACCCAGGGGGCATGCGTCCTGGTCTGCTTCGGCAGGAAAACTTTGGGTATAGGGTAGGTTTCCGCGGGAGAATATGACTAGTCTGTACCCCGCCCATGCTGGAAGAGGGTTATTCTAGAATAAGATTCTTTTTTCAAAGTTATGTAAGTTGGCGGGCATCGTCACTCACCTTTGTCTATTTCGGTAGACATTGCCGAGGAAGTGTTTTGTTTGAAAGATTAACGAGACAATCTTTGGGTAACCTGAAAGAGGTAGGCCTCTCTCGGTAAAACAATTGTTTTTCCAGACTAAAGTAGGGGTAACCTTGAAATCGTACTTTATGCCTGGGGGCATGCAAACCTTTTGGAGCGCTAGCAAGGGGCGGCTATTTATCTTTTAAATTTTTAGGTCCTTCCCTTTAAACCTGTAGGTCTAACCCTTTAAACTCGTAGGATTAGTCGTTTCCGAACTTGCATAACGAAAGGATGCGGGGCATAGCTTCGTAAGATGAAGCTCCATAAAAAATAGAATCTTAATGAGACATTCTTATCATATGACTGGGTAATCGAGCAGTTTTAGCACACAGTTCATGCTCGTTAAAAAATAAACGCAAGATCCGAGCAGTTTTATCGTATAGTTCATGCTCGTTAAAAAATAAACATAAAATCGAGCAAATGTTTCCACCCGCGTTTAAGCTCGTTAAAAAATGAACTATCCCGGTAAATAACCACAGTGAATGTAATATTATCAGCCATTAAAGCCTTGGTCGTGTTTGCACTGTCACCTCCACTTTTCATTTGGTCGATCGTTCACCTCCATATGTTTGTTTACCCATTTTGAGGAACAGCTGCGAAGAGTGATTTCACTAGCCATCCTTGTGACACTGCTGTGATTGGAAAAATTCCAACCTGTACCTGGAATCAGCTGCTAACCTGTTTCATCACTCGTTCCTCAAAAGACGAGTCTTCTTTAAGCTCTTTTCATCTGACTCGTAAAATATGAAAAGATTGTCGAGTCCTTGGCCTTCCAACTCGTTAAAGGGACAGGAAGTGCTATCCCTCCTCTAGATTTTAATCTTTTTGTACCTGAGGGATTATTCCACAAAAAGATCGAGCGCTTGTTTTATTCGGCTCGTTAAAACTATCGAAAACTCATCCCTTCTGTATTGTTTTATACTTTTTCGGACCTAAGGGATTAGATGACGAAAAAGGACTTTTGGAGTTAACTTTATGTACCTTTTCAGACTCTCTAAAAATGAAAAGGACCGAGTTATCCTTGTCGTTAGACTCGTTAAAATCATTAAATAGCGACAAACTTGTCTTTAGACGAGAACGAGTTTCACTATCGCTAGGCTCGTTAAAACATAGCGATGGGCTTGCCCGAAGGGCAGATTATAGAACAAGCATATGTTATCCTCCTCAAGCTTGACAAAAATAAAGAGGTACTGGTCAGCAATGACTGGGGAAAAATTGGGAGAAATTCAAGAAAACTTTGATGGTAGCAAGTCGCTCTTGAACATGACACTTTTCCTCCGTACCACAATCGGGTTGGGTTGTTTCATTCACCGGTCACATCCATGGTCTCGCCATACCATCCATATTTGGGGTAATGCTACCGATCCATCGCATCAATGTCGCCATATGTTCAAGAGAAGTCGTTCAGAAAAGTCAATCGTGTCCCATCCACTGTTGTACATTATCCTTCATCCTTTCATGACCGCCACCCTGAATCATATGTCATAGATCGTTTTCACCTCCACCAAAATCATTAGCTCCATTCCGTGTCACTGATGTGGGATTCATTAAGGCCCTCCTTTGACGGATCGCTTCTTGTCGACATTAGCTCATTATCAAAGAAGTTGATCTAGGAACAACCCCTTCAGTACTTTGAAGCTTGCATGCCTCAATGGCAAGTTTCTCACTTCCGGCGACAGTTATACATCAATGACCTTCGACCGAAAGATTTTGCGTGGTGTTCGACGCCAAGTCCTTTATTCACACCATGTGAATTGTACTGTAGTACCTTGAGGGTCATTATCATTATCAGTGATTCCTCTCACGCTTGTTAACGGTTTACCTCATTGACCGGTAATCAAGCGATGTCTTTCCATGTTCGACTTCAGAACATTTCTCACATGCATTGACTTGTACTTAGAGTGAAGATCGAACGAGTTTGAAGACCCTGGATCTAGTTTCATCCATCCGGGCTGCGATATATATTCAGGAAAGATAAAGACATTGACATGTACATCATTGCAGCAGATAATCATCCTACTCAAAGGATGATAATTTCATCAAAATTATCAGTCTACCATCAGACGATTGTCTGTTCTATGTACAGAAAAATGAATTTATAAAGCTGAGCATGGGAATGCCCGCCTCAGCTAGATCATGAAAGCAGTATGAAAAATAATGTATTGTATTGTATCTTATTACAGGTCTCTTCCCAGCATTGGATGAACTTCGGATCCCCCTGATAAAGCATTTCACCCGATAAACGGCCTCATACTTTAGGGGGCATCTGTTATAGACATTTTTGTGCCTTACAGCATTGAGCATGAAATGTCCATAATCTAAGGGATCCAAAGTCCCTAAACATGTTGTTCCTACCCCTAGAGGAACAAGGCTAACAAACCACAACAATTCACAGAAGTTCTCCACCAGAAACTGCTCAAAAACAAGTCAATTCAGGATCAATTCAGTGGCTCCACTAGCTGTCTGCGTTGAATGTCAAAGCCAACACTGGCTACCTGCACTGTAACACAGGTAGAAGCACTACCAGGGTGCGTTGAGCGAGAATTTCCAAATGGCAAGTTCACTCCAAGAGGTGTCAAGACCCAGGAAGCTTCCAGAATCTTCCTCAATGACACTTGTCTCAGTGAATTCGACTAATGATGAGTAAGAGGTTCCCAATCTCCAAGTGGAAGCAAGAACCTCCAAGTGGAATCAAGAACTGATAGAGGGAGAGGACACTAGTCAGATCTCAAGATGACTCATCCTCTCTCCAAACATCTATATATGGATCTCTCCTCCATGAGATCTAGGGGCTGGAATTTCGTTATTGCAAAGAATTGTTGTTGGTTTGATATTGGAATCATTGGGTGCTTAATGCTTTGAAGGGGGTGAAGATAGGAATTCCATTTGCTGGGAAGGAGATGCTGGATTGGAGCCCTCTGGGTTGTATCTCTTCCTGAACCTTGTTATTCATCAATAAAGCTATCTTGGTTTCTCCTATATACTGATGTATCTTTGATGTATGATTGCATTAGTATGTTTAGTTTATTTCTAATCCTGAACTAGTTATGAATATGAATCCATGTCTTGTGTAGTGTTCTCATCTTGTGATCTTGCAGAAACCTCTTGAAGCTGGGCGAGCGAGAAGGCAAGTAGCTGGGAACCCTCAAAGAGAAGAGAGACCGGATCGAGGGACAAACGGAAGACACCGGTTAGTCCATCTATCTCTCTTCATTCTTAATTCATAAAGGAAGAATACTAGAATAGCTGTCTCTGTTTGTTGCTAAGGCACTGTCACACCTTAGGTGGATAGGATCGTCCTGCATAAACATTTTTCCCCACAACAAGGCGTGATCCAAAATGGGTCTTAAAACCTCGAAAACAATAAAAAATGGATCCTAAGTCCTCAAAACCATTATGCTTTCAACTATCGGGAAACACTGTCGTAGAGGAGAAACAAAAAAAAATTGGTGAAAACAGAGTTAATTGGATATTTAAATGTCGCTGCATAGGAGCCATCAGATCGGACCGATCAACGGTCCAGATTAAATCAGGATATCACATGTAAATCCAAGAATAGAACCAAGTCAAACTTCAGGCCAGAGAATCAATGGCTACGTCAGCAGGACATGTGGCAACTTGGGATAGAGTCACAGGTTTCTAGTGATGTCAACGCAGAAAATGAGGTGGCAGTCGGAGAATGGCTTATGGCATCAACGATGTGGAACAGGGTTAAAAGTGAAAAACGTGATTAATGAGGTTAAACATTATTTACCACTAAACCTCATCATGCAGTGGACCCGACAGATTTATAAATAAAATAATGAACCTTTTGAGTTCTGTGGTAAATGGTATTTCGGGTGGGCTTTAGGTGGTAAGTGGTATTGGAAGGGCTTCACCTGATTCCATACACCAGCTGACACGTAGCACGCCTTAGGAGAGAGAAAACCACTTTTTCAGGTGGGTAATCTCCATGCAGGTGGGCCACCCGAAATGGTCGTCAGCCATTGGATTAGTGATCACTAATCAGACAATGCAGATTGAGCGAGCTGTTTAATGATAGGGTTGGATGCAAACCGTCGGATGGAGGTAGATCAAATAGTGTGGAATGTCAAAGGGCATTGGTGGACGAGGCATGACATCCATCTAATCCATCCATTTCAGGATTCGTGTTAGAGGAAGGTTGATGGTCGGGTCCACCCACGCCCGCCGGTCCCTTCATTAGTCAACCGTTACAGTTTCCACGTTCTAAGGAGCGTAAAGAAACTGTATTAAAGGGGACAATTAACACAGAGAGCAGAGAGGTAGAGAAAACATGGAAGGTATAGTTGATAGACAGAGTGAGGGAGAATAGAGCCATAGAGGTTTTGGAACCATCCAGGGGGTCTGGAGGTCGTGTCTCTCAGTCGACTTAAGAGTTTTGAGGTAAACTCTATGTGAAATACCATTACTGTGTTGAGACTCAGTGTTGAGCTCACACTTGTAACAACCTGTAATTGAAGACATAATATAGAGGTCAACACTAAAATCTTGGACCAGGAGACATAGCCAAGAAGTTTGGTGAACTTCTTGATTATTTGTTGTGTTGAGGTGTTGAATCGTTATGTTTTCCAATTGTTAAATGTCTGTATTATTTGCAATCTTTTTGATCCATTGCAATAAGTAATATAGGCATTCCTGAACATCAGTCTGTAATACATTTTATTCTTGATTTAGTATCCATTTTGAATCACTCTTTGAGGAAGCCTAGGTGTTTAAAAGAAAAAGAAAAAAAGATAAAAAGATATAATTGTTATTTACAGGTGGGTGAGGAAGATAGTCAAGAAGAAAAAAGAAGATCCAAAGGGAACCCTGCCTCACACATATTCGTCTCCTCCACTCCTTAGCATGCATCACTCCATCATTTCTGTCATTTTCCACTCCACAACTTCAATTTATGCGTAGACTGTGTTTTCTACAGGATCCCCTAAAATCCTACAGGATGATCTTGTAGGAATTACAGTGGCCCGGAAAACCTACAGGAAGCAATCCAAGGGTGAATGGTAGGGTTGTTAGGTCCCTAAAATTCATCCTAGACATGATCTAACACCTCACCTCGTCCATTATCATCATCCCTACAATCATCATCCAAGACAAAAAGAGATCAATTTCTACCAATTATGGAAAAAGAAAAAAAAGGAAAAACAAAGGAGAGTAAGAGCATTACCTGAATGTCCCTTGCTCCATACACACTCCTACTCCCTCTATCCATTCATTGTACCATCCTCACAGCCCTAGCCAGCAACATGATTAAGAAATTCTAATGGAGAAGTAGCTACAAGACATTCTGTAGGAAATCTTGGAGTATCCTATCCCACAAAATGTCAATCATCAGCTACAGGTCTTCACTAGGATGATCCAGGAGCTCCACAGTAGTAGAAGCATTAGATATTCAGTCACAGACACCTGCAAAAGTTAAGAAAACATCATCAGACAGTAAGAGGAGAAAGAAGAATGCCCATGTAGAAAATAAACAAAGCAACACCTCTGATCTTCGACAACTACAAGATGGCATTGAGACCATAGGTAATTATCCCGCTCACTCACTCATATGCATCATTTGATCAAAAGTTGTAAGGGTTACAAGATAGTTGGTTTATAAGTGAAAAGGTGGCCAGTTAACTTGGCCACCTTCGTTCAGTCATCACATGCAAAATTGGGTGTCCTCTCGCACGGGGTTGCAGTCAACTCAAAGACAGAGGAGGAGTAGGACAAGAGGTGGTTAACTACAGATCTACAAGGTGGGAGCTAATTACGAGGAGAGGAAATGATGACATGGTAGTGGGGACCAACGATCCAAAAATGGCAATGTACCTCTGCTGCCAACACACCACCTCACCCTAAAACACCATAAAGGGAAATAAAACATCATTTTCATGCATTCCACCTCCTTGAAACTCCCTCACTCAAGTCGCTCTCATAACACTGGCTACCCACTGAAAGCAGGGATCCATCGTTCTACAAGAGAATTTATACAGGAGCATGCATAGGAATTCCTACAGGAGCAGTCTACAGGATACATAGAGGCAGTCTACAGGATAGGCAGAGAAGAGTTCAAGAGGGGATATCACGGGAATTGTCCACTGCCACTATTCTAAGGAGCTAGGATCTAAAAATACATCCCCATTTACAAGCAAATGAACTAGAAATTCTCTAAAATCTAGTGGAGTTAGCAACTGTAGGAGGTAAATTACATACACAGTAAACACTGTTTTCCTCCTGAATTTAAATAATTTGTGTTAAACCTCTCATTTTCCCGTCAAGCCTCACAAGCAAGATGATAGGAGCGTTTAATAGGAGAGAACATACAAACACTATGAAGATGCAACAACACCCCCAAGTGCTTGAAATCTTTACAAGACCCAAATGGATGGGGTTTTTCGAAAAATTCACAAGGTATGATGATGAGGTGACTCAATAATTTTCTCATTCTCTCACCCCACAGAACAAAATCCATGCCACTATTATAGTTAGAGGGACCACTATAGATCTCACAATAGAGCTCATCAGTAGGGTCACAATACCTTCCCTAGGAATTCCATGGAGAAAAGAAGACAAAGCAGATAGTCAGGTGGCAAAAAGGAAATTCTTTTTAGAAGGTGAAGAACCCACAGAGGATAAAAATGGAGTAAGGAGGGATAGTCTGCCAAACCCATGGAGTGACATAGGCTACCAACTCATAAAATATATCTCATGTGTGGGTTGATACAGTGTTTTTTATGGCTACCACTTTAGGATCCTTGAAGAATTAAGATTTGGGGTAGAGACACCAGTTCACCAAAGACTCAACATACCCTATTTCTTGATACAATCACTCATAGAATCGAGAAACAAAGTAAAGGAAGGGAATTCTCAACAATTGGCTCACCATGGGTTGATTAGGATCCTCATTGAGGATTCCCTCCAAAACCTCAGGATCCCTATAACGTGGTCAGTCTTCAGAGACTTTCCAATAGAGGATGACATCAAAACCCTCACCTATGATGTTAGTCCTTTTGTCAGTTAGGAGGCAAAACAAGAAGAAGAATATACAGAGCTAAATGGGGATGAGATGGATGAAGAAGAAACTAATACAGAGGAACATGATGAAGAAAAAGAAGAAGAGGGAGAAGAGAAGGAGGATGACGCTGAAACATAGGAGGAAACTAAGGAAGAAATTGATGGAGATGAGGAAGAACAACAAGAGGAAGAAGATAAGAAAAATAGAGAGGAACAAGGCATTGAAATAGAAGGGGAAGAACATAAGGAAGAGTCACCTAGGGTGTCTCGAGAGGCCCCTTAGAGGGAGGTAGTAGCTGCCCTCACTGCTCTTAGCACCCCAGTCAAGCAAGAAGGGAAAAGAAGGAGGCAAACCCCTCTATATTTCAGAACAATAAAGAGCACAAGAATCAAACAAGGGAAGCCACAAATATCAACAAAAATTCCTATTGAGATTGAAGATTACCCTACGCCAAGAGACAAAATGCCTTCCCATAAGTCACCAATCACCCATGTAAGGAGGTTTAGTACCAGATCAACTTCCTTTAAGGGTAAGGCCATCCTACAAGATCCACAACAAAACCTACAGGAAGCAAAAATAGTCTTATAGGATACTCTACAAAAACTACAGGAAGCACAAAAATTGGAAAGCAAGGTAGGGGAGTAGCAAGAAACAAAAGAAGAAGACCCTGAAACAAAGGAACCAATTCCCCAACCTAACCTAGACTCCTACTACCGATTTATTAAAGGAGGTGGGGTGATACCTCAAAAATTTGCCATCCCATTGTTTTTTGAACTTGAGAAGGAGAGGGCCAGAACCCACCGATGGATTCAAATCACCAAGTCAAAAGGGGTGGAATACATTGGGCACATGGAAGAGAAGCTCAAAGAAATGGGAAAAGATCTAAGTGGCTTAAGGGACAGAGAAGCAATAATGAGAGATCAACTTGAGAGGGAAAATGCATGGCTGAGGGGATAGCTACAGGAAACGGAGAACCAACTAGCATGTATGGCCAGTCTCTCCTTGGAGGCCATCCAGTGTAGGATGCTAGCTAAATCCTATGCTCTTTACCTCAAAGAACAATGGCTACAGTTTCATATTAAAACACTAGCACAAAGGGGAACCATGCCATTTCAGGACTACGGGCAGTTTATTGATATTTGTGATAGGGCCAAAATGGCTGAGTTGTACTTGCACAACATGGCCCTCACAGACATGAATGTTTAGGACCCTAATGCCAAGCTAGGAGATCCACAATTAATGGCTTTGGCATCATGGATGAACCGTGAGGATTCAAGGGCTACAAAGATGAAAAGAATATTGGCCAGAGAGAAAAATGAACCTATTTTCATCGGAGATGAACAATCAAATCCCATGGCCCTAATTAGAACCCATAATGTGATTGCAAATGATCCTCAGCTGGCACCTAGATATCTTTCTTCCCAAGAGCACACAATTTCACATTTGGAAGATATGTTTAGGCTACTAGGAGATGATAGTATACATACCTACCTAAGGAGAAGGAACACACTGTCACACAACTTGAATATCAGAGAATATCAATCCCCTCAAAGGTTGAGAAAGTGAGTAAACAAGACACCTATATATAAGTAATCAATACAAAGGTTGAAGGTCAATTGGATATGCCTAAACTCCATCCACCACTACTCCTAGGGATGCTAGAAGGGAGAAAATAAGAATAGGAAAAGGGGCAGTGGGAAGAAGTAGAAAAGAAATAAGGCTTCTCTAAACAAGAAAAAGAGACCACATCAGAGGCATGGGATGTCAGAGAGGCACTACCAGAGCCATGAAGGACATGGACATTGATTAAGTTGCTCAGAGGATGAGAAACACTTTCATTAGGGGGGTGATGGTGAGCCTCATCATTGGGTAATTATATGGGCCTTAATTCACCTCCTAGCTTAGTTAAACCAACTATTCTCACAACTTATTGCATACTTTTGATTTTTTTTTTTTTTTATGAGATGAGTTAGAGTTGGATATTTTGCTTTGTGATCTAATGTGCACTTAATGTAGGATTAAAGGATAAAAGCAAGGAATTTCGGCAAAGACCTTGGTCAAGACTCGAATGGGACAAGGGAGAGGAATTATAGGAGGTAAATCATCCTCATTTACTACCCCTTCATTAAAATATTCCTCCATCAGCTTGGAGTGCAAAGAGCAAAATGATGAGGACTAGAAGGTAGTCGAGCAAGTGAAAGACAAAGCACCAGTTTATCTCGAGTTTGGGAGCCGAGCCTCCCTAATTTTAGGGAAGTCATTGGAGACTTCAGATGTATAAGTAGAGAGGCCTAGGACCTCAGGAAGATTCAAATTTTTGATTGTAAAACTCTACTCTATTTTCGAGCTGCAATACTTGTGACAATTTTTTATGTAATCCATGGTTTTGATAATAAGAATGAGTTTTGTTTTGAGCTAGCACTGAGCTAACTCAGAAGGCTGAAGCTCTTGGGTTAGGACCCAACCCTAGTAGCCAAGACTCCTCTTTATTGTACATGTATGCTAGCATAGATTCATGGTTTAATTGTTCATTTTCTTAAGTAGTTGCATTTCCATTACAATATTGTAGAGTATGTTAGCCTCCTGTTGCGACAGGTGTTCATTTTTCATGATTGACATTTTGCATGCCAAATATGTCATACTTTGCATACTGCAATGTTCCATATTTCGAGAAGAGACCAAAGAAGAAGCCATGAAGTGTGCTAGTCCAAATGCCACTGCTGAATTCCAATTTTGATGACTTAACCATTTTTAAAAGAATTTTCTATAAAAGGGAAGGCCAAACAGCTTAACCTTGGCCTCCCTAGGTTTCAATTTCCTGTTTTAGAATATAGAGAATGATATCTGTCCAAACAGCTTAATCTTGGCAGATCTGTAGATAGGTAGAGAATCAAAGGAGCCCAACTGCTTAATCTGGGCCCTTGGCAGAAATAAGTGTAGACTTAGATAGGAGAACAAAAAAAAGAAAAAATTGTAAAGTTGGGTCTGCAAGTCTAAGTGCACCCACCAAAAGAAGAAAAAATGCTAGAAAGGTAGGCTGGGTAGGTAGTTTTTGAGGTTGCAGAATGATGATTCATGATCAATTTTGTGTTTCTAAGTATTATATCTTTTCAGATCACAGTCATGATGTAGTTTTTCATCTGGAGGAACTCAAACTGGACATAACTAACTCCCCTCTCTTCTTATTCCCCAAATCATTTACTAATTTCCCCAAAGAGGTCAAGATATACTTGAGCCTCTTAGTCCCATCATGTTCCATAGCATTGGCCTTGGTGGAGATCTGCCTCACTCAAGGATTTCCATTCTACATTTACAAAAGTTCTATTTCCCCAAAATAGCCTAAGGTTCCTTACCTTAGCGCTTTCTCATCATCTTCATATTAACTACTCACTCTACTATGTAAATCCCCATCTGTTTTCCCCTTCCCCTACTAAATCTATGTTAATAACTCCCTTATGTACATATCCCACCTTGTAGCACTATAGCTATGTATTTTTTCAGTCCTGGGACATAGTAGTCCACCTGGGACTATTGTGAACCCATCCGTGTCATGAAACTGGGATTGGTCTAAACCTCTGGTTAGATCAAGAACCTTTACCCACCTCGTTGTCCTCAAAATCCTATAACTTTACCACTCTGCACTCATTTGCACAAAGATAATGTTTAAAGTGTTATTAAACATTAAATTTGTTCTCCCCCGCTTGTATAAACCGACAAAACCAAAGTATAAACCCTCCCCGCGGCGTTTATGAAGATCCGAATATTCGCGCAAATCCCCCGCATAAACCCGCCGCCAGCTCCACATTCCGTCCACCGTCGGATCGGGCCCTCCCCATCTGACGGCTCTCGGCGATTTCGGAGGTGCCCCGCTGCTCGGCTGTTAGCTTCCTATGGCGAGGCGGTTTCTCCGCCGTACCAAAGACACCTGTCCGCCTTCTATTGCATCGGAGGGGCTCTGACGGATACCGCCCCTGTACAGAAAGTGATCCGATGAAACCGCTTTCCGCCTTCTGTATACGTGCCCCATGTCACTTATCCTGTTCTACGTATCTGCCTCGTCACCACGCCACGTCATCTGCACAACATCAGCCTCTTGCCGAGTCACCCTTGCCACGTCGCTGCCACCGTGTCCCTGCCATGTCATCCACCATACATGCTGACGTCACCCTGCTGACATCATCATGCCACGTCATCCACCGTACCATGGTCCCATCCGCTAACGTCATGCTGACGTCATCATCAATTTTTGAGGCGAAAGGCAAAAATCGTGCTTAGGAAGCCTGGATTCAAATTCCGAGGGAGTTTTTCATACGCGATTAGCGCATGGCTACGGGAAAAGGGCCGAAATGGAAAGCCCCTTGTTGCACAGCCCCCAGCAAGCCCAAAAGGCGTCGAATGACCCGTTTTTCTTCGCGAGGCATGCAAAAAGGATCAAAAGACAGTTCTAAAGGAAACAAAGGGCCGGACAACGGCCATTAAGTTTTGATTTGACCCACAGTGAAAGAGAGAACCGGCCTGATTCATTTGTCAAAGAGTATCAGTTAAAATTTTAATGAAAATATTCAGTTCCCGAAGCAGGTCAACATTGAATGGCCTCCAGCAAAGTCAAATCAGAAGGTGTAAGCCCATACCATCTCTCAAATTACAGTTAAAGCACTTAAAGCCACCGAGCTACAATGGAGCAGAAGTCCATGCACAGTTATTGCAGAAGCACTACACCAAGCCACCAAGGACAACGCATTAATTCAGTTTTGATACGGCTGCCCTCAGTGCAGCGCATAGATATTTTCTTGCATTTATTCCTGATAGGTTTAGGTTAAAGTAATCTTTTACTTTCAGACCTGTTTAGGTCACAGCTGTAATAAACAATTTTGGAGAATTTTTCCTATATATAGCACCCTCTGTATTGTTTCAAGGGTTGGTCGATTGATAACTTTTCATTAGAGACTAGTACTGTATGTCTGAGACTTTTTCTTTAATCAAAGATTGCTGAAGAGATTGGAGGAATGATTGTCTAATGTGTTGTTAATGGTCTCTGGAGACTGAATGACAGAATTCTTGTGCTGCAACATGAATCAATAAGTGCCTCTTACCTCTGTTTTCATTTTTCACCATCTAAATAGCAAAAAGAAAGATTAGCTTAGAACTTGTTTAACTGCACTCTAGGCTCAATTTCTATTGTTTCTTTATGTTTTCATCTTAAATGAATTGGACATGAATATGAATTTCCTGTGGCTCATATTTACCCTAATTCACATATGTTTGACAGTTATCTAGGGATTCTTTACTGCCCTTAGATGGTGCTCATCCACCCCTCTCTGTTAAGCTGACTGAGAGATTCTTAATTGCCTCTCCTTCCTTAACATTCATTCCATCCTTTAAACTTGAAAAATTGTTCCATGTGCAGCTACCTTGCTCCTTATTCCTCCTGTGACCAAGAAAACGCACCAGCAGTCTTATTCCTTGACTCCATGCCCAATGGTTTGAAACTTTCACACTATACCTGCCTCTTTACCTGAAAACATCAATCTTCCCACCAAAACACAAACGAAACCCCAGAACTCAATAGCTAGCCTAAAATCATCATCAACAGAGCTAAATCAGAAAGAGAGAGCCCTCTCTGATTGCAGGTGGGCTAGAACCTGCAGTCCAAAGTTGGTTTGTGGTTACCTCGGTCGTATCCCTTTACTCCAACCTTAGGGACAACCAGAGTGATAACATAATGGCGACTCCACTAGGGACCTCCTCAGTTAAATTCACGAAACAGGTTGGAAGAATCCACTGAGAAATCAATTTTATAATTGCTGTATATTCCTTAAAACTACAGATGAAGCCTGAATGTCAGCCAGTTAGCCTTTGAAACTGTTTTTGCTTTGCATTGGCAGAAGTAAATAAAAGTTGCTTCAATCTTCATGCTAGTTCTAAGCTATAGATAGCGGTTCCAAAATTTTATCAGTTCCTTGCTAATTTAAAAAAAAAAAAAAAAAAAAAAAAAAAAGCAAGCATTCCCAGAAAAATACCAAAACAGTTCTGAATCTGGCTCCCAAGAAGAATCCACGACATACAAGATCAAATCCCGACCCAAATCCCCCAGCTGCTTTTGAACATCCGAACTTAATCCCAAAGATCCTCAGGAAGCAAGGGCAAAGAGAAGATTTTGCTGATTGGAGTCTTGAAGCAGCTCTCCCAAGTTGTGTTCCAACTCCTGTTAAAGTTTTATTTCGTTCAACCCCTACTTCCCCTTGTTCATCATCCACATATCAAAGCACTCCATCCACACCTCCATTCACTGCACATACTACAAATACCACTATTGTTGTTCTAGTTACTTCTATTATCCCTGTTCTCCCTGTTGTTCTTGTTATCCCTGTTGTTCTTGTTATCCCCATTGTCCCACTTATCCCTGCCAATATGGCTAATAGATATGCACCCCTGCAATTGCCTGCTAATCCTGGGGCTTTACCTTAGGAGTACCAATCTAAAATTACCTATTTTGACAGTACCGGTCCTTTCACAGCCCTTCATCATACCAAAAAGATGCAAGACTATTTTGAAAACTACGAGATAGAAGATGATAGCGTGAGAATGAGAATTTTTGTTCAAAGTTTAACAAGTGATGTAAGAACTTGGTTTAGATCACTTGCTGCAAATTCCATAACTACTCCGGATGAGCTTTACCAATCCTTTACCAACAGATGGGAGAAAAAGAAAGACCCCTTGCACATACTAGCTAAATATGATACAATTAAAAGAGGTCCCCAGGAGACTGTTTTGGAGTACTGTGCAAGGTTCAACAATATCCATAATGCAATACCACAGAACTTAAGACCCCCACCTGACCTTGCCTTATATAAATTCCCTGATGGATTCGACCCGGATATGGCATACCAGTTAAAAGAAAGAGCTCCTCAGACCCTTGCAGACATGCAAAATGTTGCTGTTAGCGTAGAGGCCAACCTAATTGCCAAAAGAAACAGAGCTAGAATGGAGAGAAGAACCACCTTTAAGGAGGAACCCTCAGCCTTTGATCAAAAGCTTGATGCTATTATCAGTGGCCTACAAAGGCTGGGAGAAAGAGTAGAAAGCGTTGAGAGGAGATCATCATGGGAAGGACAATAGTCCAATACCATAAGGAACCCAAATTTTAGGAAAACGCAGAACATAAATGCTGGTAGGTCAAGCCCAGACCATGACATAAGACCCCCTTTTCAAGATAACTATGTTGAAGGATCTACTTCTAGTGAACCCTTAGAAGACACTCACATGAACCTGATGGATCTAAAGGGTGAGCATCAAACTTTCCTAAGCCAAGAAGACCAAGATGAGCATAACCTAAGTCAATTTCAGACTAAGTCTGGTGAGTCTTTTGATTTTAAACAAGGATATGATACTGCTGTGTATGAAGTACACAAACAATATAAGCTGAGAACTAGGACCATTGACATTTCCGAACCTAACAAAACAAAGGATGGCAAACAGCCTAACAAGATTAAGAGCAAGGCTGTCATAACAGAACCAGTTGATACAACTGTCCCAAACCCGCATCAAGTGACTGTAGAAGACATTACAGAAGCGCAGGCTTCTGTAGATCAGCTTTTTCCACCTTCTTCCTCTGAGCAAAACTTGAACAGCGTTCCAAAAAGCCCTCCTGAAGTTGAAAAACCGCAAGCAATCAATTCCCCTAACGCTGATAAACAAAAGCAAATAGAAGATAATTCAAACGAAACAGAAAAAACTGCCATTATCAACACCAAGGCTCCATTGGAAAAGCCATTTAACTTAGAGGCAGAAATAGCTAAGTTGAAGATATCCATCCCCCTCTCAGAACTTGCCAAGCACAATGTATATAGGCAACAAATTCAAAGATCACTTCAAATACCAGAGAATAAGGATGATGTAAATGTTCTGGATGATACCCCTGAACTGTTGTTTGGCCCAGAAGTTAATGGAAAATCAACATATGGACCTATTCCACCCTTTTATGTCAGTTTGCATATACATGACAAAGTTTTGCACAACGCTATGTTTGATTTAGGAGCATCACACAATCTGATGCCCAAAGTAGTTATGGAAAAGCTGAACCTTGATATTACAAGACCCTACAAAGATTTATACTCATTTGACTCAAGTCAAGTCAAGTGTTTAGGCCTCATCAAAAACTTGTGTGTCTCCTTAATTCAATATCCCAACAAGATCATCCTCATGGATGTGGTGGTGGCTGACATCCCACCAAAATATTGTATGCTCCTGTCAAGATCATGGGGAGCAAAGCTCCAAGGATCCCTTCAACTAGACCTCTCCTATGCTACTATTTCAGTCTTTGGGCAACCAAAGAGATTGTACAGAGAAACACTCATGAAATATGTGGTAAGTAGTGAGAGTAAGCCTGAAAATTTTCCCATTTACTCAATCCATTCTGATATGGATTCTTTTATTTTGTTTAATGATAATACAAATTCTCCAACTAATGATGAGCCTTTGGCTCTAGAACAACAAGCACACATCAATGAAGAATCGGTTGCACATACCCATGAGACAGTCACAACAATTAATGCAACCAGCAGGCTAGAAGAACCTCCCCAAACAGAAATTTCAAATCTGCCCACTGCAAGAATGACTGAAACTCTCAGTACTAAACACAAGCAAGAAATCACATGGTATTTAGAGTTTGATGGCTCGGTCAACAAGTTAGGAGCAGGGGCAGGTGTATGGATTCACAATACACATAACAATCATGCGGAAGGTCATGCCTACAGACTGAATTTTAAATGCACCAACAACATGGCAGAGTATGAGGCTCTGCTTTTAGGCCTTAAACTGCTCAAAGCTTTAGGAGCTGCAAAAGTGTCCATTCTAGGTGACTCTGACTTAATCATACAACAGATGAAAGGTAACTTTATTACCAATGACAATAGAATGAGGGCCTATAGGACTGCTGCCACTAATATACTCAATGCGTTCACAGAATTCAAGCTGGCCAAGATTTCAAGAGAGCATAACATTCATGCACACAGCCTAGCCACCTTTGCTAGTACATGTAAGCTTCCTTTTGAGCCAAACCATCACTTTACTACTGAAATAAAACATAGGCCTGCTGTCCCAAATAACGTTAAAGATTGGCAAGTTTTTGAAAATGATGCCCATATCAACAATTTCCTCACCCTTGAGCATGAGTTTTCGAATATTAACATTGACATGGATGCTATGAACGGTGCCCAATAGCAAACAAATGAAAACCAACTGTAACAGCTGCAACAGCCAAACAAATCCTAAACCTGACTATTTTTGACAAAACAAACATAGAACAGCTGAAACAAATGCATTTGGAAGAAATTGCCAAAACAGAGGCAGAGATCATTGACTTAAAGGACAATTTTCTGCCTGCTGGCCTAACCCCATTAGAAGACATGTTTGACGCTAATGATGTTCCCAGAAAGCCAAAATTACAACCATTGAACGCTGCTATAGAAGAACACAACATTGGGACAGTAGAGAATCCCAAAATGATCAAATTGTCCAAAAATTTACCACCTGATCAAAAGCCCAAGTACATTGATTTGTTTAAAGAGTTCCAAGATGTATTTGCTTGGAGTTATGAGGACTTGAAGTCCTATGACACTTCAATAATTCAACACACCATTCCCTTAAAACCAAACCAGAAACCTTTCAAACAGAAACTTAGAAGAATTAACCCTATGCTTCTTCCCATGATTGAGAAGGAAGTAAAGAGGATGTTTGAAGCAGGCATAATAGCACCCATCAGATTTTCTGAATGGGTATCCAATCTCGTTCCTACAAGAAAAAAGACAGGCGAAATTAGACTTTGTGTAGATCTGAGAAATTTAAACCAAGTCTCCCTAAAAGACCACTATCCTTTGCCCAAAATGGATCACATCCTACAAAGAGTAGTGGGGTCATCTAGAATCTCTTTGCTAGATGGCTTTTCAGGTTTCAATCAAATACTTGTTCACCCGGATGACCAAGACAAGACAGCCTTTACCACGCCATGGGGAACATTTAAGTATGTTAAGATGCCATTCGGACTTAAAAACGCTGGCGCTACCTTTCAAAGAGCAATGGAAATTGCGTTTGCCAAAGAAATACATGACTTCCTAGTTGTCTATCTTGATGATCTTACCCCATTCTCCAAACCTGATCAGGAACACCTCAAACACTTAAGGCAAATATTCATGACATGCAGGAAATATGGCATTTCCTTAAATCCCAAGAAGTCCCTGTTTGGCCTTGAAGAATGCAAACTACTTGGCCACATCATATCAAAAGATGGGATTAGAATAGATCCTGAAAGAATCCAAGCCATCCTCCAAATCCCATATCCAAGTGTTGTTGGGAAAAGTATCCAATAGGGAATGACCCTATCCCACTCTAAGGGTGATAGTACCTCAGCAACAATTGAAGCAAAGCTATCTAATATTTCTTCTTTATGAAAGTAAAATAGGGGAGAAAGAGATCCACTAACCGATGTCTTTCGCTAATGGTTGATCCGATCTTCTCTCCTTGCCGCTTGCTTCCAACTCCTTGCTCTTTCACTGGCCCAGCTACACCAAGATCCTGCAAAAGGGCAAGAGAAGGAAACTACAAGAAACATACATTCATAATTGATTCAAGGATTAGAATAAATCAAATACACAAGTATAACAATACATCATTGAGACACATGCATATAGAAGAACCTCAAATGCTTTATTAATGGAAGAAGTAAAGTTCAGGAAGTGATACAACCATAAGAGGCCCAATCCAGCATCACCTTCCCAGCAGAAAGAAATCTCCTCTTCACCTCCTTCAAAGCAAATCACCCAATAGTTCTAAACTCAAACCAACAGCACTTCCTTACATTCACAATATTCCAGCCCCCCTAGACCTCATGAGAGAGATCTATATATAGGAGTTTTGGAGAAAGGATGAGTCAGCTTGAGGCTGGCATGAAGCTGATTAGTGTCCTCTGTCACTTCAGTTATTCTTCAGTTCTTGAGTCCACTTGGAGGTTCTTGCTTCCACTTGGAGATCTAGACCCTCTTACTCATCACCAGTCGAATTCCCTGATCCAAGTGTCATTTTGGAAGCTTCCTGGGCATTGACACCTTGACGAATGACTGTGCCACATGTCCAAACTCACCCAGCGCAGGTAGCCTTCTTTGTAGTTGACATTCAGCGCAGGTAGACAGTGGAGCAGTTGACATTCAGCGCAGATGCTCAGTGGAGCAGTTGACATGATCCAGAATTGCCTTGTTTTTGAGTGTTTTCAGGTGGAGAACTTTTATTCAGTGCTGTGGTTTGCTGACCTTGTTCCTCTAGGGGTAGGAACAACATGTTTAGGGACTTTGGATCCCTTAGATTATGGACATTTCATGCTTCATGTTGTAAGGCACAAAAATGTCTATAACAGTTGCCCCCTAAAGTATGAGGTCGTTTATCGGGTGAAATGCTTTATTAGGAGGATCCGAAGTTCATTCAATCGCTGAAAGGTGACCTGTAATAAAATACAATACAATACATTATTTTTCATTCTTCTTTCATGATCTAGCTGAGGCGGGCATTCCCATGCTCAGCTTTATAAATTCATTTTGGTACATAGAATAGACGATTGTCTGATGATAGACTGATAATTCTCTGCTGAAATTACCATCCTTTGAGTAGGATGATCATCTGCTGCAATGATGTACATGTCAAATGTCTTTATATTTCCTAAATATATATCGCAACCCGGATGGATGAAACTAGATCCGGGGTCTTCAAACTCGTTCGATCTTCACTCTAAGTACAAGTCGATCCATGTGAGAATTGCGCTGAAGTCGAACACGGAAAGACATCGCTTGATTACCGGTCAATGATGTAAACCATTAACAAGCGCGAGAGGAATCACCGATAATGATAATGACCCTCAAGGTACTGCAGTACAATTCACGTGGTGTGAATAAAGGACTTGGCGTCGAACACCACGCAAAATCTTTCGGTCGAAGGTCATTGATGTATACCTGTCGTCGGAAGTGAGAAACTTGCCATTGAGGCATGCAAGCTTCAAAGTACTGAGGGGGTTGTTCCTAGATCAACTTCTTGGATAATGAGCTGAAGTCGACAAGAAGCGATCCATCAAAGGAGGGCCTTAATGAATCCCACATTAGTGACACGGAATGGAGCTAATGATTTTAGTGGAGGTGAAAACAATCTGTGATATATGATTCAGGGTGGCGGTCATGGATGGATGAAGGATAATGTATGGCAGTGGATGGGACACGGTTGACTCTTTCTGAACAACATCTCTTGAACATATAACGACACTGATGTGATGGATCGGTAGCATTACCCCAAAAGTGGATGGTTTGGCGAGACCATGGTGATGAGACCGGTGAATGAAACAACCCAACCCGATGTGATACGGAGGAAAAGTGTCATGTTCAAGAGCGACTTGCTACCATTAAAGCTTTGAGGTTCTCCCAATTTTTCCCCAGTCATTTCTGACCAGTACCTCTTTATTTTTGTCAAGCTTGAGGAGGATAACATATGCTTGTTTTATAACCTGCCCTTCGGGCAAGCCCATCGCTATGTTTTAATGAGCCTAGCGATAGGGAAACTCGTTCTCGTCTAAAGACAAGTTTGTCGCTATTTAATCATTTTAACGAGTCTAACGACAAGGAAAACTCGGTCCTTTTCATTTTTAGAGAGTCTGGAAAGGTACAGAAAGTTAACTCCAAAATTCCTTTTTCGTCATCTAATCCCTTAAGTCCGAAAAAGTATAAAACAATACAGAAGGGATGAGTTTTCGATAACTTTAACGAGCCGAATAAAACAAGCGCTCGACCTTTTTGTGAAATAATCCCTCAGGTCCAAAAAGATTAAAATCTAGAGGAGGGATAGCTCTTCCGGTCCTTTTAACGAGCTGGAAGGCCAAAACTCGGCAATCTTTTCATATTTTACGAGTCAGTTGAAAAGAGCTCAAAGAAGACTCGTCTTTTGAGGAACGAGTGATAAACAGGGATAGCAGCAGATTCCAGGTACAGGTTGGAATTTTCCAATCACGGCAGTGTCACAAGGATGGCTAGGTGAAATCACTCTTCGCAGCTGTTCCTCAAAATGGGTAAACAATCATATGGAGGTGAACGATCGGCCAAATGACGGTGGAGGTGGCAGGTGCAAACACGACCAAGGCTTTTTATGGCTGATAAATTTACGATCACAGAGGTTATTTACCGGAATAGGTTCATTTTTTATTTAAAAATGAGCTTAAACTCTGGGGGAAACATTGCTCACTGCTTTTATTTATTTTTTAACGAGCATGAAGACCGCGTTAAAATTGCTCGGATCTTGCGTTTATTTTTTAACGAGCATGAACTTTATGCTAAAACTGCTCGAAATACCAGTCATAAGATAAGAAATGTCCCCTGTGAGATCTCTATTTTTTATGGAGCTTCATCTCACTGAGCTTTGCTCCACATCCTTTCCTTATGCAAGTTCGGAAACGACTAATCCAAAAAACAAATAAATAACCGTTCTTTGCTTGCACTCCAAAAGGTTTGCATGCCCCCAGGTATAAAATACAATTTCAAGGCTGCCCCTCCTCCTTCCCACCTCTGTTTTTCTTTGGGTGTTCACAGCTACTTGTCGTCTTGCCAGTCTAATGTTAACGATACTTGTCTTCTCGTTAGCCCAACTTTTAACAGATCTTTCGCAAGATCGCAAGAGAACAGCTACTTGCGACAAGAGAGCAGCTACTTGCGATAAGAGAAGAACACTACTCAAAGACAAAACATTTGTGTTATTGAGGGAGGCTTGCCTCTTTCTGGTTACCCAAAGATTGTTTCGTTAACTTCTTCAAAAAAAAACATTTCCTCGGCACTGTCTACCGAAATAGACAAGGGTGAATGACTCTTGTCAAACACGTAACTTTGACAAAAGAATCCTATTCTAGAACAACCCCTCTTCCTCTATGGACGGGGTACGGACTAGTCATATTCTCTCGCGGAAATTCTATCTCATACCCAAGCTTTTCTCTGCCCTAAGCAAACCAGGATGCATGCCCCCTGGGTTCCAGTCCCATCTTTCCGAATCACTCGCACTCATCGGGAAGGAGGACTGGGGGTGGAGACATTTCTTGATTGAATAGACCATTCAGGGTTGGTATGTGACTATTTGCGATGCGTGATCCCGGAAATGAAAGTTGGTCTACGAGCTTGACCATTCTTCCTTCGTGTGGAAAACACATTACTCTAAAGAGTGAGGAGACTATTGCTCCCATGCAATATATATAGTCTCGTCCAAGGAGTAGGTTATAATCCAAGGGTCCTTGAACGACCATCACGTTCATTTGAATGGTCTTCCCTTTCAATGTGATAGGCACATTGGGGAGGATCCCTAATGGTCGACTGGTTCCTTTATCGAAACCCAAGAGATTTCTTATCTCGGGCAAAAGCGTCGGGGAACCCAGTGCTTTCCAAGCAACAGAGGAAAGGATACTCAAAGATGCCCCTTCATCAATGATAGTGCCAGCCATTACCATTCTGTATATTTGGACTATAATTCTGAATGGTATACTGGCTGGCAACCGGGGTCTGCCTAGTTGATTCCAATCAAAAGATACAACCAGGTTGCTTGGTGGTGGGACCGAATACACGGTCGGATATGACCCTGACGATGTTCCTTCCTGCGATAAAGGAATGGGCGCATTGCCCTGATGCTCATCAGAGTCTGTGATGATGAAAAGAATTTGGATGGTGTCATCCTTATTCTCTTCAGTGAGGGTGTCATTTGAAGATGAAACTTCTGAAGGAAGAACCGGGTCAACTGTTGTTTCGACCTTTGGACTTTCGTCCGGTCTGGATTCAGTAGGTTCATTTTCAATGATTGACGCTTCAGCTGACCACTTGAGCGGGCCAGCTGTATTCTCAACCAACGAAGGACTTGGCACGAGTTTTTTGTATCCAGGAGGAATTCTCAACGGTGAAACCGGACGATCTTCCAAAACTCTCTTCGCTTCGTCTAAGAAGGGACAACGGTGGATGGCGTGATTGCCTTCACACAGTCTGCAGGGGGATCTTGCTCCCCCTCTTTGTCTTGAACCTTCACTTTCGCTGGTTGACGGTAAGCATTCAACATGGCTATCAGAGGTTGATGCTCCCGAATTGTGCAACCGAGGGGACCAGTCCCTTAATATCCGGGGAATATAGGGACAATCTCTATGGAAGTGGTCTCCTCTACATATGACACATGGAAATTTAGGCCCGGTCTGTGCTGTGTGTGGATTTTTGTCAGATGTATTTTGCTTGCCCCCAGTCGCCTTAGGCTCCTTCTTCTTCTTCTCTCTCTTCTTCTTCTCCTTCTTCTCCATGGGAGCTTGGCTTTTGCCGGCTCTACCTTGTGAAGATGAAGGATTGGATGAAGAGTTATAGGAAGTAGAAGGCTGGTGGGCAGCTCTAGACTGATCTAACTGTTGACTCGACTATTCAGGAACCATGGTGTTCTGAACTACATTGGTTGAAAATAGCCAAATTGGCAGGCCAATTGTCAGTCCTGGAAGCGACAATGTGGCCAGGTGGGGCGCACCAACTTCTCCCCAAGAGGAGAAAGGACTAGGATTTCCATCATGAGGAATTCCTTGGTTGGGGCATTCCATGTTCTCAACCTACAGATCAACGCAAGAATAGGAGGTGATTATGTTCCGTTTAAAATAAATTTTATAACGATGCTTTAGACACAACTTGCTTTTTCAGTTTTTAAGAGTCGAGAAAAAGCTAAAGATGACTCTAGTCTCCTTCGATGTTTTAACGAGCCCGAAGTAACAAATGCTCGGATGGACTTTTTCAGTTATAGAGTTTGAAAAAGGCCAAAAGAAACTACTCTGGAGATCTAGGCAGAGGGTGTGCCAAACCTTTCGCAAAACCACAGAATACGTTTTACGGTACGGGTGGTCGATCTTCGTGAATGTTGTGTTCACTGCATTGCGATCAGTAGGGCGGCCGACACAACTTCCTATGGATAAAAGCTTTGTTCCTATAGGGGTCTCCCAATATATACGTGACGGTACGTGGGAGCACAAGTCCGTATTGATACTTATCGTTTCACCATGGAGGAATCACCCAACCACTCAACGCTAAGATATCACGTTTAACGACGTCGGAACACGTCTCTAGCTTAGACCTCTATGTGTTTGCGTTATGTTTCAATGCGTTGTTATGTAAATTCAATTCATTTTAAGTTGATCTTGTTTAGCAGTTTGCCTTTATGGATCACCACGAGATGTATAATACAACTTCCTAAATGCAGCCTAAGATGATAAGCAAGCTTTTCAATCTTTCAACTTTGAAAATCTTAACTACTGAGGGAAAAGAAAGACATCATCTTTTCACACAGATCATAGAGCACACACTAATGCACTTTTCCCTAAATCAACATACAAGCTGTCAAAATGCACATGCACAATGCAGGTATTTCTTTTCTCTTTCTTAATGTTGATGTACTACAAAAAGAAAGCTGTTGTATAACTTTGAATTCAATTTCAAGTGAAAGCAAACAAGCTTTGTCCAAAATCAAAAGACACCTTAAGATTTACTTGTTTCAGTACTAGAAATGCATAAATTCAAACCATATGACGAAAGTAAAAGCTCAATCAGCTATGAACAACAAACAAACTAACTCTTAAGATCAAAACGACACTTATCACAGGTCTAGATCCAAGAGGCCACAGCAAGACTAGTTCACTTTCGTTATGGGAAACTACAAATGATATAAGAAATACACAAAGAACAAATACAGTTTCTTTATACAACCGAGGCGGAATAGTGGCAAAGAAAGGTGGTTTCAGATAGGTACATTGACTGATAACAGGCTGCAAAAACAAGGACGAAAACAAGGCAATAGGAAGCAGAGAACCCCAGTTGCACAAGGCAAAACTGGTTCAGCGCAGGTAGTACACTGTCAGTTTGACATTCAGCGCAGGCAGCCCCTTCGGGACCTGCGATGAAATGCAGACTGCCTTCACAGTGCCTGCAATGAAGAGAGAAACTCTCATTTCTCTTGGTTTCCGGGTTACAGATTGCTCAAAAATCCACAGTTTTTGGCCAAATCAAAAGCTATCAATCAAGTACACACTAAAGGATGAAAAGGAGGATGAAAAGCTATCACTAAGAGCTATTCAGAGTCCTTGTGGATCAGCTCTTCAAATCATAAACTTGCCCAGAAACTGAGCTAGAGTAGCTGCCCTCTACTTTGCATTTGAAAGATCCAAATGCAGTTCGATTCGGTACTCCCTGTGTTTAGGAAATGAATAGCAAAAAACACAAACAACCAACAAGATACGGTCCCCATCGGAGTCGCCAATTTGTTGTTGGGAAAAGTATCCAATACGGAATGACCCTATCCCACTCTAAGGGTGATAGTACCTCAGCAACAATCGAAGCAAAGCTATCTAAGATTTCTTCTTTATGAAAGTAAAATAGGGGAGAAAGAGATCCACTAAGCGATGTATTTCGCTAATGGTTGATCCAATCTTCTCTCCTTGCTGCTTGCTTCCAGCTCCTTGCTCTTTCACTGGCCCAGCTACACCAAGATCCTGCAAAATGGCAAGAGAGGGAAACTACAAGAAACATACATTCATAATTGATTCAAGGATTAGAATAAATCAAATACACAAGTATAACAATACATCATTGAGACACATGCATATAGAAGAACCTCAAATGCTTTATTAATGGAAGAAGTAAAGTTCAGGAAGTGATACAACCATAAGAGGCCCAATCCAGCATCACCTTCCCAGCAGAAAGAAATCTCCTCTTCACCTCCTTCAAAGAAAATCACCCAATAGTTCTAAACTCAAACCAACAGCACTTCCTTACATTCACAAGATTCCAGCCCCCCTAGACCTCATGAGAGGGATCTATATATAGGAGTTTTGGAGAAAGGATGAGTCAGCTTGAGGCTGGCATGAAGCTGACTAGTGTCCTCTCTCACTTCAGTTATTCTTCAGTTCTTGAGTCCACTTGGAGGTTCTTGCTTCCACTTGGAGATCTAGACCCTCTTACTCATCACCAGTCGAATTCCCTGATCCAAGTGTCATTTTGGAAGCTTCCTGGGCATTGACACCTTGAGGAATGACTGTGCCACATGTCCAAACTCGCCTAGCGCAGGTAGCCTTCTTTGCAGTTGACATTCAGCGCAGGTAGACAGTGGAGCAGTTGACATTCAGCGCAGATGCTCAGTGGAGCAATTGACATGATCCAGAATTGCCTTGTTTTTGAGTGTTTTCAGGTGGAGAACTTTTATTCAGTGCTATGGTTTGCTGACCTTGTTCCTCTAGGGGTAGGAACAACATGTTTAGGGACTTTGGATCCCTTAGATTATGAACATTTCATGATTCATGCTGTAAGGCACAAAAATGTCTATAACACCAAGAAACATAAAAGAGCTGCAAGCATTCCTTGGAAAAATCAACTTCTTAAGAATATTTATCCCAAATTTACCTGAACTGATACGACTGTTAAACAATATGTTAAAAAAAGACACCAAGGTAAAATGGTCCCTTGAAACCAAGCAAGCATTTGAGAGTATCAAAACGGCCTTAACCCAAACCCCTGTCCTCACCAGCCCACAATTTGACAAAGATTTTATCATTTTTTCTTTTGCATCTGATCATACTATAGCTGTTGTCCTTTTGCAAGAGGATGAACAGGGAACCGAAAAGCCAATTGCATTTTTCATTCGAGCCTTAAGAGATGCCCCTTTGAAGTACCTAATCATGGAAAAGCATGCCTATGCACTCGTTAAGGCCATCAAGGATTTCAGAGTGTACATTTTATATTCACATGTGATTGCCTATGTCCCAAATGCTGTTGTAAAAGACATACTAACCCAAGAGGGATTAGAAGGTAAAAGAGGCAAGTGGATAGCAAACATCCTTGAGTATGACATAGAAATAAAACCAACCAAGCTGATAAAGGGACAAGGTTTAGCCAAACTGATGTCCGAAACAAACTTTCAAGCCTTAGACATTAACCAACTGGACAATGAACAGGAGCTGGCGACTCCACAGATCAGTGAGACCTTTTTGCAATCTCCATGGTATGCTGATATATGTTTTGTACTGTTAAACCTGTTTGCTCCCCCAGGATTGTCCAGAACCAAGAAAAGATTTTTGAAAATGAAAGCTTTAAAGTTTTGTGTAATAGACGGTGCATTATTTTGGAGAAATCATGAAGGTATATTGCTTAATTATTTAACCATGAGTGAAACTAACAACGTCATGAAAGAATTCCATGCAAGTGACTGTGGAGGACATCTATAATGGAAGTCCACTGCTGACAAAATCTTAAGGGCTGGTTTCTATTGGCCCTCTCTTTTTGCAGATGTAAAGAAGTTTGCCATGTTATGTCACAAATGCCAAATCTTTGAGGGCAAAAGAAAGTTGTTGCCCTTGCCCTTGAAACCCATCTCAAACGAAAAACCTTTTCAACAATGGGGTCTTGACTTCATTGGAGAAATCCATCCCTCTTCCTCAGGCCAGCACAAATGGATTCTAACAGCCACCGACTATTTCACTAAGTGGGTTGAAGCCATTCCCTGTAGGCAAGCAAATGACACCATCATTATCCAATTCCTTGAGTGCAATATCCTTTCTAGATTTGGCTGCCCTGAGAAAATCATCACTGACAATGCCGCTGCCTTTAAGTCCAAAAAGATGATCAATTTTTTCCACCAATTTCATATTACCTTGGGCCACTCTACAACCTATTACCCTCAAGGTAATGGCTTGGCCGAATCATCTAACAAAAGCCTCATCAACATCATAAAGAAAGTGCTAGAAGAGAACAAGAAGAACTGGCACAAAAAGCTGGTAAATGCCCTATGGGCAGATAGACTTTCAACAAAGAGGTCCATTAGGATGAGCCCTTATGAGCTAGTATATGGCATGGAGGTGTTTAGTCAATTTAGTGTTCCTAAATTGATGTCATTAATTGTCAACCCGGGGCTCGTAAGCTGATGAAGTGAAGGTGTACTATATGTACTTAAGCAACCTCTTAGAGTCTTTTTGTCGTTTGGGGGTGTTGTTTGTGGTTAATTTTATCTTCCTAAGATGGAGTGATGATTATAAACAGATGAGTGAAAGTGTGTGTAAGGTGAATTCTAGATGAGTGAGAGTGTGTGATTAGTGGTTTCTAACTACTTGCTGAAAAGGAAAAGCTTGAAAGAAATAAATAAATCAAAATGAACTGAAAGCAAAGAACCACTTTCTAATGGCATTAGACACCATTCATGCTGCTGCAAATAAAAGGTAAGAAAATCACTTAAAATACCAATGATAATGTTTATCTCTTCCTAACTCTCTGCCTCTAACACATAGTACTGTGTAAGACACGATTAGGAAGTAGCTAAAGATAAGTCTAAGAAATGATAAAAAAATGAGAAAAATCTACTTTAAAGACTAGTTGTAATGTTTTCCTCTTTCTAACTCTCTGCCTCTAACACATAGTACTGTGTAAGACACGATTAGAAAGTAGTTAAAGATTAGTCTAAAAAGTACCCAAAGCCAGCTGCAATTTATTAGTATTCTGATCTCTAAAAGATAGACAATTTATAATAAAGAGACCATTCATATGTTAGCAGACAACTTTTGAGAAATAAAACTAAAAACCAGCTATGAAAATAAAGTAAAGGCAGCAACTTAGAATCTGTCAAATGAAACTACCACTAGATATAAAGCAAATACACAACACACAAGCAATCTCGGGTTAAAAACCTGCAAAAGAACAATGCTAATCAACTTAAAATAAAGGCCAGAAATGAAATAACATGAAAATAAATCAAGCTGTACATGTTTCAAGAAAAGGAAATGCTGAATGGAAAATAAGGAAATGTTGATCATAAAATACTATACAAGGCTAACATGAACAGGGGCCCTCCATTCATATATGCCAAAGAAGACTCAAGGTATTGAAAACTTCAGAACAACACTGCTTCTATTACTCCATGTGCAGAAAATTACAGTCAAGAGTGCTAGAACAGCACTATTAAAACAGAGTTTTGGAATGCACTAAAATGATAACGAGTTCATAAAAACACAGCAACTAAAAAGTAACATAAGCGTACGCAGACGCAAGTTTTTATAGGCATCTGAAAGATGGCCTAATGCGTACAGCTAAAACTGAAAAATAAACTAACTGTCATGCGTAATTAAGGTTCAATAACACGTCATAAGCCTGCGTGGATGAGCTGGAGGTTCTGGTCGTTATGGGAATTGAATCCAGAGTTGGATTATGTCCCCCACAACCCGCGTAACATGGACAAGTCATTGTTTGAACTGACGTGACCCAACAGCTTACGTATCACCGTTAAGCTGCCTTTGTTGACCGTAACTTGACCCTTGTTGACCGGAGGTACAAATGACGTGGATGGCTGAACAAATAGCACAGCAACCTCGAGCACCTTGATTCCTAAGTGCCCATGTGGCTCATTTGGCAAAATGACACGTGGAACCTTGAGATTAACAAAAAGGCTGCGGGATCATCAGATGGCTGCGGAATGCCTGTAAATATGTCAAAATCTAAACAAAACAGTCACACATTAGCAAAGCTCACTTGATCATGCTTAATGACATCTAATGTAATGATCTGGGTGGTTTTACAATGAAAATGAGGCAAAAGAGAGAGGTAAGTGATGAAAAACAGTAGGTAATAGTGGATGATGAGGTGTAAGTTAGAGGCTCTACAGGAGGCTAGATTTCCTTCATCCTTGGGCATTCCTACTATTAAGCTGTTACAGGAAATTCAAGCTGAACCCAATGATATTCAAAGAAGGATTAATCAGACCATTCATCTTCAGCACACCAGAGAACAAGTTTATGATAGAGCTCAAATTCTGCAAGAAAAGCTCAAAAAGATGTTTGATAAGAGAGTTAAGGCTGAGGATTTCAATATTGGGGACAAATTTCTAAGGTGGGACTCAAGAAGAGAAGACAAGGGCAAACATGCAAAGTTTGATTTTTTATGGAAAGGGCCATTCGTTATTTCTGTTGTTCAGGTAAATAACACTTATTTTCTCAAATCTGTAGAGGATAGTTCTGCTGAAGAAGGCCCTGTCAATGGCTGTATGCTGAAACATTACCATGATCCCTTTTAAGGGATACAGTGCAGCTTTGTATATATCTTTTGTACAAGTAATATTTGTATATATCAATGTTTTGTTGTATTTTTTTGAAAGTTAGAGGAGCAACAATAAATCTTGTGGAGACACAACCAATACAAGTGTTCCAGTTTTAAAAGCTTTGTCTCTGCACCAATTTCAGCAAAACAGCAAGGGTAGTGATGTCACATCACAAGCAAATCATGGCAAAAGGGAGTTGTTTACAGTCTTCAGTCAAAATATCAAAACAGAGGAGTATTTTAGTTTCATATCAGCACCCTTGGTCAAAGCAAAAGCAAAGAAAACACATCAGTTTTGATCCATGTTTTGAGAATGTTTCAAAGGCAATGCTCAAACAACATTCTACATAATAGCAAGCATGCAGAAGAAAGCAGGCAGTGCTATGCATTTCACAATATTTCAGTTGAAGAGAAGGTTGTTCATATTACAAAGTTTCAATTATCTAACAGCCAACATAAAGAAATTCCTTCAATCCACAGCAACCACAGAAGATCAAGGCAGTCTGACCTGCTGTTCTTGGCTTTTCACAAGGAAAAGCCATCCCCAAGTGGAGCCACTGTTAGCCTCCTGTTGCGATAGGTGTTCATTTTTCATGATTGACATTTTTCATGCCAAATATATCATACTTTGCATACTGCAATGTTCCATATTTCCAGAAGAGACAAAAGAAGATGCCATGAAGTGTGCTAGTCCAAATGCCACTGCTGAATGGCTACAGGAAAAGGGCCGAAATGGAAAGCCCCTCGTTGCGCAGCCCCCAACAAGCACAAAAGGCGCTGAATGACCTGTTTTTCTTCGCGAGGCATGCAGAAAGGATCAAAAGACAATTCTAAAGGAAAAAAAGGACCGAATAGCAGCCATTAAGTTTTGATTTGACCCACAGCGAAAGAGAGAACCGGCCCGATTCATTTGTCAAAGAGTATCAGTTAAAATTTTAATGAAAATCTTCAGTTCCAGAAGCAGGTCAACATTGAATGGCCTCCAGCAAAGTCAAATCAGAAGGTGTAAGCCCATCCCAGCTCTCAAATCACAGTTAAAGCACTTAAAGCCACCGAAATACAATGGAGCAGAAGTCCATGCATAGTTATTGCAGAAGCACTGCACCAAGCCACCAAGGACAGCGCATTAATTCAGTTTTGATACGGCTGCCCTCAGCGCAGCCCATAGATATTTTCTTGCATTTATTCCTGATAGGTTTAGGTTAAAGTAATCTTTTACTTTTAGACTTGTTTAGGTCACAGCTGTAATAAACAATTTTGGAGAATTTTTCCTATATATACCACCCTCTGTATTGTTTCAAGGGGTGGTCGATTGGTAACTTTTCATTAGAGACTAGTACTATATGTCTGAGACTTTTTCTTTAATCAAAGATTGCTGAAGAGATTGCAGGAATGATTGTCTGATGTGTTGTTAATGGTCTCTAGAGACTGAATGACATAATTCTTGTGCTGCAACGTGAATCAATAAGTGCCTCTTACCTCTGTTTTCATTTTTCACCATCTAAATAGCAAAAACAAAGATTAGCTTAGAACTTGTTTAACTGCACTCTAGGCTCAATTTCTGTTGTTTCTTTATGTTTTCATCTTAAATGAATTGGACATGAATATGAATTCCCTGTGGCTCATATTTACCCTAATTCACATGTGTTTGACAGTTATCTAGGGATTCTTTACTGCCCTTAGATAGAGCTCATCCACCCTTCTCTGTTAAGCTGACTGAGAGATTCTTAATTGCCTCTCCTTCCTTAACATTCATTCCATCCTTTAAACTTGAAAAATTGTTCCATGTGCAGCTACCTTGCTCCTTATTCCTCCTGTGACCAAGAAAACGCACCAACAGTCTTATTCCTTGACTCCATGCCCAATGGTTTGAAACTTTCACACTATACCTGCCTCTTTACATGAAAACATCAATCTTCCCACCAAAACACAAACGAAACCCCAGAACTCAATATCTAGCCTAAAATCATCATCAATAGAGCTAAATCAGAAAGATAGAGCCCTCTCTGATTGCAGGTGGGCTAGAACCTGCAGTCCAAAGTTGGTTTGTGGTTACCACGGTCGTATCCCTTTACTCCAACCTGAGGGACAACCTGAGTGATAACAGAGTAGATTTGTTGTATTTTAGTTTTCTTCCATTTGTGCCTTCTTTCAATTAGTAGGTTAGAAAGGAGAAAATATTTCTGTAAATTTGTCAGTAGGTTTCTCAGCCTCACCTCCTCCCTCTGGGACCATGACTTGAGGAAGAGACCCTTCAACAACCCCAAAAACACAGATTTCTAGTTCTTGCATGAGCTTTGGAGTTTTTTCTCTTGATTCAGTACTTCATTCATTGCATTGTAATCTTTTTCCATCACTCTCTTTCTGTAATAAGATCTCACTCATGTTCTCATTCTCTTCAGCACTTTCTTCATGCATAATATGGGAAATTGATTCATGCTTTTCTAGTTTATGAGAATGTATATTGTTGCATAATTCTTGGAAGACACACAAGTTTTAAGCATTGCAGGTACTTCAGGAAGATGTCTAGACTTCATTACCACCATCCATCTTCCACCTCGTCCACCTCAACCATCTCTTGTTCCACCATCACCCTCACTAGTTTTTTTGTCCTTTTTTTATTGAAATTCCCCTAGACACATTGAGTGAATCTAGCCATCTCTTCTCTTTGATATTGACTCATGAGTGTTCCTAGACCTTCTAACACCCTATCCCACTCATAACACACCCTTTCCAAGCTTCCCAGTGCCTCCAACACCTCACAATTAGCTCTCGGCTATATCTTGTAGGTTTCCTTTGATTCCTATAGGATCATCCTGTAGGTTTCTAGTACATCCTGTACGTTCTCTTGAAATGGCCAGTTTTGGGGCCAAATTGACGGGGAACCTCTAGGAAGTAAAAAACATCCTCCTACAACTCTTCCACACCATCCAACCACTCCCTAACCCATCTAGCCATCCTCAACCATTGTTGGCTTGTTGGGGCCTGACCTAAGTTTGGAGTTAGATAGCCAAACAAAGCCTTGTACTGCCGGCCCTTTCAGCAACAGTCCACGGAGCGTGGACTAAAGTCTCACCCAAAGCAGTATGGGGGGTGTTGGAGCTAGTTTTATGCACCCTTGAGATGTTTGTGGGGTCGGTTTGGTCCAACTATGAGTACCTTCATGCAAGTACACTTTGCGCGCTTTCCTAACTTGTGAGGCCTTCGCACCCTTGTTATACTTGACTTCGCGCAACCCTAACCAAGGGATGTGGGGCTTTCATGCTACTGGAGCAGCAATCTGAACTGTTTCCCCATGTCACACCATGCATCTTACTTATCTTCTTATGATGGTTAGTTATCTTCGTGTAAACAATTACCTTTTTATTATATTTACTTGTTTAGCACATTCATATAAGTTCACGCAGTAAATAGACAGTAAACTTGCAATTCATACCCAATATACCTTAATGCATAAAATAGAAAAATATACATAGAAATATAGTAAAACTTCCTCTTTATTAATTCTTTCAACCAGTTACAGACTCAACTTTCCCTTCTCACTCAGCTACAGGGGTCCGCACACTTAGCTATGAACTACTAGGCCTCTGCACACTCAGCTACAGAGCCTTCTCCTAATCTATGACCCAAAGACACGACTTACACTTCGACTCAATGCTTCATTGACTCCTTAGATTCATTAATCGATCCTTCGATTATCTCCCTTTACACCTAAAGCCTTGCTCTATTTATACAATCCCATGGTCCATAGATCTTTCAAACCGACATTACTTTACAAAAACAAGGGCAGACAACCCTATGACTCTATTATGACTTTGCACTCCACGCCCACAAATCACGGAGTCTTTACAATAGACTTAGTCAAAACTTGGGCTTTAAGTCCCAAAACGTGCCTTGGGGGATCCCACTCCCAACGGGCCCCTAACACAAACATCATGACTCGCCCTCAAGTCACTCTGTCAGTGTGGAGATCTTCACGTGAAGACCCTCCATCTCTATTCGGACAGCTGCAAGGTCGGCAGCGCACTGAGTGGCTACCTGTTGAATATCCTGTATTCGTTGTTCCAAGACTGGGGTGTCAGAGCTTCTCCCCTGGTGTTGTGGGGAAAAATGCCTATGCAGGACGATCCTATCCACCTAAGGTGTGACAGTGCCTTAGCAACAAATGAGTACAGCTATTCTGGTTTCTTCCTTTATGAAATGTGAAAGAAGAGAGATCAATAGACTTACTGGTGTCTTCCGTTTGTCCCTCGATCCGGTCTCTCTTCTCTTTGGGAATTCACAGCTACTTGCCTTCTTGCTTATCCAGCTTCAACTTCCTGCAAGATCACAAGAGAACAGCTACTTGCAACAAGAGAAGAACATTACACAAAGACAAATATTCACATTCATAACTAGTTTAGGATTAGAAATAAACCAAATACACTAATACATTCATACATCAAAATACATTAGCATATAGGAGAAACCAAGATAGCTTTATTGATGAATAACAAGGTTCAGGAAGAGATACAACCTAGAGGGCTCCAATCCAGCATATCCTTCCTAGCAAATGGAATTCCTATCTTCACCCCTCTCAAAGCATTAAGCACCCAATGATTCCAGTCTCAAACCAACAGCAATTCTTTGCAATAACAAAATTCTAGCCTCCAGATCTCATGGAGGAGAGATCCATATATAGATGTTTGGAGAGAGGATGAGTCAACTTGAGATCTGACTAGTGTCCTCTCCCTCTGTCAGTTCTTGAGTCCACTTGGAGGTTCTTGCTTCCACTTGGAGATTTGGAACCTCTTACTCATCACCAATCGAATTCCCTGAGGCAAGTGTCATTTTGGAAGCTTCCTGGGTTTTGACACCTTGAGAAATGAGCCTGCAACTTGTCCACTCTCGTTCAGCGTAGGTAGCCAGTGTTCCAGTTGACATTCAACGCAGGTAGCCAGTTTTGGCTTTGACATTCAGTGCAAACAGCTAGTGTAGCCACTGAAATGATCCTGAATTGACTTGTTTTTTAGCAGTTTCAGGTGGAGAACTTCTGTGAATTGCTGTGGTTTGTTAGCCTTGTTCCTCTAGGGGTAGGAACAACATGTTTAGGGACTTTGGATCCCTTAGATTATGGACATTTCATGCTCAATGCTGTAAGGCACAAAAATGTCTATAACAGTTGCCCCCTAAAGTATGAGGTTGTTTATTGGGCGAAATGCTTTATCAGGGGGATCCGAAGTTCATCCAATGCTGGGAGGAGACCTGTAATAAGATACAATACAATACATTATTTTTCATACTGCTTTCATGATCTAGCTAAGGCGGGCATTCCCATGCTCAACTTTATAAATTCATTTTTCTGTACATAGAACAGACAATCGTCTGATGGTAGACTGATAATTTTGATGAAATTATCATCCTTTGAGTAGGATGATTATCTGCTGCAATGATGTACATGTCAATGTCTTTATCTTTCCTGAATATATATCGCAGCCCGGATGGATGAAACTAGATCCGGGGTCTTCAAACTCGTTCGATCTTCACTCTAAGTACAGGTCGATCCATGTGAGAAATGCTCTGAAGTCGAACATGGAAAGACATCGCTTGATTACCGGTCAATGATGTAAACCGTTAACAAGCGCGAGAGGAATCACCGATAATGATAATGACCCTCAAGGTACTGCAGTACAATTCACGTGGTGTGAATAAAGGACTTGGCGTCGAACACCACGCAAAATCTTTCGGTCGAAGGTCATTGATGTATACCTGTCGCCAAAAGTGAGAAACTTGCCATTGTGGTATGCAAGCTTCAAAGTACTGAAGGGGTTGTTCCTAGATCAACTTCTTGGATAATGAGCTGATGTCGACAAGAAGCGATCCGTCAAAGGAGGGCCTTGATGAATCCCACATCAGTGACACGGAACGGAGCTAATGATTTTAATGGAGGTGAAAACGATCTGTGACATATGATTCAGGGTGGCGGTCATGAAAGGATGAAGGATAATTTATGGCAGTGGATGGGACACGGTTGACTTTTTTCTGAACGACTTCTCTTGAACATGTGGCGACACTAATACGATGGATCGGTAGCATTACCCCAAATATGGATGGTATGGCGAGACCATGGATGTGACCGGTGAATGAAACAACCCAACCCGATTGTGGTACGGAGGAAAAGTGTCATGTTCAAGAGCGACTTGCTACCATCAAAGTTTTCTTTAGTTTCTCCCAATTTTTCCCCAGTCATTGCTGACCAGTACCTCTTTATTTTTGTCAAGCTTGAGGAGGATAACATATGCTTGTTCTATAACCTGCCCTTCGGGCAAGCCCATCGCTATTTTTTAACGAGCCTAGCGATAGTGAAACTCGTTCTCGTCTAAAGACAAGTTTGTCGCTATTTAATGATTTTAACGAGTCTAACGACAAGGATAACTCAGTCCTTTTCATTTTTAGAGAGTCTGAAAAGGTACGTAAAGTTAACTCCAAAAGTTCTTTTTCGTCATCTAATCCCTTAAGTCCGAAAAAGTATAAAACAATACAGAAGGGATGAGTTTTCGATAGTTTTAACGAGCCGAATAAAACAAGCGCTCGATCTTTTTGTGCAATAATCCCTCAGGTCCAAAAAGATTAAAATCTAGAGGAGGGATAGCTCTTCCTGTCCCTTTAACGAGCTAGAAGGCCAAGGACTCGGCAATCTTTTCATATTTTACGAGTCAGTTGAAAAGAGCTTAAAGAAGACTCGTCTTTTGAGGAACGAGTGATAAACAGGGTTAGCAGCTGATTCGAGGTACAGGTTGGAATTTTCCAATCACGGCAGTGTCACAAGGATGGCTAGGTGAAATCACTCTTCGCAGTTGTTCCTCAAAATGGGTAAACAATCATATGGAGGTGAACGATCGGCCAATGAAAAGTGGAGGTGATGGTGCAAACACGACCAAGGCTTTAATGGCTGATGATATTACATTCACAGTGGTTATTTACCGGGATAGTTCATTTTTTAACGAGCTTAAACGCGGGTGGAAACATTTGCTCGGTCTTATGTTTATTTTTTAACGAGCATGAACTATGTGCTAAAACTGTTCGGATCTTGCGTTTATTTTTTAACGAGCATGAACTTTGTGCTAAAACTGCTCGATTACCCAGTCATATGATAAGAGTGTCTCATCAAGATTCTATTTTTTATGGAGCTTCATCTCACTAAGCTTTGCTCCGCATCCTTTCTTTATGCAAGTTAGGAAACGGCTAACCCAAAAAACAGATAAATAACCGCTCTTTTCTTGCACTCCAAAAGGTTTGCATGCCCCCAGGTATAAAGTACGATTTCAAGGTTACCTCTACTTCCCTTCCTTCAAAACAATTGTTTTAAAGAGAGAGACTTTACGTCTTTCAGGTTACCCAAAGATTGTCTCGTTAATCTTTCAAACAAAACACTTCCTCGGCAATGTCTATCGAAATAGACAAAGGTGAGCGACGTAGCCCGCCAACTCACATAACTTTGACAAAAGAATCTTATTCTAGAATAACCCTCTTCCTAGACGGAAGGGGTACAGACTAGTCATATTCTCCCGCAGAAACCTACTCTATACCCAAAGTTTCCCTGCCGAAGCAGACGAGGACGCATGCCCCCTGGGTTCCAGTCATATCCTCCCGGATTACTCGCACTCATCAGGAGGACGGACCGTGGGTTGAGACACTTCTTGCGTGAATAGACCATTTAGGGATGGTACATGACTATTTGCGATGCGTGATCCAGGAAATGAAAGTTGGTCCACGAGCTTGACCACTCTTCCTCCATGTGGAAAACACATTACTCTAAAGAGTGAGGAGACTATAGCTCCCATGCAATATATATAGTCTCGTCCAAGGAGTAGGTTATAATCCAAGGGTCCTTGAACGACCATCACGTTCATTTGAACGATCTTCCCTTTCAATGTAATAGGCACATTGGGGAGGATCCCTAAAGGTCGACTGGTTCCTTTATCAAAACCTGATAGATTTCTCATTTCAGGCAAAAGCACTGGTGAACCAAGCGCTTTCCAAGCAATAGAGGAAAGGATACTCACAGATGCCCCCTCATCAATGATAGTGCCAGCCATCACCATTCTGTATATTTGAATGATAATTCTGAATGGTATGCTTGCTGGCAACCGGGGTCTGCCTAGTTGGTTCCAGTCAAAGGACACAACCAGGTTGCTTGGTGGTGGGACCGAATAAACAGCCGGATATCGCTCTGACGAACTTCCTTCCTACGATAAAGGAATGGGGGCATTTCCCCCTTGTTCATCAGAGTCAGTGTTGATGAAGAGAATTTGGACGGCGTCGTCTTTATTCTCCTCTGTGATGGTATCATTCGAAGATAGAGCCTCTGAAGGCAAAACTGGGTTAACTGTCGTCTCAACCTTTTGAATTTCGTCAGGCATGGATCCAGACGGTTCATCTTCGATGATAGGTGCTTCGGCTGACCACCTGGGTGGTCCAGCTGGGTTCTCAACTAGTGAAGGACTTGGCAGGAGTTTTTGATATCCAGGAGGAAGTTGCGCTCGTAAAATCGGGCGATCTTCCAGAACTCTTTTAGCCTCGTCTAAGAAGGGACAATGGTGGATGGCATGATCGCCTTCACACAGTTTGCAGGGAAATCTAGATTTCCCTCTCTGTCCTAGGACTTCACTTTCACTAGTCGACGGTGAGCAGTCAACATGGCTATCAGAGGTTGATGCTATCGAATTGTGAAAACGGGGAGACCAGTCCCTTAGTATTCGAGGGATACAGGGACAATCTCTATGGAAGTGGTCTCCCTTGCATATGACGCATGGCGATTTAGGCCTGGTCAGTGTTGTGTGTGGATTTTTGTCAGACGACACTTGTTTGCCCCCAGTCGCTTTTGGCTCCTTCTTCTTCTTTTCTTTCTTCTTCTTTTCCTTCTTCTCCTTAGGAACCTGGTTTTTTGTTTTACCAGTTTCGTCAAGCGAAGAGGAAGGAGGAGAGGAAGATGAAGTAGAAGGCCGGTGGGCAACTCTGGTCTGGTCTAACTGTTGACTCAACTGTTCAGGAATGGTGGTGTTCTGAATGACATTGGTTGAAAAGAGCTAGACTGGCAGGCCAATTGTCAGTCCTGGAAGTGACAATGTGGGCATGTGGGGCACACCAACATCTCCCCAAGAGGAGAAGGGACTAGGATTTCCACCAAGGGGAATTCCTTGGTTGGTGTGCCCCATTTTTTCAACCTAAAGATCAACGCAGGAATTAAAGGGTGATTGTTCCGTTTAAAATAAATTTTAACGACGCTTTAGACACAACTTTCTTTTTCAATTTTAAAGAGTCGAGAAAAAGCTAAAGATGACTCTAGTCTCCTTCGATGTTTTAACGAGCCCGAAGTGACAAATGCTCGGATGGAATTTTTCCGTTATAGAGTCTGAAAAAGGCCAAAAGGAACTGCTCTGGAGTTCTAGGCAGAGGGTGTGCCAAACTTTTCGCAAAACCGCAGAATACCTTTTAAGGTACGGGCGGTCGATCTTTCTAAATGCTATGTTCAGTGCATTGCGATCAGTAGGGCGGCCGACACGGCTTCCTAAGGATAAAGGTTTTATGCCTATAGGGGTCTCCCAATATATACGCGACGGTACGTGGGAGCACAATCCGTACTGGCACTATCGTCCCTCAGGAGGAATCACCCACCATCCACGAGATCGACAGTCACCAGGCTTAACGACGCCGGAACACGTCTCTAGCCTAGACCTCTATGTTGTGCGTTATGTTGCAAAGCGTTGTTAAGTTCATTCAATTTATTTTAGGTTGATCTTTTTAAAGTTTGCCTTTCAAGGTTCACCACGAGATGTATGATACAAATTCCTAAATGCAGTCTAAAGATGATAAGCAAGCTTTATATCTTTTCAACTTTGAAAATCCTAGCTACTAAGGGAAAAGAAAGACACCATCTTTTCTCAAAGAGCAATCAGCACACTCTAATGCACTTTTCCTAAATCCAACATGCAAATTATCAAATGCAAATGCACAATGCAGGTGTTTGTTTTCCACTTTCTTAGTATTGATGCCTACAAAGAAAGCTTTTTGTACAACTTTGAATTTTCTTTTAAATGATCAATACAAACAAGTTTACTTTTTCGAAATCAGAGAGGGTAGAAGAGATTACAACACTTAACGATTTTCGAAATAAAGTCTTGTTTCGACACTTAAAAGAGACAAACTCAAACCAATAAGCAACAGTAAATGTATAATCAATCTGCAAACAGCCAATGAACTCTCTTCTAAGATCACAATCAACAGATCTGAATCAAGGGCTACAGGATGACTATTTCACTCATGCAAAGGAAAACTGTAAATGATGCCACAAACACATAAAAAAACTCACAGTATTTTTGTACAAAAGGAGGCGGAATCTAAGCATAACAAATGGGTTATTAGACTGGTACCTATGCTGGTTACAGGCTGCAAAAATCAGAGATCAAAACAAGGCAAAACAGAGTAGAGAACCCCAGCTGCACAAGGGCAAACTGGTTCAGCGCAACCTCAACACAGGGGTTTTGACATTCAGCACAGGTAGCCTTCACGGGACCTGCGTTGAAATGCAGAATCCCTTCACTAGGTCTGCGCTGAAGGAGAAACTCTCGTTTCCCTCAGGTTCTGGGTCACAGATTGCTATTTAATTCACTGTTTTAGGCCAAATAAAAGTGACAAGCAAGGTGTAATCAAAGGGATGCTTTGAAGGGCTACTAAGATCTATCACAAGGATCATCAAATCATTTGTGAATCCATTGTTCAGATCATAGACAAGTCCAGTAATTGGATCAAAGCAGCAACTGTCTACTTTGCACCCGGGAAAGATGCAGTTCGATTGTTGCTGTCAAGTCTATGAAACAAACAATGATAGAAACACAAATAAAATGACTAAACAAATCTCCCCAGCGGAGTCGCCAATTTTTTGTGGGGAAAGATGCCTATGCAGGACGATCCTATCCACCTAAGGTGTGACAGTGCCTTAGCAACAAACGAGTACAGCTATTCTGGTTTCTTCATTTATGAAATGTGAAAGAAGAGAGATCAATAGACTTACCGGTGTCTTCCATTTGTCCCTCAATCTTGTCTCTCTTCTCTTTGGGAATTCACAGCTACTTGCCTTCTTGCTTATCCAGCTTCAACTTCCTGCAAGATCACAAGAGAACAACTACTTGCGACAAGAGAAGAACACTACACAAAGACAAATATTCACATTCATAACTAGTTTGGGATTAGAAATAAACCAAATACACTAATACATTCATACATCAAAATACATCAGCATATAGGAGAAACCAAGATAGCTTTATTGATGAATAACAAGGTCCAGGAAGAGATACAACCCAGAGGGCTCCAATCCAGCATCTCCTTCCCAGCAAATGGAATTCCTATCTTCACCCCTCTCAAAGCATTAAGCACCCAATGATTCCAGTCTCAAACCAACAGCAATTCTTTGCAATAACAAAATTCTAGCCTCCAGATCTCATGGAGGAGAGATCCATATATAGATGTTTGGAGAGAGGATGAGTCAGCTTGAGATCTGACTAGTGTCCTCTCCCTCTGTCAGTTCTTGAGTCCACTTGGAGGTTCTTTCTTCCACTTGGAGATTTGGAACCTCTTACTCATCACCAGTCGAATTCCCTGAGGCAAGTGTCATTTTGGAAGCTTCCTGGGTTTTGACACCTTGAGAAATGAGCCTGCCACTTGTCCACTCTCGTTCAGCGCAGGTAGCTAGTGTTCCAGTTGACATTCAACGCAGGTAGCCAGTGTTGGCTTTGACATTCAGCGCAAACAGCTAGTGTAGCCACTGAAATGATCCTGAATTGACTTGCTTTTTAGCAGTTTCAGGTGGAGAACTTCTGTGAATTGCTGTGGTTTGTTAGCCTTGTTCCTCTAGGAGTAGGAACAACATGTTTAGGGACTTTGGATCCCTTAGATTATGGAAATTTCATGCTCAATGCTGTAAGGCACAAAAATGTCTATAACACCTGGATTTGGTCCTGTGTCCCCTGCATCTGCGTGAGCTTGCCTTCAATTGTTTTTATAATGACAAATACCTCGTTGATCCAAGGTTGAACGCATGACTTCAAAAATGCTTCTCTATGTCATGTTGTGTCTACTTGTTGTTTAAGCGCTTTGGCCTGTTGCATTTGCGTGAGCCTCTGAGTGAGGGCCATCGTCTCTGCGGTCCCTTTGACACTGTCATACTACTATTGGAGCTCACGTGTCTCTGTCTCTAAGCACTGGATGGTCGGGTCCTCCTACAGATTGCTGAGGACCTTGAATGATTCTTCCAACATTTTGGTGTAGTTCCTTACTGCACTGTTGATCTCCTCCATCCCTGATGTAATAATGTTGGTGCACTGTTCCCTTGTTTCTGGAGGAGTGGACGGCTTCGCCTTCAATTGCAAATCTACTATCTAAAGGTTCAGCTCCAGTTGAACCTTGACCATTTCTTCTCACGCCTCACGCACCCCTACTACTAATCTCTGGATGCGCGCCTCTGCTGGTGCTTCTACTGGGATGGCCAGCTCAGGGACCATCTGGCAAGCTTCTTCAAGTACCTGCACCATCTGCCAGTTCTGAGACACAACCTCATCACGCTGCAAGATCAGTTATTCCATGTTGATCTTCTGCTCACTTAGCACCTGCAGTGTACGACTCTCCCTAGTCCACCGTTTTATAGTAATCCCATCCTGTAGAACATAGAGCATCTCCTGCGAAAGTGGAGCCATGTTGATCCCTATCCCCTTTAGTGTACTAACTATAGACTGGTGGACCTCAGTTTTTGTAACGAGTGCCGCTTCTAGAAGAACTATTGTGTTGGTTGTAAGAGTACACACCATTTCTTCAGCTGGGGCTATCCCGATTATGAGGTTTGTCAAGAGAGTACTAGCCTGAGCAGCGCACACTTGCAGTTCCTAAATCTGTGCTCGGAGAGCCCCCAACACAATCTGATTCTCTGTCGTGATGTTTTGGAGGACCTCTGTGGTGATGTTGTGCATCGTTTCTCCTATATAATGCAGATCACCCTCATTAAGGGTGATTGGGCTGATCGACAGCTTGGATGCTTTCACCTTCTTACGCGGCCCCGTCCGCTCGCTCGGGCATTGACGCTTCAATTGTGTTGACACTGTTTATGGGTTCATGCTGCCATCCTCTTCCTTTGTTTCCATCTCTTTCTCCTGCTCTGGCGAAGTCGAATTCTGGCCGTCGCACGCCTTCTCTGCTGCCTCTGTGCTGCTACTGCTGCGGCTTTTTTCTGTTTTGCTACAGTCTGCGCAGCTTCCCGTGCATCTTATGCTTTTGCTGCCGCTACTTCTTGCCTTCTATTTTCTGCCAACTGTTCCATGCGTAGTTTGGCCTCCTCCTCCTCCTTCCTTTTAGTAGACTTTTCCATGACAGCAATGTCTGGGGTGCGCCATTCCAGCGGCCACGTTTCTAGTACATCAAAAATCACATCATCTATGGCTATGAAGGGTATCTCACTCCATTTCTTGGTTGGGTCTTTGTGCACTCTGAGATAGATGTGATGAAAGTTCACTTTATACTCTGCAAAACTTTGTAGGCTGTTGTAGACAATGGGTGATAACTGCGGCTTGTGGTTAATCCCCATTCTAATGTTCATCTCCATGAATACCCAGAATATCTTATTGTCATGGATCCAGTTCACATCCTTAGTGGCCCACTACGAAGCATACTTCACGGCCTCTTGGAGATCCTAGAAATCGTGGGGAAGTGGTTGTCCTCTGGCAATTCCCCTGCCACCAGCACTATGGATAACAGAAGACATCCACAGTGGAACATTTTTCCTTGTTCCTGTGCCTCACGGTAATTCTCCAGGAACTCTTTGCACAAGAATTTGGACCAGTTAAACTAGACCCCTTCTGCACACAGTTCAACAATTTCCACCACCGGTGTGAGTACCTCATCCATGCGACACTTCTGCATGAGCTTACCATCCAATATCTGGGTTGCAACTTTGACTTCATTGTTGTTGATGCTGGATATAACGTAGCCCTTTTCTTCTTCTATAGCTTGTATTTCTTTTACATGGCCTCCGCAATGGCCAAATCACTTCTCTTTCCCTTTGAAATGTTTGCAGTGTCCTATCCTTTACATGGGAGTGGGGTAATGTGATCGATTAAGTGGTCTGTGATGGGGATGTGCTGCTCTAGCCACAAACACCCACCATGCACCAGGCAGAGCAGCTGCCTGATGATGAAGATTGTTACTGCGTGTGGTGGTAATGCGACACCTAGAGTAGGTTTAATAACCCTGCCTTTTCAAATCCGCGTAACCACTTGCATGACTCCAATTCTATAACTCTCGTCGTGGTGTTCTGCTTCAGCTTCATGAGCTGCACGGTCTCTAGGTGAGGGAATTTCTCGTGGTCAACGAGATCCAAATCTTCAAACTTCAAGTTTGGCACCCATCCTAGGTGTGTACCCTCAAAAATTATATCATCTAGGAGGAGTGGAGTCTGCAGAGAGCTCTTGCTCTCGTTGAGGTCCTTGGGCACTTTTTCCTTCCCCTTCCGCGGGGGGACATACACGGGAAGCTTTGTTGGAGGGTGTGCAACCTCAGTTTCTTCCTCCATGCCCTTATCCTCATCTTCTTCAATTATGAGGTCCTCAAGGTCTTCTTCCTGCTCGTCAGCTTCCAGGTTAACTAGTTTCCCTTTCTCCTCCATCATTAATCTGCTGCGCAATGGGTTTCATGGGGACACATACACCAAAATCATTAGCTGTTTATCTTTCTTCGGTATCGGTGTGTGTGGCAATTTAGGGATTTCTACAACAATCTCGGTGCCTTGAGGGGCATCTTCTATAGTGAGGGCCTGTGTGGTTTCTTTGGTGGTCATCTCTGCGATTTCCCTGGCTTCTTCTGACATTGCCATCTCGATTGCCCAGAAATTTCTCAACCATTCACTCAGGTGCTCAACCAATGCTCTCTACAGGACAAACAGGTCTCAGCTCAGAATATGCATGGCATATGACAACTGAATTTGCAAATGACCGAGTGTTGTTTGCGGGGTAGCTGTTTGTAATTTATATCTCCTTTGGAATTTGAATTCGAACATTCCCCCCATTCCCCCCATATCCGGTTCATTAATGTTCCCTTGGTGGAAAATTTTCCCAAATCTTGCCCATAAAGCGTGTCTTAAATACTTGCCGCCCACTCCATCTAGTCTCAAGTCAAGTATCACGTCATGAATAGTGACTATAACTGTCACTTTCCAGCCTACCTGTGCAGTAGCAAAGCCCCCCTTGCGCAGTCACGAACCTTGTGACACTTTGGTCCTGCACGCAACCCCAACATTGTGCAGCTCCCGGGCATATTAGTTTATAGTGTCACGCCTCCTTTCAACTGCCTGGAGTGCTAATACTGTACTTCCCACAACTAGACAGGTGGTTGTGCCACTTGTATAGGGTCCCAACAGGTCATCCATCACCTTTCCTGAAACAAATCTTCCTTTTGGTTTCACTCTGTGTGTCGCGCACTTCACCATCTGTGTCGCGTCAGCATGGGTGATCCCTTTAGTAATATATAATCCAATCAAAGGCATCAAGCTGATTAACTCCCAACGGTAGTCCCCAAATTTTTCAATGTAATCGTGTGCACCCTATTTTATCACCTTGATTCTCTTATCGAGAAAATCCTTCTTTATTTCTTCATCAAGATTCTCAACTTCTGCTTCCACCAGAGTGCTTTTCTCCCTTAATCACACCTTTTCCTTCATGAGTTCTTAGAGCCTAAGATCACCCTGTCAGATTTCTTCTTCAGGTCCTAAGCATTCTTCTTTGTTCAACTGCATTATCCCTCCTTCCAAAGCTTCACGAGCTGTCATATCCACCGGTGCTACTATGCATAGACTAAGCATATTATCCTCTATTGGGACTACAACATTTGCCCCAAATTGCAATCTCAGAGGCATCTGCCCTGTTTTTTTCTTGCACGTTGTTCTATAAGCCCACAAAATTGTTGGTACGTGCAAGTCCCAATCCCTCCATTGTGCCTTATATATCCTGTTCAGTGCTTCACATACTCTGCTAAATGATTCTGCGTGGATATCCTCCTATGCAGTCATTCTTTCCCCACTCCATCATCCCAACTGGAGGGATCGTTCATGCAATTTCCTTGCCCACCCATGCGTATTGACCGTGTTTCCAAATGCGATGTCCATGTGCATCTGTGCAGGTTTTTTAACAAGGCCCTGTACCCAATTGGATAGGTGTGCACGCAGACCATTCTGTCTGGCCTTCTTGTTTGTTAATTGTTCCTGAGGATTTCCAAAATGCATGCGCATCATTCTCATGCATTCATGCCAATCCTCAAAGCTTCCTTGGTGCATACCCCACCACCTCATGGGTGTAGCATGAAGTACCCATTTTAAAGCCTCGAAATGTTGTTGTTCTGGTACTTATTTTTAAAACCTATTCAAAAAACCATCTACCTCACCTAACCCATCATAAGTAGCCAAATCCCTTACCTCTCTCACTACGCAATGCAATGATCACATCATCATGTTACAGTTCAGCATGGTTACCTCGTGTAACTAGTTCTACCATCGTTCTATCTCTTCATGAGAATTTGATGTACAGGAGCTTTCGTGATCCCATGAGATCCGTCCATCCGCGGTGGGATTTACCCAGTATTGCTCTCATGCGGTTATCTTATAGAATTAGTCTAAGTCGTTGTCACTTTCATAGTCGTACACTGGCTCTGTGTAGTGCGGTTCTTCTGTAGGGTCCAAAGGGATTACTACGCGTAAGTATTTTTTTCCAAAGATCATCTTGCGCTTCTTTAGGTTTATCACCCCGTTCATGTCAGTGGCCCAATCTATTCCTAATAGCATAGGGTAGGGATTGCTATCATCTACAATATCTATCGCTTCGAAGTTTGCTAACACACTCGCTCCTTCAATATCCACTGTGATTCCCTGCAATCTCCCCATAGGTATTATCTTTTGCTGGTTTTCTATTCGTAGATGGATAGGAGACCATTGCAAAGTATGCCTTCCCATGCACTCCCATGTCTACTTTGGCAGAATGTTTTCATCCGATCCTAGGTCTAGAATCACTTGGTCCATCTCATATTCCCCAATCTACATGGTCAACCTCATTTCTCTTCCTATCCTCGTCACATGCTTTCCAATCTTCTAGACTACGTGTAGTTCTCCTGGTGCAGTCCTAGCACATCTATTAATGAGTTCCTGTAATCCTTTTATAGCCTTACTATCACACAGTAGCTTCATGCATGTTTCCGGGAATGTTGTGAGCATCGATGGGTTCATTTTTGGCTCTGTTTTGTCTGTGCTTCCTGGAGTGGAGGCATCAATGAAGCTCTTCTTGGCTTCTATGAAGGTTTCCTTAGTGCACTCCAAATCAAACTCTGGTTCTTTCATTGGAGCCTTGCGAACCCAGGTACTATCTTCAGGCTATGTGCCTTTATCATCGCCTATCGTAATTCCACTTCGGAACACAATATTCATTTTAGGGTCTTCCTCGCGCGGCTCAGACCTCATCATCTATGGGTTCTGAGTCGGGGGAGCTTGGAGTGCTCCCTCGTCACACAACGTAGCTATCAGTGTGGGACAATCCTTTGTCTCATGGTCAAACAATATACAATATATACATGATGGCCATGTTGGATTATACAATCACGGGCATAATGTCCAAGCCCTGCGCAATTGTAACATATCAGCTGTCCGCGACCTCATCTAGATCCTCCTCCACCTCGGTCTCATCCATGCCCCTGAAATATGGCTGACGCCATCCCTGTGTTCTGGTCAAGGGGCTGCGTTTCAGCCTGAACTCTATAGGTGGGAGTCTTATCCATCATCAGCTCATAGCTTCTACAGGTGCGGTCATCATGTCCCACTGATCTACAAAAATCACTGTTGGGCATGGAATCCCCCCACAGCATGTTTTGGGGCTCAAAGCCAAAGTTTTCTTCAAATGTATTGTAAGACTTTGCGAATTGCGAGCACGGAGCGGGAAGTATAGTTTGAGTCATAGGGTTGTCCTCCCTAAGTATTGTTATGTAATGTAATATCATGTCGGCCTACCCATGGTCCGTGGTCCATGGGATTGTATAAATAGAGCATGGCTCTAAGTTGTAAAGATAATGAATTAGAGAGGTAGATGAATATGAATGGTTCGAGCATAGAGTAAGAGTCTAAGTATTTTGGGTCGTAGTAGTAGGAAGAGGATCTACAGCTGAGTGCATAGAGGCCTAGTGGACCCCACATCTGAGTGCACGGACCCTTGCAGCTGAGTGCGCAGGGTGGTGTCGAGTCTGTAATCTTGAACGAAGAATAATAAAGAGAAGTTGATTCCAATTTCTGTGCATATGCTTGTGTATTTCCTTCTTTACATTTATACTATTTTGTTTATCGCGTGCACTTATGCGATTACTGGATACACTGTTTGTTATCACTAGTCTTACACAAATAAGGTGAGTAATCGGGTAATAACATATTAAATAGCAAAGAAATTGGGTATAATATGGGTCGTACCCCAAGTAGGGTTGTATGGAAGCAGCATCATAGGTTGTGAGGGACTAACAGGTGCATGTAACAATGTGCACAGGGTCAAACCATGGACCACCAGAAGCTCATCAGACATCCCCAGGGTACGGAAACCTGGTTCTATCACCCTCCCATGCTACTTCGGGTGAGACCTCAGTGTGCGCTCCGTGGACTGTTGCCAAAAGGGCTAGTAGTACCGGGATTTTTTTGGCTAAATCACCTCTGAACCTGGGTCAGGCCCATACAACCCAACAAATGGTTCCGTTGTCGGGACCGGGATCTGCATAAGGGATGTCTGATGTCATGCCACTGGAATCCCACAAAGAAAGAAATTGAAGAGTGGTTGGACAAGAAGATTCACGAGTTCATGGCGCAGGAAAATAGAAATCTGCGAGTACCTAAGGAACAGTGGCTGAAGCGCTACTTGTATATGGAAATCCATGAAATTTTCTTTGCATCCTTTTCTTTCTGAGCTATATGAGTGGATCAAAAAGCTAGCAGACAATCAGTGAAGGTGTAAGCTCAACAAACCAATTGTGTCGACTCCAAAGTTGGTGCGCAGACTAGAAGCGTCAGGAGATAAGATCACATTGTTACCGGGAATAGTGTCTATGCAGAACTGCTAATCCCACTAAGGCTGGTAGCTACCTTAGAAACAAACAAACTAAAACTACTTTAATTTTCCTTTATGAAAGATATATGAGAGAAGAATAAAGGAGACCAACCTCTGTCTTGCGCTTGGTTCCTTGCCCGATTCCTCTCTCTTCTGATAGTCCTTTGCTACTTGTTTTCGTACCCAGCTTCACAGAATACCTGTAGAATCAAAGCAGCATAACACTATACGAGAACATGGATCTATTATCATAAGTAATATAGGGTCAGATGTATATTAACCACACAAATGCATAAAACATCAATCACACAAGTGTATGGAGGAAAACTTGAATAGTTTTATTGATAATCAAGAAAGAGCCAAGAGAATTACAACCGATTGTTCTGACCCAGCATCATCCTCTCAGCAAGTAAGCCCTTCTTCACCTCATGAAAAGCTTAGATCACCCAACACTATGATGTTGTCTCAAGAAACCAACAACACTTCCTTACAAGATGCAAAATTCCAGCCTCTGGATCTCTGGGATGAGGGATCCATATATAGATGTCTGCAAGGGAGGTGAGTCAGCTTAAGATTTGATTAGTGTCTTCCCTCTGATAGTTCTTGATTCCACTTGGAGATTGATGATCTCTTACTCATCCCTGGTCGAATTCAGAGAGGCAAGTGTCACAGGAGAAGTTTCTGGAAGATTCCATGCTTCTCCACCTTGCAGCTTGACCCTGCCATTTGTCCCTTCTCGCCCATCGCACCCCATAGAAGGGCCTTTTGAAATGCAACGCACCTACTGTGTGTATTTAGGTTGGATGCAACACACTTTGCCTATGGAGCAGGTGAAATGGTCCAGTTTTGACTAGTTCTGAGTAGATTTTCATGGAGAACTTCTGGGAGATGCTGTAATCAGTTGACCTTGTTCTTTTAGGGGTTGGAACAACACCTTTAGGGACTTAGGAGCCCTTAGTTTATGGACATTTATGCTTTGGGTTGCAGTGCCCAAAAATGTCTATAAAAGTTGCCCCCTAAAGCATGAGGTCGTTAATCTTTTGATGTTAGGTGAAATGCTTTATCATGAGGATCCGAAGTTATTTCAAGATGGAAGGAGACCTGTAATAAGATACAATACAATACATTATCTTCATAATATTTTCATGATCTAGCTGAGGCGGGCATTCCCATGCTCAGCTTTATAAATTCATTTTCATGTACATAGGACAGACAATCATCTGAGTGTACACTGATGATTCTGGTAGAGCCATAATCCCTTAGATTGGATGATTATATGTGAAACAATGATGTACATTTGATGTCTTTATTTTCATGAATATATATTGCAGCCCGGATGGATGAAACTAGATCCGGGGTCTTCAATCTCATTCGATCTTCACTCAAAGTAAAAGTATATCCATGTGAGAGATGTTTAGGCTCCTAAGTCCCTAAAGGTGTTGTTCCAACCCCTAAAAGAACAAGCTCAACTGATTACAGCATCTCCCAGAAGTTCTCCATGAAAAACTACTCAGAACTGGTCAAAACTGTACCATTTCACTTGCTCCCTAGGCAAAGTGCATTGCATCCCACCTAAATACACATAGTACGTGTGTTTCATTTCAAAAAGCCCTTCTATGGGGTGCGATGGGCAAGAATGGACAAATGGCAGGGTCAATCCGTAAGGTGGAGAAGCATGGAATCTTCTAGAAACTTCTCCTGTGACACTTGCCTCTCTGAATTCGACCAAGGATGAGTAAGAGATCATCAATCTCCAAGTGGAATCAAGAACTATCAGAGGGAAGACACTAATCAAATCTCAAGCTGACTCACCTCCCTTGCAGACATCTATATATGGATCCCTCATCCGAGAGATCCAGAGGCTGGAATTTTGCATCTTGTAAGGAAGTGCTATTGGTTTCTTGAGACAACATCATAGTGTTGGGTGATCTAAGCTTTTCATGAGGTGAAGAAGGGCTTACTTGATGAGAGGATGATGCTGGGTCAGAACAATCGGTTGTAATTCTCTTGGCTCTTTCTTGATTATCAATAAAACTATTCAAGTTTTCCTCCATAAACTTGTGTGATTGATGTTTTATGCATTTGTGTGGTTAATATACGTCTGATCCTATATTGCTTATGATAATAGATCCATGTTCTCGTATAGTGTTATGTTGCTTTGATTCTACAGGTATTCTGTGAAGCTGGGTATGAAAACAAGTAACAAAGGACTATAAGAAGAGAGAGGAATCGAGCAAGGAACCAAGCGCAAGATAGAGGTTGGTCTCCTTTATTCTTCTCTCATCTATCTTTCATAAAGGAAAATGAAAGTAGTTTTAGTTTGTTTGTTTCTAAGGTAGCTACCAGCCTTAGTGGGATTAGCAGTTTTGCATAGACACTATTCCCGGTAACACTTCTAGGGCAAAAAACCCTAACTTAAACATAAATTCTACCATCAAATCTCTACCTAATGAATGACCCAGATTGACAACGAAATTACAACATTTTGCAAGGCAATTTTACATTTATTCTTAGTAGCCGCCCCCCCTGGACCCCCCCTGTAGCGAATATTTTACAGGCGGGATTGCCACCCCATTACGAACTAGGGTCCAATGTGGTGATACCTTTGAATACAGAAGATAATCAGGCTCTACACCCAACAATCTCCCACTTGGAGGCTGATTATAGCAACTCCACCGTTGCTTCATTTTTTGGACAATGACTCCACTTTGGACCTGGTTGTTTCTCATCTTCTTCATCATACTTGAATACCAATTGAAACTGAGAAAATTCTCAATTTCTCCCTGGTTACAACTTTTGTTAACATATCTGCAGGTTTCTGGCTAGTGTGTATCTTTTCCAGCTTCAACTATCCATCTTCTAACACTAACTGTATGAAATGGTACTTGAGTTGTATATGTTTAGTCTTGGAATGAAATGAAGAGCTCTTTGCAAGATGTATGGCACTCTAGTTGTCACTGTATAACTTTCCCAACTCCTTCTTCTTACCCAATTCATCCAGAAACCTTTTTAACCAAATAATTTCTTTACTAGCCTCTGTAGCAGCAACATACTCTACCTCTGTTGTTGAGAGTGGAACAACACTTTGCAGTTTTGAGACCCAACTGACAGTTGTTCCACCTACAGTAAACACATACCCTGTTGTGCTCCTCCTATTATCTCTATCACCTATCATATCTGCATCAAAATATCCCTGTAGAGCAATGTTTGAACCACCAAAACATAATGCTTGATTTGTGGTACCTCTCAAATACCTGAGAATCCACTTCACCACCATCCAATGTTCTTTTCCTAGATTGTTCAAGTACCTGCTTACAACTCCCACTGCATGTGCAATATCAGGTCTTGTGCAGACCATTGCATACATTAAGCTTCCAACTGCTGATGCATATGGAACTTTAGACATATGAGCCATTTCTTCCTAAGTCTTGGGACACTCCTTACTTAATTTGAAATGGCTGGCCAAAGGTATACTAACTAGTTTTGCATTCTACATATTAAACCTTTTCAACTCATTTTCTATGTACTCACTTTGAGACAATGTTAGTTTGTGATTCTTCCTATCTCTAGTTATTCTCATACGAAGGATTTGTTTTGCAGCACCCAAATCCTTCATTGCAAATGAATTTGCCAATTTTCTTTTGAGCACATTTATTTCCTGCATGTTAGAACCTGCAACAAGCATGTCATCTACATACAGTAACAATATAATATAGCTGCCATCATTTTTCCTTTTGATATAAACACAATGATCAGAGTGACATCTAGTATAACCTTGTTCAGACATAAACCTATAAAATTTTAGATACCACTACCTTGGATCCTGTTTTAAGCCATACAAGCTCTTCTTCAACCTGCACACTAGTTTCTCCTTCCCTTTTACCTCATATCCTTGTGGCTGTTGCATATATATCTCTTCCTCCAAATCCCCATGGAGAAAAGTTGTCTTTACATCTAACTGCTCAAGATGAAAATCCTCAAATACTACTAGACCTAAAATAGTTCTGATTGAATTCATTTAACAACAGGAGAAAATATCTCATCAAAGTCTATACCCTTTTTCTGTGCAAACCCTTTCACCACAAGTCTAGCTTTATACCTTTTTCTACCTCCATCTTCTTCCTTCAACTTGTAAACCCATTTATTCTGCAATGATATTTTACCTGTAGGCAACCTGACTAAGTCCCAAGTCTGGTTATGTGTTAAGGAGTTCATCTCTTCTTTCATGGCTTGCTCCCACTTCTTCTTGGTTTCTACCTGCACTACTTCTTCATAACATTCTGGTTCACCAGAATCAGTCAACAATAAATAATATAATGAAGGAGAGTATCGTTCAGGGGGTCTACTTATCCTGGTAGATCTTCTAACACCACTTTCAAGCATTTGAGGTGATTTTTCCTATTGTGGTTATTGTTCTAGCTGTTGATCAATATGATTTTCAGGCACCATCACTTTTTCTGTGATCTCATCAACCACTATGTATTCTCTGTTTTCTTTTTCCTATTTCTTTTCCTGCAGCTGATCCTTATACAAAACCTTTTCATTGAATATGACATCATTTCTCCTAATGATTTTGTGTTTTTCATAATCATAAAAGTGATAACCAAAATCATGAACACCATATCCAATAAAGGTACATTTCTTTGATTTTTCCTCAAGCTTTATTCTATTTTCTTTATTAATGTGGACAAAGGCTTCACAACCAAAAGTCTTTAAAAAAGAGTAGTTTATCTTTTTACCTATCCATGCCTCCTCTAGAATACCACTATCCAAGGAACTTGAAGGACCTTTGTTTATTAGATAGATAGTGGTATCTACAGTGTCTACCCAAAATTGTAAAGGCAATCCTGCATGCAATCTCATGCACCTTGCACGCTCCATGATTTTCCTATTCATCCTTTCTGACACACCATTTTTTTGTGGTGTTCCTGGAATTGTCTTCTCTCTACAAATTCCATTCTCTGAACAATACCTATCAAACTCTTTGCTGTAATATTCACCTCCATTGTCTCATCTGAGACACTTCAACCTTTTTCCTGTGTCATTTTCAACCAAAGCTTTCCATTTCTTGAAAGTATCAAATACATCAGATTTATTTCAAATACAATAAATCCAAGTTTTTCTGGTTGCATCATCAATAAAAGTAACATAATAACGAGAGCCACCAAGAGATGATACCTGATCAGGTCCCCATACATCTGTATGTGCAAGCTCTAATTTTTCGCTCTTATTTTCCTTCCCAACTCTAAGGAATCTGACTCTCTTATGTTTTCCATAAACACAATTCTCACAGAATTTTAAATCAACATGCTTCAAACCTGGCAACATATTTCTTGAGTGAAGAATCTGCATCGCCTGCTCACTCAAGTGCCCGAGCCTATGATGCCAAAATTCCATATCTTCTCCTATAGAGGTTAAACCATTAATAGAATTAGAAATACCATTGCATAAATACAATGTACCAACCTTTCCTCCTTTCACTATTACCATGGATCCATAGTGACCTTCCAGGTTTTATATATGAAAGTAGTTACACAACCTTCACCTCCCAACTGCCCTGTTGAAATCATATTTTTCTTTAGATCGGTAACATGCCTTACCTCCTTCAATAGCCACTAATTTCCATTTTTATGTTTTATGAAAGCTGTACCCATTCCAATGATTTTACAGTGTTTATCATCACCCAATTAAACCTGTCCAAAATCTCCTTGAACATAATCATAAAAATGTCTCCTATCAGTTGTGGCATGGAATGAGACCCCTGAATCTACCACCCAAGCATCAACAATATTTTCTAAAGAAAGAATCAAAGCATCTTGCAACACATCACCTGTTACATTCGCTTCATGATTAGTTTCTTGCTGTGCGTCTCCTTCTTTCCCCTTTCGAGACTTGCGGTCTTTCTTCAAGTGTCCTTTCTTCCCGCATTTCTAGAACATTATCACCGATATGGACTTGGATCTACCTTTTCTTGACTTACTTCGATATCCAGGGCTCTTTTCTCTTTTATTTTTCTTCCCCTAGTCTCTGCAGTCAAAGCATGACCTGATGTCTCACCGAAGCTTTTCCGTCACATTTCCTCGCCAAGGATTCCACTAACAACATCATCAAACTTTAAGGTACTAGATCCAGAGACAGAGTTACTAATGGCCATAACTAAACCATTCCAACTTTTTGGCAATGAGCACAGAAATAACAGATCCCTAACTTCATCATCGAAAGTTACCCCTACAAAACTTAACTGACTAGTAACTGTATTAAACTCATTTAAATGATCAACAACAGATCCACCTTCTGACATCTTCATATTAAATAAATTCTTCATAAGAAATACCTTATTTGAGGCTGAGGGATTTTCATATAGTTTGGCCAATGTCGACATTAAAACCTCTGTTGTCCTTTCCTTTGAAATATTAAATGCTACAAATGCTGCTAGGCACAGTCGTACTATTCCAAGTGCTTTTCTATCGAGAATATCCCATTCTATGTCTATCATACTCATCAGCTTCTTTGTCTTTCTGCTAAATGGTTGGTACAGATCTCTCTAGTAAAAATAATCTTCCATCTGCATCTTCCATAGCTGGTAGGTTTTGCCTTTAAATTTTTCGACCCTAAACCTACCATCTTCTGCCATTGCTCCCACTCAAACTAGGAACCCTTCTCTCCTATGAGTTTATCAACTAAAAATACCTTTGGCTTTGATACTAGTTGTTAGAGAATTATATATTACAGAGCAATGGAACACATAAAATATTGCAAAAATATAAACACAGAAAACACATAAAACGAGAGAGACACAGATATATGTGGTTCACCCAGTTTGGGCTATGTCCACGGAGAAACAACCAGTGCTTCTTTTTATATTATCCAACAAATTGAAGAGATACAACCTAGAGTAGATCCGTTGTAATTCCCTCTTCGCTCTCAATCTACTCTCTCTTCCTCACTTTGAATATATATATGCATAGACGCAATACAATTCCCTCATATATAGCAAGGCGTTGCCTTTTAGGGAAAAAAAACCCTAAATTAAACATAACTTCTACCGTCATATCTCTGCCTAATGAATGGCCCAGATTGACTACGAAATTACAACATTTTACAAGGCTATTTTACATCTATTCTTAGCTTCGGGGGCACAACCCCCGATCCCCCTGCCAGGGGGGGCTCCCAAAGGTCACAGCCACCCCCCCCTGGACCCCCCCTAGAGCAAATATTTTATGGGTGGCATTGCCGCCCCATTATGAACTGGGGTCCAATGTGGTGATACCTTTGAATACAAAAGATAATCAGGCTCCACGCCCAACAATCTACATCTGTATATGCATGAAGTGTAAGATCTGTATCTATAGGATACCATAAACCAAAGTTCTATGTTCCTTGAAGATATTTGAAGATCCTTTTGTTGGCATTATGACACAGGTTTGGCACCATGGCACAGGTGTTGTCCTTGATGGCAACTCACTCAAAGGGCACATCATAGTTCAGGCTCTCAGAATGAAAGAAAATGAGGTATACGCAAGTTCCTCTTAACAAAATCGCGTATACATGCAGGAGTACCGATCAAAAGGTGTGTATACGTATGCACGCACTTTCATGCAAAGAAAAGCACGTACATGTGGGAAAACTTATGGTTGGTCCATGGTATTTAGTCCGACATATTTGAATGTATGGTTTTGGTCCTTGGTATTGCATCCAAAGTGTTGAACCCAAGTATTGGATCTCTATGGTTTTGGACCATGGTTTGAGTAATGCCTAAGACTATAAAAAGGGAAGGAGATCATTTGGAAAGGTAATTAACAGAAGCATTGAATATCTTATGAAGAGCAAGATCTAGAATATTGTCATTGGGTTATGGTGCATAACTAAATTTGAATCAAGGAGGAACCTGAGCATAGGGAGAAGGATAAGTTCTATTGATGGGTCAAGATCTTAAGGCGGCTTGAAGAGAAGTATCTTTGTGTAATTTTTGATCTGTTATATTTGGCACATGACGTGATCTATAAATATGATAATCTAGGTATAATTGATGTCTGAATAAGTGAAAGAGGTAAATTATCTTTTATAGATCTGTACGCAGGTTCAGCGCAGCAGTGGCACGTATACACGTTGGTTCACTAACTTAAAACAGCGTATACGCTGGTTGGCCTTAATACAGAAGCATATACACGCAGGTTCCACATATTGAAGTAGTGTACATCTCATGAAATATGTTTTAGCTGCTTTTGTTTATTGCTATAGTGTTCTGGGTTCAAAATTGGTGTTTGGTTACTGGTACTATTTTCTGGTTACAACATTTTGAGAAGTTATTGGTTGATTCAGTATTTGTTTGTATAAAGGAGTTTGGTTAATGCAGATATACTTGATGTTTGATTGATATTCATGGATCCAGTCTGAAAATTTATGAAACGTGGTCCCTGGAAGAAAAGAGAAGGTTGTAGCCTTTTGTAGGTCAGCACCTACATACTAGTACCTCAGCTAGTACAAGAGCTAAGGGGGTTGTAGCTCCAGGAGAATCTGGAGAACGAGAGAAGGTTGTGGCCTTCTGCAGGTAGCAGCCTGCATACTGGTATAAGATTGCACCAGTACAGAAACATTGTAAAAAGAAGTTTGTAATTGAAAGAAGATAGAGACGAATTGTAGCAGGTGGTTTTCACCCACATTGGGTATCCACCTTATATCTTGTGTTCTTATGTGTGATTTCCTATTTTGTTTTACTATTCCTGGTTACCGTTCATATGGTTTGATGCACAGATTAATGATCAACATCTGAATAATAATTTAAATTACAAGTCTGCTTATATACGCTTGTTTCCTTAACTGAAGTTGCATACATATGCAGTATTTACCAACTGAAGTAGTGTATACAAATCTGATTGTGAAATGAAAAATAATTGACCTGATAATATTGATTCACGCCCCCCTCAGTATTATTTCCAGCAATTGGAATCAGAGCAGGTCCTTCAGAAGAAGCGTGATCGCTTGAAGGAAGATCCATCATCATGAGAAATTACGAGAAATAAGCATCGATCAGGCCACCAATTTTTGATGGGAGCAATTTTGTCTATTGGAAGGTAAGAATCACAACATATCTTCAATCTCTTGGTACAGAAGTCTGGGATATCGTGGAAATAGGATACACATTTCCATCAGCAACCCCTACAGATACGGTTGGTAAGAAGCAGTATGAAACAAATGCAAAGGCTGTCAATACTCTATTAGGGAGTCTATCTCAATCAGAATTCGTCAAGGTTATGCAACTCAAAACTGAAAAAATAAATATGGGACAAGATCGTTCGGAGCTATGAAGGAGATGATCAGGTAAAACGAGAAAAACTACAAACTCTCAGAATTCAATATGAAAATCTCAGAATGTACAATGATGAAAGTGTGGCTAACTATTTCCTACGTATAGATGAGATTGTTAATTGTATGAAAAATTTAGGTGAAGAAATAAAAGAAGTTGTTTTGGTTGAAAAGGTTCTAAGATCTTTGTCTTCTAAGTTTGAATCAAAAGTTTCTGCCATAGAAGAAAAACAGAATCTACAGAGCATTACCATGTCATAGCTACACGAAATCCTAACCACTTACAAAATGAGAAAAGGGGACCATTAGACAAGAGAGAAGCTGCATTCAAAACCTCAGGAAAAGGAGATTACAGTGACTCAGGACATATGTCGAAAGAATAGGAAGAATCAAATTTTGTCAAGAACCTCCAACGGGGTTCTGGAAGATTCAAAGGTAAGCTACCTTTCAAATGTTTTGCTTGTGGAAGAGTCGGTCACTATGCTGCCAAATGTCCTCATAAAGATAAGCTTGACAAAGGTAAGGAACCAGTTAGATGGAACAGAAAACAGAATGTAAGTAAAAAGAGTTATTACACACATTAAGACAGTGATGGACTTTCAAATAGTGATGAAGATGAACAAGGTAATGATTATAGACTTTTGATGGCTTTTGAAGATGATGATTTCTTGGATGCTATAGATGAAGAAGGTCTTTATGAAGAAATTTCTAAACTCAAAATTTGCTTAGAAGAGAAAAATATGATTATAGATACTCTGACATTCCAACTTGTTGAAATGGAGAAACACAATGAAAAGTTAGAATGTGAAATTGTTGGACTTAAAAAGGACATTGAGAAAATGAAAGCTCTTAATCTTAGATTTGCTAAACGATCTGAAACCTTAGATGAGATTATCAAAGTGTAGCGTTCTCCTCTAATCAAGATAGGTCTTGGGTATACTAAAGAAACATCTCAAGCACAGAAGCCATCTACCTCCAAAAGTTATCTTGAAGCTACAAGGAGAAGTGAACAGGTTGAAAATCAAAGGCAAAGGCACAATGAAGATCACCAAGTAAATCAGGGACAATTTACTTCAAGAATGAATAGAAATCACCAAGTAAATCGAGGACAATCTACTTCAAGGATGAACATAAGCTACAACCAACCACAGGTAAATCATTCTCAATTTACCTCAAGAATGAATGGCTATTACAATGAAAGGTTTGATGATCGTAGGAACTTCTTCAATGGCCAATGTTTCTCCTATCATAACTTTGGACATAAAGCAGCTCAATGTGTTGCCTACAAGACCATCAAGACCAGAGAAGCACGAAATCAAAGGAGTGTGACTGGAATCGTGAAAAGAACCTACAATAAGATTTCTACTCTTGAAACTGAAATAGAATGTTCTATCTGTAACAACTTTAGTCATGAAGATTCTGAATGCAGGAGTAGGTTTCGGCAAGCATCTTAGAAGGAGCAAGCTTCATTGAGCCCCAAAACATGGAGGAAGAAATAACCGCAACCAGAAACATGTGGCATAGCCTTATATGCGAAAGGGCAGGAAAATCATTGGTATATCGACAGTGGATGCTCTAAACATATGGCAGGTGATAAAGGAAAACTTCAATCATATAGCGCCTTAGAAAAGGAAAAGAAGGTCTTATTTGGAAATGACACCCCTGCATTCATAAAAGGTAAAGGTTCTGTTCTTTTGAAAGAAAAGGTCAAAACTAGGAATGTTATGTATGTTGATGGCTTAAATCATAATCTATTAAGTGTCAATCAAATGTGTGATCAAGGAAATGAGGTAATATTTCGATCAAATTGATGTATTGTTCGTGAGATTGATACAGGAGAAACAGTGATCAAAGGCATAAGAACTCCAAATAATTTATACATACTCAAGGGAGGACAACAACAATGCTATCTTAGTAAGAATGATGAACATTGGCTATGGCACAGAAGATTGGGGCATCTAAGCTTCTCTCAGATAAGGAAAGCATGTAAATATTAAGCGGTTCGTGATCTCCCTGACATCAGAATTCCAGACAATACAATATGCAAATCATGTCAGTTTGGTAAGAAAACCAGAACTAATTTCCCTGAGAAGGAAGGATCAGCTAGCAAGCCACTTGAACTTGTCCATACTGATGTATGTGGTCCATCTAGGAAAAGGTCACCTCGAGGAGAAGAATACTTTATATTGTTCATTGACGACTTTTCCAGGATGTGTTGGTTAGGACTTATGAAGCATAAAGACAAAGCTTTCAAAAAGTTCAAAGCATTCAAAGCCTTGGTTGAAAATGAATTAAATCACAAAATCAAATGCCTCAGGTCTGATAGAGGTGGGGAATTTACCTCAGATGAATTTTTCGATTTTTGTGAAGAACATGGAATAAGAAGGGAATTCTCTACTGCAAGGACTCCTCAACAAAATGGAGTAGTTGAAAGGATGAACAGAACGGTTCAACAAATGGCTCGTACTATGCTTGATGAGTCTGGAACTCCTGCAACCTTCTGGGGTGAAGCCGCATTTGCTGTAGTTACTATTCTCAACAAGACAAACATCCAGGTAAATAGCACTCAGACTCCTCATGAACTTTGGTATGGTAAGACTCCCACGGTAAAATACTTCAAAATTTTTGGAAGCAAATGCTACATCAAAAAGACTCATGAAAACCTTGGCAATTTTGAACCTAGAGCAGATGAAGGCATTCTCCTTGGTTACTCTCCCCACAGCAAAGCATATAAGTGTTACAATAAAAGACTTGGAAAAATTGTTGAAAGTATTGATGTAGTGGTTGATGAAGAAGGAAACACTCCTAGGCAAATAAAATCTGAAGACTTCGAAGATGATGAGGACTATCCTTCAACATCAAATTAGATTCATGATGAAGAAGAAACCCATGAGGCACCAGAAGAACAGATAAGGATAGAAGAAAAGACTCCATCCAGGTACGTTCAGAAGAATCATCCAGAAACTCAAATTTTGGGACAGAAAGAAGCAGGTGTACAAACAAGGAGAACCATTTTAGAAGCTTCAAGCTATCTAGCATTGCTCTCCTCCACTGAACCACAAAATGTAAGAGAGGCATGCAAAGACGAACTCTGGGTCAAGGCCATGGAGGAAGCACTTGATCAGATTGAAAAGAATAACACTTGGGAGTTGGTTCCTAGACCAAAAGATAAGAATGTCATAGGAACAAAATGGATATTCAAAAACAAGCTGAATGAAAATGGAGATGTTATTAGAAACAAGGCTAGACTTGTTTGTAAAGGGTATGCTCAACAAGAAGGCATAGATTTTGAAGAAAATTTTGCTCCAAGTGCTAGACTTGAGGCCATAAGAATGTTCCTTTCTCTTTCTAGCTTTCAGAAGTTACAATTATTTCAAATGGATGTGAAGTCTGCATTTCTAAATGGAGACTTGGATGAAGAAGTGTATATTGAGCAACCAGATGGGTTTATTCTTGGAAATGATCCTAAACTTGTATGCAAACTCAAAAAGGCTCTCTATGGCCTTAAACAAGCTCCAAGGGCTTGGTATTATCGGTTGGATAAGTACCTCCATCAACAAGGTTTTACAAAAGGATCAACAGACATCAATCTATATATAAAAATTGACAATGATAAGTTGCTAATACTTGCTGTATATGTTGACGATATCATCTTTTGTAGCAATGAAGAAGACATGAGTCAAAAATTTGCCTTGGTGATGCAAAAAGAATTTGAAATGTCCCTGCTTGGTGAGCTCACATATTTTCTTGGTTTACAAGTCCAACAAAACAAAGACGGTATTTTTCTATCACAAACCAAGTATCTCAAGCAGATCTTGAAGAAATATGGAATGGAGGATTCAAAACCAGTATGTACCCCTATGGTAACAAGATGCAGCCTCAGTGCAAATGATGAATCAGTAGCAGTGCATCAACCAACCTATAGATCCATGATTGGTAGTTTGCTCTATCTAACAAGTAGCTAACCAAACATTCTGCATGCAGTGGGAATAGTTGGAAGGTTTCAAGAAAATCCAAAGGAAACTCATCTTCAAGCAGTTAAGAGAATTTTCAAGTATCTTCAAGGAACTCAAAACTATGGCTTATGGTATCCTAGAGGTATAGATCTCACACTTCATGCATATACAGATGCAAATTGGGCAGGAAGCGTGGATGACAGAAAAGGCACTAGTGGTGGTGCATTCTTCATGGGTCCTAGATTAGTATCTTGGTTTAGCAAGAAACAAAGTTCAATTGCATTATCTACAATTGAAGCAGAATATGTAGCTGCTGCATCTTGCTGCACACAACTCCTTTGGATGATGCAAATGTTGCAAGACATGCAAATCTCTTGTACTTCACCTATATCCATTTTTTGCGATAATACAAGTGCAATCAATATTTCAAAGAATCTCGTCATGCATTCAAAGACCAAGCACATACCTATCAAGTATCATTTTCTCCAGGAACAATTGCTTGAACAAAAGCTTAAATTGGAGTATGTTCCGTCTAAGGAACAAGTTGCTGACATACTCACCAAACCACTACCCAGGGAGAAATTTGAAGACCTTAGACAGAAGCTGGGGGTAGTTGATGCATCATTTTGCTACTGAATCTTGTCTGTTTCAGCGAAAAGTGGTTGTACGTGAGTTTCATGAGGAGGATCCACGTACATACACTGGTTTATGAAGATACAGTCGCATATATGTTGGTTTAAAGAAAAATAGTGGGCCAGCTTTAGGATGAAAAGAATCTGATATAGGTCTGGCAGAGACCTTCTAGCACAGGTTCAGGGGGAGCATATACTCTTCTAATAATGCATTGTTGGCATTATCTAAGAAGATCTTGGTTTACATTCACAGTTGTTTTAATTTTAGGTGGAACAGGTGCATGCGAAAGAGCATGGTTGCTGGTCTGAATGATGATTGAGGGTTATGATGATTGATGATTGATAGGTGCTAGTCTTGCTATAGATATTTCATCTCTATGTCATGTATTTCTTTTCTTATCAAGGCCATGTAACGGCCCATCTTGGTTTCCCCACTATGCCTGGGATGGATGAAGTAATGTTCTTGTTGTTATCATGTGTAAATTCTTGGTGTATCCCCACTTGGTTGGGTAGATGAGTCAGTCCCCACTTGGTTGGGAGATGGATGTATGTATGAGTCTTTGGTGATAGAAAGGTCATTTGTAATGTATAAATTCATGTTTCTTTTGTAGAACAGCTTCTTGCGGACCTTGCCTACAGTCAAGGGGAGCTTGGATATCATAGCAGAGCAGAGATTTCAGCATGTATTCAGGGGGAGCATAACCCTTTACCCTTGATGTAAAAGGGGGAGAATGATTTTGAGTGACTTGGGGTTGCCATCAAGTCCAAGAGAGAGATTTTTGGTATTATGACACAGGTTTGGCACTATGGCACAGGTGTTGTCCTTGATGGAAACTCACTCAAAGGGGAGATCACATTTTAGGCTCTCAGAAAGAAAGAAAATTAGGTATACGCAGGTTCCTCTTAAAAAAATCACATATACACGTGGGTGTACTGATCAAAAGGCGCGTATACATATGCATGCACTTTTATGCAAAGAAAAGCGTGTACATGTGGGAAAACTTATGGTTGGTCCATGGTATTTAGTCCGGCATATTTGAACCTATGTTTTTGCTCCTTGGTATCGCATCCAAAGTGTTGAACCCAGGTATTGAGTCCCTACTATTAGATATCTATGATTTTGGACCATGGTTTGAGTAACACCTAAGACTATAAAAGGGGAAGGAGATCATTTGACAAGGTAATTAACAGAAGTATTGAATATCTTATGAAGAGAAAGATCGAGAATACTGTCATTGGGTTATGGTGCACAACTAGATCTGAATTAAGGAGGAACCTGAGCACAAGGAGAAGGATAAGTTCTATTGATGGGTCAAGATCTTAAGGCGGCTTGAAGAGAAGTATCTTTGTGTAATTTTTGATCTGTTATATTTGGTGCATGACGTGATCTATAAATATGATAATCTAGGTATAACTAATGTCTAAATAAGTGAAAAGGGTAAATTATCTTTTATAGATCTGTATGCAGGTTCAGTGCAGCAGAGGTGTGTATACACACTGGTTCACTAACTTAAAATAGTGTATACACTGGTTTTCCTTAATACAGAAGTGTATGCATGCAGGTTCCACATATTGAAGTAGCATACATCTCATGAAATATGTTTTAGCTGCTTTTGTTTATTGTTGCAATGTTCTGGGTTCAAAATTGGTGTTTGGTTACTGGTATTGTTTTCTGGTTACATCATTCTGAGAATTTATTGGTTGATTTAGTATTTTTTTGTACAAAGGAGTTTGGTTAACGCAGATATACTTTATGTTTGATTGATATTCATGGATCCAGTCTGAAAATTTATGAAACATGGTCCCTGGAAGAAAAGAGAAGTTTGTAGCCTTCTGTAGGTTAGCACCTACATACTAGTACCTCAGGTAGTACAAGAGCTAAGGGGGTTGTAGCTCCAGGAGAAGCTGGAGAATGAGAGAAGGTTGTAGCCTTCTACAAGTAGTAGCCTACGTACTAGTATAAGACTGCACCAGTACAGAAACATTGTAAAAAGAAGTTTCTAATTGAAAGAATATAGAGACGAATTGCAGCAGGTGGTTTTCACCCACATTGGGTTTCCACCTTATATCTTGTGTTCTTATGTGTGATTGCCTGTTCTGTTTTACTATTCCTAGTTACTGTTCATATGGTTTGATGCACAGATTAATGATCAACATTTAAAGAATATTTTAAATGACAAGTCTGGTTATATACGCTTGTTTCCTTAACTGAAGTTGCATACATACGCGGTATTTACTAACTGAAGTAGCATATATAAATTTGATTGTGAAATGAAAAATAATTGACCTAATAATATTGATTCACCCACCCACCCCCCTCTCAGTATTATTTCCAACACCTTTTGACTGCCTAAAGGTGTGATTCTTTTGGATTTTCTTGGAATCTTCCAACTATTCCCACTGCATGCATGATGTCTGGTTGGGTACCTGTTAGATAAAGTAGACTGTCAATCATGGATCTGTAAGTTGGTTGATGTACTGTTATTGATACATCATTTGAGCTGAGACTGCATCCTGTTACCATTGGGGTACATATTGGTTTAGAATCTTCCATGCCATACTTTTTCAAGATCTGTTTGTGGTATTTGGTTTGTGAGAGAAAAATACCATCTTTATTTTACTGAACTTGTAGACCAAGAAAGTAGGTGAGCTCACTAAGCAAGGAAATTTCAAATTCTTGTTGCATTGGTAACACAAAATTCTGACTCATGGATTCTTCATTGCTACCAAAAATGATATCATCAACATAGAAAACAATTACTAGCAATTTACCAGTGTCAATCATTGTATATAGATTGCTATCTGTTGATCCCTTTGAAAAACCTTGTTGGTGGATAAATTTGTCAAGACGATAATACCATGCTTTTGGAGCCTGTTTTAGACCATAGAGAGCCTTTCTGATTTTTCATACAAGTTTTGCATCATTTCCAAGAATGAATCCTTCTGGTTGTTCAATATAGAATTCTTCTTCTAATTCTCCATTAAGAAAGGTATATTTTACATCCATTTGATATACTTTGAATTTCTAAAAACTAGAAAGAGCTAGAAACATTCTTATGATTTCAAGTCTAGCAATAGGTGCAAAAGTTTCTTCAAAATCTATACCTTCTTGTTGAGCATATCCTTTGAAAACAAGTCTGGCCTTGTTTCTGATAACTTATCCATTTTCATTCAGCTTGTTTTTGAATATCCATTTGGTTCCTATGATATTCTTATCATGAGGTCTAGGAACTAATTCGCAAGTATTACTCTTTTCAATTTTCTCAAGTTCTTCATTCATGGCCTTGACCCAACATTCATCTCTGCATGCTTCATTTATATTTTGAGGTTTAGTGGAAGATAGTAATGCTAGATAGCTTGAAGCTTTGGCAATGGTTCTTCTTGTCTACATACCTGCCCCTTTTTTCCCTAAAATTTGAGTTTCTGGATGATTTTCTGAACATACCTGGACGGAGTATTTTCTTCTATCATTATCTCTTCTTCTGGTGCTTCATTGGTTTCTTCTTCAGAATCAGTGTGATTTGATGTGGGGAAATGATCCTCATCTTCTTCATTGTCATAACCATTGGTTTTTATCTGTTTTGGATTTTTGCATGCTTCATCAACCACAACATCAACACTTTCAATAATTTTCCAAAATCTTTTATTATAACATTTATATCCTTTACTTCGGGAAGAGTAGCCATGAAGAATACCTTCATCTTCTCTGGGCTCAAACTTACCAAGTTTTTTAGTAGTCCTTTTGAGATAACATTTGCTTCCAAAGACTTTGAAGCATTTCACAGTAGGATTCTTACCATACCAAAGTTCATGTGGAGTTTGAGTGTTGTTTACCCGAACATTTTATTGGTTGAGAATAGTGATGGCGGCGAATGCAGCTTCACCCCAGAAGGTTGCAGGAGTTCCAGATTCATCTAGCATAGCTCGAGGCATTTGTTAAATAGTTCTATTCATTCTTTCTACCACTCCATTTTGCTGAGGAGTCCTTACGATGGATAACTTCCTTTCTATTCCATGTTGTTCACAAAAGTCAAAGAATTCAACCGAGGTAAATTCCCCTCCTCGATCAGATCTGAAGCATTTGATTTTGCGATCTGATTCATTTTCAAACAAAGCTTTGAAGGCTTTGAACTTTTCAAATGCTTCATATTTATTCTTTAGAAGACCTATCCAACACATTTTGGAAAAATCATCAATGAACAATATAAATTATTCTTCTCCACGAGGTGACCTTTTCCTTGATGGTCCACATAAATCAGTATGAACAAGTTCAAGAGGATTGCTAGCTGACCCTTCCTTTTCGATGAATTGAGATATGGTGTGCTTACCAAATTGACATGATTTACATATGGTATTTTCAGGAATGTTGATATCTGGAAGATCATGAACAACTTAGAATCTGCATGATTTTCTTCTTTAAGAAAAGCTTAGATGTCCCAATCTTCTGTGTCGTAGCTAGTTTTCATAATTTTTGCTTAGATAGCACTGTTGTTGTCCTCCCTTGAGTATGTATAGGTTGTTTAGAGTTTTTGTGCCTTTAAACACAGTTTCTCTTGTATCAAACGCATGAACAACACATCCATTTGATCGAAACACTACTTCATTTCCTTGACCACACATTTGACTCAAACTCAACAGGTTATCCTTTAAGCCATCAACATACATAACATTCCCAGCTTTAACTTTTTCTTTCAAGAAAATAGAGCCTTTACCTTTTCTCATAGCAGGAGTTTCGTTTCCAAATGAGACACTCTTTTCCTTTTCTAAGGCATTATATGAGTGTAGTTTTTCTTTGTCACCTGTCATGTGTTTTGAGCATCCACTGTCGATGTACCATTGGTTTTCTTGTCCTTCTGCATACAAGGCCAGACCACATCTTTCTGTTTGCAATTCTTTCTTTCTCCATATTTTTGGATTTTATGGATTTTTATCCTTTTGAGATATTTGCCGAAATTTACTCCTGCATTCAGATTCTTCATGGCCAAAGTTGTTACAGATTGAGCATTCTATTTCATTTTGAAGAAGAGAAAAGTTATTATAGGAAATTTTCTTGATCCCTGTCACATTCCTTTGATTTCATGCTTCTCTAGTCATGATGGTTTTGTAAGCAACACATTAAGCAACTTTGTGTCCAAAATTATGACCAAAGAAACATTGACCATCAAAGAAGTTCCTACGATTATCGAATCTACTGACCTGGTGAATATAGTTTCTATTCATCTTTGAAGAAAATTGAGTACGATTTACTTGAGGTTGGTTGTGGCTTCTATTCATCCTTGAAGTAAATTGAGCCTAATTTACCTGGTGGTTTTCTTTATGCCTTTGCTAACGATTGTCAACTTGTTCATTGCTCTTTGCTGCATCAAGATAGCTTTTAGTGGAGCTTGATGGCTTCTGTGCTTGAGATGCTTCTTCAGTATATCCAAGACCTATCTTTATCAGAGGAGAACGCTGCACTTTGATAATTTCATTTAAGGTTTCTGATCCTTTAGCAAATCTAAGATTGAGAGCTTTTGTTTTCTCAAGATCCTTTCTTAGACCCACAATTTCACATTCTAGTTTTTCATTGTGTTTTTCTCTTTCAGCAAGTTGGAATGTCAAGGTATCTATAATCATATTCTTTTCTTCTAGACAGATTTTGAGTTTAGAGATTTCTTCATAAAGGTCATCTTCATCTAAAGCATCCAAAAAATCATCATCTTCATAAGCCATCAGAAGTCTATAGTCACTAATATTTTCATCTTCATCACTATTTGATAAACCATTGCCATCTTCATGAGTATAGTAGCTCTTTTTACTTACACTTTGTTTTCTATTCCATTTTACAGATTCCTTCCCTTTATCATATTTATCTTTATGGGGACATTTGGTGGCATAATGACCGACTCTACCACAGGCAAAACATTTGAAAGGTAGTTTACCTTTGAATCTTCTGGAATATTCTCGGGACACTAACTACACAACTTGATATTATGCAGGCTAAACAGAAGCAAATGGAGGCAGAATAAAATTTGGCGATCTTCTGCCCCTGATGCAGGAAAAAACATAGTCATAAAGAGTTTCCATTGGATATAGTCCAAACATGTGCCATCTGTACAAAGGATCACCTTACGGAGAGCTGCCCCTCACTTCCTGGATTGAAGGCGGTATATAAAGAAGCGGAAGAAGAACCAGAATCAGTGTATTTGATCAACCAGCGCCGTCAGTGGCAGCCAAGACAATCTGGTATGTTTTCAGACCCAACTTCTTCTTTTCAGCCTCCACAATATAATGCTCAACAATATAATATGTGGCAAAGTCAATCCCAACCTCCGTTTCCAAACTGGTCACCACAGTCGTTTCCTTCTTCAAACCCGTGGCTGAATCAGGCAAGCCAATCTGGTTGGTCGAATTTCCCTTATACTCCACCATATTGGCAAGGTAACCCATATTCTCCACAATGGACTCCCCCTACTTCACAAAGTTCAGTCTGGCAGACAAACTGGCAGAAAACGATGCATTAGCCAGTAGGAACTATTCCACTCCCTCAACCTACACTGCCAGCCTTATAACAGAATCCCTAGTCTAATATGAGACCACAACTCCCAGCCCAACCCAACCCCAATCCAAATAACAGACCGGTCCAATCTCTCCAAATTATAGAAACACTAGAAATAGGAGCTAATTTAAGGGAGTGCAATGATCTTCAGTTAAGATATGGGCATATTATTGAAACCGAGGGAGATAAGAAAATTTAGATTGAAGATCAGTTACCCAGAGAACATCTGTCACCACAAGAGGATGTGAATAAATAGGAAACTCATAATCAAGCAACCACATCCTCTCCTTCGTTCCCAGAACGATTAGTCATACCTCGACCTATATAATATCCTGACTTTGACATTTTGGGAGAATTACAAAACCTGTACATAAAAATTCCATTCCTCCAAGCCATTCAATACATCCCCATATACGCAAAAACTATCAAAGAATTGTGCATAAAGAAACCAAGGAGGAATATAACAAATAATCCAAGAGTCCAAGTAGTCGGCACTTTATCTTACTTACTATCAGGGAAAGAAACACCCATTAAATATGAAGACCCAGGAAATCCAATTGTAACTGTTCAAATTTATGGTCAGACCCTGTCTAATGCCTTAGTTGATCTAGGAGCTACAATTAATATCTTAACAACCACTACTTGCCAAAAGTTGGGCATTACATTGGTAGAACCCACCTCTACCTTGCTAGAATTGGCTGACCGATCTGTGGTTAGGCTGGAGGGTACTCTACATGATGTCATGGTCTCTATTGATTCCTGGGAATATCCAACCGATTTCCTGATAATAAATCCCAAAACCCGACTTGATGGATACCTGCTAATTTTAGGAAGACCTTGGCTTGCTACTGTCGATTCTTATATTGGCTGCCGGCAAGGAAATATTACCATAACCAAAGGACCAAATATCAAGAATTTAGTTCTATATCCTCCAGCGTAGCCAAGTGTCACAATAATCAAAACTAATAAGCACCCTGTATCATACCTTACTGATAACATTAGATCTCCATTAACTATACAAGAGGCACTTGATTTTAAAGACCAAATAGAAGATGATTCCATCAATAATTTTATTAGTCAAACTAGATCCTGCACACAGTGTCACATGATAGAAGCAACATTTGATAATGAATTAGAAGAATATCCTATGAAAGATACACATGATCAAACAATACCTGTTACTTCTTATGCAAATAGTAAAATTGTGGAAATTGAACCGTGAAAAACCTTAAATATTAATGCCAACCTCACACCTGAACAAGAAATGAAGCTCATCCAGTTTCTAACAAAATATAAAGAAGCATTTGCATGGGATTACCCTAATATGAAAGGAATTGACCCCCAATTATGTACACACCGCATTTATATAGAAAAGGATGCCAGACCTGTTCGTCAACCTCAAAGGAGACTTAATCCTCATCTAAAAGATGTGGTAAAAGCTGAAATTCAAAAACTTTAGATGTCAATTTTATTTATCCTATCTCTGATAGTAAATGGGTCTCTCTGCTTGTGGCGGTACCAAAAAAGAATGGGAAATGGAGAATCTATGTGGATTACAGGGAGCTAAATAAAGCAACACAAAAAGACCACTTCCCTCTCCCATTCATAGACCAAGTATTAGATACTTTAGCAGGAAAGAAATTCTTTTCTTTCCTGGATGGCTTCAGTGGATACAATCAGATTCAGATTTCCCCTGAAGACCAAGACAAAACTACTTTTACTTGTCCTTGGGGAACATTTGCCTATCGAGTTCTACCTTTTGGTTTATGCAATGCTCCTGCCACATTCCAAAGGGCTATCCTTAGTATTTTTGCAGATTTAATAAATGATGGGCTTGAAGTATACATGGATGACTTTACACCATATGGAGATGATTTTGATCCAGCATTAGACACCCTAGAAAAAGTCCTACAACGCTGCATTGCTACCAGGCTTTGCTTAAGCCACGAAAAATGTTATATGATGATGACTGAAGGACTTATCCTAGGACACTATGTTTCAGTAGCTGGCATTCAGGTAGACCTGGACAAAATCCAAATACTTTTTCTTATTCCCACTCCTACTACTCAAACAGAGGTACGTAGTTTTCTTGGACTTTCTAGTTATTATAGGCGATTTATAGAACATTATTCGCACATTGCTGCACCTCTATATGCACTAACTGGTAACGTTGATTTTCTTTGGACAGAAAAATGTGAATGTGCTTTTAAGGATCTGAAGAAGCTCATATCCATAGCCCCAGTCCTTCGAGGACCAAATTGAGATTTGCCATTCCAGATATCATCTGATGCCTCAGACACAGCCATTGGAGCAGTCCTCGGGCAGGAAGAGGATAAAAAACCATATGATATTTATTACATCGGCAAAAATTGATCCCCTGCTGAATTAAATTACACTGTTACTGAAAAAGAATTCCTAGCTGTAATACTTGTTGTCAATAAGTTTAGACATTACATTACTGGATATCCTGTTATCTTGTATACAGATCATTCTGCCATAAAATATTTAGCAAATAAGCCTGTCACAAACGGCAGAATAACTAGATGGCTGATTCTATTGCAGGAATTTGATATCACAATCAAGGATCGACCTAGCAAAGAAAACCTTGTAACCGATTTTCTCTCAAGAATGCCAAAGCCAATTGATGCAGCAGCAGTTGAAGATCAATTTCCAGACGAGCATCTGTTTGTTGTTTCTCTTCAAACACCCTGGTATGCTGATGTTGCCAATTACCTTGCAGTAGGTAAATTACCAAAACACCTAACCCCTAATGAGCGGAAGCAGATTGTTCAGAAGAGCGCTCGATTCTCATGGATCGGGGGCTATTTGTTTCACACAGGGGCAGACATGCATATCAGGAGATGCGTTCGAGAAGATGAAATCCTTGAAATTTTAAAAGCCTGTCATGATGGATCATGTGGTGGACATTTCGTTGAGCGCAGAACTGGAGATAAGGTGCTGCAGACAGGGTATTACTAGCCCACGATTTTCAAATATGCAAAGAAATTTTTCCAAGCCTGTGACAGCTGCCAGTGAGCAGGACGTCCTGGTCAATCTGATGAGATGCCTCTGAAACCACAGTTAGTCATTGAACCATTCAAGCGATGGGCTCTTGATTTCATTGGACCCATCAACCCATCATCAAATCAGAAAACATATATTTTTGTGGCAACAGAATATGTCACCAAGTGGGTTGAAGCAGAAGCATTGCCTAGAGCTACAGAGGACTCTGTCATACAGTTCATGTTCCATCTATTTGTACGTTATGGCCTTCCAAGAGAAATAATTACAGACGGTGGACCACAATTTGCTGGGAACAGATTAGCTGCAACATTCAACAATTATCACGTCCAGCATAAAATCACTACTCCATACCACCCACAGGCGAATGGACAGGTAGAAAGCAACAATAAAATAATAGAAGCAATTTTAACGAAAACCATTGCATCCCATAGATGTGATTGGGCTTCCAGACTACCTGAATCACTCTGGGCTTATAGAACAACATGGAGAAGCACCACTGGTTACTCACCTTATCAATTAGTGTTTGGAAAACAACCCATTTTCCCTATAGAATTCGAAATCCAAACATTACAGACAACACAGGAAGTTGGCTTAGATTTAAGCGAGGCACAGATTAATCGATTGCAACAGATCAATGAGTTGGACGAAATTAGGCTCTTTGCACTTCAAAATACTGCCCTGATCCAACAGCAGCGAACTAAATGGCATGATGCTCTCATTAAAAACAAAGTCTTCCATGAGGGAGACTGGGCTTTGTTGTACGACTCCAGGTTTCAGGACTTCCCTGGGAAACTCCAGACTCGTTGGTTGGGACCATACGAAATCCAAAAGGTACATGACAATGAGACCCTTACTCTAATCACTATTGATGGTTCTGGATATGCCTTCAAGGTAAATGGCCACCGAGTTCGTCTCTATCGCAAACCACTCACTCAGGAGTCCTTCTGCCAGTAGCTACGCCGAGACACTGATATGGAGATTTTGGGAGAGGAAGAGAAGTCTTCCTCACCTGTAATTCATTAAGGAATTCATTTCTTTTTAAAGGTTGTACATAAGTTCTTTTTCTTTGAATCATTTTTTGTACATATTTTTGAATTAATGTTTTGCTGTCATTTTTGTTGTTCCTTTTTTTCAAAAGAACAACATTTTCTTCCAGCTGTTCCTTTTTCAAAAAGAGCAAATTCCGTTGGATCAGCCGTCATCTTGTTGTAATTAGGATCTTTTTCTTTATTTTTGTGTGTTTTGCTGTTCCTTTTCCAAAGGAACAACATTTTCGATTTTTGTCGTTCCTTTTCCAAAGGAATGGCATTTGTGTGTTTCTGTTGTTCCTTTTCCAAAGGAACAACATTCTTGATTTTGTGTTGTTCCTTTTCCAAAGAAACGGCATTTGCCTGTTCTACTATTCCTTTTCTAAAGGAACAACATTTCAATTTTTGCTGTTCCTTTTTCAAAAGGAATGACATTTCCGTATGTTTGTTGTTCCTTTTCCAAAGGAACAACATATTTTTGATTTTGCTGTTCCTTTTTCAAAAGGAACGACATTTCCATATGTTTGCTGTTCCTTTTCCAAAGGAACAACATATTTTTGATTTTGTTGTTCCTTTTTCAAAAGGAATGGAATTTCCGTGTGTTTGTTGTTCCTTTTCCAAAGGAACAACATATTTTTTATTTTGCTGTTCCTTTTTCAAAGGAACGGCATTGGAATGTTCTGCTGTTCCTTTTTCAAAGGAACGACATTTGCATTTTCTGCTATTTTGAGGTCTCTTGTTGGCCCTTTCTCCAAAAAGAACATCACTTGCATGCTTTTGCTCTCCTTATGAAGTAGCTTGTCCCTTTTGCTGATCTAAATTAAGGATGCTTATTGCTCATGTTCTTTCAAGTCTTTTAGAATACAGCTATGCATTTATGCAATGGATACAAAACCTCAACATACTGAAATCTGCTAATCATAAATCGCTATCTTTATAAGGCTCTGCATTGGTAAGAGGACAAAAGGAAGGACACACTTATTTATCATCTTTTGTTGTCATTGTTCTACTAATTCTGCTATGATTGTTCATCTTCATCATGATGACCCTTTTTTTTTCCCTCTTTGATTATTATTTAGGAATAAGAGCAAAGGGTTTATATCTTCCTATTGAGATGTTAAGACTTCTTCCACCATTCCTACTCTTAAGGAGTGTTGAACCACCCCTTTTGTATAAAAAGGGAAGGTAATTGGTGAAAAAGAAAGAAAAAAAGTAAACATGACTTATAAGTTGTCAAATGCGGGATAGGGGGTCTCATCAAGAGCCAGCCTACCATGATCATGAGGACGAAATCGAAGTGGCATTCCCACTATGGCCACCACACCAGGGATATGGTCCAAAAGGTATATCAAATAAACAAACCTTGGAATAGGAGGTCTCATCACAAACCGGCCTGCCCACTTTTCGCTCCTTCCTCATGAATGGCATTATGGTTAACTGGTTACCAAGCCAGCATAATGGCCTACATTTTGACATTACACTCCCTAAAGTATACACAAAGGATCATGGTTCCATGGGTGAAATAAACAACTCTGCCAAGGTTATGGACACCTGTCGGCAGCAGAGCACTGTTAATGGTATTGAAGTCACATTATTTACACCAATAGGTGAGTTATTAATACCCTTTTGTTTCTTACACCTTGGTAATTAATCATATATCATTTCCTGAATTATATAGCGCATGCAAATCTATTATCACCAATCATGGCAGAGTAATTGACAATGACCGCAGGGGATTTAGAAAGTACGACAGATGTCCTCTCCTCTCAGCCTCGCATCATATCACAGCAGCCTGTTATGTAATACGCAATCCAATTCTACGCCTCGATTTCGGTAATTTGTTGTTTTTCTAAACATGGTATATTTTTATACGCTGTTCCTTTATGACTCTGTTTCAGATCGGGTGTTGCTCCTTTATTTGATGGTTGGGACAGCCTATCACATTGCGGGGGGGGAGGTTAACCTCATTATTCCCTGGATTACGTGTCATCTCACTATTCGGGAAAGTTGTGTACTAGGGTATGGCATGGCTTAACGGCATGCTATTTTTATTTTTGTTCCACGAATTGCTATTCATAAGCCATTTCTGTTGTATACTCTGTTTTTTCCAAACAAGTCTTGCGTCTATTACCCTCTTTGTGTTTCAAACAACACGAACAGCTACTGTTCCATTGAGAATTCATAGTGAAACCATGGGAGGAAGAGCGATCCGGAGGGAACCGCAGGTTTTGACAGTATTTGCTGCTGCCCGGGAAATCCTGGCAAGAGCAGGGTGGCTAACTTATCTCAACCGCTTGCAAGAGTCTAACGAGACAGTGGCAATTGAATTCCTGCAGAATTTGCAGGAGGATTACTCCACAGTGAGGGGGAGACAGATAACAGTCACCGATGACATAATCGCAGAAGTCTCGGGACTACCAGCCACCGGACCTGTATGGACGTTAAAAAAGGAGAGATTACAGAAGATTATAGAAATCTTCCAGGACAAAGGCCACAGCTTGGCAATTAAAGGAAAGGGAGTTCTGCCAGCAACGCTAGGAGAGCCTTGGGCATAATTGGCAAGGACCGTGCAAAGCTACATCACCTGTGAGGGTAGAAAAGACGTGGTAAGACTACGACATCTTAAACTCTTAGTTGTTCTAAAACAGAAATGCTCTGTAAATTTACCTGCACTTTTGAATTCGTTACTTCATGACGGTGCACGGAGCTTAAAAAAGGCACAACATGTAGAGTCAGTTGTTCGTCATCATGGGTTAATTCAATTAATTGTCAGTCATAGCCTCACCCAGCAGCAGAGTAGCTGGGAAGAGCTAATTGCAGTGATTGAAGGGGGGTTGACAGCACCATCCCCAAAACGTAAGCATGCCACCAGCACACCAGAGCATCCAGAAAAACGCAGAGAATTAGCAAAACAGAAACATGTCACTAGTACATCCGAGCGTCCAGAAAAATGCAAGGAATCGGAAAAGCGTAAGCATGCCACCGGTACACCCGAACAACCAGAAAAACGTAGGAAATCAGTCCAGTTAGCACGAATACGAGGGAGGCTGGAAAAACTCCAGGAAAACACCATCCAGCCAGTAGAAATTGAAGATGAGCAACCCTCACGGCTAGAAGAAGAGGCCGAGCAATCTGAAGGAGAAGAGAAAGAAGAGGCCGAGCAATCTGGAGAGGAGGCCGAGCAATCCGAAGAAGAAAATGAGGAAGGAGCCGAGCAGTCTGAAACAGAAGCTGAGCATTCTGAAACAGAAGCCGAACAATCCAAGCAGGAGGAGGAAATGGAACAGCAGGAAGGTAGCCCATCATAGGACCCAGTGGGAGAAGATGAATTGGCTGAAGTCTTGGCTAATATGGGTGAGTATGGCCAACCTTCCAGTCCATCAGACCTCCATGACAAACCCTAGGAGGAAAATGCACCTGAAAAACCACATGCAAAAGAGGCAGAAGAAGAAAATCTGCTTGTTCATGATAAAGAAACAATAAGAGATACTGAACATGAACAATCTGTTCCTAACCAGAAGACACTGAAAGAAATTCTGGAGGAAGCAGGGGCAGAAAAAGATGTTGCCCAAGAATTGACAGAACTAGTTAGGGTTCCTACCCCAGAATAGCCAGAGAAAAACAATGAAGAAACACCCCAAAAGGAAGATCCAGGGACTAGTCACGGTCCAGGCCGCAGTGAACAGCCTGCTATTCCTTCTAACGAAATTTTGGAAATTAAAGAATTGCGAAAGGAATAGCAGATATTATTGAGCATAATAGCCCAGCTCCACCAGCAAATTAGGATCCTGAAAGCAAGGCAGAGGGTAAAAAGGACTCCAGGAAAGAAAAAGGTGACCACTCCAGCAAAACCCCGCAAGGCAAAGAGGCGGAGGATCAGAATTCGTCCTGCTGTTCAAAACCCTGTCGAAAATCTAGCTGCTGTTCCAAATGATGCTGAGGAACAGACTGTTGTTCCATTTGAAAAGGAACAGCAACAGACTGATATCCACGTTAAAATAGAAATGGATGATATGATGACCTGTGATAAGAAAATTCAGACGGAGGCACCACTTTCAGGAGTGATAAGGGTTCTGAACTCAAAGCAACGCAATAAGAAAGTTCAGGTAAAACTCCTGGCCTCCACTGCTGCATGGAGAAGAGATCCAAAAACAGTAACCTTGCGCAAGGGGTTGAAGCAAGCTCAGCAAGAAGCAAAAAAGCTTAGAGAGCAAATGGTCCCTCGCGAAAAGTATGAAGAGCTACAGCAGCAACTTAGGAACGTCAATCAATCCGAAAGCTAGGCTTTTGAAGGTTGGCGGAAGGAACAAGAGAAAGTTGCAAAGGTAACTCGTAGGCTAGATATTGTTATCAAGCAGATGGATACCTTGTGTTCTTTATACAATGACGTCTTAGAATGTAGGGCCCCTGCAAAAAATTATGCCCTGTTTTTACTGGAACGATATTTGCAATTAAAAATAAAAGCTGTTAAAGCAGGTGCTCCCATACAAATTAACATTGTCAATGATTTTATAGACTGTTGTAAACACTACGGGGTAAAAGTCGAGAGACTGCTGTGCGAGTTCTATTTGCATAACCTTGTATTAGACCATGAGATTGAGCTGAACCTTGGCCCCTTTGTTGGAGACACCCAATTGCAGGCATTCATCTCATTTGGGGTTAATCAGATTAAATGGCTCAAAGCCTATAATACTTTCCAGAGGCAAGAAAACGACTTAGATTTGTGGGTAAGGGCTGAGCCTAGGAACCCAGTACAGTTGTGGAAAGCACATAGAAACCTCATGAAGACTCCGGGTGTCATTGAAACATTAGGGCCCATGCATGAGGCGCTCATTCAACAAGGATTAGAATACTTTCTTTCTATTAAAGACCTTGCCATTGATGCAGCTAAATTTCGGTATCAAATCGCTAATCTGAATATCCAGCTCAGGGAACCATTTAAGTATGAAAATTTTAAATTAGCTGCCAATTGTTTGCACCTTTATGGCGAAAGCATTTTGAGAGCAGGGCCATGCTGGTTAGGATATAGGTTCCGGAGTCCAATTATTTGGCACACTGCACCTGGATACCAAGCCCTGTATGAGATGCCTGAGGGTCAAACAGGCCATTTCTTTGACTACCTAGTTACTCATCATGGCTTTAGGCCTCCGCATGAGATCCCATCTCCAGCCTATTCTCTCACTGCCTTGCATGTCAACTACAATGTTTTCATGAGGGCATGAAACATGGTAAGCAGGGGGGTGTGTGGAGTACTAAAAAGGTATGTTTTTGATGATAATTTCAGTGACTTTTTAGTAGAACTTGTAAACCTTTTTGCATCATGAACTTGCAAAACGATAAAGAATTATAACAAAACATGTGAGATTAATATGCAAGACTAAAACGCTGACAATTTTCATTTCCTCATGTAGGAAGGGGTGAAAACAAGGAGTTTTTGTTCCAAATAAAAGGACAAGGACAAGGTAACCGTTGTCCCTTTGACGGGAGACCGAATGCAAACAAGGCTAATCAGATCAAAGCAAATTGGCCCTGAAAAGGAGGTGAAGACACCAGCTCGACACAGGAGGGAAAAGAGATGATTAAGGATTAACAGTTCGGCGAATCCCTCAGGATCCTTGATCCTGAGGGATCGCTTCTTTATCTATTTTTATACTTATACATCTCCGTCGTCACCCCTTATAAAAGGGACAACATTGTTAGCTCGAGAGGGGGACATGATTATGCTTTTATGTAATTTCTGTTAAGATCAAAACTTTGATCATCGAGTCTCGATAAGAACTGGTTTATTGTAATTTTGCTTCATGCATTAATACAAACTTGGTGATTACTTCATCTCTGAGTCTGGATTAACCTCAAGTGGTGTACCCCTACAGGTTAAGGGCTCGGCCCTGGAGGACACTTGCTCCTCTATTATTACGATTTGATTTCTGCGTGGTTTGCTTCTCGTTGTTATTTGGTACTTTGATATGCTTTATAAGTTTACATCACATGCTCTGTTAAGTTTAATTCATTAAGATTTCTACAGACAGAACTATTGTATTGACTCTGCATCATATTACTGTTCCTTTCAGAGTTGATTGAATATTATTAGTCTTAACAAAATACTGTTACTATCCCATTACAGAGCTTTTGTGCTGTGCATCTGTTCATTCATGTTACAGAATTTATCCTGGGAGTTATGTTCTTTACAATTGTTGAATTGATGAACGATGCTGTTCTATTTTGAAATGCAGTCATATTCCCTCTAACTGAGATTAATATTTGGATCAGATTACTCTTTAAGTGTGTTGTGTGCATATATGGTTTGTAAGCGTTGTTCCATAACTTATCAGTACTCAGTGCTGTTCCATTAGTGTGTGCTGTGATCTGCCTTAAGATTGAAAGATTGTTGTTTTATTATGATTAAGGCCTTTGATTTGGTAAATTAAGTTTGTTGCTGCTCACCAGACTTAGTTGTCGATTCTATTTCATAGCTGTTGTTCCATTTAATAATTGTTGTTCTATTACAGATTTGCTGTTCGATTTCTTATTTGTTGTTCCATTTTCTTATCTGCCGTTCCATTTGCTAGTGTTTGTTATTTTGGTGTGGGAGACGATCTAAGGCTATAGTGGGCCTTGGCATTTACTGTCTGGCTCCCAGATCCACGGTCTGTTCTCTAATTTCCTTTCCATCAGTTTCCAAAGGGATGGGTTATCGCTACCGAACCCTTGACTGATAAGTTGCCTAGTCTTCTGAGTGTGTGATTTACTCTTTTGGAGTAGCTTAGTTGTAGACAAGCATCCATTTACTCTTGTATTTCTGAACACTGTACTACTAGCATTACTCTGGCAAATGATAGCCTCAGACTGAGACACTCTTTGAAATAACAAAATGCTCCTGGATTGACATATTAATGTGAGGTAATTAGAGGTGAAAGAGACCCTTTTTATAGCTCTACACAGTACAAGCCAAGGGAATTCAAACTTGGATCTGATCTATTCTCAACTTGGATTGCGCAGTAGAGGTAGGCAAACAGTGGAGGAGATTTGAACCAGTGACTTGTTCAGATCTGAGCTAGTTTGTGTGTAGCATGTGGAGATAGTACTGAGTACTTGTGAGGAGTATTGTACTATGTATTGTTACATGTTCTCTATCATTATAATATACAGATAGTTGGGGGTTTTCAGCTGTATGCTTTCCCCATTACATACTTTGTTGATATGTGTGATTGATGTTTCAATGTGCGCATGGGATTGTTTTTAATTCCGCAAATTGATGATCAATGGTAAAGGAGGTTATGTATTATGCATGCATTCCGAAAATAGTGTATAATCAGGATAATCTTTGTGAATAAGTGTTATATTATTCAAATTTCTACAGATGTTACACCTTTGGATGTTTATGATGTACTATTAGGCCATCCATACTTGTGGAGGTGACGCGATGTGTATGAGTCAAGTCCTCATGCTGTCATTATTTCTTTGTGTAATTCATTATATAGGATATCGGAGATAGCCCCACCTACCGCCACCTCTTTTATCACTACTAAGAAGGGCAACAAGCTCATCTCCTAGACTAGGAAATTCATTTTTTGTCTAGTTCACTCCCAAAGTAAAGAGAATATTGTTACCACATTCATGGCCCCCACGAATGGTTCCTCCACACAGCAGCAACAACAACAGAGTGATACGGTCATGAAAGAACACAGGAGCAACTTCTCCTCACCCACAGGGGTATCACACAAGTTTCAGTTGGGGAACAAAGTCTGGTTGCATCTGTAGAAAGAACGCCTTACCAAAACCCATCAGAAGCTCAGACCACTCTGACATGGTCCTTACAACATTTCCAAGGTCGTCGGAAACAATGCTTTGGAGCACAACATTCCTCTATTCCTTCACTTGCACCGAGTGTTCAATGTGGGTCATCGTTGACCAAGCTTCCCACCATTACTGGACACGTCAGAAGTTGCAGAACAATGCACCAGGGACCAAGTTCAGCAGATGGAGGAACTCAACGCAATGGGGACCATTGCTTCCTAAGTGGGGAGGAATGATCCAGGTGGATGTTGGTGCCACCCACCTATCCCATTTGGACCCCCACAATTGTCTCTTTCAATTTTTCAGTTTCCGTAATTGTAGCACAATTTACTATTTTTAGCAGTTTTTTGGTCCTGAACTTCCGAAGCCGGTTTAAGGCCCTAAATGATGTTTTTTTGGAAATCTGGGAGCAACATGGGTCCATGGATTGATGTTTCTCTTCCCACAGTTATAGTGCTCGGATATATATTTCTAACGAGCTATTGCACGTGTCAAACGAAGCTCGGGTGCCAAAGTTACGACCCCGGGAAGTTGATGTACCAACTTACCCAAAACGGGGCCCAAAATTTGGCGTTTCATCTTCTAGGGTTAGGTTTTGGGATGTTAAGGGTTTTCCATTGGTTCTCAACAATAAATAGGCCTTAGAGCCTCATTGTAACACAGTTTAGAGGCATGTAGCCACCACATCTCTTCTCAAAGATAAACTACCATCACCCTAGCTGGATTATTTCCATTTCTATTTGTAAGCATATTTCAGTATTTTACATTAATGAAATGAAGTATTATTTCCGTTGCAGATTTTTGTTTATGGTTATCTTTGTAATTTTTTGTGTTCCTGTTTGAATCCAGATCATTATAACTTCAACAACTATCTCACTTGTACCTGTGGACTTTATTTGACAATTTTTGGCTTTAACAATCACACCAAAGCCTTGATCACACATCTAAGATACACAAATTAGTTTATGCTTCAACCGATCAACATATAAAACATGTTTAGCTTTACCTTTTCCATTTGGTAGAATAACCATTCCTTTTGTAATTTTTTTCCAACAACATTGTTGCCAAAAGTCACATTACCTTCATCAACTAGCTTACATGTTAGAAACTTGCTTCTATCTCCTCACATATACCCAAAACATCCACTGTCCACATACCAATAGCTCCCACCATTCTGGTCATACTAAGAACTATCACATAGCTCTAATTCTCCTTTTCTTTCTAGACCTTGGGATTTTTTTCATTTTGGTAAATTACTGGCTTTGTCCTCATTTCTTTAAGTCTGCAATTGACTTCTATATGCCTAAAATTTTGACACTTAAAACATTGCACTTAATAATTCAAGGGAGAAAAAGAATTATTGTACCCAGCTCTACTTTTACTTTGTCAAATTCTTCTCTTAGATCTGAGATTCCTATACGATAGATTGACTTTGCAATTTTCTACTTTGTGGACATAGTGAATGGGAAATAATACCCTAGGAAAATATCATTGTACCTAGAATATTTTCTTCTACACTAGACTAAATTTTGTGCACTTCGATTTTCTTGGCCAATGATCTTCTTTTGTTTTTACTGACTTTTATGGACATGATATTTGGATTGCATGTCCCTTTTTCTATTGTGTAAGCCCTTCATTAGCTAATAGAAAATAGGTGATTTTCTTCTTTCCTTTTTCCTATGTTGTTGCACTGGACTCGGCTTCAAAGGAAAGAGTGCTATGGTCTTTAGACACACATTGATCCTCCAATATCTCATTTAAATCCTATGATCCTTTACTAATTTTTTTATTAAAACTAAGCTATGTTTTAGAATTCTCCAACTCCTTCCTCAACAACATGACTTCTCCTTCCAGCTTCTCACATGCTTGAACCTTTTCATTCAATGGTTGGTTCAAGGATTCTTGAATATTCTTATCTTCCTCTGTTTGCAAGAGAAATGGCTCAATGACCTCAAATTTTTCTTTTGTCAAAGACTCCTTTAGGAGTTTTTTTTTCTTCCTCAAGCTTTCTATTTCATCAAGAGTACTTACTAGTTCTCCTTCAAGATATACTTCTCCTTCATCATCATAATTAATAGCCTTGATTTGAAAATTTTCTATGGCCATCAACATAAATTCTTTTGGGCTCTTATCATCCCTGTCCTCATCAGAGGATTGATTGGGCTCACTTTTCGAGGAGTTCTCTTCTTGAACATGAAAACCTTTATTCGTAGTCTTTTTTATATCATTTTGAACCTTCTTGATTTTTTCTTTAGGATCATAATCCTTCTTCTTATTTTTAGGACACTTCGATGCATAATGACCAAATTTTCCACAATTAAAACATTTGAATGGTAACTTACCTTTATACTTTTCAGATCCTCAGTTGAGATTCTTCGCAAAGTTTTCTTCTTCTTCATTTGATTCAAAACATGAGTCATAATGCTCACCCTTGCACTTATTTTCTTCTTTGAAGGTTTTGTCTTTGGCTATAGACTTGCCTTTAGAAATCATCATCTCATAGGTAGTGGTTATTCCAAGGAGTTGATCTGAAGTAAGATTTTTTAAATTGGACATTTCTTAAATGGCAGAAACCTTGGGATTAAACCTATTAAGAAGAGATCTTAACACTTTTTAAACTACCATGGCTTCATATAGCTTCTCATCAAACCCACTTATGGTGTTCACAACTTCATCAACTCTCAAAAAATACATTGCAATACCTTCATCATCATGCATGCTTAGAGATTCAAATTTCATCTTGTAACCTTGGATTTTAGCTTTCTTTACCTTGTTATCTCCATCATAGTACATGATCATCTTGTCCAAGATGGATTTGGTAGATGTGCTATCCATTACCTTGACAAGTTGTAATTTAGGTAGACCAACAAGCATAGAATTCATTTCCTTAGCATTTCCTTTGAATTCCATCTTTTCATCTTTGCTAACCACTACTGGAGGCCTTTGATATTCTTCTTCCACAACACTCTAGACATCAACTCCAAGTGATTGAATGTAGGTCTTCATCATCACTTTCTAAAAAACATAGTTTGTTCCATTGAACATTGGTGCCTTGTTGGTAAAACCTCCTTCATAGTTTCCCATTGTCCTTTATCTTTATTTCAATTGTTAAATTGATTTGAAGTAACTTGGCTCTCATACCAATTTTTAGAAACTAAGACAATACTGAATGAGGGGGTTGGGGAGGGAGGGGTGAATTGGTATTGTAGGAATTTTTACGAATTGAAAACTTTGTTTTACTTTGTGCAAGAATATTGGGACACCATTAAATACTTCAACAATTTGTTGGAAAACTTTGACCACTACTGAGAGGGGGGTGAATCAATAGTGTGAGCTATATACAAAAATTTATCTTTGAATTAATTTTACTAAATCACACATATATTCACTAGCAACACATTATATAGTCTCATGAACATAAACCATATAAGTGGCTAAAACAAATAATCATATGAGAAAAAATAATCAACACATCAAAACCACCACAAAATCCATCACACAAGAGACACAATATATACAATGGAAATCCCTTCACCAGGAAAAAAACCACCCTTGCTATTATTGCACTGCTTCAAATATTCTATTAAGAAAAAGTGTGTCTTTTACATAGAATTGTTGACTACCATCAGCATGGAGACTCGACCTCATATACAATCAGCCGACCCTGATTAGACTGGACACTCGATTATATTAATCATCTTAGAATACTATGTTCTCCATGGATCTACGAAAAACCATCCACTGAAAGCCATGACGATTAATCGATCCTCACCAAACTCTGATTGGACTATCCAACTACCACTAGATTGAGAAATTTTTCCTTTCACTAAAACTTTGCAATCACTGTTATTGGGAAATCTAGTGTCCACTCGGAGCTGCTAGTCCCACTAAGACTGGTAGCTATCTAAGAAAAAAACAAACTAAACCTACTTTTGTTTTCCTTTATGAGAAGTAGATAAGAGTGGAATGAAGGACACCAACCTCAGTCTTGCGCTTGGTTCCTTACTCGGTTCCTCTCCCTTATGACAGATCCTTGCCGCTTCTCCTTCATCTACACAGATTCAAAGAGCACCTGTGGAATCAAAGCAGCATAATACTATCGAAGAACAGAGATCTACAATCATAAACAATATAGGACCAGATGTATATTGACCACACAAATGCATATATCATCAAACATACAAGAATGTGGAGGAAAACTTGAATAGCTTTATTAATATCAAGAATAAGCAAAGAGGATTACAACCAATTGTTCTGACCTAGCGTCACCCTCCAGCATGAAAGCCCTTCTTTCACCTCATGAAAAGCTTAGATCACCCAACACTATGATATTCCAACAAGAAACCAACAACACTTCCTTACAAGATACAAAATTCCAGCCTCTGGATCTCTGGGATGAGGGATCCATATATAGATGATTGCAGGGGGTGAGTCAGCTTCTGGGATTCTGATTAGTTTCCTCTCTCTAATAGTTCTTGATTCCACTTGGAGATTGATGATCTATTACTCATCTCTAGGCGACTTCAGAGAGGCAAGTGTCACAGGAGAAGTTTCTGGAAGATTCCATGATCATCCACCTCGCAAAATGTATCTGCCATTTGTCCACTCTCGCCCATTGCACCCCATAGAAGGATTTTTAGTATGCATCACACCTCCCGTGTGCGTTAGGTGGGATGCATCACACTTTTACCATGGAGTAGGTGAGATGGTCCAGTCTTGACCAGTTCTGGGCAGCTTTTCATGGAGAACTTCTGGAAGATGATGTAATCAGCTGACCTTGTTCTTTTAGGGTATGGAACAACACTTTTAGGGACTTAGGAGCCCTTGGTTTATGGACATGTTTGATTGGGGTTGCAATGCCCAAAAATGTCTATAACAGATGCCCCCTAAAGCATGAGGTCATTAAATGCTTTATCATGAGGATCCGAATTTTTTTTGAGCTGGAAGGCGACCTGTAATAAGATACAATATAATACATTATCTTCATAATATTTTTCATGATCTAGCTGAGGCAGGCATTCCCATGCTCAGCTTTATAGATTCATTTTCATGTACATAAGACAAACAACCGTCTATGTGGGAGACTGATGATTCTAATAGAATCATCATCCTTTGATTCAAATGATCATACGTGCAGGAACAATATACATTTGATGTCTTTATTTTCCTGAATATACCATAGCACGGATGGATGAAAATAGATCCAGGGTCTTCAAACTCATTTAATCTTCACTTGGAGTACAAGTCTATCCATGTGAAAGATGTTCTGGAGTCGAAGATGGAAAGACATCGCCTGATTACCAGCCAATGATGTAAGTTTTTCACAGGCACGAGAGGAATCACCAATAATGATGATGACCCTCAAGGTACTACAGTACAATTCGAGTGGTGTGAATAAGGGATTTGGCCTTGAACACCATGCAAAATCTTTCGGTCGAAGGCCATTGATGTAAACTTGTCGCCGGAAGTGAGAAACTTGCCATTAAGGCATGCAAGCTTCAAAGTACTGAAAGGGTTGTTCCTAAGTCAACTTCTTAGATAATGAGATGATTTCGACAAGAAGTGACCCATCGTAGGAGGGCCTTAATGAATCCCACATCTACAACATAGAACAGAGTAAATGATTTTGGAGGTGAAAACGATCTGATGATACAGGGTTCAGGGTGGCGGTCATGAAAGAATGGAGTGTGAATGTATTGCAGCGGATGAGACACAGGTGTATTCTCTGAGTGACTTCTCTTGAACATATCGGCAACACTGACATGGATTGGTATCGTTAACCCCAAATATGGATGGTGTGATGGACCAATGGTGATATGACCAGTGAATGGAACAACCCAACCCGACTCGGATGCAGAGTGAAAGTGTCATGTTCAAGGGCAACTTGCTACCAATAAATTTTCTTCAAGTTTTCTTCCCAATTTTTCCCCAGTCATTGCTGACCAGTACCTCTTTATTTTTGTCAAGCTTGAGGAGGATAACATATGCTTGTTTTATAATTTGCCCTTCGAGCAAACCCGTCGCTATATTTTAACGAGCCTAGCGATAGTGAAACTCGTTCTTGTCTGTATGGACAAGTTTGTCGCTATTCGGTTTTAACGATTTTAACGACAAAGATAACTCGGTCCTTTTCAATTTTAGAGAGTTTGAAAGGGACGTAAAGGAAACTCAAATAATCCTTTTTCGTCATATAATCCCTTAAGTCTGAAAAAGTATAAAATAATACGAAAGGGATGAATTTTCGGTAATTTTAACAAGTCGAACAAGACAAGTGCTTGATCTTTTTGCGTAATAATCCCTCAAGTCCAAAAAGATTAAAATCTAGAAGATGGATAGCACTTCCGGTCACTTTAACGAGTTGGAGAGGCCAATCGCTTGGCAATCTTTTCATATTTTACGAATCAGGTGAAAAGAGCTTAAAGGAGACTCGCTTTTGAGGAACGAGTGATAATTTCGGGTAGCAGCTGATTCCAGGTAAGGTTTGGAATTTTCCATTGATGGCAGTGTCACAAGGATGGCTAACAGGATCACTCTTCGTAGCTGTTCCTCAAAAGGGGAAAACAATCAAATGGAGGTGAATGATCGGCTAAAACAAAGTGGAGGTGATGATGAGAACACGACCAGGGCTCAAAAGCTGATGATAATGCATTCACAATGGTTATTTATCGGAAATTGATTCATTTTTTAATGAGCTTAAACTCTGAGGGAACATTTGCTCATTGCTTATGTTTAATTTTTAACGAGCTTGAACTCCACATAAAAACTGCTCGTGATAATGGTCACCGATTTAATTTCACTGTTAATCACTTTGTTCCTTCAAAGGTTGTACTTCCTATTCAATTGCTTCATCAAACCGATTAGAAATGAATAATATATGTTTCAAAATGAGTTAAAACACTAATATTTTACTCAAATTACGTGAAAAGTAATTTAAAAGTGATTTTTTACCCCTCATTTTACCATTTCATTTGAAATTTGGTTTGTTGGAGCTCTGGAGGTGCTTTTCCCCTTTGATTTTCACCAGCTGATTTCGGGAGATTCTGTGGACGATTCTCAATGCCGTCTGGACCAGGTAGGAGCTAAACTTGAGCTCTTCAGTTGCATTCCTTAATTTTTGAATTCTATGCATGTTTCCCTGTTTTCTGAGCCTCTGGGGTTTGAAAAATTCGCCCTGGCTCCATCGCACCCTTTCTATATCGAAAGGTGCGATGCATACTAGCTTGGCCATTGGCCAATCAGTATGCATCCCACCCATTACACTGCTGGGGGTGTGATGGGTGCCATTTTTACTAGACTAGCTGGTAGTGCGGCTCCTCACGTGGCTAACAGGTCCTATATGCAGTACGCCTTGGAATGCCTTGAACCCAAGGTGTTCAACTGGTGTGACACAGTACTCCTTGTGATGAAAGAACAACTGACCAAGGTAAAAAATGGAAAATTGAAGAACTTCGGCTATGGTTCTATTTTGACCGCTTTCGCCTTGGAAAAGATCCCACTAATGCAGCTGCAATACATCTCACTTGGCTTACCTCTACCGACTAAGCCACGGATGCAGAGATGGGTCGACCTTATGGCCCGACATGCTGGTCAGTCCCAGGTTTCCTTTTCTGATACCTTTTTTGAGTGGTTCAACTGTCAGGAGATGGTTTTTTCTGAGTATCCATATGCTGGTATGGATTTCCAGGGTGACCCGGATTTGGTATTGTCGACTGGTGAGCAGTGGGGTGCTATCGGTAAATTCTTTGACCATATCTTTGTTCATCATTTCTTTTTATAATGTTCTTGTGCTTTCTTCTATCAGGACTAATCAAAACTCATGTGCTCATGCAGATATTGGACCAGTTCGGCCAGTAGTACGTTTGAGAGTACCAGCTGCCGCTCCAGTAGGAGAGGCTGTGGGGAGGGCTATCCTTCGTGACCTTGATGTGGCCGAGACTCTTTCAGCATTACAGGATCAGGTCGAGGGCCTCACTCTTGGTATTCCGGATGTGAGGACCGATGAGCTGCCTTTGAGGTTGTAGCGACATACTACTGGTGTGCCGAGTCGATGGACTAGGCTTTTACGCATGATTGCACAGGCGGTGACTTGTTATCACCAACATCATTAGACTAGGGTGCCCCCTAGAATTTTGAGTTTTGGGTCATTTGACCAATTTTGTCCTGGTTACAGAAAATTATGTATGAACCATAAACAGTTATATATATATTTTTGATTTTCGGAGCTTTATTTTGGTTGAGTTACGTGATCTTGATGCAAATATTTGATGAAATGTTTCTTTTATAAATGTTGCAAATGTATATCTAACACATAATTTTCCAATGAGTCTGTTAATGTGTTTCAGTTTCTGGAAATATGCTGATATTGAATAGAATCAAACCGCCTTTCCAAAATCTTGATCTTTAGGAACATGCGATAGATAGCTAGATTCCGTACGAAGTAGATACCAGTGAGCTGTAGGATGACGAGTTGTGAGTCTAGCCTAATGACTAGTCGAAGTATGCCACACATAATGGCATCATAGAGGAGATCTATCAATGGGATGTATTTAGCAATATTGTTTGTTGACCGACCAATACATACCCCTCTGAAACTCACTAACTCACTGCTTGGATCGAAGATGGCCCAGGCCGCAGAAGATAGGTTCCGCGAACTACGACTCGCTCCGTCGGCATATTCAACAAATGATTCCAATAGGTCTGACATCTGAAACAAATTTAAAAGCAGATCACTTAACCAAAACAATTACCCTTAGTGAAAACAAAAATGTAACAAAAGCATAGGGGTTATTATCTTGAGTCAAGCATAGTAACGCTTAAGGTACAACCCGTTGCGAGGTTGCACCAGTGGAATCCCATCATAATCTACTAACTCGTAGGCTCCTTTTGCTAATACACGTTTAACAATATAGGGGCCCATCCATAAGGATTTGAACTTACTTGCTCCCAATTTGTCGGATTCCTGGTCGTAAAGTAAGACCAGGTCACCTTCTGAGAAGACACGGGGTTTGACATTCTTGTTGAACTGCACCTTGACTCGTTTCTTATGGGCTTCATTAGCCAAAGTGGCATCACGACGGGTTTCATCCAATTGGATTAGTTCCAAGAAACGAGCCTCTTCTTCAGAAGTTCCGGGGAGAAGGTCGACTGCGAGTTTGAGGGACGAGATTTCACACTGAACTGGTAATATTGCTTCCAAGCCATACACCAATTGAAAGGGTGTAAACCCGGTTGCATTCCTCACCGATGTTCGGTATGCCCACAAGGTTGAGTACAGGATCAGGTGCCAACTCCTTTTGTGGACTCCAATCATCCTTTGCAGCATCTGCTTCAGGACCTTGTTGATTTCCTCAACTTATTCGTTAGCCTACGGATAATACAGAGTAGAGTTGTCATGGGACAGCCCTAACTTGGCAGCCAACTCAACCATCATGTGATTGCGAAAATGCGATCCATGATCTGTGACTATGGCCTATGGAACGCCGAATCTGGAGACTACATGATTGAAAAAGAAGAGGGCAGCTGTTTTGCCGCTGTTGTTTAATGTAAGCATCGCCTCAGCCCATTTGGTAAAATAGTCTACTGCGACTATGATATATCCATGCCCCCGGCCGAGGTGGGGTTACATGTCATGAAATCTATGCCCCATTTGGGAAATGGCCCAACAACAACTACTGGTTGCATAGGTGCGGGTGGTATTCTGGTTTTTCGATCAAAGATTTGACATGCACGGAAACTTCTGACTGTGGTTATGCAACTCGAGAAATCTAGTGTCCACTCGAAGCTACTAGTCCCACTAATACTGGTAGCTATCTTAGAAACAAACAAACTAAAACTACTTTCGTTTTCCTTTATGAGAAGTAGATAAGAGTGGAATGAAGGACACCAACCTCAGTCTTGCGCTTGGTTCCTTACTCGGTTCCTCTCCCTTCTGACAGATCCTTGTCGCTTCTCCTTCATCTACCCAGCTTCAAAGAGCACCTATGGAATTAAAGTATCATAATACTATCGAAAAACAGAGATCTACAGTCATAAACAATATAGGACCAGATGTATATTGACGACACAAATGCATATATCATCAAACATACAATAATGTGGAGGAAAACTTGAATAGCTTTATTAATATCAAGAATAAGCAAAGAGGATTACAACCAATTGTTCTGACCCAGTGTCACCCTCCAGCATGAAAGCCATTCTTTCACCTCATGAAAAGATTAGATCACCCAACACTATGATATTCCAACAAGAAACCAACAACACTTCCTTACAAGATACAAAATTCCAGCCCCTAGATCTCTGGGATGAGGGATCCATATATAGATGATTGCAGGGGGGTGAGTCAGCTTCTGGGATTCTGATTAGTGTCCTCTCTCTGATAGTTCTTGATTCCAGTTGGAGATTGATGATCTCTTACTCATCCCTAGGTGAATTCAGAGAGGCAAGTGTCACAGGAGGAGTTTCTGGAAGATTCCATGATCATCCACCTCGCAAACTGTCTCTGCCATTTGTCCACTCTCGCCCATCGCACCCCATAGAAGGGCTTTTCAGTATGCATCGCACCTCCCGTGTGCATTAGGTGGGATGCATCGCACTTTGACCATGGAGTAGGTGAGATGGTCCAGTCTTGACCAATTCTGAGCAGTTTTTCATGGAGAACTTCTGGGAGATGATGTAATCAGCTGACCTTGTTCTTTTAGGGTATGGAACAACACTTTTAGGGACTTAGGAGCCCTTGGTTTATGGACATGTTTTATTGGGGTTGTAGTGCCCAAAAATTTCTATAACAATCACTCCTCCACATCCATGAAGTCATCGCTCCTCTCCTCTATGTGGATATCATTTCATCTATTTTCAAACTAGATCCAAGACATTTTTCTCATACAAATTCAATTGTGCAATCATCCTCTTAGGAATAAGAGAATCTCATCAAATAATAACACCACAAATATGTTCTCTAATCTCTACTCTAGAAAAATAATGGTCATAATATATAAAGCTAAATCAAATAATACATCAACAATCAAACCCTCACCACAAAATAATTGCTCTATAATACAGTCAACGACATGAGACACTATGGCTATGTGCCAAATTAATTTGCAACTCCTGTAAAAACAAATGTGATAATCACTAACAAAACCACTCTCCAAACAATCTCTACTCAAGCAACATACAAAAACTCTCCAAACAATATTTACTCCAACAACTTCAAATCTGATCTATTATGTAGCATGCTTTAGAAAATCTATATAACACATCCCTCACACAAATTGCATATAATCCTCCAATCTCTTTCTCACTCCATACACCAAGAGAATCAACCATACTAACATTGAGCTTCCTCTAATATATAGATGAACTGAGGTGCTCAACTCAATAATTAACAAGAACTACTAATCTCCACAATCTTTGTTCATATTCTTGATTTGATCTAGATTTTTCTCATTGACTTGATCAATCCACTAATTCCATTTTCCTTTTGATATTTTCAATGTTAATCACATTCTAGAAGTTCCTTGGCATTTTCAAGCATTTACATAAAAAAAATTCCAAACAAGACAAACCAGACAAACCATTAATTAACCTAAGTAGTGCAAGGAATGTAGGGAAAGTCATTCGAAAAATGTATACGCTACTCCTATGAGGGAAATTTGCATATGTATGATGTTCCTATGAAGGAAACTAGCATATACCCTCAAAAACTATTTTTTCCAACTCTTTTGGGCTGCAAACTTCCTAAATTTGGTTCTCTTTTTCTTTAAGCACTTATGCAAGCCTCCAGAGCTATAAAATAGCTTCTTACACATCTGGAAGTGGATCAAACATGATCCCAAGTGTCACTACCAAATTGACCTAGAAGGCCAACAAACAAGGTTGATAAGAGCGCCAATACATCCTCAAATCTCCATCAATCATCTGCACAAGATACAACTTCTCTGATAGACCTACAACACTTTGTAACACCATCATCAAGACATGGCCCATCACATCACTACAACAAGTCATCCTCATAAGCATAGACATGAAGACCTAATGAAGACCTAGTTGACAATTCAAATAGTATGCCATCAACCATCTCCATCACATGTAGATATGCATCATCAAGCTGTAGCAGAATCATCAACCAACCAATGTCATCATCTGACCATCATGAGTGTTCCATCATCATAGGATCAATCATCAATGCCAAGACATACTGACACAAACAAGCTACTCCATCAATCTACATCATCATGAGGTTGATATAATAACATGACCTCATAAGGTTGACACCAATGGCAACACAATCATCCCAATTCCAACTCAACTAGTTGCAACCATTCTACACAGAAGGCATCCAAACACATAAGCTAGGCTACAAGTGGTTGACATCAATGGAAACATGAGCTAGATACCATCATGAACCAATGCCAACATCAACTAGTTAGAACCATGCACACCATAATGCTACAATCTCCCCCTTTGGCATTGATGGAAACCATATGAAAACTCTAGACCATCATTCTCTATCTCTCCCCCTTTGATGCCAATGGTAAAGGGACAACTCCATATGACAATTTAGAAAGAACTGAAGCATAAACACTGGAGTAGTACATCTCCACATGGATGAAAAATAATGCATATCAAATATCATCCATGCCTCCAATCATCATCCTCTATCTCTCGACATATCAAAGGCAACAAGAAACAAATATACCAATCATCATTTAGAGCATCATATCAATCAACAACTACTAGAAGTAGGTAGAAACATCCCGACATAAGGCAACCATAATCATCATATGCAACACCATCATAATATACAGTAACATCCATATGAGGAAACCACACACAATCTACCCTATAACTACATAGCAACAACTAGAAAAATATCTCATCACATGAGGCCAAAAACCCCAGTTGTCATAGCATAGTATGAGGCACAACATGAAAACCTTAAGCATATCATAATGTAAACAATATATGGTTGAATTAAATTGGAAAAAATAATGCTCCCCTTAACATATGCAATCGTCAAAATCAGCTCCAACCTAAAATGAACCACTTTTGCTACAAACAATGCTTCCTTTGAGATATAGAAGCATCATTGATGAGCCTCATCATTGGGTAATTATATGGGCCTTAATTCACCTCCTAGCTTAGTCAAAGCAGCTATTCTCACAACTTATTGCATACTTTTGATTATATTTTGTTTATGAGATGAGTTAGACTTGGATATTTTTCTTTGTGGTCTAATGTGCATTTGATGCAGGACTAAAGGATAAAAGCAAGGAATTTTGGCAAAAATCTTGGTCAAAACTCGAATGGGACAAGGGAGAGGAATTATAGGAGGTAAATCCTCCTCATTTACTACCCCTCCATTCGAATATTCCTCCATCAACTCAGAGTGCAAACAACCAAATCATGAGGACTAGAAGGTAGCTGAACAAGTGAAAGACAAAGCACTAGTTTATCTCGAGTTTGGGAGCTGAGCCTCCCTAATTTTAAGGAAGTCGTTGGGGACGTCAGATGTATAAGTAGAGAGGCCTAGGACCTTAGTAGGATTCAGATTTTTGATTGTAAAACTTTACTCTATATTCGAGCTGCAAGACTTATGACAGTTTTTTATGTAATCCATTGTTTTGATATTAAGAATAAGGTTTGTTTTGAGCCAGCATTGAGTTAACTTAGAGGGTTGACAATCTTAGGTTAGGGCCCAACCCTAGTAGTCAAGGCTCCTCTTTATTGTACATGTATGCTAGCATAGATTTGTGGTTTAATCATTTATTTGCCTAAGTAGCTGCATTTCCATTACAACAATGTAGCGTAGATTGGTTGTGTTTTAGTTTGCTTCCATTTGTGGCTTCTTTCAATTACCAGGTTAGCAAGGAGGAAAAGATCACCATAAGGTTGTCATCAGGTGTCTCAGCCTCACCTCCTCCCTCTGGGACCATGACTTGAGGAAGAGACCCTTAAGCAACCCCAAAAACATAGATTTCCAGCTCTTACATGAGCCTTGGAGCTTGTCGTCTTGATTTAGTACTTGGTTTAGTTCATCATCGTCTTTTCCCATCACTCTCTTTCTGTAATAAGATCTCACTCATGTTCTCATTTCATTCAGCACTTCCTTCATGCATAATATATGCAAAATCCAATAAATAATGTCTTAATCAGATTATACCCATAGATTTCCTTACCGTCTGATCCGCAACAAACCTGACCAATCGCCGTCGACCGCGTGCCACATATTCATTTCAATGTTTGACTTTAGGCGCTCCAAATCTCCACCGTCAATCTATTTTGCTTGATCCAATGGCTATCACGTCACTCACTTGCCAGCTAGCTTGGCCGATCTCCACCGTCGATCTGTGTCACCTGATCCAACGACTATCGCGTCACCCGCTCACCAACTAGCTTGGTCGATATCCACCATTGATCAATCCCACATGATCCAATGGCTATCACGCAATCTTGCGTGGATTCTTGCACGACTGATATCAGATCGAGAGTGCGCGAGAAAAGTGGTTTTCCTGTGCTACGTGTCACCCACTTAGGCTAATCACATAAAATTTAGGAATTCCACTTACAGCTTTTAGGGCACGCAAGAAACTTCTTACCACCTACGAAGACCGCTCCATCATTCCCCACATTTTCTACCCTTCTGTCGACACGTGACTTGATGTGATCCATTCGTCTATTCACTTAATCTCCATGATAAGATCTCCACCACTCATCTTCCATTAATCCTGTTTTTTGATTGATCCATCCATCTATACACTTAAACTCATGTGATAAGATCTCTGCCACTCATCTTCCATTAGTCATGTTCATTGATCCACCCGATCTAATGGTTCCTATGCACTGCTGCTTCATTACATCTCCCTTTCACTGATTTCGATCTTCGATTTCTCTTCCACTTGACTCCTTCTTGAACTTTGTTCTGCGTATTATTTAAACCCTATCACTCTTGAGCTTTGATTTGGTTATTCAATCAGACTCCAACATTGTCCGATCATCACAAACACCAAAAAAAACCAAGAAAAGTGAAAACATATTTAGTTTAGTTCCCTTGCTTACACATTAGTATGGTTTGGTGCTCTTTACTTCTGTAACTTAGATAGCAACATTAATTTAGCGTTGATTTAGCAATTCTACTTAGCACAGCTGTTTAAATGGTTAATTAGGATATGGTGTGATTTAGCATTACATGTTGTTTTCTTTATTACTGCAGTAGAGTAGCTCTCTTCGAATAGATTTTCTCTTCTTACATCAAAGAATTAACCTTCTTCTGACTCTATAGAAGTCTAGCTTGGAACCCTTGGTGTCTCTCGCCAGATGAACAGTGACAACAGGTAGGACCTTCACTTTTACTTGTGTATATAGCACTATCACCTCCAAGTTTGTATGAACACTGGGCTGATAAGTAAAGCTGGTAGCCTAGGATTTTCATCATCCTTGCTACAATACTAGCGCTCATCAATCATATGGACTGAGACTCCACATGAACATGACTCAAATGACATACACATTGATACATACATGGTTGTAGTAGCGATAGAAGACCTCATACATAACTCATGACGAAATGACCAAAATGATAGTGCAATATAAGTACATGGCTCCATGAGTATTATACATGGATTTTCAATGAAATATATAGCTACTAAGATGATTCTCTATATAGCAATAACTCAAATACATGAGATATCATGGCTATTACATCATCATTATCCCATACATATGGATGAAAAGTAAACTCATGATACTCCTCGAAAACAAGCCTATCACCATGTTGACTTAACAACTATTCATTAGACTCTCTACCAATACATAATGATGAAACAATAGCAAATACATGGCTATAGTAATCATCATACAACAACTCATACATGGATGGTCCATGTCACAAGTCATCTCACTACGTCTTGAAATAATGATCAGAATCTATGCGCGTGTTGATGTTGGTGGACCCACTAACATGTTAGGGGATCTCCCTAGTAATAAGTCCCAATTAGACCTTAGACCGTTTGGTCTAGAAGCCCCAGCAGTGGGTCATATGGTGATGCCTTGACCACAATTTTGCACAGAGGCAAGTAAGATAACTTTCTTGGTAATAGGGGTGTGACAGCTACAGTGAATCAAGGAAGGTGCATGAGAGGTTCAAACACATGGGGGTTGAGGTAAGTGTACCCCTTGGCAACCTGTAATAGTACTCGGCTTGAAAGGGAACACACGAGAAAAGATACATCACAACATTGAAGGAAAGTTAGCGAGCCATCCAAAGTGATGGTTAAACCAACATCACATTTCAGAAAGATTCATACATACTTATACAGAATAGTCCATACATGCATGTGTAAGCAAAATCAATACATATCATTTAGAGTAAACCAGATAACATAGAATACAATACAACATATGCATGAAACGTGATGGATCTTATTATATAAAGAAGTGTAAGTTCCAATCATACAATACATCCATGTCCAACTGCTACTTCCAATAGTGGAATGTTATAGCCACATCCGCCTGCTCCTCCAAAGAGATGTACTAGCTCTACGTAGTGGAGAAGCCAAGGCTTGTTACAATATTGTTCAAGCTCTCTCCAAGATAGTCTTATCGGAAGCTTGGATGACAAAAAGACTTTACAATGAGTTATGAGGGATTATTTATAGCGAAGGGTGGGGTGACCCTTGACATTCCCCTTTATGACAGTTCAGCTACCCTCATGACTCTTCACCTACTCTATGACTGTTACATCCAACCATCAAAACTTGATTTACACTTGACATGAATTTACATTACAAGGCACATGTACCCATGTGAAAAAAAATGGCTTAAGCAAGCCAAGCTAGACATCACTCTGACTTAGAAAACCATGGAAGTCCAACTCCTCAACATTCTCATGTTGATCGACGGTAACATACTAATGCCAAGATCGATAGTCCTTGATTGTGTCTGTGTGCTCTATGGTGACATCTGTCTAAAACCTTACTATTGCCTCCATAGCATCCAGGTACACTACTCAGGCTCCTCTGTCCAACTCAGTTGAAATCATGCCCATCAGTTTCTTCAAAGCAGCCAAACCAGCAACATACTTGTGCATGATTTCTGCACTGATGGGCAAGTCTGGGCTGGTGGTAATGCACATCAACTCGTCGAAGTATGATTCAAGCTCTAGTCAGACCTGCTCCTTTGTCTTCATTTGGGTGAGATTCCCAATAGATGGGATCGCATGTGTGTGCACCACAACATCCATACTCTTGAATACTCATGCATGGGAAGCCTGTATGCTAGTGATGAGTTGTGGGAGCTCTTCATAGTTCTGGATCTGACTCTGGATACGTGCTTTCAGCTCAACCACATTGACCCTCATCATCTTAGGCAAGTGAAGCGGGGATCCCTTGTATTTTGTTGTCCATGTTTTCATGTCATCAACAACAGCGTGCAAGTTCATTAAGATACATGCTCTTCTAGGTGTTTTTGGGAAAATTAGTATTTCTAAGAAATGCTAACCCTCTAGGTTTGGTAGCTAACCTAGAAACAATAGTTAAAACAATTCGCTATTTTTCCTATGAATGATAGATATGAGAAAGATTATAAGGAGCCAACCTGTAACTTCCACTTGATTCCTCATTTGATCTCTCTCTCCTTTGGCCGATCTCGTTGCTCCTCCTCGTACTTAACATTCTTGGAGAGTACCTGTGCAATTACAGAAACATAGACCCATCAAAGCATAATGATCCATAATTCATAAACATCACAGAATCGAAAGTATGATAAAAATATGAATGCATTGACAAATTACACAAACATAGGGGAAAGATATTGAAAAGCTTTATTAATATAAAGAAGGATTACAACCCATAAGTTTGATCCAGCGCCATCCTCCCAGTTTCAAACTTTCTTCACCTCATGAATCAACAAGAAATTCTGACATTACCACAATAATTTGCCTCAATAATAAAACCATCAGCACTTCGTTACCACTCAGAATTATTCAGCCTTCAGATCCCTTGGATGAGTGATCCATTTATAGATGAGTGAAGGAGGTTGGGTCATCAATGATGATGATGAATTCCTTTCTATATTTAGGAATTGGTTCCATGAAAGAGGGGAATAGGAGGTGGATGTTTCCTAATTCCTTTAGTCATCCTTGGGCGAACTCAGAGGGGCAGGTGGCACTGGAGAAGCTTCTAGAGGTTTCCATTAGTAACTAATTCTTCAAACTCTTCCGGAATTTTTCCCAAGCTCAACCATCACACCCTAAATAGGGCCTACATGTGATGCATAACACTTACTCAGTGTGGCACTTGCAATGCATAGCACCCTAACACAGGGCTTCTTGCAATGATTTCTTTAGAGGCACTTTTTGGATGAATTTTGTGATGGAACTTTTGGGGAATGAGGCATTCATAGGACTAAGTTTATTTAGGGTATAAAACAACTATATTAGAGGTTGATAAACCATAATAACTTCAACATCTGAATTGGGGTTGATGTGCCCAAATAAGACTATAACAATTTCCCCCTAAAGCATGAGGTCGTAAATATCTATGTCGGGTGAAATGCTTTATCACAAGGATCAGAAGTTTCGAACCAGAAGGTGACCTGCATCAATTACAATACAATACATCATGATAATCCAATTTTTCTCATCAAATTATCTAAGGAAGGCATTCCCATGCTCAGCTTATAAACTTTCATTACATGTACATAGATCAGATAGTCGCCTATAGATATAGACTTGTGATTCTACAGATATAGATTTGTGATCCATGATTAGGATGACCATCTGTGTAAAGCCTACATACATTTGATTTGGTAATCCTGAATATATCACAGCCCAGATGGATGAAACTAGATCTGGGGTCTTCAATCTCATTCAACCTTCACTCAATGTACAAGTCTACCCATGTGAATAGATGTTCCAAGGTCGAACATGGAGAGAGATCGCCTGATTACCAGCCAATGATGTAAGCTTTTAATAGGACCGAGAGGGATCATTGATAATAATGATGATTCTCAAGGTACTACAGTACATTTTGCATGATGTGAATGAATGATTCGATGTCGAACACCATGCAAAATCTTTCGGTTGAAGGTCATTGATGTGAACCTGTCGCTGGAAGCAAGAAACTTGTCGTTGATGAATGAAGCTTCAAAGCACTGAAAGGGTGTTTGTAAGTCAACTTCTTGGATGATGAGTTGATGTTGACAAGAAGTGACTTGTCGTAGGAGGGCCTTGATATATCCCACATCTATGACACAAAACGAAGTAAATGATTTTTGGAGATGAAAAACCGACAGACAACACAAGGGTCAGGAATGGCGGTCATGAAAATGAAGGTTTACAGTATTGCAACGGATGAAATTTTAACTGGATGACTTCTCTTGAACATACTGGCGACACTGAGATTAATTGGTAGCGTTGACCCAAAACAAAAGTGATGGATGGGGTGATAGACCAACAGTATGATAACCATCAAACGGAATGACCCAACCCATCTTAATCATGGTAATGAAGTGAAAGTGTCATGTTCAAGAGCGACTCACTACCATAAGTTTTTAAGACTTTTCCCATTTTCCCCAATCATTGCTAACCAGTACCTATTTATTTTTTTATCAAGCTTGAGGAGGATAACATATGCTTCTTCTATAATTTTCCCTTTGGGAAAACCCATCGCTATTTGATGTTTTAACGAGTCTAGCGACGGTGAAACTCGGTCTTGTCTACATGGACAAGTTTGTCACTATTACGATATTTTAATGACAAATATAACTCGGTCCTTTTCAGGTTTAGAGAGTTTGAAATGGGACAAAAAGAAGACTCTATAAGTTCTTTTTCATAAAATAATCCCTCAAGTCCAAAAAAGCATAAAATAATACAAGAGAGATGTCGTTTCCAATACTTTAACGAGCTGGAATAGACAAGCGCTCGACAATCTTTTCTTATTTAGAGACTCTAAAAAGAGTTTAAAGACGACTCCATTTTGAGGAATGAGTGGTGTCTAGGGTAGCAAATGGTTCCAGTGATATTGAAACTTCTCAAAACATGTTGATTTATGTGAAGAGGCTAGTATTGCAACTGTTCCTCAAAAAAAGGGTAAAACAACCAAGTAAAAGTGTATGATCAGCGAAAGAGATGGTGGTGATGGAATGAAAAAAACCAAGGCTCATCTGACAAAAAGGCTGATAGAATGGCAATCAAAAGGGTTAAAATGGAAATGGGTTCATTTTTACACAAGCTTGAACCATAGGGAACTATGCTTGGATTCAGTTTCACGTTTACACAAGCTTGAAACAAAAAACTATGTTTGGATTCAGTTTCATTTTTGCACAAGCTCAAAATGAAAAAAATGTGTTTGAAAAATGGTTTGCATACCCCCAGCATGATGAAAGGGAGAGTCTCCTGTAACCAGATGGATGTCACTGTGATGAAGTAGGATGGTTATCCAACACCTCTTTGGCTTCATCCAGATAGACAAAGGTGAATGGGGTGATTCCCTTCACATAACCTATAGGGAAACTTATCTTTACCACTAGGTGCATGCCCCCAAGATTCATGACATTCACCTAAGTAGACTACTCATGGCTATCAAGTGGATGGAATGAAGGTTCTTTTATGAGATCAAGTGAAAGACTCAACTGGGATTTTACGGGATCTAATCAGAGACACGACTTGGAACTTGGGACCTTGTTTCATTTTTAAATGAGCTTGACACAAGACAAAAAAACTCTACTCATATCCCTTGTTTCATTTTTTAACGAGCTTGACACAAGATAAGGAACTATGCTCATTGGCTTGTTTCATTTTTTAATGAGGTTGACACACTAAAGAACTGTCCTCATGGACCTGTTTCATTTTTTAACAAGGTTGACACAGTAAAAGAACTATCCTCATAAACCCTTGTTTCATTTTTTAATGAGGTTGACACAAGACATCGAACTATCCTCATATTCCTTGGGTTCGTTTTTTAACAAGGTTGACAAAGGACCAGGAACTGTCCTCATGTTAGGGTCCCACCCTAACCCCCTTATTTATGCCATGGGATCACGTCATAGTCAAGAGTCAATAAAGCCCATATTAATAATTGTAAGTGGTTAACCCGCAATTAGTGACGGGACCACAGTTAGTTGCAAATGGGCGGAAGTATTAGTTAGATGGTAAATAGGCGGTAGTATTAGATAGGTGGTATTAATAAAATCCACGATATTGGCTCGTGGTATTGCATGTATGAGTCATATATAAAGGATAGAGACTCCCTGCGAGGAGTATTGTGTCTTGTTTTGTAATCGAGCTCTGCTCTATTGGAGGTTGCCCCCTCGAAGAGGCCTGTGAACATTTCTCTCTGGATAATAAAATCTTTGCTATTCTGTGCTCTGGGTATATTTTCTTCGCATATTTTGTGTCTCGGTATCTTTTCTTCGCTATTTCTATGTCTGGGTCTCGCTTTGCAGGATAAGAAGCATAACAAGTGGTATCAGAGCACTTTCCAGGGCTCGGTGGGATCGCCAAATTTTAGCAAATTTTTTTTAGGCTAGAGACGTGTTCCGGCGTCTTTAAACCACGGGATCTGTCGTTAAGCGCATAAACCTGCGGATTTGGGGAGGCATGCACGCAGGAAATACAAGAGGTGGTCACGTCTGTTGGACTCCCTTGTAACCCCTGTGGGTACCCCTTCGAGTAGTAGCGCATTAGACAGAACCGCGCACGGACTGTCTTCCACGTACCCTCTGGGTATATAGGAAGCCCCCTAGCTCCCTTGAAACCTCGCCATAGATAATCCTTCGGCCGTCTTGTTGCTACAGTACACCGAGAACAGCACTCGGAGAGATTACTCGCCCGTACGATAGGGTAGTCGGGTTGTACGGCTAAGGGTACGGTCGATCCTCCTTAGTTAGAGCCCTGAAACATTGGGCTGAGTACTACTGTCAGACCCTTATGTATATTGCGATCTGTAGCACCTGACACTCCCCAAGACCATAGTTCCCTTTTCTATTGGGGGATCACACATCATCTATTCCAGTCAGGAGCGGCAGTTGTTCAACCATTCAGATCTCTTAGATCCACCAGATCGGATATTTCAGATCAGCAGCGGCAGTGTTCCACCATTCAGATATCTCAGATCCATCAGATCGGAGTAGTTGCGAAGGGTTCCTGTACCTGCATATGATTTTCGCAGGACTTTTGGTGACCTAGCCCATCAGAATCAGGACGACGAGCTGAGCAAGGTGGTACCATTCAATTCTAAGTGAAATTTTTTCGGCGGTCCCAAATTTTCATCAGACGGGTGTATGGTAGAAACTCGTGCTCAAGCAATGGCCAGTGAAAGGATAGACAAACTAGAAGAAAAGCTGGACTCCCTCCACTCTACGGTGGCAAGCCTCGAAAAGCATCTTAAAGGTTTCGAAGGCATGATGAAGGACAAGGAGCCAGCACACGATGAGGCGTATAACGGTCATGAATACCATGAGGGGGAGTCTAGCCACTCTCCTCACCTCTGGCACACCCATCCACCACCCAATTAGAGACCTCCCAAGTTGGATATGCCTAAATTTGACGGATCTCACACGTCCGCATGGCTAGCACAAATGGAGCAGTATTTTTTTTTGAATCATATCATAGAGGAGGGGACTAAACTTATGGTGGGCACCATGTACTTGGACAGTGAACGATGGCAATGGAAGGAATGGTATGAGCGTTGCAATGGACAATTTAAGAATTGGGGCCAATTTACCAAAGCTCTTCGAAATCGCTTTGAACAGGAAGACTCTTTTTTGGGTCGTCTCACTAAGCTCTGACAGACAGGTTCAGTGGATGAATATATTACAGCTTTTGAAGCATTAGCTTTCCGCACTAAGGGTCTCACAGATGAATTCTACATGGAATGCTTTGTCAGCGGTCTTAAAGAAGCCATCAAAGCTCAGGTTTTACTCCACCACCCCCCCACATGGAACGAGGCTTGCCAGGTAGCCCGTAAAGTGGAACGATCCTTAGCAGCTCAATCCAGCCGCCCCAACTTTCCCGCTAAAGGGCGTTCCCTACAAGCCCCCAATATGACCCAAACACTCAAGATTCAAAAGGTGTCACCTGCAGAAATGGCCGAAAGAAGGAAGCAAGGACTATGTTACTACTGTGATGAAAAATATTCCCCGGGTCATAAATGCAAAGAGCACAAGTTTTTTCAAATAGATGCCACTGACTCCAGCCAAACCGAGGAAGATCCACCACTTGAGGAACCAGAGGAGACCGACGAAGATAACCAACAGGAGATGGTATCTGATGAACCAATGATTTCGCTACATGCACTGGCAGGAATTTCTTCACCTCAAACTCTCAAAATCAGGGGTTATCTTAAACATCGGCCACTAATAGTTTTGATTGATAGTGGAAGCACCCATAATTTCATCCACCAAAAGATCGCTGAAGCAGCACATTGTTATGTCCGAGCAGTTTCTAACTTTCAAGTCCAGATTGCAGATGGAGGCACAATGAAATGTGCAGGTCGCTGTGACAATGTCAAAATTCAAATGGGGGATTATCACTTGAAAACCCACCTGTTTGCAATACACATGGGGGGTTGCGACATTGTCCTAGGTGCGGAATGGCTCCGCACTCTTGGGCCAATCACAATGGATTTCAAGGAGTTATATATGAGTTTTAAGCAGAACGACTACACACATACTCTCCGTGGGCTACAAGCGGGAGACCCTTCGATCATAAGCTCACATCGTATGGAAAAATTGTTAAAAAAGGGCCATCATGGAGTAGTAGCTCAATTTAATGCCATCCAGGTGGTAGATACCATGTCTTCACCAATTCATCCAGAGATGCAACAGATTTTGAATACACATCGGACGGTCTTCGACAAACCTCATGAACTTCCACCCTCGCGAGGGGAACATGACCATAGCATCACATTGGTCCCAGGGGCCCAACCCCCAAATGTGCGGCCATACAGACATCCGTTCACCCAAAAGAATGAAATAGAAAAAATCATCAAGGAATTGCTGGAAGCAGGTGTCATTCGTCCTAGTATTAGTCCTTACTCATCTCCAGTCGTCATGGTCCTCAAGAAAGATGGGGAGTGGCGGATGTGTCCCGACTTTAGGGCCCTCAATAAGTTAACAGTCAAAGATAAATTCCCCATTCCAGTGGTTGACGATTTGCTGGACGAACTCAATGGGGCCCAGTTCTTCACCAAATTAGATCTTCGCTCAGGCTACCACCAAATTCGCATGAAGGAAGTTGACATCCCCAAGACAGCTTTCAGAACTCATGAAGGCCATTATGAGTTCTTGGTCATGCCATTTGGTCTCTGTAATGCCCCCTCTACTTTTCAGAGCCTTATGAATCACCTCCTCAGACCATATCTCAGAAAATTTGTCCTGGTCTTCTTCGATGACATCCTCATCTATAGTGGCAATTGGGCGGCACATCTTAAGCATGTAGATATCCTCTTGCAACTGCTCAGCCAGCATAAACTATTTGTCAAAATGTCTAAGTGTGCGTTTGGCATGGAAGAAGTGGAGTATTTAGGCCACATTGTGGGCCGTGAAGGTGTCAAGGTTGATCCCAAAAAGATCCAGGCAATGCAAGAATGGCCTCAACCTAAGACCTTGAAAAGCTTGAGAGGATTTTTGGGCCTCACAGGCTACTATCGTAAATTTGTCCGCAACTATGGCTGCATAGCGAAGCCCCTGACACAACTTCTCAAGAAAAATTCCTTCTTCTGGAACGAAGAAGCACAACAGGCATTTACCGCTCTCAAAACCGCCATGTGTTCCACTCCGGTCTTAGCACTACCGGACTTCACAAAAACATTTGTCATTGAATCTGATGCTTCGGGAACAGGTATTGGAGCAGTCTTAATGCAGGAAGGGCGACCATTGGCCTTCACTAGCCAACAACTAAGTGGGAAAAACTTGGGCCTATCTACCTATGAGAAGGAAATGATGGCCATCTTACATGCAGTTGAGACCTGGCGACCTTACTTGTTGGGGCGACGCTTCCAAATCTGCACAGATCATCACAGTCTTAAATATTTTTTGGAGCAACGCCTCTCTTCCCCCCAACAAAATAGATGGTTAGCCAAAATGCTGGGTTATGATTATGAGATCATTTACAAGAAAGGGAAAGACAACAGGGTAGCAGATGCCTTGTCACGCCAATTTGAGGAGGAAAGTACTCTGCTTGCAATATCCCTCCCCATTCCAGACTGGATTGAAGAGGCTCGCAGGGAATGGTTTTCACATCCTGAGCTCTCTCAACTCATCTCTCAATTACAGGCAGATCCTAATTCCAGCAAGGGCTACTCATGGCAGAATGATATTCTTCGCTACAAGGACAGAGTGGTCATCTCACCAACATCCACCCTCAAAACTCGCATTTTGGCAGAATTGCACTCCTCTCCCATTGCAGGACATTCGGGCTTTCAGAAGACATACGCCCGCACCAGAAGATCATTTTTTTGGACTGGCATGAAACAGGACATCCTTACTTTTGTAGCAGAATGTGACGTCTGTCAACGCCACAAGGGGGAAACAGTCAACACACCAGGTACATTACAACCATTGCCCATTCCGGCGTCAATTTGGATGGAGGTCTCCATGGATTTCATTACAGGTCTTCCAAAATCTGGGAACAAATCCGTCATCATGGTGGTTGTGGACCGACTATCAAAGTATGCTCATTTCTGCGCTCTACCCCAACCATTCACACCTACCTTGGTTGCTCAAACTTTCATGGATCAAATCTTCAAATTGCATGGCATGCCCACTTCGATTGTGTCCGACCGCGACCCAATCTTCACCAGTAATTTTTGGCAGGAGTTCTTCAGAATACAAGGCACTCAACTCAAACTCAGTACTTCATATCATCCGCAAATAGATGGTCAAACCGAAGCCGTCAACAAATGCCTAGAAACTTACCTTAGGTGTTTCACTTCAGAAAAACAACACCTTTGGGCACAGTGGTTACCTCTAGCGGAATGGTGGTATAACACCAACTATCATTCCACCACCAAAATGACTCCCTATGAAGCAGTCTATGGACAACTTCCGTCGTCCCCTACTTCTTATCTCACGGGGTGCTCCAAAGTACAAGCAGTGGATCAACTCTTACAACACCGTGCAACCATGCTGGCCCACTTGCGCGAGAATCTTCATCAAGCTCAGAACCGTATGAAGCAACAGGCTGACCAACATCGCTCAGAGCGCCAATTTCAAGAAGGGGATCAGGTCTTTTTGAAGCTGCAACCATATAAGCAAACATCACTCAAAGACAAGGGATGTCAAAAGCTCTCTCCAAAATTCTACGGACCATATCAAGTACTTCAGCGCATTGGAGAAGTGGCTTACAAGCTGGCTTTACCACCTACAGCAAAAATCCACCCAGTTTTCCATGTATCGTGCCTCAAGAAAGTGATTGGAAACAATTGCCGAGTTCAAACCAGTCTACCTGAATTGGATGAAGAAGGATCAATCTGGCTTCAACCTGAACAAGTTCTAGACACACGAGACAAGCACCTGCGTGGCCACGTGATTAAGGAGGTCCTAGTCAAATGGAAAGACACCTCGCCAGAAGATGCAACTTGGGAACCAGCCGCTATTCTTCAGCAGTTTCCGCAGCTTCAGCCTTGAGGACAAGGCTAGTCTTAAGGGGGAGGGCATGTTAGGGTCCCACCCTAACCCCCTTATTTATGCCATGGGATCACGTCATAGTCAAGAGTCAATAAAGCCCATATTAATAATTGTAAGTGGTTAACCCGCAATTAGTGATGGGACCACAGTTAGTTGCAAATGGGCGGAAGTATTAGTTAGATGGTAAATAGGCGGTAGTATTAGATAGGTGGTATTAATAAAATCCACGATATTGGCTCGTGGTATTGCATGTATGAGTCATATATAAAGGATAGAGACTCCCTGCGAGGAGTATTGTGTCTTGTTTTGTAATCGAGCTCTGCTCTATTGGAGGTTGCCCCCTCGAAGAGGCCTGTGAGCATTTCTCTCTGGATAATAAAATCTTTGCTATTCTGTGCTCTGGGTATATTTTCTTCGCATATTTTGTGTCTCGGTATCTTTTCTTCGCTATTTCTATGTCTGGGTCTCGCTTTGCAGGATAAGAAGCATAACACCTCATGCCCTTGTTTCATTTTTTAACGAGGTTGACACAAGACAACAAACTATCCTCAAGGGAGATGTTTCATTTTTTAACAAGGTTGTCACATTAAAAGAACTTCCTCAAATCCTTGATCACAATCATGAAGGATAGATCTAGTTCCAATGCCCCTGGTACATGATGTACAACATCACTGAATTGATCGTCAGTTGATGTAGATATGGAACAGGTTTCCACATAATTAACCTATGGCGGGGATGATACCATTGGTATAAATGGACCATTTAGGGATGATGGTTGACTAAGAGCTATATTTGGACTAGGAAATGAAATCTAATCAACGGTGACAATTTTTCCTTCATGCGGTAAACAAATAACTCGAAAGAGTGTTGAAACAATAACTCCCATGTCATAAACATAGTCACACCCAAGAAGTAAATTGTAATCTAAAGGGCCTGGGACTACCATCATGTTCAGATAAACAGTTTTACCTCCCAAAGTAATAGGTAAGTGAGAAAGGATCCCTAACGATCGACTGATTCCTCTGTTAAAGCCCAACAAAATTTGTGTAACAGGCACAAGCGATGGCGAACCAAGCACTTGCCAAGCAATTGAGAAAAGGATACTCATTGATGCACCTTCATCTATAATATTTCCAGATACAATCATTTTACAAACTTGTACTATAATTTGGAAAGGCGCATAAGAAGGAAGGCATAATCGTACCAGTCAATTCCAATCAAAGGAAGTTACTAGACTACTTGGAGGGGGTATTGTAGAAATAGGAGAATTAACCCCTTGAGGTACCAGAACTGGAGGATTTTTCTCCTATCTTGATGTAACAGGTGGATTTCCCCCAAGCTCATTTGAATCTGAAGAAATAAAAAGAACCTGAGTGGTATGGTGTTCACTCTCTTCGGAAAAGGTATGATTTACTGAAGGTGAAATTGAGTCAACTGTTACCTTGACCTGTTGATTTTGGTCGGGTATAGACTCATAGGATTCACTTTCAGAGAGAGTGGGTCTGACCAATGTTTGATTTGAGTCAGTCAATTCATCAACTGGTGAAGGATTTAGAGATAATTTCCTGTAACCAGATGGAAGTTTTTGCGGTGAAGCAGGATGGTTATCCAACACTTTTTGGCTTCATCCAAATAGGGACAAAGGTGAATGGGGTGATGCCCTTCACATAACCTACATGGAAACTTAACTTTTCCCTTCTTTCCTTGAACATTACTTCCACTAGTTGATGGTGTGTCAACAACATGATATCCAGAAGTTGATGACACAGGCTGGTGTAAACGAGAAGACCATTCTTCTAAGATATGAGGAATATCAGGACAACCTTGAAGAAGATGATCTCCTGCACAAATTTTGCATGGATGTCGAACTTTGTGAGGCTTGACGGGCGGTTTCTCATCAGATTTTACATTTAAAGCAATGGTTGCTTGGTTGCCCTTCTACTGAATGTGCTTCTTCTTCTTCTTCTTCTTAGCCATCTGGTTACTAGTACCAACACTTTCACCAGGCTAAGAGGAAGAAGGGGAGGAAGAAACAAATGAGGAAGAAGGCAAAGGGTCAACTTTAGGATCAACTGGAAGTTGATTTTGTCCAGTTGGAGGTGTACTCGATTGCGGATAAATCACGACATTTTGAACCAATGAGGTTGAAACAACCATAGTTGTTATAGACATTTTTGGGCACTGCAACCCCAAGCATGAAATGTCCATAAAGAAAGGGCTCCTAAGTCCCTAAAGGTGTTTTTCTAACCCCTAAAGGAACAAGGTCAACTGATTACAGCTTCTCCCAGAAGTTCTCCATGAAAAACTGCTCAAAACTGGTCAAAACAGGATCATTTCAGCTGCTCCATAGGCAAAGTGTGTTGCATCTCACCTAAGTACACTCTGTGGGTGTATTGCATTTCAAAAAGCCCTTCTATGGGGTGCGATGGGCGAGAAATGACAAATGGCAGTGTCAATCCGCGAGGTGGAGAGGCATGGAATCTTCCAAAAACTTCTCCTGTGACACTTGCCTCTCTGAATTTGACCAAGGATGAGTAAGAGATCATCAATCTCCAAGTGGAAGCAAGAACTATCAGAGGGAAGACACTAATCAAATCACAAGCTGACTCATCTCCCTTACAGATATCTATATACAGAACCCTCATCCCAGAGATCCAGAGGCTGGAATTTTGCATATTATAAGGAATTGTTGTTGGTTTCTTGGGACAACATCATAGTGTTGGGTGATCTAAGATTTGTATGAGGTGAAGAAGGGCTTACTTGCTGAGAGGATGATGCCGGGTTAGAACAACTGGTTGTAACTCCCTTGGCTCTTTCTTGTTTATCAATAAAAGCTATTCAAGTTTTCCTCCATACTCTTGTGTCATTTATGTTTTATGCATTTGTATGGTCAATTTACATCTGATCCTAGATTGTTTATGATTATAGATCCATTTTCTTGTATAGTTTTATGCTACTGTGATCCTACAGGTACTCTGTGAAGCTGGGCGTACGAGGAAACAAGTAGCGAAATACTATCAAGAGAGAGAGGAATCGAACTAGGAGATTAGCGCAAGACAGAGGTTGGTCTTCTTTGTTCTTCTCTCATCTATATTTCGTAACAGAAAAACAAAAGTAGCTTTACTTTGTTTGTTTCTAAGGTAGCTACCACACCTTAGTGGGATAAGCAGTTCTGTGTAGACACTTTTCCCTGTAACAAAATGGTGACTCCACTGGGGGCGAATTAGTTTGTTTGTTTATCTTCCTTGTTGTTTATTTTATAAACTTACAGACGGAGCCTGAAGTCGAGCCAGGTAGATTTCGAATTGCATTTGCTATGCAAATGCAAAGTAGATAAATGCTGCTTCAGTCAATCTCCGGGATTTGTTTATGACTTAAACAATTGATTCACAAACTCTCTGACTGCCCTCGTGGTACCTCTTAGAACCTCCTTAGATCTACCCCTGATTGTTGCATTATTGATTACCATTTGCTCAGCCAAAACCCATGAACTGAACTGCAAACTATTTCCGGAACCCAAGCAAAGTCTCATCTCTGGCCCAACGCAGGCACTGTTCTATGAATCTGAAATTCAACGCACTTCCCAAGTGTATTAGGTGCGCTGCATTTCAAATTCCCTGTGTTACAGGTGCGCTGATCAGACTAGGCATTGTTCAGTTTTGGTTTCTGTGATTCATTCTTTTCAGTTCTATTCATCAATTTTGCTACTTGTAATCAGTATATCTCTGTTTGAAACCCCTTTTCCTTGCTGTTATTCCACCTCCAATGTGCAAAGAACTGTAAATGTTTTTGTGTATTTGTTGAGTCATTTTTCAGTTCTCCTTTGCAAAAACTAACGTAATTGTATCGTCGTCCTTTGATTTGAAAGTGTCGCAAGTGTCGTTTTCAGTCATAGGAAAGATTTTGGTTGCTATTGATGGTCGATTACCCTGTTGCTATTGTATTTGGTCTGAATTTGTAGTCTTTCTAGTGTCGAAAGCAAGTATTCATTTCTGAATCGTAAAGTGTTGTGATTGTCTCCATTTTTTATTCTGAAAAGAAACTTGTTAGTAATTGTCGCTTGAAAATTAATTCAGATTTGCGCATTAGCTTTCTTTTTACCATTCACATACTAAGAAAGCCGAAAACAAATACATGCATGTGCATTTGCATTTAGACTGTTTGATTGGTTTGATTTAGGACAGTGCATTTAGTGTGTGCTCTTTGCTCTTTGTGAAAGAATACTATCTCTCTTTCCTTAGTAGCTAGGATTTTCATTGCACAAAGAAGATAAAAGACTATTTATCATCCTAGATTGCATTTTAGGAATTGTACATTTACATCTCGCGGTGAACCTGAAAGGCAAATTTCTTAAGCAAGATCAACTATAAAATAAATTTAATGAATCTAACAACGCTTTGGAACCTAACGCACAACATCTAGAAGTCTAGGCTAGAGACGTATTCCGGCGTCGCAAAGCCTGGTAACTATTGTTCTCACTGATGGTTGGGTGATTCCTCCACTTTGAGACGATAAGTGCCAGTATGGACTTGTGCTCCCACGTACCGTCGAGTATATTTTGGGAGACCACAATAGGCTTAATCCTTTATCCATAGGAAGCTGTGTCTTCCGCTGTATCGATCGCAATGCACTGAACACAGCATTCGGGAATATTGACTGCCGTACTGTAAAAAGTATTCTGCAGTTTTGCGATTGGTTTGGTAATCCCTCTACCTAGATTTCCAGAGCAGTCCCTTTCGTTCCTTTTCAGACTCCTTAACGGAAAAGGTCCATCTAAGCACTTGTCACTTCAGGCTCATTAAAAATCGAAGGCGACTAGAGTCATCTTTTGTTTTTTCTCAACTCTTAAAAATTGAAAAAACAAGTTGTGTCAAAACATCTAAAATTTATTTTAAATGGAATAATCATCACCCTTTCCTACGTTGATCTTAGGTTGAGAAAATGGAATCCACCAACCAAGGAATTCCCCTCGCAGGAAATCCTAGTCCCTTCTCCTCTTGGGGAGATGTTGGTGCACCCCATATGGCCACATTGTCGCTTCCAGGACTGACAATCGGCTTGCCCGTATGGCTCTTCTCAACCTCTGTCGTTCAAAACACCGCAATTCCTAAGCAATCGAGTCAGAAACTAGACGATTCCAGATTTACCCACCAACCTTCTACTTCCTCCAATTCTTCCTCTCCTCCTTCCTCTTCGCTTGATGGAGCTGGTAAAGCCAAAAATCAAGTATCCGAGAAGAAGAAGGAAAAGAAGAGGAAGAAGGAGCCAAAAGCGAAAGGGGGCAACCGAGCATCGTCTAGCAAAAATCCACACACTGCACTGACCAGGCCTAAATCGCCATGTGTCATTTGCAAAGGAGACCACTATCATAGAGATCTTCCCTACATCCCTGGGATCTTAAGGGACTGGTCTCCTCGTTTGCACAACCCGATGTCATCAACCTCTGATGATCATGTTGAAAACACACCGTCGACTAGTGAAAGTGAAGCCCCAGGACAAAAAGGAAAATATAGATTTCCTTGTAAACTGTGCGAAGGCGATCATGCCATCTGTTATCACCAAAATAGGACCCTGATAGGCTGCTGATCAGACTATCTCAGTGTAACTGTTTCAGACCTACTTTAGGCTGAGGCTTAGCCTCCCCAACCTGAGAGGGCTCTCTCACAAGATTAGAGATTTGGATAATGAATAAGATGGCTAACTCTATGGATTGAAATCAAATGAAAATGTATAAATGGTTGAAATTCCAATCAACGAGCATCTATTGGGCTATGGAGTCAGAGCATGTTTTAGTACAACAACTGATCAGCTTACATGGAAGTCAGGGCATAAAGAGTTTTAATCTACTAGCAAAACAGAGACATCATATAGGAAACACAATTTATGAACACATGAAGGAAGTTAGAGCATTATCAATGAATTCTAAGTAACATGTGTTCATACTACTGCAAGTGAGAAAATGAAGAAATTCATGAGGAAATAAAACACATAAAACCCTCTCTGAATCCTGAGTAGTAAAGCCAAAGTTCTGCATTAACATAAAACATACAGTGTTCTACAATAACATAATATGCACTGTTTTCTCTTGAAATTTCCAACCCTTTGTACATCAGCTCTTCTCCTATATATAGAGCTATTTACATGCTTGGATTCCTTCGTCCATCATGAGGGGAATTCGAATTTTCCATCCTTGACACCTATTCTAACCATAAAACAAAACTTTAAATGCATTTGACAACTAACTAGTAGTCCTAGAGACCTAATACAACTAGGAGTGTAACTCCTTATTATGACTAAAACAACCTTATATAAACATTTAAAGCATTCTTTGACACCTAACACTCCATGAAGTCGAATTTGATGGTGCTCATATCCTTCCATCTGGCCCTTGATGACTCATCCCTTTGCTGTTCCTAGAAACTAGGAGGCTGTCCCTTGCTCTGTTCTGGCTGAAAAATAGGTCTTGGGACAGAGCTCATAACTTCTCATAAAAAATGTATTTCGAAAAACTGAAGGAGGCTTTTTTGAACCAATCCATTCTGAACAAAAACCTCTTTTGGTTTTTTGAAACACTACTCCAGCTGCCCAAAATCTGTCTTTGAAAAAGAGGTGTAAAACAGAAGATGAAAAACTGCACCTACAGCAGTTTCGTAGCGCAACTTTGGTCATTAATTTCTCTCAGCTCGTAACGGATTTGAGGAAACTGAAGGAGGTTTTTCTAGTTCAGTCTGTTAGAAATAAAAACCTCTTTCCATTTCCAAAAATATGCTTTCAGTTGCTTTAGAGACCTCCTGGAAGTTGACTACCGTTTCAAACAGATAAATATGCCTGTGGAAAACTTGCACCTACAACAGTTTCGTAATGCAAGTTTGATCATTCATTTCTCTCAAATAATAATGGATTTGAAGAAAGTGGAAGAGGTTTTTGTACTTTAGTATCTTAAGAATGAAAACCTCTTTTACTTTTCAGAGATGAGTTTTCCATTGCTTGGTAATCCCCTTGGAAGTTGGATGTTGTTTTCATAACATGAAACTTTGGAGTTCATAAGAGTCTTTCCTTTTTCTTGAAATGGCTTTCTCCACATGTCATGAAGCTTGTTCAAAAATGAATATAATAAACACCATTCTTCAAGGAAAACTTTCAAATGTAATCTATATCAAAATTTAGGATTACCTTACATGCCTTGCTTGAGCCTTCAAAGAACTCTGATGTATGCTGACCCTGAGTTTGCCAAGTGCTTCATATGCATGAAAGGAGCATGAGAATAACCAAGACCAATTTTCCCTTACCTTACCCTTTTCCTTTGAAATCTTTTCAGTGATAACACCATCCACCATTGTCCCTTCTTAGACGAGGCTAAAAGAGTTTTGGATGATCGTCCGGTTTCACCGTTACGACTTCCTCCTGGATATAAAAAACTCTTGCCGAGTCCGCCACTAGTTGAAAATCCGGCTGACCCGCCTAGGTGGTCGACCGAAGCGTCTATCATTGAAGACAAACCATTTGAACCCATACTAGACGAAATTCAAAAGGTCGAGGTGGCAGTTGACCCGGTCTTGCCTTCAGAGGTTCCATCTTCAGATGATACAGTCACAGAAGAGAATAAGGATGACACCGTCCAAATTCTTTTCGTAAGCACAGACTCCGATGAACATGGGGGAAATTTACCCATTCCTTTACCGCAGGAAGGGAGTTCGTCAGATTCGTACCTAGCCGTCTATTCGGTCCCACCTCAAAACAACCTAGTTGTTTCTTTCGACTGGAATTAACTAGGCAGACCCCGTTTACCAGCTAGTGTACCATTCCGAATTATTGCTAAAATATATAGAATGGTTATGGCTGGTACCATCGTAGATGAAGGGGCTTCTGTGAGTATCCTTTTCTTGACTGCTTGGAAAGCGCTTAGTTCGCCATCGCTTTTGCCTGAGATGAGAAATCTAACAGGCTTTGACAAAGGAACCAGTCGACCGTTAGGGATCCTCCCCAATGTGCCCATAAGATTGAGAGGGAAAACCGTTCACATGAACGTAATGGTAGTTCAAGGACCCCTAGATTATAATCTACTCCTTGGACGAGACTATATTTATTGCATGGGAGCCGTTGTCTCATCACTCTTTAGAGTAATGTGTTTTCCGCACGAAGGAAGAATGGTCAAGCTCATATACCAGCTTTCATTTCCCAGATCACACAGAGCAAATAGTCATATGCCATCCCTGAATGGTCTTTTCACAAAAGGAATGTCTCATCAATCTCCAGTCCGTCCACCTGATGAGCTCGAGTGATTCGGGGGACATGACTAAATCCCAGGGGGCATGCACCCTGGTCTACTTCGGCAGGAAAACTTCGGGTATAGGGTAGGTTTCCGCAAGAGATATATGACTGGACTGTACTCCTATCCATGATTGGAAGAGGGGGTTAGACTGGAATAAGATTCTCTCATCAAAGTTATGTGAGTGGATTGTCTCACCTTTGTCTATTTCGGTAGACATCGCCGAAGAAGTGTTTTGTTTGTGCTGGGAATAGAACAATCTTTGGTAACCTGAAAGAGGTATACCTTTCCTGATAAAACAAATGTTTTGTTGGAGATTTGAAAGGTGATCTTGAAACTCTATTTTATACCTGGGGGCATGCAAACCTTTTGGTGTGTAAGCGAAGAGCGACTATTTTTTTTTTTTAAATTTGTAGGTCCTCTAACCCTTTAAACTCGTAGGATTGGTCGTTTCCTAACTTGCATAAAGAAAGGATGTGGGGCAAAACTCTAAAAATTTCTGTTTTTAAATGGGACATTCTTATTATACGACTGGATTAATCGAGCGGTTTTAGCACATAGTTCAAGCTCGTTAAAAAATAAACATAAGTCATGAGCAAATGTTTCTCCCCGCATTTAAGCTCATTAAAAAATGAACTATTTCCTGGTAAATAACCATCGTGAATGTAGTACTTCAGCCTTTAAAGCCTTGGTCATGTTCTCATCATCACCTCCACTCTGTATTGGCCGATCATTCACCTCCATTTGATTGTTTACCCCTTTTGAGGAGCAGCTGCGAAGAGTGATCCCACTAGCCATCCTTGTAACACTGCCGTGATTGGAAAATTCCAAACCTTACCTGGAATTAGCTGCTACCCAATTTTATCACTCGTTCCTCAAAAGACGAGTCTCCTTCAAGCTCTTTTCAACTGACTCGTAAAATATGAAAAGATTGCCGAGCCATTGGCCCCTCCAGCTCGTTAAAGGGATCGGAAGTGCTATCCCTCCTTTGGATTTTAATCTTTTTGGACCCGAGGGATTATTACACAAAAAGATCGAGTGCTTGTTTTGTTCGGCTCGTTAAAAGTATCGAAAATTCATCCCTTTTGTATTGTTTTATACTTTTTCGGACTTAAGGGATTAGATGACGAAAAATTAATTTTGGAGTTTCCTTTACGTCCCTTTTCAGACTCTCTAAAATTGAAAAGGACCGAGTGTTACACTAAAAAATGTCACCTTGACTACTTACAGTTAGTATGGCTCAAATCAACAGTCATGCTACCCTCTTAGGCAAGTCTCATGCCTCTGTTATCCATCTCAAACTCAAAGAAGAGAGAAAGTCTTGTAAAAACTATGTTATCTCTGGGGTCGCAGGTTCTCTCTAGCCTTACCTGCGGGGACGCTGACCATGTTCACAAAATCTGCGTCCATGGACGCTCTGTATATTAAGGGACAGGTGCGTCCCTCTATAAAAGGCAAAATGCGCGAGTTTTATCTTGAAAAAGTTACTTGTGGTTACTTCTAGAACATTCTAGAGGTCGGTTTGATGAAATGGATGCGCCTCCAGTTGGTTCATGTACCTCTATTAAGGGGGAACTTATCCCATCAATAAGGGAGCTATCCCACCCATAGAGGGGGATGATCCCATTGATAGTGGACCTGAATAACCTCTTTACAGCACTATAAATAAAGACATTGAGCCAGAGGGAGAAGAGGTTGGAGCTATACATTTTCTTTGGGTAAATGCTGCAGGATTTAGGTCTTCCATTAGAGCCTTTGTGAGGAGAGATTGTCTTTACTTGATTCTACTTGGAAGAGGGTGAGCTTTGTCAAAGTAGAGGAAAACCCTTGATGGACCCTGGGAGGAACTTGCACAACACCAAGGCCAGGTTGTAAGAGTTTCTTTGTTTCGTTATTAATACAAACTGGTTTATTTTTCTCAATAGCTTGTGTTAATGAGTTATTTCATGTGTTCCTTGGTCTGCATGTTGAATATATGTTTTATTATATGAAATGCAAGTGCTTGGTAATTGTTTGATTGTTTGTGGTTGCAGGAATTGACTTGAAGGAGGAGCTCATCCGGATCGTCAAGAACGGACTTCAACAACAGCGTTTTGGAATAAGGTAAGCCTAAACACTTGTAGTTTTCATGTTGTAAAAGGTGTATTTAGAGAAAGATCACTCCATTTTGTCTTGTTTGTCATTAGAACGTCTTAGACTTCTAGGAAGGTCAGTCGTGTCCGCACCCTTGACAAATTCCGTGTGACAAATTGGCGACTCCACTGGGGAATCCATTAATGAGAGAGTCTTTTCCTTTATATGAACTTTGCTTTGAGAAAATCATTTTTATTTTCTGGTTTTTGACTGTGAGAATTAGTATTTGGGTGGCATAGCTTTAGATTTAGTTAGATTTGGTTTTTCTTCATTTTTTCAGAGCTATACATTTTCTTTGGGTAAATGCTGCAGGATTTAGGTCTTCCGTTAGAGCCTTTGTGAGGAGAGATTGTCTTTACTTGATTCTACTTGGAAGAGGGTGAGCTTTGTCAAAGTAGAGGAAAACCCTTGATGGACCCTGGGAGGAACTTGCACAACACCAAGGCCAGGTTGTAAGAGTTTCTTTGTTTCGTTATTAATACAAACTGGTTTATTTTTCTCAATAGCTTGTGTTAATGAGTTATTTCATGTGTTCCTTGGTCTGCATGTTGAATATATGTTTTATTATATGAAATGCAAGTGCTTGGTAATTGTTTGATTGTTTGTGGTTGCAGGAATTGACTTGAAGGAGGAGCTCATCCGGATCGTCAAGAACGGACTTCAACAACAGCGTTTTGGAATAAGGTAAGCCTAAACACTTGTAGTTTTCATGTTGTAAAAGGTGTATTTAGAGAAAGATCACTCCATTTTGTCTTGTTTGTCATTAGAATGTCTTAGACTTCTAGGAAGGTCAGTCGTGTCCGCACCCTTGACAAATTCCGTGTGACAAATTGGCGACTCCTGTTCCTAGTTATCCTGGATATCCTCCTCCTGGGGCTGGTATTGTGACTCAGAATTTTAGAGATCCTAACCGGCAGTTACCGTTTATTGCGACTTTAGATTTACCCGACTTGACGCGCCTAACGAACGATCCAATTCAATATCTTCAGTTCTGGCCGCCAATGCCAAATAAGTTGCCCAGCGATATACCCAAGTTCGAAGGTAAGTCTGGAGAGGATCCGTCTAATCACGTGATGACTTACCACCTTTGGTGTGCATCAAATTCCATCTCAGATGATTCCATCCGCTTACGTCTTTTCCAGCGTACACTCATTGGTCTCGCAGCCAAGTGGTACATTGAGTTACCACGGGCCTCTTTTTACAACTTTAGCCAGTTAGCTACCTCGTTCTTAACTCATTTTCAGTTACCAGTCAGATATGATAATGGTACAGAATTATTAACTTCGCTAAAACAATCGACATCCACGTACATTTCTGATCACATCCATGAGTGGAGACGTCGAAGAAGATTAGTGAAAGTTTTTATCCCGGACCAAATCTTAGCTGAATGGTTTGTCAAATCATTATTACCAAGAATTACTAAAGATGTAGCTAAGGCCGGAGTAGTTACTGAGGAGCAAGTCATTGCTCAGGCACAATACCTTGACTTAGTTTACACTCAGTCGGGTACGTTACACGAGAAAATTCCGGATCTTCCAAAGTCAAACCAAATCGCTGCTGCTCCTTCGGGATCTCATGCCGCTGATGGTATGATTGGTATCGTGACTACGAAGAGTAAGAAGAAGTCTTCCAAGGCCTCCAATACTCCAATTATCACTTTGCCTGATTCTCCGACAGGAGAGTCTTCTCCTCCTGAACTTACCGCCGACATTCACGCTGTAGAGTCATCTACTGCCAAATCAAAAAACGGTGGAAAGAAGAAAGGAAAGAAAAAGGCTAAAGCAAACAAGGCTACAAAGGAGAAAACGGAAAAGTCGGAAACCAATGACGAAAAACGCAAACCTCGATATCCCTGTCTCATTTGTGAAGAAGATCATTTTACGAGAGACTGCCCTCATCGGGCCGAGGTAGTGAAAATAGTCAAAGGTTCTCCCACTCCTGCTGTGTTAAAAAATCCATTTCCAGAGCAGGAGAATAAGATGACAGGTTCTTCTTCGAATGCCAGTGAAGAACCCATTTTGATGATGTCTCATGTCAGGATTGCGACTCGATCGCAAGATTATGGTAGTAAGGCTCCTGTTGATGGTAAGGAAGCAGAATCTTCTCACTCTAACCCATCAACCTCAGCTCCTGGTTCCGATCCACTACAGATCGAAAAACCTAACCCAGACTTAGTGATTAAGCCGCCCGCCAAGGGTGTACTTCGAAGGTCTGCTTTCAATCCACATGCGAGAGCAGCCCAGAATTACAACATTGTTGAAGACTTAGCTGTTTCACCTTCAGCAATGTCGGCACTCGAAGTGCTGCAATCATGTCCAGCGCAACGAAAATTGCTTTTGTCGGCTATCGGAGCTGTCGATGTTCAGGACCCGAACCTAATGATCTTTGATCTAGAAAATAGTACACCGCGTCTCCCCCATCAAATGGCTTTCCAAATCCCAGTGATAGTCAAAAACAGGCCTATTCATCGGACTGTGATTGATGAGGGAGCTTCTACGTGTATTATGTCGATTCAATGTTGGAGATCGCTTGGTTCTCCTTCGTTGAACCAATCCCCCACCATCCTTAAGGCCTTTGATGGCCGTGGGTTCCGTCCGTTTGGTATTCTACAAGAATTGCCTATAGGGGTCGAAGGTAAAACCGTTAGTCTGGATGTGGAAGTGGTTGATGCCCCTCTAGACTACAACCTTCTTTTGGGTCGAAGTTGGTCATATGCTATGACAGCTGTCGTTTCATCGGTCTTCAGAATAATTAAGTTTCCACATAACGGTAAGATCATGACTATTGATCAGCTGACATACTTTTCATCCGATCCAGCCTCTTCAGAGAGTATTCAACATGTTGGTAAAACGACAATCCCTTATAGGGACATTGGTGTAGGTTTAGTTAAGGATTCCGGTTTACTGGGAACTTTTCCTCTCCCTCCACTCAACGTAGACCCTTCGTTTGCAACGATTCATATGATCACGTCAGAAAACATTATTTATGATGATCTTTGGTATGTTCCATCTGACTCTGAGCTAGACTCACTCGGTGATGTTATGCCGTTGAGTCCGTATGAGATTGCTTATGAAGCTCTTATGTCTTTTACCGATTTTCATTCAACCGAAACCAACCAAATGAATGTGGTCAGTGAAGAGTCACTTTTCACCTCACCCTTAGAACGGATAACGTTTCCCGAAGAGGTGTCATCTGACGAACAACTTCGCGAAATCCTAAGTGTAGATGATCTACCATGGGAAGATCTCCATCACAGATCTTCGTTTTTACCTAAGGGCGATGAATTTGAAAATGATTTTTCATCTATCTTTACCGCTGAATATGTCAAAGACGCTCAGGATCCAACGAAACATTCTGATTCAGAGCTGAATTTAGGGAATATTTCTCGTACTATTCCCATTGATATTTCAGTGAAGTCCGGAATCGAGGAGAACATTCATATAGGTGCCGCATGTACTGAAGAAGAAATCCAAACTTACAAGGCCCTATTCCAAGAATTCCGCGACGTGTTTGCCTGGTCTTACGAGGAAATGCCAGGAATTGATCCTGCCATTGTTGTTCATGAAATCAAAACCTACCCGGATGCTAAACCCATTCGGCAACAGTTGCGTCAGATTCACCCTCGAAAAGCGGCTGCAATCAAAGCAGAAGTCGAAAAGCTGTTGAAAGCAGGTTTCATTTATCCGATCCCGTTAACGGATTGGGTATCGAATATTGTTCCCGTCAATAAAAAACAAGGAACAATAAGAATCTGTATCGACTATAGGGATATAAATCGAGCTTGTCCAAAAGACAACTATCCTACGCCTTATATCGATCAAATAATTGATGATTGTGCCGGAAGTGAGATGTTTTCCTTCATGGATGGTTTCTCAGGCTATAATCAAATCAATATTCTACCTGCCGATCAACCAAAAACGGCATTCATTTGTCCATGGGGGACATTTGCTTATTGCAAGTTACCTTTTGGGCTTAAGAACGCCGGCGCTACTTTTCAACGGGCGATGTCTTATGCATTTCATGACATCAAGCACATTGTGCAACCCTATCTCGATGATTTGCCTGCTCATTCTTTACGTCGAGCTGACCACCTTGTCCACCTACGAGCAATCTTTATGAGGTGTAGGCATTATCGAATTCGGTTGAATCCCCACAAGTGTGTTTTCTGTATAGAAACAGGTCGATTGCTGGGATTTGTTGTTTCAAAAGCCGGCATTCGCGTCGATCCCTCGAAAGTCGAGGCTATCGTCAAATTGCCTCCTCCTTCGAGTTTGCGCCAACTCCAAAGTTTGCAAGGGAAAGCGAACTTTTTACGCCGATTCATCCCAAACTACGCCGAGGTCACTAAAGGTTTTACACGGTTGTTGAAACAGAACGCACAATTCTTTTGGGACGAGATTGCCCAACAATCTTTTGATGCACTGAAACACGCGTTGACCCATGCACCGTTATTGCATCCTCCCAACTACAACCAGGACTACTTCTTATACCTCGCAGCTTCGCATTCCACCATTGGAATGGTGTTAGTTCAAGAAGATGAATTCAAAGCAGAGCATGTGATATATTATCTTAGTAGAACCTTAAATCCCACTGAGTTAAAATATTCGCATGTGGAGAAATTGGCCCTGGCAGCCGTTCAAGCTGTCCAGCGTTTTCGTCACTACATTCTTCTTCGCAAAACTACGGTTATTTCGGATTGCAACCCTATGATTTATATATTGACAAAACAACTGCTAGGGGGCAAGTACTCTAAATGGATTGTTATCCTGCAAGAGTTCGACTTGGAGTTCGAGAAGTCCAAGTCTAAGAAATCTTTAGTTTTTGCGGAGTTGATGTGTGATTTCCCGAGTGCTGACACAGAGACTGTGGCAGAGGAGTCCATTGCCGACGAATCTTTGTTTCTTATTAGCACTTTAGATCCGTGGTATGGGGATATAATCATCTATCTCCAAACCCAAACCTTTCGGCCTGAAGCTTCCAAGGAAGACCGTCGAAAAATTCGGTTTCGATCCCAGCAATACAGAATTATCGGAGATACACTTTATCGCCGGGGGGCAGACTTAGTTTTTCGACGTTGTTTAACTCACGACGAGGCTGAGAGAGTTTTGAATGATTGTCACTCTGGAGCATGTGGCGGTCATATGTCTGGGTACGCCACAGCTCAGAAGGTGTTGCGCGCTGGCTATTTCTGGCCGTCTATGTTTAAAGATTGTATCCTTGCCGTCAGAACATGCCACAACTGTCAAGTGTTTGATCGAAAGATGCGCGCTCCACCTGCTCCTCTCCACCCTATAATTGCCGCTGGTCCATTCGCCAAATGGGGCATTGACTTTATTACTTGTAACCCTCACTCGGCCGGGGGGCATGCGTATATCATCCTCGCGGTTGATTATTTTACAAAATGGGCCGAGGCGATGCCTACATTCGACGCAAGCGGCAAGACAGCTGCACTTTTCGTATTCAATCATATCATAACTAGGTTTGGTGTCCCACAAGCAATCATTACTGACCATGGGAGCCATTTTCGAAACGTCATGATGACTGAGCTTACAAGCCAGCTTGGTTTGCGCCACGATAGCTCTACTCCTTATTATCCGCAAGCCAACGGTTTGGTTGAGTCAATCAACAAAGTTCTAGTCATCATGATTCGATGGATCATTGGTATCCATCGAACGAATTGGCATAACATGTTATTTTCGGCACTATGGGCATATCGAACTTCAGTGAAAAATTCAACAGGTTTCACCCCTTTCCAGCTAGTTTATGGCTTAGAAGCTGTGTTACCTATTGAATGCGAAATCCCATCACTTCAAATGGCTGTCGAATTACTTCCAGCTACTTCCGAAGAGGAGAAACGGTTATTATACTTGGCTAAATTAGATGAGACTCGACGTGACGCTACTTTAGCTATCGAGACTCACGCGAAACGAATGAAAGCTCAGTACGATAAAAATGTAACCCCTCGAAGTTTTTCGGAAGGAGACCTAGTACTATTATATGATCAAGCTAACGATAAGCTAGGTGCCGGAAAATTCGTTCCCATGTGGCATGGGCCCTACATTGTAAAGCGAAAGCTAGCAAAAGGGGCTTATGAGTTAGTTGATTTTGATGGGGACTCTTTGGGTAAACCCAGAAATGGACTTTACCTAAAGAGGTATTATGCTTAAAATGATGGGTATGGAGAAATTTTTAGATAGGTTAGATTTCCTTTCTAGCTAGCAAGTGTGTTAGTTTAGTCAGTGTGCTTAGCTTAGCGAGTGTGGTTTTTCGTCATTATTTTGGCTTATTTTGGTTTTACTCTTGATATTGTAGATGTCGACGCCTCTCCAAACATACATTGGATTTGCTGATGGTGCTTGTCATAATACACGGAATATCTCTTCCGCAGCTTGGGTTATCTATTCACCCTCTGACGAGTTAGTTTCTATGCATGGGGTAAGCCTCGGTCAAACAACGAATAAAATTGCAGAATACAGTGCAGTGGTTGAATTATTATCCGAATCTATTTCATTTGGAATTCGACGTTTGATAGTGAGGTTAGATTCTGAACTTGTTGTATTACAGCTTAATAGAGTTTATGCCATTAGAAATCCTGTGTTATGAAGGTTGTTTTTGAGAGTGCGTCTCTTGGAACGTGAATTTGATTACATTGAATATCAACATATTCCAAGGTCCCTGAATACATTAGCAGATGCAATTGCTTCTCGAGTGTTGGACAGACATTTATAATACTCATGAAGTAAATTTAAAAACATTTCATCATACATGTTAAACAAGATAAGCCGGTAATAGTGATATATATAGGTAGAAGTGTGTCAAAAATATATACATCGTCTTCGATCATAGGTTGAAAACACCTTATGATCGGCAAAATGATAGTACAAAAAGTCAAAAATGTCACATGTGACTACAAAAGTGACTAGTCAATCACTGGTGGTGCTCTCTGTACGACACCACTGCGCGGGCTACCTTACGTAAAAATCTCCTAAACGGTCCAGGGACCGCGACTACGAAGCGCTGAAGCCTGATAGGAATGTCGTCCATAGTAGTCTCAGGTATATCTGCCGTGAGACGCTCTAGATCATGCTCCAACTCAGCTAGTACTTCTGCTGTCGCATCCTGTGGGACCGGTACCGGTGCAGCTGGATGTAGTCTATCATAAGGCCGGAGGTTGGCTGGACGCTGTGGTCCAACATCTGCATTTTGAAAAAGTTTTACTATTAGTTTTGAGACGATATATATAAAAAATACAAAAAATACATAACTAGAAAACTTGTGAAAATAAAAGTACCTCTGTCGTCCCATTGTTCTCCCTGTGGAAGAACCATGTCCGGATCACCTCTGAAATCCATTCCGGCATACGGAAAGTCCTGTATCACAAAAAGCTGGCCCTCTAACCAGTCAAAATAACTATCTGAGAATCGAACTACTGTCGTGCCCTCGTCAGGATGCCGGGCCATCACCGCAACCCATCGTATCAGCTTTGGCTGCCGAGGACCCAAGATATCAACAGTGAGTTGCTGAGGGATCAACATTGGAATTCTCTCCAAGGCAAAGCTCACGACTATAGGCCCATATCCAAAAGTCTTTAGTCGTCCGTTCTTTGCCTTGGTCAGTTGGCTCTTCATATGAGCCGACACAGCTTCACACCAGTTGAAAATGGTGCCTTGGTAACAGTCAATTGCCATCCGCATTTGGGATCCGGAAGCAATGTGTAAAGCGGCCGCGCCGCAAATTCTGGTAACCGTGAATGCTATGACTTTGAGTTCCGGTAAAGTGATGTGTTTTATCTCTATGCCTTTTGAATGGTGAGCCCCACGTGTGCACCAATCCTCGCGGAGACTATCAAGGGATTGGCCACCCGGCCTAGTCCCCGCAAGACTGAGTTGCTCACCTCTGTTTGGCAAGCCAGTGAGAAAGTATACATCCGAGGGCTCTATCTCGAGCTGGTGCCCTCCTATGTAAAAGCATTGTTCTTGAACGTTCCATCGCTCAACCAGCCATTCCAAGAATCTTACCTGGCCCCTCATGCCCGGTATGGTCCAATATTTGTATAATCCGCATGCTCTTAGGGCATCCAGGGAAGGTTGATGATTTATTGCAGCTTCATCTTCCTCTACATGCTCTCTTTCTCTCCAGTCTAACATGATTAATGCCCTGCATATCAAAAATAGCAATTAGAAATTGATTTGGGAATTTTTGGTGGTTTTTTGAGAGAGTTGGGGTTTTGAAATGCGCGTTTCTCGGAAGACGCACCCGGCTTTGTAGCACAGGGCGCCCGGACGCAGCTGGCCTGAAGGCGGGTTGCGTCTTCCGACCGTTTTCCCGTATGAGAAAAAGTCGGGGGACGCAGGTCACCCGAGGTGCACCTGCGTCCGCCGAGAGGCGCATTCCAAAACCAAAACCCCCCCAAAAAATAAAACTAAGACCTAAAAATTGATTCTAAACAGATAGAAATGCAGAGTAGGATGTGTAAAATACCTGGATGAGACGGCGTTCGATTCCGACGGTCAGATTTTCCGCAGCGACCATGGGAAGTTTCTTGTCAAAAGCTCCTTTTTCAACCTCAACAGTGAAACGGTAAAAATGACATGGTAAAAGGTCTTTTTATAGGTTTTTTGGATGAATTAGTTCATTTTTTACCATGAAAAGATGTTTTTGAATGTATTTTTTCCTATTTTAAACAGGTATGAGTAATGTGTTGCTTTTGTGCAGGACAAAGGGATTTCGAGGGAAATTGTAATTTTTCACAAACAAAAATATCAGAGTCATCTTTTAAGCCCTTTTCTGACTCCTAAAATATGAAAAGATCGCCGAGCGTTTCTTTTACACTCGTTAAAACAGAATTAAAAGACGGTCCCCTTTTTAGCTTTTTTCTGACCGTAAAATTAGGAAAAGATTGCCGGGTTTTTGTCGTTTCAAACTCGATAAGGAAATAAAACGACGTGTCCTTGATCGCTTTTTACTTTTCAGGTCAACGACACTATTATGAAAGTACTCCTTGGTCGCAAGATCAAGCGGTTCCCCCAGGTATTATTTTATACTTTTTCGGGCTTGAGGGACACAAATATACGAAAAAGTTCAACGTGGAGTCTCCTTTAGTTTTTCAGACTCTCTAAAATTGAAAAACGTCGAGTTTCTCCTATACTGGGCTCGTTAAACTTTTACAGTAGAGGACCTGTTCAATTACAAACAGGAACGAACCACTCCTTCCTAGGGTTCGAATTTAAACTAAGTTGGACTCGTCCGAAGGATGAGCTTATAATCAAGCATATGTTATCCTCCTCAAGCTTGTTAAAAATAAAGAGGTACTTGCCAGAAATGGTGGGGGAAAAGAGAGAAGAATGAACCTGTTCGTCACCTTTTGTCTCAAAAGAAACTTTATTACCGCTCTTGAACACGACACTTTTTATTCACCTAGGTTGGGAAATCTTTTACCTCACAGTTGACCAAACCACTTTGAAAGTCTTTAACCGGGTTCCGGGGATTAACTTTGAATTATTCGTCACCAAGCCATCTGTTGTGTCGTTATGTGTTCAAGAGGTCTGCAAGAAAAACTTTCATCTGCAAAATACTTGTCATCCATTTGACCATCCCTGAGTCAGTCCTTACAGCAACATTTCTTCAACTTGAACAATGATTTCGTGTTGTGGGCTTGCCTGCAACGGGTCGCTTTCTATCGACATCGACACATTATCTAGAAAGATGACTTAGGAATCGACAGTACCTTGAAGTCTGCATGCATCAATGGCAGGTTTCTCGCCTTTGACGTCAGTTTACATCATTGACTTTCGATCAAAGGATTCCGTGAAGTGTTCGACATCAAAACATCTATTCACATTTCACGGGTTGTGCTTGGTACTTTGAGAACCATTGACATTACTGGTGGTCTCTCTCATGCTTGTTAATAGTTTACATCATCGACTGGTAATCAAGTGGTTTCTAACATGTTCGACATCGAATCATTTAATCACATGGCTATAATCGTACCAATTCGGGAAGTAGAAGTGAAGACCCTGGATCTAGTTTCTACCATCCAGGCTGCGAGGAGTTTTGTATTCATTATCTATGTAGACTAATCATAAACAGATGGCTGCGTCCATACTGTGTCTACAAAAGTCTATAAAAATGATGTACTGCAAGATCATTCCTGTATCAGAATAGTTAGTCCATTAGTTAAAGTTTTGAATCTGAGTATGGGAATGCCTACCTCAGTGATGATATAATCTTATCCATGTATTTTGTGTTGAAAATTGCAGGTTCCAACCAGGCCATCCACAAGACAATCCTTGAAATGATAAAGCGCTTCACCCTTCCTAGAATTACAAAACCCTACTCTATTCCAGGCTTCGCACTTTAGGGGGCAATCTGTTACACTAAAAAATGTCACCTTGACTACTTATAGTTAGTATGGCTCAAATCAACAGTCATGCTACCCTCTTAGGCAAGTCTCATGCCTCTGTTATCCATCTCAAACTCAAAGAAGAGAGAAAGTCTTGTAAAAACTATGTTTATCTCTGGGGTCGCAGGTTCTCTCTAGCCTTACCTGCGGGGACGCTGACCATGTTCACAAAATCTGTGTCCATGGACGCTCTGTATATTAAGGGACAGGTGCGTCCCTCTGTAAAAGGCAAAATGCGCGAGTTTTATCTTGAAAAAGTTACTTGTGGTTACTTCTAGAACATTCTAGAGGTCGGTTTGATGAAATGGATGCGCCTCCAGTTGGTTCATGTACCTCTATTAAGGGGGAACTTATCCCATCAATAAGGGAGCTATCCCACCCATAGAGGGGGATGATCCCATTGATAGTGGACCTGAATAACCTCTTTACAGCACTATAAATAAAGACATTGAGCCAGAGGGAGAAGAGGTTGGAGCTATACATTTTCTTTGGGTAAATGCTGCAGGATTTAGGTCTTCCATTAGAGCCTTTGTGAGGAGAGATTGTCTTTACTTGATTCTACTTGGAAGAGGGTGAGCTTTGTCAAAGTAGAGGAAAACCCTTGATGGACCCTAGGAGGAACTTGCACAACACCAAGGCCAGGTTGTAAGAGTTTCTTTGTTTCGTTATTAATACAAACTGGTTTATTTTTCTCAATAGCTTGTGTTAATGAGTTATTTCATGTGTTCCTTGGTCTGCATGTTGAATATATGTTTTATTATATGAAATGCAAGTGCTTGGTAATTGTTTGATTGTTTGTGGTTGCAGGAATTGACTTGAAGGAGGAGCTCATCCGGATCGTCAAGAACAGACTTCAACAACAGTGTTTTGGAATAAGGTAAGCCTAAACACTTGTAGTTTTCATGTTGTAAAAGGTGTATTTAGAGAAAGATCACTCCATTTTGTCTTGTTTGTCATTAGAACGTCTTAGACTTCTAGGAAGGTCAGTCGTGTCCGCACCACAAATTCCGTGTGACACCGAGTTATCTTTGTCGTTAAACTCGTTAAAACTTAATAGCAACAAACTTGTCCATAGCAGACAAGAACGAGTTTCACTATCGCTAGGCTCGTTAAAACATAGCGATGGGTTTTCTCGAAGGGAAAATTATAGAACAAGCATATGTTATCCTCCTCAATCTTGACAAAAATAAAGAGGTACTGGTCAGCAATGACTGGGGAAAAATTGGGAAGAAAACTTGAAGAAACGTTGTTGGTAGCAAGTCGCTCTTGAACATGACACTTTCACTCTGCATCCAAGTCGGGTTGGGTTGTTTCATTCACCGGTCACATCACCATGGTCCCATCACACCATCCACATTTGGGGTTAATGCTACCAATCCATCACGTCAGTTTCACCGATATGTTCAAAAGAAGTCATTCAGAGAATTCACCTGTGTCTCACCCGCTACAATATATTTACACTCCATTGTTTCATGATCGCCACCCTGAACCTTATGTCATCAGATCGCTTTCAGCTCCGTTAAAATAATTTGCTCCATTCCATGTCATTGATGTGGGATTCATTAAGGCCCTCCTATGACGGATCGCTTCTTGTCGACATCAGCTCATTATCCAAGAAGTCGATATAGGAACACCCCGTTCAGTACTTTGAAGCTTGCATGCCTCAATGGCAAGTTTATCACTTCCGGCGACAGGTTTACATCAATGGACTTCGACCAAAAGATTTTGCATGGTGTTCGACACCAAGTCCTTTATTCACACCACGTGAATTGTACTGCAGTACCTTGAGGGTCATTATCATTATCGGTGATTCCTCTCGCGCCTGTTAACAACTTACATCATTGGCTAGTAATCAGGAGATGTCTTTCCATGTTCGACTCCAGAACATCTCTCACATGGATAGACTTGTACTTCGAGTGAAGATCGAACGAGATTGAAGACCCCGGATCTAGTTTCATCCATCTGGGCTGTGATATATATTCAGGGAAATAAAGACATCAAATGTACATTATTGTTGCACAGATAATCTTCTAATCAAAGGGATGATGACTCTACCAGAATCATCAGTATACACTCAGACGATTGTCTGTCCTATGTACATGAAAATGAATTTATAAAGCTGAGCATAGGAATGCCCGCCTCAGCTAGATCATGAAAATATTATGAAGATAATGTATTGTATTGTATCTTATTACAGGTCTCCTCCCAGCTTGAAAGAACTTCGGATCCTCATAATAAAGCATTTCACCCGACATCAAAAGATTAACAACCTCATGCTTTAGGGGGCAACTGTTATAGAAATTTTTGGGCACTGCAACCCCAAGCATGAAATGTCCATAAACCAAGGGCTCCTAAGTCCCTAAAAGTGTTGTTCTAACCCCTAAAGGAACAAGGTCAACTGATTACAGCTTCTCCCAGAAGTTCTCCATGAAAAACTGCTCAAAACTGGTCAAAACAAGATCATTTCAGCTGCTCCATAGGCAAAGTGCATTTCATCTCACCTAAGTACACTCTATGGGTGCGTTGCATTTCAAAAATCCCTTCTATGGGGTGCGATGGGTGAGAAATGACAAATGGCAGTGTCAACCTACGAGGTGGAGAGGCATAGAATCTTCCAGAAACTTCTCCTCTGACACTTGCCTCTCTGAATTCGACCAAGGATGAGTAAGAGATCATCAATATCCAAGTGGAAGCAAGAACTATTAGAGGGAAGACACTAATCAAATCACAAGCTGACTCATCTCCCTTACAGATATCTATATATGGATCCCTCATCCCAGAGATCCAGAGGCTGGAATTTTGCATATTGTAAGGAATTGTTGTTGGTTTCTTGGGACAACATCATAGTGTTGGGTGATCTATGCTTTGTATGAGGTGAAGAAGGGCTTACTTGCTGAGAGGATGATGCTGGGTCAGAACAACTGGTTGTAACTCCCTTGGCTCTTTCTTGTTTATCAATAAAATCTATTCAAGTTTTCCTCCATACTCTTGTGTCATTTATGTTTTATGCATTTGTATGGTCAATTTGCATCTGATCCTAGATTGTTTATGATTATAGATCCATGTTCTTGTATAGTTTTATGCTACTGTGATCCTACATGTACTATGTGAAGCTGGGCATACGAGGAAGCAAGTAGCGAAAGACTATCAAGAGTGAGAGGAATCAAACTAGGAGATTAGCGCAAGACAGAGGTTGGTCTTCTTTGTTCTTCTCTCATCTATATTTCATAAAGGAAAAACGAAAGTAGCTTTACTTTGTTTGATTCTAAGGTAGCTACCACACCTTAGTGGGATAAGCAGTTCTGTGTAGACACTTTTCGCTGTAACAATACTGGCAAACCAATGGTAAATCCCATAAGGGACAATGTAGCCATATATGGAGCACCAATATTTCCAAATGGAGGAAAAGGACTAGGATTCCCATCAAAAGGAATTCCTTGATTGGTGGAATCTATATTTGTTGCCATATGTTTCAACCTAATATCAACTAAAGAGCGAGTGTGGAGGATGTTATCCGCAGTCAATTAATTTTTACGACATTGGAACACAACTTTGCTTTTTCATTTTTAAAGAGTCGAGAAAAAACAAAAGATGACTGTAGTTGCTTTCGATGTTTAATGAGACTGAAAGGACAAGTGCTCAGATGATCATTTTACTTTTAAAGAGTCGAAAAGGAATGAAAGTGACTGCTTTGGAGATTCCAGACAAGAGGGTTTACTAGAAAAATCGCAAAACTGCAATATACACCTTGGTGATAAATGAAAGAGAAATTACCAAGGATTTAATGTATGACAGTCAATATTCCCAAATGTTGTGTTTAGTGCATTGCAATCAGTAAGGTGGCAGACTCGGCTTCCTAGGGATAAAGGATTTCAACCTATTTGGGTCTCCCACTATATACGCGATGGTACAGGGAGCACAAGTCCGTACTAGCACTTTTCAGATCAAAGAGGAGGAATCACCCAAGCTTCAGTGAAAACGACAGCCACTAGGTTTAAAGACACCGAAACATGTCTCTAGCCTAGACCTCTAGATGTTTTCGTTAAGTTCCAAAGCATTTTTAGATTAATTCAGATAAATTTTAAGTTGATCTTCTTTAAAATTTTCCTTTTAAGGTTCACCACATGATGTATGTTCGCAATTCCTAAAATGAAACTATCATGATAAACAAACTTTTGATTTAGTTTGAATGATGAAAACCTTAGCTACTAAAGGATAGAGCAATCAGATCTTTGACAAAGAGCAAAGAGCACATCTAATGCAATTTCCCTAGCTATTCCTATCAAGCATTCACAAACCTTAATATGCACAATGCAAAATGCATGTATTTGTTTTCAGTTTCTCTTAATGTGAATGATGCAATAAGAAAAACAAATGCAAAAATGATTCAAAATTCTTTTCATACAAAAATGATGATTGCGACAATTTCTTTCAAAGATAAAGGAAGACTTGTATGACACTTTCAATTTTGAAGAAATGAAGCTTTTCAACACTTTGAATGAAAATTAAATCAAATGCATAAAAATAGATTGATTAATTATCCATGAAGGAGGACTTTACAACACTTCACTTTTCGACGAAAATAATGACTTTACGACACTTTTCAATTTGACATGACAATCTATAAAAACTACTTTTCGAAAATAGATTTCAAATGATAAAAAAAAACCACAAAAACATTCAACAATCCAGTCTATGTGAGGCCAAACTAAGGAAATGGGAGGCTAATTTCAGAAATGAGACATCATTTATATCCACCAAGCAATCCAAAATATAATGAAAATTGACAAAAACTTCAACTCCTAGATGGGAAACTGATCTTCAAGAGATCATCGCACCCTAAAGGGGGACCAAGTGCGATGCATATCATTTTGTCCATGCGGGAACTGCAATGCATAGTAGGCCACAGTTAAGGACAATCCAATGATTACAGGGAGCATTTCTGAAGTTGTTTTTGGCTCAAAGTTAATTCAATTTTTTTAGTGGATTAAGCTTGACTTCAATGAACAAAAGCAAGTAAAGTGTAGTGGAATGTTTTAAGAGGCTACTAAGCTACCAAAAAGGGCATTCATTCCCTAGTGGAGTCACCAATTTGTTTTTAGGAAAATTAGTATTTCTAAGAAATGCTAATCCTCTAGGTTTGATAGCTAACCTAGAAACAACAATTAAAACAATTCACTATTTTTCCTATGAATGACAGATAAGAGAAAGATTATAAGGAGCCAACCTGTAACTTCCACTTGATTCCTCATTTGATCTCTCTCTCCTTTAGCCGATCTCGTTGCTCCTCCCCGTACTTAACATGCTTGGAGAGTACCTACACAATTACAGAAACATAAACCCGTCAAAGCATAATGATCCATAATTCATAAACATCACATAATCGAAAGTATGATAAACATATGAATGCATTGATAGATTACACAAACATAAGGGAAAAATCTTGAAAAGCTTTATTAATAGAAAGAAGGATTACAACCCATAAGCTCGATCTAGTGCCATCCTCCCAGCTTCAAACCTTCTTCACCTCATGAATCACCAAGAAATTCTAACATTACCACAATATTTTGCCTCAATACTAAAACCATCAGCACTTCCTTACCACTCAGAATTATTCAGCCTTTAGATCCCTTGGATGAGTGATCCATTTATAGATGAGTGAAAGAGGTTGGGTCATCAATGATGATGATGAATTCCTTTCTATTTTTAGGAATTGGTTCCATGAAAGAGGGGAATAGGAGGTGGATGTTTCCTAATTCCTTTAGTCATCCTTGGGCAAACTCAGAGGGGAAGGTGGCATTGGAGAAGCTTCTAGAGGTTTCCATTAGTAACTAATTCTTCAAACTCTCTTGGAATTTTGCCCAAGCTCGACCATCACACCCTAAAGAGGGTCTAAGTGCGATGCATAACACTTACATAGTGTGGCACCTGCAATGTATAACACCCTAACACAGGGCTTCCGACAATGATTTCTTTAGAGGCACTTTTTGGAGTAATTTTGTGATGGAACTTTTGGGGAATGAGGCATTCAGAGGACTAAGTTTCTTTAGGGTATAAAAAAACTATATTAGGGGTTGATAAACCCTAATAAAATTCACATGTGAGTTGGGGTTGATGTGCCCAAATAAGTCTGTAACACTAGGACATCGTTGTTGTCATCTGTTGAGATGGAAGACTACCTTATGCACGGTACCAAACTTGAAGTACAAATATCACATCACTGGGTTAAGGGACAATACTTCATTGAGTATTTCTTTCTTCAGTTCAGTTAGAGCAAACATTATCACCAAGTCTCCTCCTTGCTTGGCCATCTATAGTTCCTTCGTCATTCACTTATTCTTAGCTATCAGAAAGCAAACAATTGAGCTAGTGGCTTCGACATACACACTAGTTGCATCAGCCAAGGCTGCTAAATGTTTGCGCACATCAGTCACAATCACTCATTCCTAAACTTGCGCAGGAGATGTATGATCCTCACGAGTTGACACTGTATGAGACTGCACAACTCTATGTTGAGATTCGTCGAATGAGATGTTGTGCATCTATCCTTCCTACTGATCACCAAGGATATCAGTACCTCCTTGGTCACTTGAGACTTGCTCATCGTCTGGATGTGGTGAATCAGGTGGGTCAACCTCTTAGTGATGAGGCATAAGGTTGGTGTCCTGTTCCAACTCTTACTATTCCATGTCTACATCCAACTATTGAAGTGCTTGTTCTATCTCATGAGCGATGTCTTACTCCTATGATGGTTTGCCTTGTTTCCCTGATGCCTACTATTTTGATGAATCAACTACTTGTATGGGCACTATTTCATATATTTGCACATGTTGTGCCCCCTTCAGTATCTATTGCTGCTATGATTCCCTCTCCTGTTTGTGCAAATCTTGTTCCTTTCAGAGTTGCTCCCTCATCTCATGCAACTCCTTCTCCGCTTATTCCATTCTTCTCTTTTCCCTCTACCTCTACGCAATTCGCATGTCGCTCTGATGCCTCTTTACCTCTATAGCCATAGCATCTTTCTCTACAAATGGATATGCTTGGAACTTGTGCCTTTGCTCCTCCTCCATGTAATCGACAATCTTCCTCTTGCCCTTGTCACACACTAGTATGATTGCCTCTGCTACTACTGCTGGTGTTGGTGCTGGTGTTCTCCGAGATGCTGCTTCATGTTGCTTCGCTAATCACTCTAGAGCGAAGCTGACCTGTTCATTGGGTCTGGAGAAACTGTAGCAATATCTCCATGGGTCCACCTTGGCCTAATGAAATTCCTCGTGGATCCAATTGAACTGAACTCTCGTGCAGTGATCCTTCACAATACAATGTGTGCCATACAGATTGTAACTTCAGAGGTCAAATGGGTACTTCTTCATCTATTTTTCTTTGACATCTGCTTGCTTGATACTCTGGATCTCATGTAACCCAATCGACAATGGAAGAGCGGGCCAAGGTGCCTTCTGCTTCCGGTGCAGTCTAGTTTTCAATCCTTCTGAGATTGTATAAGCTACTTCCTGCATGAAAAGTATGTCCAAGGAAAACTTTGGTAGAACATGCAGAGGCTTCTCTGTGCTGAACAATCGGATGAAGGTGTCGGACGGTGAGGCATACCAATTAGCAATGTCTAACAATGCCTCCATTGCTTCCTTTCATATGTAGGGTGAATTTTTTTCAAATATCATCTTGTAAACTGGGATGACAAAATGATCAGATAGTCATGTGATTACTCTTCTGAAGCTTCATTCAGACAAAAACTTGAAATATGTGTTTATAGCAGTCTCCACCAGTGACCATGCCCACTCCAAGCCCCGGAACTCCTGCCGGGCACATATTACATCTAGGATGTAGGCAGACATGTAAATCTATGCATGAATACGTCTTGGTGACTATCGAGCCTTCGATACTTGTTCCTTTAGCTAATGACACAACATGTTGAACTAGTTACATGGTTTTCCTTCTCTAGCTAGTTGGTCAAGTGTGATCACCCAACTCTTTGGGAAGGTTTCCATGCTTTATTGGCCATACAGTCAACATGCAAATATGACCAAGTATAGATACGCCTTCTACAGTATCTTTGTCTTGTATATCTGGTTGGGTGTCAACCTAAATCGAGTCGTCTCCTTTACCCAGTTCTTCAAAATGTCTCTGGAGTTAGCACTGTTGTTAGGTAAGTTGGAGGGAATCTTTATGATAGTCCTAGGCTCTGACATCTGATACATCTCATCATAGTCTCGTGCCTAAAAGGTTTCAATCTTCATCCCACTGACAGTCCTCAAGGTCATCATCTCGAGACCAGTGTGAGAGATGATCCAGTGTATCATGTCCCCGCATGGGAATGTAGGGTATCTGCTTGCAATTTGGTACAAGCTGAACTTGTGAATGTTTACATACACCTGATGATCTTCAAGGTCCCCCTCAAAAGTACCTGAAAATGCTTCATTGACCTCTTTCCACTTGAGTTTGATGTCCCTATCTAGAAACATGGTATCTTCATAGATAGGTATACTAGAGGACACTCGCTCAACTGCTACTCCACCTGCCTTTCTGTCAATGTCTTGTGATCCTGCTCTCTTGGAATCCATTAATCCAGTACTGCAAAGAGGTAGATGAACACTTGAAATATCTGGAGATGAGTAACATGCATGGAAAGAAATCTGTCAGCAAAAACTAAAGAAAATTTGGGAAATGATGTAGCACATACCAAGGAATCTGATAGGAAAGATTCCCAATTTCTTCTGGGAGCCTGGGTGACGGGCTTCCTAAACTACAAAAAAGGTAGTCTAGGCTACCTGGGAGGCAAGACTACTTTCTGGATCTGTGCAATATGCAATATAGACTGGATTTTGGCTACTAGGATTGTGTAATGCGCAATTCCATCTAGGAGTGACTGCAGGCTCAGGGACTGCATTACACAATTTTCTAGGCTAGCAGTCACTGTCCCTTAGAAATACACAAAACAGTCTTGGAGGATAGTTCCTAGGAATAAATGAACATTTCTGGAGAGGAAGGCAAAGCTTTCCTTCCACAGATTGTACAATGTTGTCTCAGTGAAGGTAGAGTCTGGGCCAAGGTTGGCGAGACTCACCGACGGGCAACTGAAAGAAAATATGAAATTCAATGAATGGTGACACTAAGTGAAAGCATAAGTGATTGACAGTGCATGCAAACATGAATGAAAGGTTCATTAAACAAATCAACATGCATGTGGGTGAAGCGAGTCTCCGAATTGGCTACCCAGGAGATTTGTGCAATTTTTGGGCAGAGCAGTTGACTAATGCCCAAATTTGCACAAATTCTCGGCTAAGCATCCCTGCTGGGGAAAATTGCACAATTTCACTATGAGGGTTGACTGTCAGAATTGCACAATTTTGGAGCCCAGTAGGCTACCAGACAATATTGCGCAATTTCTGGAGGGAAGGATGGTTTTCCTCCAGATTTGTGTAATTTATTGGGGGAGCTGCACAACCTACAACTGGACCATGTCTGGATGAACAACCTATGAGGGAAATGCATCAAGTTATGATCGACAGGTTGCCTTTGTGTAGGAAAAAAATTGAAGCTTGTGTACTTGGTGAAGTAAGACAAGGTGTTGTGAAAAGTTGGTAGGGAGGCTCTAAAAATAAGCTGAGGAAAAATTTTGGAGGGTGGTTATAGCCGCTACAACACTTGGCAACACAATGGTAGAACTCCAACTCTCTAAATGGACCTTGTTCATGAAAATAAAGTCTAACACCTCCAGAAGTATTGTTCAGTTCTCAGATCATCTTGGTTTCACACTAGCTTGATTGTAAGGTGTAGCATTTTCCAAGCTCTTGGTCGATTAACACACATTCCAAACCAAGGTAACACAATTGTTTTCGATTAGGGTTGAGGGGTATATTGGTGCGCAAGTAGTATAGTCGTCAGAGTCTTAGCTTCATCTTTGCTGTTGCTCCACTACCATCAGGCATGGACAATACCACGATGGAGTCACATAAGAACACAAGCATGGCTCCGCTGCCAGCAAGCCTAGTCAGTACCCCAGTGGAGTTACTTGCATCACCTCTCTGCGTTGGAAGCCTTTCTCTTCTTTTTCCTTATTCATTTTTCATTTTCTTACTTTTCATTTTTTAATTTTTCATTTTCTCAACTGTGCATAACACTTATTCATTTCAGAAGCGGAAGAGGGATCCCGACTTATTGAGAGAAGAAGGAGTTGTTCCAGCAGAGAAGTATTGTATTATACCTTTGACATGCTTGTTAAGGTTTTGCCCCCTCACCTTACTCTACTTGAATGAGCTGACAAGGGTTAACCCAAAAACAACCAACTAGAGTAAGCGACACTAGTTAGCACACAAGTGTTTCATTTTCACCAAGGTTGACTTTGAAAAGTACGTATTTTCCTTCAACGTATCATGGACAGAAAGTAACAAGCTCTTCATATAGAGGCAAGATGACAGATAACCAAGTAGTGATAGATGTACAAGCCTTCTTATACTTTACCCAACTCATTTCAAGAGTCATACATGGTTTCATGCAAACTAACCTATGAACGAAACAAGGGAACTAAGAAACAACAAAACAAGGCAAGAGTAGAAGTAAAAGCAAAAGCAAAGCTAGTAAGCAAACAAGAAAGTAGACAAAGAAAAAAACAAAGTAAGTAAGCAAACAAACATGTAAGAAAATTGTCTGAAAGCAAACACTACACCTACTCCTAAGCTAACGATGCATGGGCCTAATCACGTGAAGTGATATTTCCAATGCAGCCACCATCGCATTGGTTGACCCATGTTGGTGAAGGCTTGGTCCGCGAGCAACCTAGTTGTACGAACTAGCAAGAAAGAAAGATATAACAATGAAGACAACCACACTTTAGGTTTCAAAGTGTCCATAGGACCTAAGTGAGTACAAGTGCATGACGAGCAGTCTGTAGACTTATCGGGAAACTGTGTGACACTGTGTGCAACTTTGAAGCATAAGAACCCTCTTGACTATGACATGCAAGCGAACAAAAGAAATAAATACAACTTGCGTCATGCATGCATGCTTGCAATGTAAGATTCCTCTAATGCATTAGCGATAGGATCACGTAGTTCAAGCGGAGGAAGTATGATCTGTGTGTGATATGGATCTTCAATGCATATAGATGAGTGATGACGAGCCTTGGGTGATTGAACAGTTTCCTGATCGAAAGTGAGACTAACCCCAAGAGAGTGAGGGCCTGACATAACCATCAGCTAGGGCTAAAGTGCCTCAATAGCCTTGGGTGTTTCAACTTCATCATCAAGCAGATCATCATAAACTGGTGGCTTTGAAAGATCAACTGCAATAGAGTCATGATTGTGATCAAATATGGTAGTAAATGGATCATGACTGCCACGATCAGGAAAGTCAATGAATTCATTGGCATCCTCATGATCAAATGAATCAAATAGATGGGTAGATGAAAAGAGAACAAACTCATCCTCTGTGTTTCCAGAAAAGACAGATGAAAGATCAAGTGGATTTTCAATGAATAAGCTATCCTCTCCATTGTCGAATGATCGAGAAACATTTGGTGTGTCCTGCGAGTGATCAACCATGGGTGCATATGTGAATGGAGATACACATGCAAAATCATGGATGGAAAGTTCACCAAAGATGTTAGGAAATAACGGAGGAGGCTCGAACGGAAGGGAGTCATCCTTTGCCAAATGTTGATGCTCAAGCTCCCACTCATACTTTTCATGAATGACAACGCATGTTGTTTGTGCAACAACAAATCTGTCAATGGCTTGATCCTTGTTCACAACATGTGTAGAGTTAAAAATGGAAGAACATAAGACAGTATCATCCGGAGGAACAACCGAATGCAAATACAGAGGTTGTGGAACAAAAGGCATATGACAACTCGATGGACTCACAACCAAATTTGCGCAAAAATTAAGCGAAGTGATGTTGGGAGGATGTGAAGGCTGAATAAGTGTGTGAGCATGATCCTCAACATCACTTAGCAGTGGTGGAGTTGTTTGATGAGGGGATGGTAGACAGTCACCCATGACAGTGACTGCATCCAGTTGAGATTGCGTAGCTCCCTCATTGAATAATGTCGAGCGAGGCTTGATTTCAAAATTATTCTTGGGACGAGAATATTTCTTAATGCAATACTCAAATCGGTCCTAAAGATAGAGAAATTTCATCTGGCTCCTCGAACCTTGAAACTGCAAGTCATGCAAGTGCTTCCAAAAATCCATATTCAATTCATGCAGAACCTTCAGTTTCTGTAGCAGTTTTTGGTCAAGATGGTCTAGATCAAAATAATAGAAAGTGTCTTCGATGAGATCATAGAAGTGCTCAAGTGAGTGCCAGCTGTCAGCCGGTAGGCTAGACAACCTTCGAAGTGGAGATTTGCGAAGTGTGTATGCAAGAAGTAAGATGGCATGTTTGTCAGAACACCCATATTCCTCATGAAGCATGGAAAGAAATCCATGTATGTAGTTAGGCCAGGCCACTTCGCCTTCACCATCATACGTGTAAGTGGACAAGTGATTGAAAAAATCCCTCGTGATGGTGACATCTTCATGATACGAAAAAAATCACAAAGGGTGAAGACTGCAAGAATCCATGAAACATATGCAAAGGTTAAAAATTGGATGAGAGGGCACAGCTTGTCATCTGGCCCTCCTTCTAGCACCAGAAATGTTGACGGTACTAGACCTGCCAACATGTCAGGAGATCTCCCTGGTAAGAAGTCCCAATTAGACCTCAGATCATTTGGTGTAGGAGTCCCAGCAGTGGGTCATATGGTAAATCCTTGATCGCGATATCGCACAGAGGAAACTAAAATAACTCTTTTGGTAGCAAGGGTGTGACAGCTGTAGTGAGTCAAGGAAGGTGCATCAGAGGATCCAACACATGGGGGTTGAGGTAAGTGCACCCCTTGGAAACCTGTAATAGTACTCAACTTGAAAGGGAACACACATTCAAAGATACATCACAACATGGAAGGCAAGTTAGTGAGCCATCTAAAGTTATGGTTGAACCAACAACACATTTCAAAAAGATTCATACATACTTACACTTAATAGTCCATGCATGCATGCATAAGAAAACCAATATATATATCATTTAGAGTAAACTAGATAGCATAGAATACAATACAACATATGCATGAAACATGTTGGCTCTTATTATATAAATAAGTGTAAGTTCGAGTCATACAATAAATCCATGTCCAACCGCTACTTCCAATAGTGGAACGTTATAGCCACATCCGCCTGCTCCTCCAAAGAGATGTACTAGCTTTATGTGATGAGCCCCAAAAATGGGTAACTTATTGCGCTCATTTGCCTAGTATTCTCCATAAATCCACCATTTTTCATATTTTATGCATGCTTTTGAGTATATTTATGTTAATTGGATGAATGAGAATAGTCACTTGACCATGAAGGCTAATACGTGTTTATTGCAGATTTTTGGACAACTTTTGGACCAAGGTCAAGCATTTATGAGCCATTGGACAACCAAATACGAGGGAACAAGACTGAGGATTCATAGGAAGGGTGTCTCCTGCACTCAATGGCCCTTCCTCAAGTTCTCCACCATCATCTTAGAGTTCAGCAGCCCACCAAAGTTGATTTCCAAGGGTAGCCGAGCAGCTTTTGTGAAGTGGCTGAGTACTTGCAGTTTTGAGCAGCCAAGCCCCTTGAATTAAGGAGGACTGTTGGATGTCCTCGTAGTGCATAAGTAGGAAGGCTTCCAACCTTCGTAGTTTACTTTTTTGAACATTTTGTATTTTGCACTTTAGTGCGACTCTGCCTTTTAGCTCATTTTGGAGCTTCTGCTGTAAAACATTTTTTTTGTGACATGGGTTTTTTCTGAGTAATGGAAATCAGTTTCAGTTCACATCAGCTCTGAGCTTCTTCTTAGGAGCCTATAGCTCTTAGGGTTGGGCCCAACCCAAGTGCCAGGTCTTCCTCTGTGTACTGTTATATTTTTTTGCTGTCTTCATAAAATAATTTCTGCTAGTAGATTAAAATATTGCTTGGTTACCTAGGTCATTTTTGATGATTAAAAAAGCTTTTCATGTTTCAGAGTGATTTGATAGGTTGGTAACAGAAAAGATCTTCAAAAAAGGCCATCAAGCAACCCTGGATCTCACCTCTCCCTCCTCAGGACCATGAGCTGAGACCAAGGTGTCCTTGCTGCCACAAAAACACTGTTCTTGCTTCTTCATGCAATTTCTAGTGTTAGTTTCTCAGTTGCAAAAGTTGATACCAGATGCAATTACATGCTTAGATCCATTCTTGCTTGGTTTTCATAGTTATTTTACATGATTTTCTACCAATGAATTTCTGTTCATCATGGTTGTTGGTTCCTAGGTCAAAGTAGGTTAGAATAGCTAAATATTTGGTCTGCATGGTCTTTGTTTGGTCATTTTCAAGAAATAGTGTGCAGAACACTTGTGATGCCTCCCTGACTACCCTTCCTCCATTAGTGCAACCTGCTCCATCCCCTAACTCAAATTCTTGCCCTTCGTTTGCCACATTTTCTCACTTTGACCTAATTTCCATATTTTTGTGCAACATTTATCTATCCATCCTTGAACAAATCCAACCATCCTCATCACTTCTCAGCTTCATTTTCCGAGTCCTAGACCCCTTGTCGGCCAGATAAATCATTCTTGTGGACAAGACCGATCTCCCTAGTATCAATTGATATCTACTGACAAGCAGAACAAGCAAATCTACCTTTCTCTAAATATTGCGATTTATAAATAAAAACCAAGAGGTGTTTTAGACCCTACCTTAAGTCCAACGCTAGTTTGTGGCAGCCACGCTTCGACCGTCCGAATGAGTTTCCTTTTAAGAAACTGCAAACACAAACAAGCACACATCAAATAGCACCTGCATAGCCAATATAATAAATCATATTCATCAGGTGATCAAGGAATCCATGAAATAAACCATAAGAGACAGCTTATTGAGAAAAATAAACTTGATTGTATTAACTTTAAGCAAAGAAGAACTTTACAACCTTGGTGCCTTGATGTTGTACAAGCTCCTCCCAGGGTCCAAGCAAGAATCTCCCCTACTTTGACATGCCTCACACTCTTCCCAATAAGATCAAAAGGTATGTAATATCTCCTCTCAAGCTCAATTAGGAAGTCTAAATTCCAACAACATTTACCCTCAAAAATATTCAGCTTTTAACCTCCTTAGTAACCAGCCCAGTGCCTCATTTTATAGTGCAGAGGAAGGAAGTTACAGGTCCACCTATGAAGGGATAGAGTCCTCCTTCAAAGGGATAAGCTCCTCACATCAAGGGGTTAGCTCCTTTAGTTATTGGATGCATGAACCTCAAAGGAGCGAACTTTCCACCTCAAGACTCCCTCTAGAAGCTTCCAAAAATAAACCAAAGTGAGTTTTTAAGAATATACTTGCGCCTTTTTGACTTTTATAGTGGTCCACACTCATTACACAGAAACAGAGCGGGCAGGTCCACTGGGGACATGACCAGTAGGTGTAGGACCACAGGTAATGCTAAGAGAAAGTGCGGAACTAGAGTTTTATAGATTTTTAAGGGCTTTCTCTCATTTTTCAAGGCTTGACATGAAGAGCTGAGGTTTAAGACTTGCATATGAGGAAAGTATGAGTGGTGATAGACTCACACTGACTGCAGAATGTCATGGTGACAATATTTTATGTAACAGATTTCTCCCTAAAATGTGAAGTCTGTAATAGATGAGGATAGTATTTTTCATCTAAGAAGAGTGAAGTACTTTATCATTTCGAGAATCATCCTGTGGAGAGCCTGGTTGGAACCTTTAAAAAAATTCAATACAAAATATATATATATGTGATCATATCATCACCGAGGTAGGCATTCCCATACTCAGACCAAAACTGACTATAAAACTAACTAAACTGCTCTGATATAGGAATGATCTTGTAATACATCACAAGTATAGACATATGTAGACACAGTATGGACGCAGCCATCTGTTTATGAATAATCCATTGTATAATGAATAACAAAATTCCTCACCGCCTGGATGGTGGAAACTAGATCCAGGGTCTTGATTTCTGCTTCCTGAACTAGTACAATTCTATCCATGTGAATCAATTTATCGAAGTCGAACATGGTAGAAACCACTTGATTACCAGTCAATGATGTAAACTGCTAACAAGTGTGAGAGAAACCACCAGTAATGTCAATGGCTCTCAAAGTACTCAGTATAATCCATGAAATGTGAATAGATGAGTTGATGTAGAACATGTCACGGAATCCTTTGATCGAAGGTCAATGATGCAACTTGTCATCGAAGGCGAGAAACTTGACATTGAGGCATGTAGATTCCAAGGTACTGACGATTTCTAGATCATCTTTCTAGATAATGAGCTGAAGTCGATAGAAATCGATTTGTCATGGACAAGCCCACAACACGAAATCATAGATCAAGTTTGAAGAAATATTTTTGCAAGGACTAACTCGGGGATGGTCAAGATAGATGACAGATATTTTGCAAATGAATGGTTTATTTGGACTGACCTCTTGAACACATAATGACCCTGCAGATGGTTTGGTGATAATTGACCCAACGCTAATACCTAGAAACCGACTAAAGACTTTCAATATGGTTTGATAACTGTTAGGCAAAGGATTTCCCAACCCAGGTGAACAAAAAGTATCATGTTCAAGAGTGGTTGAATGCTTTTCTAGGACACAAAGTATAACAAATAGGTTCATTTTTCTCTCTTTTCCCCCACCATTTCTGGCAAGTACCTCTTTATTTTTGACAAGCTTGAGGAGGATAACATTTGCTTGATTATAAGCTCATCCTTCGGATGAGTCCAACTTAGTTTAAAATTTAAACCCTAAGAAGGAGTGATCCGTTCCTGTTTTTAATTGAACAGGTCCTTTTTAGTTAAAGTTTAACGAGTCCAGTATAGGAGAAACTTGACGTTTTTCAATTTTAGGGAGTCAGAAGAAAAACCTAAGAAAACTCCATGGTTGTCCTTTTTCGTAAATTTGTGTCTCCCAAGCCCGAAAAAGTATAAAATAATACTTGAGAGAACCTCTTGACCATTACGATCAAGGATTACTTTTCATAATTAGTGTCTCTGATCCGAAAAAAGTAAAAATGTGATCAGCGACACATCATTTATAACCAATATCAAATTTGAAACGACAAAAATCCAGCAATCTTTTCATGTTTATGCAGTCAGAAAAGAGCTGTAAGTGGACCGTCCTTTTAATTCCATTTTAACGAGCTTAAAAAGAAAAACTCGACAATCTTTTCATGTTTTACGAGTTAGAAAAGAGCTTAAAGAGGAATCTAATATTTTTTGTTGAAAATGATCAATTTCTCCTAAAAAATCCAATATTCTGCAAAAAAACTCAAACATTACTCATACCTATTTAAAATAAATAAAAATGCATCAAAAATTTACCTCTTTAAAGTGAAAAATAAACAAATAAAAATTCATTTATTCAAAAAAGCTTATAAAAAGGGCTTTTGTAAATTCAATTGTACCGTTTGACTTTAGAGTGAGAAAAGAGAGCTTTTGGGTAAGAAACTTCTTGTGAAGATTGTAGAAATTCCATCCGTTGGAATCAAAAACTGTCACCTCCAAGTAATCCACATCACTTTATTCTTGCATTTCAACTGTTTGAATTTTGTTTTTAGGCTTTCATTTTGATTTTTTAGAGAAAAATTAATTCAAAAGACTGCTTGCGGGGGTCCGCATGCGTAACATGCGAAACCTGTAGACCTCGACTTTTTCCTACAAAGGAAAGAGTCAGGGGCCCACACCTTCTACTTAGGAAGAGTGCAGACCTACGCACTATCCCTAACTGGAGAGTGCGGACCCTGCGACATAGGTTTTACAACTTCAATTTTTTCAATTTCTGCCCAAAATCTTTGAATTAAAATGTTCTAATCCGCCTTTTCTTTCAATGTAGGATATACACAATGCTCATTTGGCAGGAATGGGAGCACGAAGATGTGGACCTTGCCGCAATTAATCATCAGCCCTCAATAGATGCATTGAGGGCATGCGGGCTATTTAAATTCTGGGCCATACCTGGCATGAGGGCCCAAGTAGACTTTTTGTAGTGGCTGGTGGACAGATGGAATATACAGGACTAGTGTTTCATTATTGGTGGCCACCAGCTCGAAATGGAGCTAGAGGACATTTACCTCTTGACTGGTTTTCCCAAGGGAGGTGAACGATTATCTCTATTCGGGACTAGGCTAGGTGGCCAGTCTGTCGATAGTCTCCGACTAGAGTTTTGTAATGACCAAACTAAGGAAAAAGGGATTGATATCAAAACTATATCCCATCCTGAACTCAAAGTGATTGCATTTACTGTCACAAGACTTTGCGGAAGTGCAGCACTGCATGTAGCTACCGGATCCCAAATTTGAATGGCAGTAGACTGTTATCGAGGCACCATCTTCAAATGGTGCAAAGTTGTGTTGGCGAATGTAAAAGGCCAACTGACTAGAGCAAAGAACAGACAAGTAAAAAACTTTGGATATGGTTTCTTAGTTGTGAGCTTTGGTCTAGAAAGGGTCTCGATGTTGGTCCCACAGCATATTTCCGTTGGAGCTGGACTTCCCTGAGAGCCTAAGCTAATGCGTTGGGTTGTAGTTATGGCCCTTCATCCTGAGGAGGGTTCAGAGGTTGTTCGATTTCCTCCTAAGTATTTTTGTTGATTGGAGAACCAACTTTTCACAATTCAGGATTTTCCTTATGCTGGGATGGATTATCGTGGTGACCCAGACATGACTCTTCCACCAAGAGAGCAGTGGGATGACTCAAGTAAAATCATTCTCAACATTTTCTAAGTTTTAATTTTAATTTTTATTTTAAATCGTCCAAAACTGATAGTAAAAAGTTTCAAATCTAGATGTGGGTCCACGGTGACTAGCCACTCTCTGGCCCTATGAGAGGAGACACCCAGCTGTAGCAGTACCGGCTCCAAAGGACGAATCTATAGAGACCCTGACCGAATTGAAAAACCATCTAGAGCGTTTGACAGCAGATATTTCAGAGACTAGCATAGATGACATTCCTCTTAGGTTACAGCGCTATTTGATTAGGGTCCCAGGACCTTTCAGGAGGTTCCTTTGTAGGGTGGCCCGAGCAGTGGTTTCTTATCGTGATCATCACCAGTGATAGGATGATCGCTTTTGTAGACTTGATACAACATTTTTTCTTTTTGTACTATCATTTTTGCCGACTATAAGGTGTTTTTCAACCTATGATCAAAGACAATGTATATTTGACACACTTCTATGCTATGCTATATCACTATTACTAGCTATCTTGTAAAACATGTTATGGAATATTTTTAAATTTACTGTTTGATTATTGCAAATGTCTACTTAACATTCGAGAAGCAATTGCATCTGCTAATGTATTTAAATATCTTGGAATATGCTGATATTCAATGTAGTCAAATTCACGTTCCAAGAGACGAACTCTCAAAAATAATCTTAACAACACTGGATTTCTAATGACATAAACTCTATTAAGCTGCAATACAATGAGTTCAGAATCTAACCTCACAATCAAACTCTGAATCCCAAATGAGATGGATTCAGATAATAACTCAATCACTGCACTATACTCTACAATGTTGTTCGTTGTTTGACTGAGGCTTACCCCATGCATAGATACCAACTCATTAGAGGGTGAATAGATAACCCAAGCCGCGGAAGAAATGTTTCGTGTATTACGACAAGCACCATCAGTGAAACCAATGCATGTTTGAAGAGACGTCGACGTTTGCAATATCAAGAGTAAAATCAAGATAAGCAGGAATAATGATAAAAACACTCTCTAAACTAAGCACACTTTTCTAGTCTAAAACACACCAGCTAGAAAGAAAACTAATCTAACTAAAATCTCCACACCTAGATTTAAGCATAATATTTCTTCAGATAAAGACCATTTCTGGGTTTACCCATAGGCCCCTTTCGCCAGCTTTTGCTTGACAATAAAAGGACCATGCCACATAGGTACAAATTTTCCAGCACCTAGCTTATCGTTTGCTTGATCGTATAGTAAGACTAGATCTCCTTCTGAAAAATTATGAGGTGTAACATTTCGATTGTACTAAGCTTTAATTCGTTTGACATGAGTTTCGATTGCTAGTGCAGCATCACGTCGATTCTCATCTAGCTTAGCTAAGTACAACAAACGTTTCTCCTCTTCGGAAGTGGCTGGGAATAACTCTATGGCTATTTGCAATGATGGAATTTCGCATTCAATGGGTAACATAGCTTCCAAACCGTAAACCAGTTGAAAAGGAGTGAAACCAGTTGATGTTTTTACTGAGGTTCGATATGCCCAAAGCACTGAAAATAACATGTTATGCCAATTTGACCTATGAATACCAATGATTTTTCGGATCATAATGACTATAACTTTGTTGATGGCTTCAACTAGACCCATTAGCATGTGGGTACTATGGAGTAGAACTATCGTGACACAGGCCAAGTTGATCTGTTAGTTCAGTCATCATGATGTTTCGAAAATGACGCCCATGATCAGTAATAATCGCTTGTGAACACCGAATCTAGTAATTATATGATTGAAAACAAAAATTGCAGTAGTTTTGTCGTCTACCAAAAATGTAGGCATCGCCTCGGCCCACTTGGTAAAATAATCTACCGCAAGGATGATATATGCATGCCCCCAGGCCGAGTGAGGACTACATGTAATAATGTCGATACCCCATCTTGCAAAAGGGTCGACAGCAATTATAGGGTAGAGAGGAGCAGGTGGAGCACGCATCTTTTGATCAAAAATTTGACAATTGTGGCATTTTCATACCACATAGATACAATCTTTAAACAAATACGGCTAGAAATAGCCAGCGTGCAATATCTTTTGGGCTGTGGCATACCCAGACATATGACCGCCACATGCTCCAGAGTGACAGTCATTTAGAACCTTTTCAGCTTCTTCATGAGTTAAACAATGTCGGAAAACAGAGTCCGCCCCACGACGATAGAGTGTATCTCCAATGATTTTATATTGTTGGGATTGGAAACATATTTTCCGTCACTGAGATCATGAAATTTCAGGCTGAAAAGATTGGGTTTGGAGATAAACTATGATATCTCCATACCATGGATCAAGAGTGCTGATAAGAAACAAGGATTCGTCCGCAATGGGCTCTTCCGCCACAGTTTCAGTATCAGCATGCGGGAAGTCACACATCAACTCCGCAAAAACTAAATATTTCTTTGACTTGGATTTTTCAAATTCCAAGTCAAATTCCTGTAGGATAACAATCCATTTGGAATACTTGCCCCCTAGCAATTGTTTGGTCAAAATATAGATCATAGGGTTATGATAAGAAATTACGATAGTTTTGCATAGTAAGATGTAATGACAAAATCTTTAGACAGCTTGAACAGCTGCCAAGGCCAATTTCTCCACATGTGAATCAAGGAAAATTTTAAGGATGGAAAAATTTCTTGAAGTTTAAAAAATTGGCGAATCTCACTAATCCCTAATATGCAAACTATAAAATGTTTATTGATATATTAGTAAAATTATTCAAATTTATAATGATTTTATATATAGCCTCTATACAATGTTGGCGATTTTTAAGGTAAAATAATTTTATATTCTAAAATTTGGGCGAATCGTCTTTTATAAAATTGGAAATTGGCGAATCTTTTTTGTGGAAAAATCATGGAAAATTAGCCCACTGGGCGAACATTAGCCCCTAAAATTTTCCATGATGTGAATATTTTAACTCAGTCGGATTCAAAGTTCAACTAAGATAGTAAATCACATGTTCACTATTGAATTCATCTTCCTGAACTAAAACCATCCCAATGGTGGAATGAGAAGCGGTGAGGTACAAGAAGTAATCATGGTTGTAGTTGGGAGGATGCAATAACGATGCATGGGTCAACGCATGTTTAAGTGCATCAAAATATTTGTCAGCTATCTCATCCAAAAAGAATGGAGTATTTTGTTTCAACAACCTGGTAAAACCCTTTGTTATCTCGGCGTAGTTAGGAGTGAATCGACGTAAAAAGTTTGCTTTCCCTTGCAAACTTTGGAGTTGGCGAAGAGTCAAAGGAGGAGGCAATTTGACAATAGCTTCAACCTTCGAGGGATTGACACGAATGCCAGCTTTTGAAACAATGAATCCTAGTAAACGACCCGTTTCTATACAGAAAACACATTTGTGTGGATTCAGCCTAATTTGATAATGCCTACATCTCATAAAGATTGCTCGTAAATGAATGAGATGATCGGATCTATGTAATGAATGGGTAGGTAAATCATCAAGATAGGGCTGCACAATGTGCTTGATGTCATGAAACGCGTAAGACATAGCTCTTTGAAAAGTTGCCCCGACGTTCTTTAGTCCAAAAGGTAATTTGCAATAGGCAAATATCCCCCATGGACAAATGAAAGATGTTTTTGGTTGATCAGCAGGGAGTATGTTAATTTGATTGTAATCGGAAAAACCATCCATAAAGGAGAAAATTTCACTTCCGGCATAATCATCAATGATTTGATCGATATAGGGAGTTGGGTAATTGTCTTTGGGACAAGCTTGATTAATATCCCTATAATCGATACATATTCTTATCGTTCCTTGCTTTTTGTTAAGAGGAACAATATTCGATACCCAATCCGTTAAGGGAATTGGATAAATGAAACCTACTTTAAGTAATTTCTCAGCTTCTGCTTTAATAGCAGCAACTTTTCGCGGATGTATCGGATGCAAACGTTGCAGACAGGTTTAACATCCAGGTAAGTTTTGTTTTCATGAACAACAATTGATGGATCGATTCCTGGCATTTCTTCGTATCACCAGGCAAACACGTCATGGAATTCTCGAAATAGGTCTTTATAAGTTTGGAGTTCATTATCCATACAGGAAGCACCTATATGAATGTTTTCAACAATTCCAGGTTTAACTGAAATGTCAATAGGAACCGTTCGAGAAATATTTCCCAAATTTAATTCAGAATCAGGATTTTGCAATGGATTTTGTGGTTCTTTGACATAATCAGTAGTAAAAATAGATGAAAAATCATTTTCAAAATGATCAATCTCAGGTAAGAACGAAGATCTATGATGAAGATCTTCCCATGGTAAATCATCAACAGACAAAATTTCACGAATCTGCTCATCAGTATGAACAAGCTCGAAAAAAGTTGTTGAATCTGAGTTTGATATTGAAAGTGATTCTCCATGGACCACATTCATTAGATCAATTTTGGTTGAAGAAGGGTCAGAAAATGATTGTACAGCCTGATACGCAGTTTCATAGGGACTCAAAGGCATCACATCACCAAATGAATCTACCTCAGATTCAGAAGGTACAATCCAAGGATCATCATAAACAATAGTGTTTGATGAAATCATATGAATGGTTGTAGTAGAAGGTGATACGTTAGGAGGAGGAAAGGAAAAAGTTCCTAGTAAACCAGAATCTTTAACTAATCCTACTGCAACATCCTTGTAAGGGATAGTTGTTTTACCGACATGTTGTATACTTTCAGAAGAGGCTGGGTTGGATGAAAAGTATGTTAGCTGGTCTATAGTTATGATATTTCCATTATGAGGAAACTTTATAAGCCGAAAGACCGATGAAACAACAACAGTCATAGTGTAAGACCAACTACGACCCAAGAGAAGGTTGTAATCTAGAGGGGCATCAACCACTTCCACATCTAGACTAACAATGTTTCCTTCAACCCCTATAGGTAAATCCTGTAAAATGCCAAAAGTATGGAACCCACGGCCATCAAAAGCCTTTAGAATCGTCAGGGATTGATTGAGTGTAGGAGAACCAAGGGATCTCCAACACTGAATCGACATAATACACGTAGAATCTCCCTCATCAATTACAGTCCTACAACAAGGTCTGTTTTTGACTAACACTGGAATATGGAAAGCCATTTGATGAGGTAAGCGAGGTGTACTATTTTCTAAATCGAAGATTATAAGGTTTGAGTCCTGAATATCAACAGCTCCTATAGCCGACAATAGCAATTTACACTGTGCTGGACATGATTGCAGCACCTCCAAAGCCAACATTGTTGAAGGGGAAATAGCTAAGTCTTCAACAATGTTATAGTTCTGAGCAGCTCTCACATGTGGATTGAAAGCTGACTTCCGAAGTATACCTTTAGCAGGCGGTTTGATTACTAAGTCTGGGTTAGGTTTCTTGATCTGTAGCGGATTAGCACCAGGAGTTGAAGTTGATGGGTTTGAATTAGAAGATTCTACTTCCTTACCACCAACAGGATTTTTACTTCCATAATCTTGCAATTGTGTCGTAACCCTAACATGGGACTTCATCATTATGGGTTCTTCTGAGGCATTTGAGGAAGAACTGATCATCTTACTATCTTGACTAGGAAAAGGATCCTTCAAGACAGCAGGCGTTTGAGAACCTTTGACGATTTTCGCAACCTCAGCACGATGAGGGCAGTCTCTTGTAAAATTCTCTTCGTCACAAATGAGACAAGGATAGCGAGGTTTACGTTTCTTGTCAGTAGATTTAGTTTTATATGATTTCTCTTTTGAATTTTGCTTATTTTTCTTCTTCCCTTTCTTTTTACTGTCGGATTTTGATTTGGCCGTAGATGATTCTGCGACATGAATATCAGCAGGAATTTCAGCGGAAGAGTCTCCTGTCAGGGAATTTGGTAAAGTTATAATAGGAGAAGAATTATTTGAAGATTTCTTCTTACTTTTGGTGTTAACTGAACCAATCATACTGTCAGTGGCATGAGACCCTAAAGGAGCTGCAGTTATTTGATTTTGTTTCGGAAGGTCGGGGATTTTTTCATCTAAAGTACCCGACTGCGTATAAATGAGGTCAAGGTACTGAGCTTGAGAAATTACTTTCTCTTCAGTAACAACTCCTGCCTTAGCTACATCCTCAGTGATTTTAGGTAATAATGATTTAACAAACCATTCTGCTAAGATTTGATCCGAAATAAAAACTTTCACTAAACACCGTCAGCGTCACCATTCATGAATATGATCTGAAATATATGTGGACATTGATTGTTTTAATGTAGTTAATAATTTCGTGCCATTGTCATATCTGATAGGCAACTGAAAATGAGTTAAGAACGAAGTGGCTAACTGACTAAAATTATAAAAAGAGGGTCACAGTAACTCAATGTACCAGTTGGCTGCAAGACCAATCAGAGTGCGTTGAAAAATATGTAAATGAATTGAATCATCTATAATTGAGTTAGATGCACACCAGAGGTGATAAGTCATCACATGGTTTGAAAGATCCTCTCCTGATTTACCTTCAAACTTTGGGATATCATTCGGCAACTTATTCGGCATTGGTGGCCAAAACGGAAGATAATTAATCAGATCATTTGTAAGGCGCAACAGATCAGGCAAGTCCACAGTTGCAATGAATGGTAACTGGCGGTTAGGGTCTCGAAAACCCTGGGTCATAAGACCAGCCCCAGGAGGAGGATATCTAGGATAACTTGGAATTGGAATTGCATTTGGGATATTATATCCTCCCGAAAAACCAAGATTAACCGGACCAAACTGGGGTTGTTGAGGTTGTTGACACTGGTAAAATGGGTTTTGAATAGCAGGACTGAATTGGTACTTTCCCTGGTATGGTTGATAAGTGAACTGTGGTTGACTTGTGACAACTATACTTGGACCAAGTTGTCCTACAAGCATCTGAATCAAAGTCTGAACTGTGGGTCCGGATTGAGGTAAAGATGCTTGAGGAGCTGATGAAAGAACAGTAGAAACTGGAGCTGTCGATACTCCAGAAGTAGGTGGGGTAGATTGAATAGAAGTTGCAGTAGTTGCAACAGTTATTTGAGGCGGAGTTCGAGGCGAATTAGGCCCAGACTGATGAGATACACCAGGTGCAGAAGTTTGAATAGTAGGCTGGATAGGTTGCTGGGTTGAACCAGAAACCAAAGTTTGTCCAGATTGAGATGACAACTGCACATTAGGTTGCAAGATCTGTTGAGATTGAGATGGATCCCACACGATGTTCATTCCAAGGTATGGACCCATAGAAGGTTGAGCATATTGAGGACCATAACTGGGTTGAGAGTAGGGTTGATAATTCAAAGGTACATTTCCAGCTCCTTGGAAAAATGATTGACCTGAAGGTGGTTGGAAACCTTGAGTTGGGTACTGACCTTGAGGTTGATAACCTTGAGGCACGTACTGAAACTGGGGTTGACCTTGAGGTATATATTGATACTGCGGTTGACCTTCAGGTATATATTGAGTCTGGGGTTGACCTTGAGGAATGTACTATCCTTGAGGTTGCCCCCCAGGCAGTAATTGAGTACCTTGAGGTTGCCCCCTAGGCGGTAATTGAGTACCTTGAGGTTGCCCCCCAGGCGGTAACTGACTACCTTAAGGTTGTGGATTTGGAATAGTACCAGACATCATAAGAATTTCTTTTACACTCAACAGTTTAGTTCCATTATTACCAGTTGATAACCCATGTTCAATGGGTTGAGGAGATGCTCCTAAAAAAGTACCAGTGAGTGACTGATACCCAGAAGGAACAGAAGGACCATCATACAAAAATGTTTCCGGTGACTGGGAAAACATGGATGACTGTCTTGACATATTCAAAGGAGGATAATAACCTCTAGGTGTTGGATGAAAAGGAACTCGAGGAGGTGAAAAACTAAGACCCGGATTTTCTAAAAAGTTGGTCAATGAGAGGTACCAAGCGTCCCTCGTATGTGGACTATAGAAAATTGATTCATGCTCCCTAAGTTCTAAAGTTAGTTGATTTTTAGGGAGACTAATATCTTCTTTTGGACTAACAAGTTCTTCAATAGAAATAAGTCCTGAAGGAAGATTTTCAGTAATGATCCTTCCTACCCTGGGTGAACCAGGACCATTGGAAGTTGGAGAAGAAAATCCTGAGGATGGAGTAGCAGCAGGTTCAGTTTCAAGCTCAGAAATTTTAGGTTCTTCGGCTAATTCACTAGTAGAAGATATACTACCAGTAACTTTGGAAAATGAAATTGGTTCGAAAATATACTCTGTTGCTTGAACTTGATAATCAGGATGAACAACTAAAGAAGATTCTCTATCTTCCGATGACCCAACTCTACTGTCACTAGGAGTTACAAGAGCTCGTAGCCCTTCAAGATGGCTTGGTGAATACTCGGGAGGTTGCCCCCGAAGTCTACGAGATTGTCTCGGTAATTTAGCCAAGATTAAATATTTTAATTCCTTCACACGCAAACAAAGAAAATCTCAATAAAACCACCTAAAGTCTCTAAAGAACCAAACAATTTGAATCACACGCCTAAAAAATCTAGGAGTTCAAACCACACACACACACAGTAACTTTTCGTACCGAAAACAGTAGTTGGTGATGAAATCCAACGTCACAGAATTCAATACAGAAAGGGCGGTTGGAACAGTTACCCCAACAACCTGCTTAATGAAACAGACTGGCACAAGTTTCTTCACTAAATCGTCTCGAGTAAAGAGAACCCCCAGAGATTCCAAGTGAGTCTAGTCGATGTTTGCTCCAGGTACAGTGGGATCTTCCCTCCACCGTCACCTTAGGAAAGAATCCTATAGATTATGGTCACTATCATTACCAACAGAAACAAATATACCTGGGGGAACAGTTTGTGATCCGATACACACGCAAGGGCAGAGTAGCAAAGCTCAATCCCCTTGAAGGCTCCTTGACATAATCCAAGGTTTACCAACAAGTGACCCCAGGTTCCTCGACAATGGTCAATCCGAGGTTTACCATTTTTAATACGTGTATATCTTCTACCGTTCCCAATGAGGAAGGATTGACCCCACTGGTTTAGATATGATCTCGTGCTTGACTCCTTTAAGAGGAGCTTCCCAGAGCATAGATGTAACAATTGGAATTTATCTCCTACCGCAAGATATAGCTACTTGTTTGTTTTAACTATCTTGGAGAGTTAATTACTCCCTACTCCAAGATACTGGCCTAAGCTATGTTGGTGATAAAGAGCTCTAGAAATAAAAAGATTACTAGATCAATTTCACTTTAAGAATTCTTTTTATGGTTGTTTCTTAAGTCAAAAGGTATGGAGATGAAACTTTATGGTGTGAAGACTCGACTCAAAACACTAAAAATGCACCTAAGATGATAAACAATCTTTTTCTTCAATGAATTTCTAGCTAAAGAAAGAGTTGAGAATGTAATGTTTGAAAAATAAATCTTTCTTCAACATATAAATGAAAAGAAAATATTTTTGTCTTTTTCAATGAACCCAAAACGAGACTTCTAATTATGCTCATGAAAAAATCCTTTTGCTTTTTCCACACTCAAAAACTACAAAAACAAATTGTTTCAAAAGAGATTCTAAAATTTCTATAAAACACTCAAAACTATGAAAAATCTAATCTTGAGATCTACAACTTCTAAAAAACCTAATTGAAGCAAAAGCTTAAAAAATTTCTTTTTGAGGACGTTTTACTTAGTTATTCATCAAACTAAGGACTAATTCGTTCAGAATAACAAATTAATCAAAAAACACCCAGCTATGTTTTCTTTTTAAAAATGAAATTCAAAACTTTCAAACAAGTTCTTTCAAAGCTTTGCAAAGAGAAAACGAGATCTATTCCTCACCAAAGGCATATTTCACAAATCGGTCAGACTCATCAAGAAGACCAAAAAGACTAGGGTAATCTGAGGTTTCTTAGGCTTCTAATCTCTGAGCTACTACAAAGACCAAACGGAAATCAAACCAAGCACACAAAACTTCTAGAAAATCACCTAAAACCAAAATGCCAATGGAACTCACCTATAAGAAGTTTCTGACAAGACACATGCAGATCTGGGAAGAGGCTAAAAAATGTAAACAAATCCTAAGCTTAACTGGATGAAAAGATTTTAGGTTTTTCAAAAATTTGACAGGGTCTGCAGGCCTCCAGTATAACCAGATGCGGTACTGCTCTGTGTAGTAAAGCAACAATGCGGGGATGTCTGCACTATGTTACAAACAGAACGTGCAGTCCTCTTTCAAAAAGGTGAAAAAAAAAAACAATTCAGAATCTAAAAAACTACCCAATCCCGCACACATCGAGCAAAAACCAGAAACAAAGAAAAGGTTTCTCAAGTCAAAGTAAAAGTAAAGGAAAAAAACAAAAATTCAAGTCCCCAACGGAGTTGCCATTTTGTCGGCCGAATAAATTGTTCTTGCAGACAAGACCGATCTCCCTAGTATCAACTAATATCTAGCGACAAGCAGAACAAGCAAATCTACCTTTCTCTAAATATTGTGATTTATAAATAAAAACCAAGAGGTGTTTTAGACCCTACCTTAAGTCCAATGCTAGTTTGTGGCAACCACGCTTCAACCGTCTAAATGAGTTTCCTTTTAAGAACCTACAAACACAAACAAGCACACATCAAATAGCACCTACATAGCCAATATAATAAATCATATTCATCATGGTGATCAAGGAATCCATGAAATAAACCATAAGAGACAACTTATTGAGAAAAATAAACTTGATTGTATTAACTTTAAACAAAGAAGAACTTTACAACCTTGGTGCCTTGATGTTGTACAAGCTCCTCCCAGGGTCCAAGCAAGAATCTCCTCTACTTTGACATGCCTCACACTCTTCCCAATAACATCAAAAGGTATGTAATCTCTCCTCTCAAGATCAATTAGGAAGTCTAAATTCCAACAGCATTTACCCTAAAAAATATTCAGCTTTTAACCTCCTTAGTAACCAGCCCAATGCCTCATTTTATAGTGCAGAGGAAGGAAGTTACAGGTCCACTTATGAAGGGATAGAGTCCTCCTTCAAAGGGATTAGCTCCTCACATCAAGGGGTTAGCTCCTTTATTTATGGGATGCATGAACCTCAAAGAAGCGAACTTGCCACCTCAAGATTCCCTCTAGAAGCTTCCAAAAATAACCCAAAGTGAGTTTTTAAGAATAGACTTGCGCCTTTTTGACTTTTACAGGGGTCCGCACCCATTACACAGAAACATAGTAGGCAGGTCCGCTGGGGACATGACCAGTAGGTGCAAGACCGTAGGTAATGCTAAGAGAAAGTGCGGAACCAGAGATTTAGATATTTTTAAGGGCTTTCTCACCTGCTACACATGGGAGGTGCGATGCATACTGGCTTCCAATGATAGACAGTGCAATGGGCCAGGGAGCGAAACTGATGTGGGTTTTTACTCAAATTTGCAGTTGAGTTCAGTGATTTAGGCTGAGCTATTATGAACAGTAAAGAACAAAGTACAAGGGTGCGATCTTAGGAGGTTATTGAGCTACCACAAGGCCATTTAGAATGCTTGTAAGTTAGATGTTCAGTTCATAAACTAACCTGGAGATTGACTAAAGCAACATTCATCTACTTTGCAATTTCATAGCAAGAGCAGTTCGAAGGCTATCTAGCTAACTTCAGGCTCCGTCTGTAGTTTATAAAGCAAACAACAATAAAAAACAAACAAACTATTCGATCCCCAGCGGAGTCACCATTTTGTTTTTAGGAAAACTAGTGTCTTTTCGATCTGTTAGCCCCATTAAGACAGGTAGCTATCTTAGAAACAAACAATCAAAGCAATTTGTGATTTCCTTTATGTATGATAGATAAGAGAGAGGCAAAGGGGACCAACCTGGATCTTCCACTTGGCTCTTTTCTTGATTTGTCTCTCTCCCTTGATAGAGTTTGCAACTCCTCTCCTACTTGTACTGCTTTAGAGAACACCTATAGAGTCAAAGTAACAAAACCCCATCAAAGCATCTCGATCTATAATATCATAAACAATGTAGAATCAGAAATACATTGACCATACAATTGCATTCACAAATAACAAGATTCACAAATACACGATTATATGGAGGAAAACTCAAAGAACTTTATTAATAGTAGAAGAGAGGATTACAACCCAGTTGTCTAATCCAACATCATCCTCCCAGCATCAAAGCCCTCTTCACGTCATGAAAAGCAAGATCACCCAACAATACAATGCATCTTCTCAAAGGTAAACCAACAGCACTTCCTTACAAATTACAAAATTCTAGCCTCCAGATCTCTCAAATGAGGGATCCATTTATAAATGTTTGCAAAGGTGTGAGTCATCTCTGCGTTTTTGATTAGTGTCATTCCACTTGTAGTTCTTGGTTCCACTTGGAGATTTCATTGATCTCTTACTCATCCTTGGGTGAATTCTAAGAGGCAAGTGTCATAGAAGAAGTTTCTATAAGATTCCATGATCATCCACTTAGCAAACTGTCTCAGACATTTGTCCATCCTTGCTCATCACACCCTACAGAAGGCCTTTCCAGTATGCATCACACCTCCCATGTGTAGCAGGTGAGATGCATCGCACCTTGACAGTGGGGCAGTCAGTATGGTCCTGTTTTGGCCAGTTCTAAGTGGTTTTTCCAGTAGAACTTCTGGGGAATGATGTAATCAGTTGACTATGATCCTTTAGGGTATAAAACAACACTTTTAGGGGTTAAAGAGCCCTTTTTTATCGACATATAAGATTTGGGTTGTAGTGCCCAAATATATCTATAACAAACCTTCTCTAGAGCACGATTTACCTTTATAGTTGGAGGAGGAGGAAGAAGATGAGGTTTATTCCACCCAACTTTATGCTTTAGAAGTAACCATAGGAGGAGGACAACAAGATGAGGACGAATTGATTGAACACCTACTCCAAAGTCCAACTCCTAGTTTGTTACCATTAGAAGAAGAAGTAAGGGAAACCCAGAAAAATCATCCAATTGACTTATGCTTGGCCGATTCCAACCCACTCCATGTCAAAACCATAGAATTTGGCCCAATGAAAACCTTAAAAATTAATCCATCTCTTTCTGCTCTGGAAGAGGAGAAGCTATGCAACATGTTAAAACAAAAACTAGAAGCCTTCACTTGGAGTTACAAGGAAATGAAGGGAGTACACCCCTCAGTGTGTACTCACCACATATACATCAAAGAAGGTTGCAAGCCAGTCTGGCAACTAAAAAGGAGGATGAACCTAGCTCTTAAATATATAGTCAAAGAGGAACTGCAAAAACTACTAGATGCAAGATTCATTTACCCTATCTCCGATAGTGAGTGGGTCTCTCCTTTAGTGGTAGTTCCCAAGAAAAATGGTAAGTGGAGGATTTGCATCAATTGCAGGGAGTTGAACAAAGCCACAAAAAAGTATGATTTTCCTGTACCCTTCATTGACCAAGTGTTAGATGAACTGGCAGGGAAAAATTTTCTTTCTTTCCTAGATGGATTCAGTGGGTACAACCAAATCCAAATCTGCCTAGAAGACAAGGATAAGACCAAATTCACCTGTCCTTGGGGTACTTTTTCCTATAGGGTCCTTCCTTTTGGCCAATGCAATGCTCCTGCCACTTTCCAGAGAGCAGTCTTGAGTGTTTTCGCAGAATTAGTACATGATGCTGTGGAAATTCATCTAGATGATTTTACACCTTATGGCTGTGATTTTCAAGAAGCCCTGACTAACCTAGGAAAAGTACCGCACAAATGCATTGAAATGAACCTATCTCTCAGTCCTGAAAAACATGATTTCTTAATGCTGAGGGGACCGTGCTAGCTCATTAAATATCTCAACAAGGACTACAGGTGGACCCAAACAAAAGAGCCATCATCCAAAGGGTCCCACCTCCGCAAAAGCAGAGAGATGTTAGAAGTTTCTTAGGGTTAGCTGGATACTACCGAAGGTTCATAAAGGACTTCAGCAAGTCAACCTCTCCTTTATTTGGGATTTTGGCCAAATATTCCGAGTTTATATGGTCAAAATGTTGTCAAGAGGACTTAGACATTCTAAAGGGTAAGTTAACCACTACAACAATTCTCTGAGGCCCAAACTGGGCCCTCCCTTTTCATATTCATGTTGATGCCTCACACAAAGCCATAGGAGCAGCCCTGGGATAGGTAGAGAAGAAACTGCCCTATGCCATCTATTTTATTAGTAAGAACTTGTCAAAGGCTGAGCTAAATTATACTATGACCGAAAAGGAACTCTTGGTTTTTGTGAATTTATTAAACAAATTTTGGCATTACATTACAAGATATCAAACATTTGTGCATACTAACCATGCTGCAATCAAATATTTAATTAACAAACCAGATGTGAATGCTCGAATTATAACATGGTTGCTTTTATTACAGTATTTTGTTCTAACCATTGTTGATAAGCCTGGTAAGGAAAATGTTGTTGCAAACTTTTTATCTAGGCTAAATCTGCCTGTAGGTGAAGAAGGAATGGTGGATGACCAGTTACCAGATGAGCACTTTTTTGCTATTTCAATTCTCTCCCCATAGTTCGTTGATATAGCAAACTATTTGGTATCAGCACAGTTCCCACCAAACTTTCCCTCCAAATAAAAGAGAAAGATAGTTAGGAAAAGCACCCCCTTCACCTGGATTGGGGGCAATCTTTTCAAACTTGGCCGAGATCAAATATTGAGAAGGTGTGTAAGGGAAGAGGAAGTTTTTGACATCCTTCTGACCTATCATGATGCACCTTATGGAGGTCACTTTGGAGCAAGGAGGACACATTCAAAGTGTTACAAGGAGGCTATTATTAGCACACTCTCCATTAGGATGTGAAAAAGTACACTAGTTAGTGTGATCGGTGCTAGAGGATGGGAAAGCCTACTCCAAGAGATGAAATTCCCATACAACCTCAAGCTACTTTCAAGCCATTTGACAAGTGGGGCATGGACTTCATTAGGTCTATCAACCCTCCTTCAAAGCAAAAAAAATACATTATTGTGTGCATTGATTATTTGACTAAGTGGGTAGAAACCAAGGCAATAAAGGCAGTAACAGAGGAGAAGGTGGCTGAGTTCCTAAGGGAGAATGTATTCTACAAATTTGGATACCCTAGAGAGCTAGTCACAGACCAAGGCAGCTATTTTACCTCCAACATGATTGAAGAACTTCTCAACCATCACAAAATCAAGCATAGGACCTCCACTCCCCATCATCCACAAGATAATGGGAAAGTGGAGGTGACCAATAGGGCACTGGAGGGAATCTTAATCAAGGTAGTGAATAGCAACAGGAAGGATTGGGAAGAGAGACTAGTTGATGCCACCTGGGCCTATAATACCACATGGAAGACCACCACTGGAGTTACACCCTATGAGCTGGTCTATGGGAAAAAGGCCTTGCTGTCCATTGAGTTTGAATATAACACATTGAGGATGGAAGCCTAACTAGATTTGGACCTCATTCATGCACAGAAAGAGAGATTTTTCAAATTAAATGGATTGGATAACTTCATAATGCAGGCCCTCCTACATACATAGATTTTCAGCTTCAGAGGAAGATCTAGCATGATAAACATATTAAGAAGAAGAAATTTTAGGAGGGTGATTGGGCATTGTTATATGATTCTAGGTATAAATACTTCAAGGAAAAGCTAAGGACAACATGGCTTGGACCTTATGTTGTGGAAAATTTCCATGATAATGGTTCAATCCAAATCATAACTATAGATGAAGAATCCATTCTGTTGCTTGTTAATGGGCACCGATTGAAAATGTATAAGATACATTTATCAAAACAAGATCTCATTGAAAATATCAATAAAATAGTGATGATAGTGGAGCAAGTTCCAGCTCCTCCCTCATTAATTCACTGAAGAAGAAAAAAGAAAAAGCACTCAGGTGAAACCTCCATGAGGCGCCTGAGTCCCATCTTTGGATTGAAAACCTTGTGAGGTGGCCCAATGATGAAAGAAAAGAATAAGAAGATCCTTGGGTGAAAACCTCCCTTGAGGCACCCAGGACAAACAACTAGGGTGAAAATATCTCTGAGGCAACATAGTTGTTTTTCAAAAAAAAGAAAGAAAGAGAAAAAGATAAAATTGTTATTTGCAGGTGAGCGAGTGTTTCCAAGAAAACTAGTGTCTTTTTGATCTGCTAGTCCCACTAGGATTGGCAGCTATCCTAGAAACAAACAATCAAAGCAATTTGTGATTTCCTCTATGTATGATAGATAACAGAGAAGCAAAGGGACCAACCTAGATCTTTTTCTTGACTCCTTTCTTGATTTCTCTCCCCCTTGATAGAGCTTGCAACTCTTCTCCTACTTGTCCCACTTAGAGAATACTTGTAGAAACAAAGTAACAAAACACCATCAAAGCATCTCAATCTTTTATATCATAAACAATGCAAAATTAGAAATACATTGAACATACAATAGCATTCACAAATAATAAGATTCACAAATACACGATTGTATGGAAGAAAACTCAAAGAACTTTATTAAAATAGAAGGGAGAATTACAACCTAGCTGTCTGATCCAGCATCATCCTCCCAACATCAAAGCCCTCTTCACCTCATGAAAAGAAAAATCACCCAACAATACAATGCTCTTTCTCAAAGACAAACTATCAACACTTCCTTACAAATTACAAAATTCAAGTGTCTAGATCTCTCAGATGAGGGATCCATTTATAGATGTCTGCAAGGGTGTGAGTCATCTCTAGGTTTTTTATTAGTGTCATTCCACTTGTTTTTCTTGGTTCCACTTGGAGATTTCTTGGATCTCTTCCTCATACCTGAGTGAATTCAGAGAGGCAGGTGTCATAGGAGAAGTTTCTAGAAGATTCCATGAGCATCCACTTAGTAAAATGTCTTGGAAATTTGTCCATTCTCGCTCATCGCACCCCACATAAGGCTTCTTTAGTATGCATTGCACCTGGCTAGTGTAGGAGTCAATATGCATCACATGCTAATAGTGGAGCAGTCAATATGGTCCAGTTTTGGCTAGTTTTGAGTGGTTTTTTAGGTGGAACTTTTGGGGAATGATGTAATCAGTTGGCCGTGATCCTTTAGGGTATGAAACAACACTTTTATGGGTTAAAGAGCCCTTGTTTTATTAACATAAATGATTGGGGTTTCTGTACCCAAATATGTCTATAACAGTTTCCCCCTAAGGCATGAAGTCGTAAATTTTTTGATGTCGGGTGAAATGCTTTATCATGAGGATCCGAGGTATTCGAACTAGAAGGTGACCTATATAAGATACAATACAATACATCATAATCATATTATTTTCATGATCTAGCTGAAGCGGGCATTCCCATGCTCAACATTATAAATTCATTTTCATGTACATAGGACAGATAATCATTTGCAATTGCTGACTAGTGATTCTTTACATGTAGAGTCATCATCCCTAGCTTGGATGATCATCTGTGTAGCTTCTGTGTACATTTGATGTATTTATATTCCTGAATATATCACAACTCAGATGGATGAAACTAGATCCATGGTCTTCAAACTCATTCAATCTTCACCTGATGTACAAGTCGATCCATGTGAAAAGACATCTTGAAGTCAAACATGGAAAGACATCGCCTGATTACCAGCCAATAATGTAAGCTGTTAACAGGCACGAGAGGAATCACCGATAATGATAATGACCCTCAAGGTACTACAGTACAATTCAAATGGTGTGAATATATGATCTGATGTCGAACATCATGCAAAATCTTTCGGTCGAAGGCCAATGACGTAAACCTATCGCCAGAAGTGAGAAACTTGCCATTGAGGCATGCAAGTTTCAAAGTACTAAATGGGTTGTTTCTAAGTCAACTTCTTAGATAATGAGCTGATGTCAACAAGAAGTGATCGGTCATAGGAAGGCCTTAATGTATCCCAAATCTACGACACGAAACGAAGCAAATAATTTTCTGGAGGTGAAAACATATGATGATACAAGGTTCAGGAATGGAGGTCATGAAAGATGGAGGGTGAAGGTATTGCAGTGGATGAGGCATTATCTGGATGGTGAATTCTCTGAATGACTTCCCTTTAACATATCGGTGACACTGAGATGGATTGGTAGTGTTAACCCCAAAATATGGATGGTATGGAGGACCAATGGTGATACGATCGGTGAACGGAATAACCCAACCCAACTCAATCATGGTGATGGAGTGAAAGTGTCATGTTCAAGAGTGACCTACTACTAATAAAATTCTTCAAGTTTTCTTCCCTTGTTCCCTAATCATTGCTAACCAGTACCTCTTTATTTTTGTCAAGCTTGAGGAGGATAAAATATGCTCATTCTATAGTTTTCCCTTCGGGCAAACCTGTCGCTATGTTTTAGTGAGTCTAATGATAGCGAAACTCGTTCTTGTCTGGGTGGACAAGCTTTTCGCTATTGTTTTAACGAGTTTAACGACAAAGATAACTCAGTCCTTTTCATGTTTAGAGTTTGAAAAGGGACAAAAAGGAAACTCTAGTAGTTCTTTTTCGTAGCATAATCCCTTAAGTCCGAAAAAGATTAAAATAATACAAAAGGGATGATTTTTCCGATCACTTTAGCAAGCCAAAAAAGACAAGTGCTCAAACTTTTTCATGAGATAATCCCTCAAGTCTTAAAAGTTTAAAACATATAGGAGGGATGGAACTTCCAATCACTTTAGCGAAATGGAAAGGCCAATAGCTCGACAATCTTTTCATATTAACGAGTCTGAAAAGAGTTTAGAGGAGGCTTGTTTTTTAGGAACGAGTGGTGTTTCAGGGTAGCAACTGGTTCTGGGTAAGCTTGGAACTTCTCAAAACATGGTAATGTGAAGAGGGTGGCTAACAGGACCACTCATTACAGTTGTTCCTCAAAATGGTAAACAATCAAGTGGAAGTGAATGATCGGCCAAAAGGATGGAGGTGATGGCAGGAACACAACCAAGGTTCAAAAGGATGATATAATGGCAATCACAAAGGTTATTTACCAGAGGTGGGTTCATTTTTTAACGAGATTGAACTCTTGGGGAACATATGCTCAGTTGGCAGGTTTATTTTTTAATGAGCTTGAACCTTGCAGAAACATTGCTCATTACCTTTTTATGTAGGCTAGAAACAACCAAACTACAAAGCTAAAAAAACTATTAAAGCTAAGGAACTACTAAGGTTAGGTAGGATGGTTTCATCAGCAGTTTAGACAAAACCCTTCCTTTGCTCCATCTGCGGTGCAGACATTGTTGGACCAATCACCTAACCTAAGAAGTTGAAAAACTAAAAAGCTAAAAAAAAGCTAAAAATCTGAAAAATGAAATTGGTCATTTTTAGCTTGCATAAAAAGGTTTGCATGCCCCCAGGCATCGAGAAAAGGAGAGTCTCCAAGTAACCATATGGAAGTCACTACGGTTTAGCAAGATTATTTTGTCAATGGAGTTGAAGAAACACTCGCTTGGCTTTGTCCATCAAATAGACAAAGGTGAATGGTGTGAGATAACACTTCCAATCACATAACCTATATGGAAACCTATCTTTTCATCTAGGTTTGTCTATTTGCATGCCCCCTAAACTTCGTTACATTCACCAGACTACTCGTGGTAATTATGTGGATGGAATGAAGGTTGAAGAGACACTCTTGACGCAAAAGGACCATTTAGAGATGATTTTTGACTTGAAGTTGTGTTTGTTCTAGGAAATGAAAGTTGGTCAACAGTGACAATTTTGCCTTCGTGTGGGAAACACATCACTCGAAAGAGTGCGGAAACAATAGCTTCCATGTTATAAACATAGTCACGTCCAAGGAGTAGATTGTAATCTCACAGTCCTTAGACTACCATCATGTTCAAGTGAACAGTTTTCCTTCCCAAAGTTATTGGTAAATTAGGAAGGATCCCTAACGGTCGACTGGTTCCTTTGTTAAAGCCTGACAAATTTTGTGTAACAGGCATAAGCAATGGTGAGCCAAGAGCTTTCCAAGCAGTTGAGGAAAGGATACTCACTAAAGCCCTTTCATCTATGATAGTTCCAGACACGGTCATTTTGTAAACTTGTACTATGATCTGGAATGGTACATTAGAAGGAAGGTAGGATCTTGCTAGTTGATTCCAATCAAAGGAAGTAAACAGACTACTTGGAGGGGGTACTGAATAAATGGTTCAATTAACCCCTTGAGTTGCAGGAATTGGGAGATTCTCTTCCTGTTGTGAAGGAATGAGCGGATTGGCCCCAAGTTCATTGGACTCTGAAGTGACAAAAAGAATTTGAACAGTATCGTTCTCACTCTCTTTGGGAATGATATCATCTAAAGGTGGACCTTCTAAAGGCAAGACTAGGTCAGCTGCCATCTCGGCCTGATGACTTTGGTTCGGTATGGACTCAGAAGATTCACTTTCAACGATAGGTGTTTCAACCAACGGTTGAGTTATGTCAGTCAGATTTTCAACTAGTAAAGGACTTGAGGTGAGTTTCTTGTATCCAGATGGAAGTCTCTGCGGTGAAGGAGGACGGTTACATAAGACTCTTTTAGCCTCATCCAAAAAGGGAGAACAGGGAAGGTGATGGTCCCCTTCACATGATCCACATGGAATTTTGACCTTTCCTTTCTGTCCATGAACTTCATTTTCACTAGTTGATGGTGTGTTGTCAACATGATCACCAGAGGTTGATGACACCAGATGGTGCGAACGAGGAGACCATTCTCTCAAGATTCATGGAAGGCAAGGACAATATTGATGAAAATGGTTTCCTCTGCAAATTACACAAGGATATCTGGGGGATTTGGTGTGCGGATTTTCACCAGGTGATTCATGGTTGTCCCCTTGCTTAACTGACTTCTTCTTCTTCTTCTCCTTCCCTTTCTTCTTCTTCTCAGTTACTTGGTTACTAGTATCACTATTTTCACCAAGCGAAGAGGAAGAAGGGGAGGGAGAAACAAACAAAGAAGGAGGCGAAGGGTCAACTTCAGTATCAACTGGTTGCTGATTCGATTGTTGAGGAATCACATTATTTTGAACCACAGAGGTTGAGAACAGCCATACTAGTAGGCCAATAGTCAGACCTGGTAGAGACAATGTGGCCATATGAGGAGTGACAATATTTCCCCAAGAAGTAAAGGGACTAGGATTCCCCTCGAGAGGGATTCCTTGATTGGTGGACTCCATTATCTCAACCTAAGATCAACGAAGGAAATAGGGATGTTATTCCAAATTTAATAAATTTTAATGACACTTTGACACAACTTTTCTTTTTAAATTTTTAAGAGTCGAGAAAAAGCTAAAGATGACTCTAGTCCCCTTCAATTTTTAATGAACCTGAAGTGACAAGTGCTCAAATGGACCTTTTCTTATAAGGAGTCGAAAAGGAGCGAAAGTGACTACTCTAGAAATCTAGAGAGAGGGATTACCAAACCAATCGAAAAACTACAAAATACACCTTGGTGATAAATTAAAGAGAAATTACCAAGGACTTATGTACGGCAGTGAATCTTCCCAAATGCTGTGTTCAGTGCATTGTGATCGATAGGGTGGCATACACGGATTCCTATGGATAAAGGATATAAGCCTATTGTGGTCTCCCAATATATAGTCAACGGTACAGGGAGCACAAGTCCATGCTAGCACTTGTTGTATCAAAGAGGAGGAATCACCCAACCTTCGATGAAAATGATAGTTACTAGATTTTACGACGCCGGAACACGTCTCTAGCCTAGACCTCTAGATGTGTTGCGTTAGGTTCTAAAGTGTTGTTAAGTTCATTGAAGTTTATTTTAGAGTTGATCTTGCTTAGAAGTTTGCCTTTCAATGGTTCACCACGTGATGTATATGTAAAATTCCTGAATATGCAATCTAAAATGATAAACAATCATTGTTTATTTTCAGCAATGAAAATCCTATCTAGTAAGGAAAGAAGATTAGGATTCCTTCAAACAAAGAGAGAACAGCACACACTAAATGCACTTTTCCTAAATCATTTTTCGCACACAATCTAGATGCAAATGCAAATGCATGTATTTTTTTTCATTCCCTTAATGTGAGAAATGTAAAAAATAAAAACTAAGTATAGATATGAAGTATTTTGTTGAAAGCGACATTTCGACAATTTATTTTTCAAAATGAAAGGAAGACTTAAATGACACTTTTCAATTTTGAATAGAAGATGCTTTCGACACTTCAAATATCAACAAATCAAATCAAATACATGACAAAAAGTTCAATCGACCATCCAAAGAAGGAAGACTTTACGACACTCCTATTTTTGACACAAAACGACACTTTTTGCACCAAAATGACAGATCGATTTAAGCAAATTTTCGACAAAGGATTGTAAATGATCGAAAAATACACAAAATTTTTTTACTAATCCCAATCAATGGAGGCTGGTCTATGTAATACAAGGAGGCTTCAGCAATGAGATATTGTTCCTAAGCAGAAAAAACAATTAAACAGAGCCGAAAACAAGGACAAAAAACCTAAAATTTCAAGGAGAGAAATAAGATTACTTAGTCATCGCACCTATGCTTCATAGAAATAGGGATGCATCTCACCTGCTACACTCAGGAAGTGTTATGCATACTGGTTTCCAGTGAAAAATAGTGTGATGGGATATGGAGCACAACTGAGATGGGTTTTGGCTCAAATTTGCATCTGATTTCAGTGATTTATGCTGAGCTATGATGGATAGTAAAGAACAAAGTACAGGGGTATGATCTTGAGAGGTTATTGAGCTACCAAAAGGGCATCTAGAATGCTTGTAAGCCAGATGTTCAAATCATAAACTAAACCAGAGACTGACTGAAGCAACATTCATCTACTTTTCAATTGCAGAGAAAGAGAAGCTGGAAGGTTATCTGGCTAACTTCAGGCTCCGTATATAGTTTATAAAACAAACAATAAACAACAAACAAACAAACTATTCACTCCCCAATGGAGTCGCCATTTTTTTCCTGGGAAAACTAGTGTCTTTTCGATCTGCTAGTCCCACTAGGATTGGAAGCTATCCTAGAAACAAATAATCAAAGCAATTTGTGATTTCCTCTATGTATGATATATACAAGAGAAGCAAAGGGACCAACTTGGATCATTCGGTTGACTCCTTGCTTGATTTATCTCCCCCTTGATATAGCTTTCATCTCTTCTCCTACTTGTCCCACTTAGAGAATACCTATAGAAACAAAGTAACAAAACACCATCAAAGCATCTCCATCTATTATATCATAAACAATGCAGAATCAAAAATACATTGAACATACAATAGGATTCACAAATAGCAAGATTCACAAATACATGATTGTATGGAAGAAAACTCAAAGAACTTTATTAAAATAGAAGAGAGAATTATAACCCAGCTATCCTCCCAGCATCAAAGCCCTCTTCACCTCACAAAAAGTAAAATCACCCAACAATACAATGCTCTTTCTCAAAGACAAACTATCAACACTTCCTTACAAATTACAAAATTCCAGCCTCTAGATCTCTCAGATGAGGGATCCATTTATAGATGTCTGTAAGGGTGTGAGTCATCTCTGGGTTTTTGATTAGTGTCATTCCACTTGTTGTTCTTGGTTCCACTTGGAGATATCTTGGATCTCTTACTCATCCCTGGGCGAATTCGGAGAGGCAAATGTCATAGGAGAAGTTTCTAGAAGATTCCATGAGCATCCACTTAGCAAACTATCTCAGACATTTGTCCATTCTCTCTTATTGCACCCCATAGAAGGCTTCTTCAGTATGCATCGCACCTGGCTAGTGTAGGAGTTAGTATGCATCACACCCTGAGAGTGGAGCAGTCAGTATGGTCCAGTTTTGGCCAGTTATGAGTGGGTTTTTTAGGTGGAACTTTTGGGGAATGATGTAATCAGTTGACCATGATCCTTTAGGGTATGAAACAACAATTTTAGGGGTTAAAGATCCCTTGGTTTATCGACATATAAGATTGGGGTTGCAGTGCCCAAATATGTCTATAACAGTGAGAAAGACAATCAAGGAACAAAAAGAGGATCCAAAGGGAACCTTGCCTCACACATATTCATCTCCCCCATAACTCACCATGCATCCCTCCATCATATCTATCATTTTTCCACTACATTTCTTCAATTTATCTGAAGACTGTGTTTTCTACAGGATCCCTTGTATTCCTACAAGATCCCCTAAAAACCTATAGGATGATCCTGTAGGAATTATAGTGGCCTGGAAAACCTATAGGAAGCAATCCAAGGGCACATGGTAGGTTTTTTGGGTCCCTAAAATTCTTCCTAGGAATGATCTAATACCTCACCTCGTCCACCATCATCATCCCTGCACTCACCATTCAAAACAAAAAATATCAGTTTCAATAGTTTCTGCCAGTCATAGAAAAAAAGAAAAACAGAGAGGGGTAGGAGCATTACCTAAGTGTCCTTTGATCTACACACACTCCTACTCCCTCTGTGCATTCATTACACCATCCTCACAACCCCATCCAGCAACACTATTAAAGAATTCTAAGGGAGAAGTAGCTATAGGACATCTTGTAGGAAATCCTGTAGCAGCCTATCCCAGAGAATGCCAATCAACAGCTACAAGTCTTCACTAGGATGATCCAGGATCTCAACAGAAGCAGCAACATTAGATCTTCAGTCATAGATACCTACAAAAGCCAAGAAACCATTAACAGACAACAAGAGGAGGAAGGAGAATGGCATGCAGCAAATAAACAATGCAACACATCTGATCTTCAACAACTGTAGCATGGCATCAAAACTGTTATCACTGAAAATGCTGTTGCCAAAATTTTTTTAGCCTAGTTTAAAGACCGGGTGTTTTCGCAGCGCCTGAATTCTGTTTAGCAGTTTCGCAGTGTATAAATTCGTTAGCAGTTTAGCAGCGCTACCTGTTTAGTGGTTTCGTAGCGCGCTACAAAACTGGGAATTTGTCCGAAACCATAACTCACCCATATCACTTTTGTCTCCTATGGGTTCTGTGGGAATGTCTCGCGCAACATGTCACAGTGCAGGTTATTATCATCAATATACAAATAATACTGCTGTGTTTTTCATCTTCAAGGCTTTCTCTATAATCCCACCATATTGGTCAAAGTTCTGGTATCTAGTGGAGGTCAATATCATAGCGTGCCTATTATACAGAGTTCTGCTTTCTTTCAGAAATCTGCATCAAGTGGGAATCTCACAGGAAATGGCACAAGTATTTAGGACATAAATCCAGCTTTTGGTTACCCAACATCCAATAGGATTTACAGCAGCGGAAAATTCTTTATATGGGATTATACCTTCTTATTTGGGGGAAGGCTGCAAACCTACGGTTTATGCCAGAGTGCCTCTGTTATATCTACCATCATATGGCATTTGAGCTGTATGGGATGTTAGCTGGCATGGTGAGTCCTACAACAGGGGAAAATGTAAAGCCAGCATTTGGAGGTGATGAGGAGTCCTCTCTCAGAAAAGCTGTGACCATCATCTATGAACTCATTGCAATGGAAGCCAAGAGAAGAAAAGATGGCACTGCAAAACATTCTCAATGGAGGAATTATGATGATCTGAATGAATATTTATGGTCAGTGGATTGTTTTCGGCTAGGATGGCCAATGCGTGCAGATACAAATTTTGTTTTTATATGCTACCAGGAGATGGCTGTAACTCTAAAGGAAAGCTTTTAACTGATAGAAACAGATGGCTGGGCAAGATGAACTTTGTTGAAATCCGTTCCTTCTGGCACATTCTTAGAAGCTTTGATCGAATGAGGATCTTCCATATTTTGTCTTTACAGGGAATGATAATTCTTTTCTGGAATGGATCGAGCCAGCCAACTGGAATCTTTAATGAAGTTGTTTTTAGAAAAGATCTTGAGTATTGTTATCACAGCCGCAATATTAAAGCTTGTTCAAGCTATTCTAAATATAATTCTTAGCTGGAAAGCAAGGAAAGCCATGAAGTCATCAGAAATTCTAAGATATGTTTTGAAAGTTATCGTTGCTGATGCATGAGTAATCATTCTCCCAGTCTCTGTTATGTTCACGCATGGATAACCCAATTGGTCTTGGCAAAATTTTCAAGAACCGGTTTGGTGACAAGTGGGAAAGCCCTTCATTATACATTTCTGCAATCGTGTTCTAATCTGGTTCTTAATATAAATGGCGCATTGCGAATATCCTGATGTGGTGGGCACGGCCTTGACTTTATGTTGGTTGGGCAATGCACGAAAGTCAGTTTTCTCTTTGCAAATACACAATGTTCTGGATCCTACTTCTTGTAACCAAACTGGCATTCAGCTATTACGATGAGATTCATTCATTGATTGGGCCTACAAAGGCTATCGTGACAATGCATATTACTGCATTCGAATGGCATGAATTTCTCCAAACACAAAAAACAACATTGCGGTGGTCATAAAGTGGACATAATGCACTTTTAAATAAGAACCGAAATTTCAGGTCGTTGGTTTGGCACCGACATGAGTGATAATACAGATGGCGCTGAAGGAGTTAGGTTTGGCCTTTTGGCTGATCTATATGCGTCCACATAATCGGTATCATGATAGATCGGATCCTCATGACCGTGAACGGTGTTAAGGAGCGCATAAGAAAGGGCCTGCAATTTTATTCTCCGGAGCTTACAGAATCGTATTTGTCAAATCCAAACTTTGGAGAGGGTTTACAAGTAACTGTTAGTGTGTTTGAGGGCTTTTCAATTCATATGCGGGACGCTTGAGCGTTTCTCACATCTTGAATTTGTCTGTTGCTGCGCGCCCAGGAGATAATAGATAGGAGCCCGAGTATTTTGCAAAGTTGGGTTGTATTTTTATGTACATGGAGTAGGATGGCGGAGAGTTCAGGTAGCAGACAACAAAACAAGTGAATCTCATTTGGCGATTCATTTGCAACTCGTACCCAACCTTATGATCTCTTCCAAGCAGCAAATACTCTACCTGATGTGACTTCTCAGAAAGGAAGTTCATCTGTTCATGATATATTACAGAGAAGATCGAAGTTGCTTCCAGAAGAAACAAATGGATCCTTGGGTCTACTTAATTCACCGGTTCATATCACAGCTCTGAAATTTGAGAATAAAATTAACCAAGCTCTTCATGGCCTAAAAAATAAAGTCTCAAGAAGCAGAATATAAGTTTGCCCAAGAAAAACTATATTCCTAGAAAGATTTTCTATTGTTCCTCTTTCAGGAGCTAGACATAGCAAACAATGAATTTACAAATGTTTCATCCTCATCCTCTTTGGAAAACTTTGATAATTTGCTTGTAGGTGTTTCAGATCGAGTTGGAAGACTGAGGAAAGAGAGCTGGGACTAAATACTAAACTAGTAAACTATGTTCCAGCCAAAGTATCTCCAGAAAGCAGAGGAATCCGGGCATGCTGTTTGAGTTTGTTTTAGGAAAAACTATTGACATTGAAGCCTGGCAGCTAAACAGGATTACTTGCAAATTGTTGTTCATTTGTTGGAATGAGGAGATAGTCTGCTAGATAAAAAGTGTAAAGTTGGGGTGGCTGAACTTCATGCATGTTTTCATATCTGTTGAAGCAAAAATGAGATCTTACAGAACCAGTCTTCCAGTTTCAACATTTTAGCTTCTAACTAGATGCAGTTTGGATGTTTGATGCGCGGTTTGAGCCATATTCAATCTCATTTTGTGCAATCTCATAAGATCACCATGGTTGATAGCTAAGAACAGTGTGCTTCATGGCTACAACAGTGTGCTCCATGATTTTCTTATGAAGGCTTGATTTATTTGTGGTATGTGACAAATCTATCTCCTTCAGATGTGAGGAGTATCTTGAGCAAAAGGTTATGTAAATTTAGAATCGATTCAGAGATAGTGTATATGTCCTTCAAAAATATACCTCAAGAGATGGTGATGCAGGATCCAATGGCTTCAGGTAATGGTAATGAACCACTAGATTCTACTGTAAGGCATAAAGGAAGAATAGATGAACCCTAAAGGTAGGGTAGCATGTGAAATGTTTTAAGCAGTACCATCATCATGACAGAGCAAATCAAGCAAAAAACTTCACCAGCTGCCCTTGCACTAACTGTAAATGTGTTAAACGCTGTGCAGAAAGGTTGAGGCTATTAATCATGCTTATTTACAAGTTGTCCTCATAACCTTGTCCAAAGCATCAATTAGGCATAATGAATTTTTAAAGGCAGAGAGGAAGAGTGTATTTTTTAAATCACACAACAGTTTCGTAGCGCGCTACGAAACTGCTGTAGGTGATGATTTTAGGCGCAGAGCGGCTATTGTGATACTGTGAGCGGGAGTTGAGGAAAAGAAACACCTGTCTATCAATACCACCTACAGCACATCAGAAACATGGCAGCATTCCATGCCTGGGGTTATTAAAAGATTTGGGAACATGCTGCTATACTTTGGGAGAATGTGGGAGACAAAGACCGTGAAAACAGAGCATTCCTCTTGATCAATTAATAAGCATACACGTAACTAGAATCCAAAGCTAGTTCGTTTTGTGTACTCTCCTTCAAAGATACTTCAACCTAAACAGCCAAAGGACATGTGTCAAAAGCCAGAAAAGCATCATGCGACAAGGAGCAAAGATTTAGGATTTTGATTAAATGAAAACCATTTGTGATTTCAGTTTAGACATTTTGTAATTAATAAATTAGTTATGCACTAGATAGGGATAGTCAATAGCCACCTTCGAGGCTCCCCTCATGCTGGAGGAGGAAGCTCGAGGTGGTTAAGCTTGTTTGCCTATATATGGATCAATAGGAGATGTAGAAGGGGTTGGACATTTTATACAAAACAGAGTTATTTGGGCCATTGTAAGACTTGTGACAGTAATAGTAAAACAGTGTTGATTTCTTCTCAAGATTCTCGATGGATTATTGTGGTCAAATATAAGGATGGTGTTTTATATTTTATGTTCTTTTACAGCCTTGTTGTAACACAATCACTCAGAATTCATAATCTTATGCTCTGACTTCCTGTGTGTTTGGCAAGCTGTGGTTTTGATGGAGTATGTTTGACACTTAATGCAAAGAGCCTTGACTTCCATGAAATGATTATGTTTTTCTTGTTTACTTAGTGTATGAGACTCCATAGCCCAATGAGAACCAGTTTGATATGTTTCCAACCAGCTTTTGCTTTCATGACCGAGTAAAGAGTTAGCCATCTGTTGTAGTGAATGATTTTTATCAAGAGTTTGTGAGAGAGCCCTCTCTGATCAAAGAGGCTAAGCTTTGATCTAAAGTTAGGTTGAAAGAGTTACATGAAATCTTGCTTGGTTGCAGCCCTCAGTAGTGATTTTGTGATAACATTTTGGTGCGTCTGCCGGGAGCTTAAGATTGAATTTCTGAAGGTAGCAGGAGTTCAAATGATTTTTAAGGCTGCAAAACTACCTTGGCGACTCCACACATCAAAGAATAAATTAGAAGGTGACTCCACTGCTAGAAGATCAGTAGCTTGATGAAGTTTCAAGATGGATTCCACTGCAAGAATGAGTGCCAGGTATGCTCCTATGAATCGGTCTCATATTCCTGGTTTTCCAAATCCTATGCCAAAGGTTGATTGGTTAGATGATCTTCCAATATTCAAAGATGAAAAGAAGGATGATGCTGCTCTCCATTTGGTTAGGTTTCACATGCATGTACGCAGTCTTAAGGTTCATTTCCCTGAAGATTGTCTCATGAGGATGTTTATGGCCACTTTAGAAGGAGAAGCATGGTCTTGGTATAAAAGTTTGGAAAATGGTTTATTATCTTCTCTTGCTGATTTCCATGATGTGTTCTGTGAAATGTATAAAGAATATTATCCTTCTTTGTTGCTGCTCAAAGATTGCTGTAGGCATTCTTTAAATCTTATTCAGTACTTGGAGGATTGTTATGGTGATGATGAATTTACAGATGAAGAAATTTTAGAGGCTCTTCATAACAATGTTGTTCAGCACCAAGGAGAAGGTATAACATTCCATGAAGCACAGCATGAAGAGCAACAAGAGTTTACCTGTGAAAACCATGTTTTATCCTTAGATATTGATGTAGAGATGCAGTAGATTTGTCAGGTTTCAGATCATGATGGAGATGAAATTGATTGCACTCAGCAAGAAGAAATATTGGAGGAAATTTTTTATGACCCTCAGGCAGAGGAAAAGCTTGCTCAATTTTGTAATTCCTTGCAGCAGCTTACCCCAAATAATAATCATAATAGTGAGGAAAATTCCATTGTTTGTTGGAATGATTCAGAAAAGCAACTGGATAGCTTGTCAAATAGAAAAGTGGATAGTACATCAGAGGAGTCTTGTGTGGTTGAGAATCAGGGGCCTGAAAATGAAGAGTGTTATCATGATCATTATTTTCAGCAGCTTTCTATGACAGAACACAAGGAGACTATGCTGGTTCCTTTCTCTTTCACGATGGAGGAACTGAACACTGTGGTTGAAGATCAGTTTGCACAGCTGGAAAGTTACAACGAAAACCAAGCTGATCATGTATTCTGGGATCCTGTAGCTGATTACATGGAAGAGTTTTACTCTCCAGTATTTCAGTTTTTCGAAGAAGATCAGAGGCAAATTCAGTGGCAGTGGTCATCAGACTATCATATTAGCTCTGAAATCCGATGCGGTCAAAGGACTCAAATGTCAGATGAGACAAATGATTGGCTGCATTGGAAGTTTCATATTGATTGAGCTGAGGGAAGTTTGGATTGTTAGGGTAGGTAGGTAAATTGCAAATAAGCTCAAGGTTGGCTGAGCATTTATTTTTCAGTAGATGTAGTTTTCTTTTTCCTACAGTCATGCTTGTCAAGCAAGTTTCTGTTTGTCACAAATGGATAAGGCACTGGAGCTGCATGTTCTTAGCGCACCACAAGGGCACACTATCCCAAGTGGAGCCACTGTTATCACTGAAAATGCTGTTGCCAAAAATTTTTTAGCCTAGTTTAAAGACCGGGTGTTTTCGCAGCGCCTGAATTCTGTTTAGCAGTTTCGCAGTGTATAAATTCGTTAGCAGTTTAGCAGCGCTACCTGTTTAGTGGTTTCGTAGCGCGCTACAAAACTGGGAATTTGTCCGAAACCATAACTCACCCATATCACTTTTGTCTCCTATGGGTTCTGTGGGAATGTCTCGCGCAACATGTCACAGTGCAGGTTATTATCATCAATATACAAATAATACTACTGTGTTTTTCATCTTCAAGGCTTTCTCTATAATCCCACCATATTGGTCAAAGTTCTGGTATCTAGTGGAGGTCAATATCATAGCGTGCCTATTATACAGAGTTCTGCTTTCTTTCAGAAATCTGCATCAAGTGGGAATCTCACAGGAAATGGCACAAGTATTTAGGACATAAATCCAGCTTTTGGTTACCCAACATCCAATAGGATTTGCAGCAGCGGAAAATTCTTTATATGGGATTATACCTTCTTATTTGGGGGAAGGCTGCAAACCTACGGTTTATGCCAGAGTGCCTCTGTTATATCTACCATCATATGGCATTTGAGCTGTATGGGATGTTAGCTGGCATGGTGAGTCCTACAACAGGGGAAAATGTAAAGCCAGCATTTGGAGGTGATGAGGAGTCCTCTCTCAGAAAAGCTGTGACCATCATCTATGAACTCATTGCAATGGAAGCCAAGAGAAGCAAAGATGGCACTGCAAAACATTCTCAATGGAGGAATTATGATGATCTGAATGAATATTTCTGGTCAGTGGATTGTTTTCGGCTAGGATGGCCAATGCGTGCAGATACAAATTTTGTTTTTATATGCTACCAGGAGATGGCTGTAACTCTAAAGGAAAGCTTTTAACTGATAGAAACAGATGGCTGGGCAAGATGAACTTTGTTGAAATCCGTTCCTTCTGGCACATTCTTAGAAGCTTTGATCGAATGAGGATCTTCCATATTTTGTCTTTACAGGGAATGATAATTCTTTTCTAGAATGGATCGAGCCAGCCAACTAGAATCTTTAATGAAGTTGTTTTTAGAAAAGATCTTGAGTATTGTTATCACAGCCGCAATATTAAAGCTTGTTCAAGCTATTCTAAATATAATTCTTAGCTGGAAAGCAAGGAAAGCCATGAAGTCATCAGAAATTCTAAGATATGTTTTGAAAGTTATCGTTGTTGATGCATGAGTAATCATTCTCCCAGTCTCTGTTATGTTCACGCATGGATAACCCAATTGGTCTTGGCAAAATTTTCAAGAACCGGTTTGGTGACAAGTGGGAAAGCCCTTCATTATACATTTCTGCAATCGTGTTCTAATCTGGTTCTTAATATAAATGGCGCATTGCGAATATCCTGATGTGGTGGGCACGGCCTTGACTTTATGTTGGTTGGGCAATGCACGAAAGTCAGTTTTCTCTTTGCAAATACACAATGTTCTGGATCCTACTTCTTGTAACCAAACTGGCATTCAGCTATTACGATGAGATTCATTCATTGATTGGGCCTACAAAGGCTATCGTGACAATGCATATTACTGCATTCGAATGGCATGAATTTCTCCAAACGCAAAAAACAACATTGCGGTGGTCATAAAGTGGACATAATGCACTTTTAAATAAGAACCGAAATTTCAGGTCGTTGGTTTGGCACCGACATGAGTGATAATACAGATGGCGCTGAAGGAGTTAGGTTTGGCCTTTTGGCTGATCTATATGCGTCCACATAATCGGTATCATGATAGATCGGATCCTCATGACCGTGAACGGTGTTAAGGAGCGCATAAGAAAGGGCCTGCAATTTTATTCTCCGGAGCTTACAGAATCGTATTTGTCAAATCCAAACTTTGGAGAGGGTTTACAAGTAACTGTTAGTGTGTTTGAGGGCTTTTCAATTCATATGCGGGACGCTTGAGCGTTGCTCACATCTTGAATTTGTCTGTTGCTGCGCGCCCAGGAGATAATAGATAGGAGCCCGAGTATTTTGCAAAGTTGGGTTGTATTTTTATGTACATGGAGTAGGATGGCGGAGAGTTCAGGTAGCAGACAACAAAACAAGTGAATCTCATTTGGCGATTCATTTGCAACTCGTACCCAACCTTATGATCTCTTCCAAGCAGCAAATACTCTACCTGATGTGACTTCTCAGAAAGGAAGTTCATTTGTTCATGATATATTACAGAGAAGATCGAAGTTGCTTCCAGAAGAAACAAATGGATCCTCGGGTCTACTTAATTCACCAGTTCATATCACAGCTCTGAAATTTGAGAATAAAATTAACCAAGCTCTTCATGGCCTAAAAAATAAAGTCTCAAGAAGCAGAATATAAGTTTGCCCAAGAAAAACTATATTCCTAGAAAGATTTTCTATTGTTCCTCTTTCAGGAGCTAGACATAGCAAACAATGAATTTACAAATGTTTCATCCTCATCCTCTTTGGAAAACTTTGATAATTTGCTTGTAGGTGTTTCAGATCGAGTTGGAAGACTGAGGAAAGAGAGCTGGGACTAAATACTAAACTAGTAAACTATGTTCCAGCCAAAGTATCTCCAGAAAGCAGAGGAATTCGGGCATGCTGCTTGAGTTTGTTTTAGGAAAAACTATTGACATTGAAGCCTGGCAGCTAAACAGGATTACTTGCAAATTGTTGTTCATTTGTTGGAATGAGGAGATAGTCTGCTAGATAAAAAGTGTAAAGTTGGGGTGGCTGAACTTCATGCATGTTTTCATATCTGTTGAAGCAAAAATGAGATCTTACAGAACCAGTCTTCCAGTTTCAACATTTTAGCTTCTAACTAGATGCAGTTTGGATGTTTGATGCGCGGTTTGAGCCATATTCAATCTCATTTTGTGAAATCTCATAAGATCACCATGGTTGATAGCTAAGAACAGTGTGCTTCATGGCTACAACAGTGTGCTCCATGATTTTCTTATGAAGGCTTGATTTATTTGTGGTATGTGACAAATCTATCTCCTTCAGATGTGAGGAGTATCTTGAGCAAAAGGTTATGTAAATTTAGAATCGATTCAGAGATAGTGTATATGTCCTTCAAAAATATACATCAAGAGATGGTGATGCAGGATCCAATGGCTTCAGGTAATGGTAATGAACCACTAGATTCTACTGTAAGGCATAAAGGAAGAATAGATGAACCCTAAAGGTAGGGTAGCATGTGAAATTTTTTAAGCAGTACCATCATCATGACAGAGCAAATCAAGCAAAAAACTTCACCAGCTGCCCTTGCACTAACTGTAAATGTGTTAAACGCTGTGCAGAAAGGTTGAGGCTATTAATCATGCTTATTTACAAGTTGTCCTCATAACCTTGTCCAAAGCATCAATTAGGCATAATGAATTTTTAAAGGCAGAGAGGAAGAGTGTATTTTTTAAATCACACAGCAGTTTCGTAGCGCGCTACGAAACTGCTGTAGGTGATGATTTTAGGCGCAGAGCGGCTATTGTGATACTGTGAGCGGGAGTTGAGAAAAAGAAACACCTGTCTATCAATACCACCTACAGCACATCGGAAACATGGCAGCATTCCATGCCTGGGGTTATTAAAATATTTGGGAACATGCTGCTATACTTTGGGAGAATGTGGGAGACAAAGACCGTGAAAACAGAGCATTCCTCTTGATCAATTAATAAGCATACACGTAACTAGAATCCAAAGCTAGTTCGTTCTGTGTACTCTCCTTCAAAGATACTTCAACCTAAACAGCCAAAGGACATGTGTCAAAAGCCAGAAAAGCATCATGCGACAAGGAGCAAAGATTTAGGATTTTGATTAAATGAAAACCATTTGTGATTTCAGTTTAGACATTTTGTAATTAATAAATTAGTTATGCACTAGATAGGGATAGTCAATAGCCACCTTCGAGGCTCCCCTCATGCTGGAGGAGGAAGCTCGAGGTGGTTAAGCTTGTTTGCCTATATATGGATCAATAGGAGATGTAGAAGGGGTTGGACATTTTATACAAAACAGAGTTATTTGGGCCATTGTAAGACTTGTGACAGTAATAGTAAAACAGTGTTGATTTCTTCTCAAGATTCTCGATGGATTATTGTGGTCAAATATAAGGATGGTGTTTTATATTTTATGTTCTTTTACAGCCTTGTTGTAACACAATCACTCAGAATTCATAATCTTATGCTCTGACTTCCTGTGTGTTTGGCAAGCTGTGGTTTTGATGGAGTATGTTTGACACTTAATGCAAAGAGCCTTGACTTCCATGAAATGATTATGTTTTTCTTGTTTACTTAGTGTATGAGACTCCATAGCCCAATGAGAACCAGTTTGATATGTTTCCAACCAGCTTTTGCTTTCATGACCGAGTAAAGAGTTAGCCATCTGTTGTAGTGAATGATTTTTATCAAGAGTTTGTGAGAGAGCCCTCTCTGATCAAAGAGGCTAAGCTTTGATCTAAAGTTAGGTTGAAAGAGTTACATGAAATCTTGCTTGGTTGCAGCGCTCAGTAGTGATTTTGTGATAACAAAAACCATAGGTAAGTATCCCACTCACTCACTCATATGCATCATTTAATCAAAAGTTGTAAGGGTTATGAGATAGTTGGTTTATAACTGAAAAAGTGTCCAGTTAACTTGGCCACCTTCGTTCCGTCAACACATGCAAAACTAGTTGTCCTCTCACACGTGGCTGCAGTCAACTCAGAGACAGAGGAGGAGTAGGACAAGAAGTGGTTAACTACAGATCTACGAGGTGGGAGCTGATTACGTGGAGTGGGAAATGATGAGGTGGTAGTGGGGACCAATGGTCCAAAAATGGCAATGCACCTCTACTGCTAGCACACCACCTCACCTCGAAACACCATAAAGGGAAATAAAACATCATTTGCATGCATTCATGCATTCTGTTGAAAATGGCAACAAGAAATGCTAAAAATAGAAGTGATAAAAATGGCACTGCTGTAAATAGTAATTCAGGTACCAGTGCTGGATTGAGCAACAAGGAATGAAAAATGGAAGTGCTAAAAATAACATTTCTATTTTTAGTAGTTCAGGATAGATTCCTATTTTAGTCAGTCCCTAAACTAAAATAGTGAAGTAAAATTCAAATTTGATGTCAGTAGCTATTTGTAAAATAATTAATTAATTCATCTTGAGTTAATTAGTTAAGTAAAATCAAACATGAAGTCTATGTGGGGACATGCAACAGTTTCTCCATTAATTGAGGAATTTATCCATTAGTTAAAGAGATAAGGATGAGTTGTAATATTGAGTTATAGTTAGTTGGCTTAGTTAACTGAGTCAAGTCCAGTTAGATTAATTCAAATAGTTTGTTGAATTAATTGTGAGTTCAGTTAGTTAATGCTTGCATGCATGTAACTACTACACTTCAGATAACTGAATAAATAACTCATGCATGTCAGTTCAAAGAAAGACCCAGTGGAGACCAGAGGAGGGATAGTGTACTATTATTTGGATGGATTTTTCCTATAAAGGAAACTCATCTATGTAGAAGGAATCATATCCTTCAGGATTGTGCAGTTACTACTAGGCCAAGTGAGCAGTGTGAGGTGGAAATTCAAATGTGTGGAAGCACTGGACCCTAAGAAAAACTGCACAAGGAAATAGGAGGCTTGGAGGGTAGAGGAGAATGTTTGTGAGAGGCCTTTGACTGTCTATGAGCAACAGAGGGATTATACTGAGAGCTGGTTGGATTCCAAGCTAAGGCTTTGTGTAATTCTATGATTATTTTCCACTTGTATGGTAATACAGAGATTGGGGTTTTAGGCTGAGGCTTTCCCCGAGTTATTTCTTCTATGTTATGTGTGATTGATTTCTCATTCTCAGTTATATCTGTTCTCTTGATCTTTCTCAATTTGATTAAGCTTCCACAAAGTGTTGTAGAAGTAGATCTTGTATTGTGTTTTAGTATATTGCATAATCTGTTGATCTACAGTGGGAATTTCTACATGGTATTAGAGCAAAGGTGATCAAGGTGAAGAACAATATACAAGAAGGAGAAGCTCAAAGTTTATGGTTTCTAAATATAGAAATCAAGTTCTTATCACATCTCAATTTCACCAATGGCGTTCAGCGGTTTAAGACTCGAGTATGCCCTTGATGGCAGCTTGAATTATATAGCCTGGAAGGATCACATGGAGATAGTATTAGAGGATAACAGTCTAAAGTGCTTCATTGATTAAGAAGTCCCCAAGCCGACTGATGCTACTCAACTAGTGGAATGGAAGAAATGTGTGGCTAGAGCAAGGAGAATCGTCCTGGAGGGAGTTCGAGACCATATTGTCTCAAGCCTCCATGGGAAGGAAACACTGTTTTCGATGTGGAAAACATTGAAAGATTTATATCAGAATAGCAGCAATTAAAGGAAGCTGGCATTGAAAGACAAGCTTCATAAGATCAAGTGTGAAAAGGGAAACATGATCTCTACATATCTGAACAAGTTCAGCACTTGTAGGGATGAGCTTGGAAGTGTAGGGATCATGACAGTTGATGATGACATGGTGAGACTTACACTCCCCGGTCTTCCTAAGAGCTGGCATAGCTACCAAGACTCAGTTAACGGAAGAGAAAAACTACCAAATTGGGAATGACTTTGGTCGGATCTGATGTAGGAGGAGATAAGAAGAAGCACACAGAGATGGATCTTCTTCATCCAAAGAGGATGAAGAAAATTGTGCCTTAGTGAGTAAGGAAAATAAAGGGAAGGACAAGGATTCTCATCCCAAATCAAGTTCTTCCCATGGTGGGAAGAAGTTTGACAAATCGAAAGTGCGATGATTTCGTTGTCATGAAGTGGGCCATTTTGCTACAAATTGTCCACTGAGGAAATCCAAGAATGGATTCGTGGAAGGATCAGAAGGTGAGGCACTGGCCTCACAGTTCGAGTTGGATTTCACACATTTTGCATGCATGGTTTCATCCATGGTGGGAAGTGGTTGGTTTCTTGACAGTGGAGCTTCTTTCCACATGACCGACAACAAAAGTTTGTTCAATACCTTGGAGGAGAAGGATCTCCAGATGCAGATCGCGATGGGTAATGATGAAAAGTATAGTGTCTCGGGTGTAGGCACAATTGTTTTTTAGAGGGAGCATGGAGCTCGCATTACCTTAATCGATGTCAAGTATGTTCCAGGATTGAAGAAAAATTTGGTGTCGATCACGATGCTAGAAGACAGAGGCTATTATGTAGTCTTCAGTAAGGGAAAGGTTTTCCTTAGACACATCATCACGAGACAGGTGAAGCAGATCAGTTCACGAGTCAAAAACCTTTATGCTCTTGATGTTCAAGATGCATGCAAAACCTTGAGGAGCAAGGAAACTGATAGAGAATTGGTGGTTGAGAGGGAGAGTACATTACCTCTCAACATGCAGTCCTTGGAGAAGTCTCAGATGATTATGGAGGAGCCATGATTGGTGAAGTAGCTTCAGGAGGTTGTGGAGCAACCACAACTAGGGAAGTTGAGAGGAGACAGAGTGGAGGCATCCACTCATGTAGAGACCTCCAGTAGGGGGAAATTTTGAGCCAGGTGGGTAGAGGGATCACATGCATCCATACCGCTAGGTAGGAGGTGGGGCATTGTGGAGTGACAGTCCCAAGAAGGCTAGAATGGGGGCAAGATCCTTGAGGCACCCAACCTCTTTGATTCGAATTTGCTATGGGAGCCCCGATGAGGAGTAGCAATATTGGCGGATTGGGTAGAGAGATGCAGATGGAGTGGCAGAGAAAGCTACAGTGCAGGAGTCCCAAGACTCTATAGAGCTAGCAGGCTACAACAATGCGAGAGACACAAGAGTATTGCACCAGTGCAAGATGGCACAGAGAGATGTGCAACGGTGTGTGTTATAGACATTTTTGTGCCTTACAACATTGAGCATGAAATGTCCATAAACTAAGGGATCCAAAGTCCCTAAACATGTTGTTCCTACCCCTAGAGGAACAAGGCAAACCAACCACAGCAATTCACAGAAGTTCTCCACCTGAAAACACTCAAAAACAAGCCAATTTTGGATCATGTCAACTGCTCCACTGAGCATCTGCGCTGAATGTCAACTGCTCCACTGTCTACCTGCGTTGAATGTCAACTCCAACAAAGGCTACCTGCGCTGAGCGAGTTTGGACATGTGGCAGAGTCATTCCTCAATGTGTCAATGCCTAGGAAGCTTCCAAAATGACACTTGCATCAAGGAATTCGACTGGTGATGAGTAAGAGGTTCCAAATCTCCAAGTGGAAGCAAGAACCTCCAAGTGGACTCAAGAACTGAGAGAGGGAGAGGACACTAGTCAGATCTCAAGCTGACTCATCCTCTCTCCAAATATCTATATATGGATCTCTCCTCCATGGGATCTAGGGGCTGGAATTTTGTTATTGAAAAGAATTGTTGTTGGTTTGTGGTTGGATCATTGGGTGCTTAATGCTTTGAAGGGAGCTGAAGAAGGAATTCCATTCTGCTGGGAAGGATATGCTGGATTGGAGCCCTATGGGTTGTATCTCTTCCTGAACCCTGTTACTTATCAATAAAGCTATCTTGATTCTTTCCTATATGCTGATGTATTTTGTATGATTTCATTAGTGTATTTGATTTACTTCTAATCCTGAATCATTTATGAATATGTATATTTGCCTTTGTGTTGTGTTCTTCTCTTGTCGCAAGTAGCTGTTCTCTTGTCACAGGTAGCTTTTCTCTTGTGATCTCGTTGGATTCAAGTAGCTGTTCTCTTGAGCAAGCGAGGAGACAAGTAGCTGTGGACACACAAAGAGAAGAGGATCTAGATCGAGGGACAACCGGAAGACAAAGGTAAGTCGGTCGATCTCCCCTCTTTCACATTTCATAAAGGAAGAAATCATAATAGCTGTATTCGTTTGTTGCTAAGGCGCTGTCACACCTTAGGTGGATAGGATCGTCCTGCATAGGCATTTTTCCCCACAACAAATTGGCGACTCCACTGGGGAGAACTTTTTTATTCATTTCATTTGTGTTTCCGTCATTTGTTTACTTCATAGACTTGACAGCAACTATCGAACTGCATCTTTCCCAGATGCAAAGTAGAAAGTTGCTGCTTTGATCCAGTTGTTGGACTTGTCTATGATCTAAACTAGATCCACAAATGATTTGATGATCCTTGTGATAGTCTTTAGTACCCTCTCAAAGCATCCCTCTGTTTATACCTTGCTTGTGTTTCTGATTTGGCTTGAAACAGTTGATTTTTGAGCATTTTGTGACCCAGAAACCAAGGGAAATGAGAGTTTCTCTTTCAGCGCAGGCACTGTGAAGGCAGTCTGCATTTCAACGCAGGTCCCGTGAAGGCTACCTACGTTGAATGTCAACTGCACAGTGTTAGACTTGCGCTGAACCAGTGTGGCTTTGTGCAGCTGGGGTTCTTTGCTGTCTATTGCCCTGTTTTGATCTCTGATTTTTGTAGCCTTTAACCAGCATAGGTACCAGTCAGATAACCCCTTTTCCTTGCTTAGATTCCGCCTCTTTTTGTACAAAAAGACTGTGAATGTTTTTATGTGTTTGTGTCGTCATTTACAGTTTTCCTTTGCATGAGTAAAGTAGTCATCCTGTAGCCTTTGATTCAGATCAGATTTGATAGTGATCTTAGAAGAGAGTTCATTGGCTGTTTTCAGATTGATTATAGATTTAATTTTGCTTATTGGTTTGAATTTGTCTCTTTCAAAGTGTTAAAACAAGTCTTTATTTCGAAAATCGCAAAGTGATTGTAATCTCTTCTACCCTTGTTGATTTCGAAGAAAGTGAACTTGTTTGTATTGATCATTTTAAAAGCAAATTCAAAGTTGTGCAAAAAGCTTTCTTTGTAGGCATTTATACTAAGAAAGTGAAAAACAAACACCTGCATTGTGCATTTTGCATTTGATAGTTTGCATGTTGGATTTAGGGAAAGTGCATTAGAGTGTGCTGATTACTCTTTGAGAAAAGATAGTGTTATTCTTTTCCCTTAGTAGCTAGGATTTTCAAAGTTGAAAGATAATAAAGCTTGCTTATCATCTTAGACTGCATTTAGGAAGTTGTATCATACATCTCGTGGTGAACCTTGAAAGGCAAACTTTAAAAAGATCAACCTAAAATAAACTGAATGAACCTAACAACGCTTTGTAACATAACGCACAACATAGAGGTCTAGGCTAGAGATGTGTTCTGGCGTCGTTAAGCCTAGTGACTGTCGATCTCGTGGAAGGTGGGTGATTCCTCCTGAGGGACGATAGCGCTAGTACGGATTGTGCTCCCACGTACCGTCGCGTATATATTGGGAGACCCCTATAGGCATATATCTTTTATCCTTAGGAAGCCGTGTCGGCCGCCCTACTGATCGCAATGCAGTGAACACAACATTCACGAAGATTGACCGCCCGTAACCTAAAAAGTATTCTGCGGTTTTGCGAAAAGTTTGGCACACCCTCTACCTAGATCTCCAGAGCGGTTTCTTTTGGCCCTTTTCAGACTCTATAACAGAAAAAGTCCATCCGAGCATTTGTCACTTCGGGCTCGTTAAAACATCGAAGGAGACTAGAGTAATCTTTAGCTTTTTCTCGACTCTTTAAAACTGAAAAAGCAAGTTGTGTCTAAAAGCGTCATTAACAATTTATTTTAAACGGAACAATCACCCTTTAATTCCTGCGTTGATCTTTAGGTTGAAAAGATGGAGCACACCAACCAAGGAATTCCTCTTGGTGGAAATCCTAATCCCTTCTCCTCTTGGGGAGATGTTGGTGCACCCCACATGGCCACATTGTCGCTTCCAGGACTGACAATTGGCCTACCAGTTTGGCTCTTTTCAACCAATGTCGTTCAGAATACCTCCATTCCTGAACAGTCAAGTCAACAGTTAGATCAGACAAGAGTTGCCTCCCAGCCTTCAACTTCATCTTCCTCCCCTCCTTCCTCTTCACTTGACGGAACTGGTCGAATTAAAAACCAGGTTCCTAAAGAGAAGAAGGAGAAGAAGAAGAAAGAGAAGAAGAAGAAGGAGCCTAAGGCGATTGGGGACAAACAAGTGTCGTCTAACAAAAGTCCACACACTGCACTCGTAAGGCCTAAATCGCCATGTGTCATATTCCAGGGAGACCACTTCCATAGAGATTGTCCCTGTATCCCCCGGATACTAAGGGACTGGTCCCCCCGTTTGCACAATTCGGTAGCATCGACCTCTGATAGCCATGTCGACTGCTCACTGTCAACTAGTGGGAGTGAAGCTCCAGGACAGAGCGGGAGAGCTAAATTTCCCTGCAGGCTGTGTGAAGGCGATCACGCCATCCACCGTTGTCCCTTCTTAGATGAGGCAAAAAGAGTTCTGGAAGATCGCCCGATTTTACGAGCACATCTCCCTCCTGGATATCAAAGACTCCTGCCAAGTCCCTCGCTAGTTGAGAATCTGGCTGAGCCACTTAGGTGGTCAGCCGAAGCACCTGTCATTGAAGAAGAACCGTCTGGATCCATGCCTGACGAAAGTCAAAAGGTTGATACGGCAGTTGACCCAGTTTTGCCTTCAGAGGCTCCATCTTCGAATGACACCATCACAGAGGAGAATAAAGACGACACCGTCCAGATTCTCTTCATCAACACTGACTCTGATGATCAAGGGGGCAATGCCACCATTCCTTTATCGCAGGAAGGAAGTTCATCGGAGCGATATCCGGCCGTATATTCGGTCCCACCACCAAGCAACCTGGTTGTGTCCTTTGATTGGAACCAACTAGGCAGACCCCAGTTGCCAGCCAGTATACCATTCAGAATTATTTGTCAAATATACAGAATGGTAATGGCTGGCACGATCATTGATGAGGGGGCATCTGTGAGTATCCTTTCCTCTATTGCTTGGAAAGCGCTTGGTTCACCAGCGCTTTTACCTGAGATGAGAAATCTATCAGGTTTTGATAAAGGAACCAGTCGACCTTTAGGGATCCTCCCCAATGTGCCTATAACATTGAAAGGGAAGACCGTTCAAATGAACGTGATGGTCGTTCAAGGACCCTTGGATTATAACCTACTCCTTGGACGAGACTATATATATTGCATGGGAGCTGTAGTCTCCTCACTCTTTAGAGTAATGTGTTTTCCGCATGAAGGAAGAATGGTCAAGCTCGTGGACCAACTTTCGTTTCCCGGATCACACATCGCAAATAGTCATGCACCATCCCTAAATGGTCTATTCATGCAAGAAGTGTCTCAACCCACGGTCCGTCCTCCTGATGAGCGCGAGTAATCCAGGAGGATATGACCGGAACCCAGGGGGCATGCGTCCTGGCCTGCTTCGGCAGGAAAACTTTGGGTATAGAGTAGGTTTCCGCGGGAGAATATGACTAGTCCGTACCCCGTCCGTTATTTGGAAGAAGGGTTGTTCTGGAATAAGATTCTTTTGTAAAAGTTATGTGAGGAGGCGGGGGTCGTCACTCACCTCTGTCTATTTCGGTAGACATTGCTGAGGAAGTGTTTTGTTTGAAACATTAATGAGACAATCTTTGGGTAACCAGAAAGAGGTACCTCTCCGGGTGAAACGAAAGTTTCGATGGCAGAAAAGTAGAGGTAACCTTGAAACTCTGTTTTATACCTGGGGGCATGTGAACCTTTTGGAGTGAAAGCAAGGGGCGACTATTTATTTTTTAAATTTTTAGGTCCTCCCTTTAAACCTGTAGGTCTAACCCTTTAAACTCGTAGGATTAACCGTTTTCGAACTTGCATAAAGAAAGGATGGGGAGCAAAGCTTAGTGAGATGAAGCTCCATAAAAAATAGAATCTTGATGAGACACTCTTATCAAATGACTGGGTAATCAAGCAGTTTTAGCATAAAGTTCATGCTCGTTAAAAAATAAATGCAAGATCCGAGCAGTTTTAACGCAGTCTTCATGCTCGTTAAAAAAATAAATGTAAGCAGTGAGCAGAGTTTCCTCCAGTGTTTAAGCTCATTTTTAACTAAAAAATGAACCTATCCCGGTAAATAACCACTGTGAATGTAATTTTATCAGCCGTTAAAGCCTTGGTCGTGTTTGCACCTGCCACCTCCACTTTTCATTTGGCCGATCGTTCACCCCCATATGATTGTTTACCCATTTTGAGGAACAGCTGCGAAGAGTGATTTCACCTAGCCATCCTTGTGACACTGCCGTGATTGGAAAATTCCAACCTGTACCTGAAATCAGTTGCTATCCCTGTTTATCACTCGTTCCTCAAAAGACGAGTCTTCTTTAAGCTCTTTTCAATTGACTCGTAAAATATGAAAAGATTGCCGAGTTTTGGCCTTCCATCTCATTAAAGGACAGGAAGAGCTATCCCTCCTCTAGATTTTAATCTTTTTGGACCTGAGGGATTATTGCACAAAAAGGTCGAGCGCTTGTTTTATTCAGCTTGTTAAAGTTATCGAAAACTCATCCCTTCTGTATTGTTTTATACTTTTTCGGACTTAAGGGATTAGATGACGAAAAAGGAATTTTGGAGTTAACTTTATGTACCTTTTCAGACTCTCTAAAAATGAAAAGGACCGAGTTATCCTTGTCGTTAGACTCGTTAAAATTGTTAAATAGCGACAAACTTGTCTTTAGACGAGAACGAGTTTCACTATCGCTAAGCTCGTTAAAACATAGAGATGGGCTTGCCTGAAGGGCAGGTTATAGAACAAGCATATGTTATCCTCCTCAAGCTTGACAAAAATAAAGAGGTACTGGTCAGCAATGACTGGGGAAAAATTGGGAGAAAATCAAGAAAACTTTGATGGTAGCAGGTCGCTCTTGAACATGACACTTTTCCTCCGTATCACAATCGGGTTGGGTTGTTTCATTCATCGGTCACATCACCATGGTCTCGCCATACCATCCATATTTGGGGTAATGCTACCGATCCATCGCATCAGTGTCGCCATATGTTCAAGAGAAGTCGTTCAGAAAGAGTCAACCGGGTCCCATCCACTACCATACATTATCCTTCATCCATTCATGACCGCCGCCCTGAATCATATGTCACAGATCGTTTTCACCTCCATTAAAATCATTAGCTCTGTTCCGTGTCACCGATGTGGGATTCATTAAGGCCCTCCTGTGACGGATCGCTTCTTGTCGACATCAGCTCATTATCCAAGAAGTTGGTCTAGGAACAACCCCTTCAGTACTTTGAAGCTTGCATGCCTCAATGGCAAGTTTCTCACTTCCGGCGACAGGTATACATCAATGACCTTCGACCAGAAGATTTTGCGTGGTGTTCGACGCCAAGTCCTTTATTCACACCACGTAAATTGTACTGCAGTACCTTGAGGGTCATTATCATTATCGGTGATTCCTCTCGCGCTTGTTAATGGTTTACATCATTGACCGGTAATCAAGCGATGTCTTTCCATGTTCGACTTCAGCGCAATTCTCACATGGATCAACTTGTACTTAGAGTGAAGATCAAATGAGTTTGAAGACCCCAGATCTAATTTCATCCATCCGGGCTGCGATATATTCAGGAGAAATAAAGACATTTGACATGTACATCATTGCAGCAGATGATCATCCTACTCAAAGGATGATAATTTCACCAAAATTATCAGTCTACCATCAGACAATCGTCTGTTCTATGTACAAAAATGAATTTATAAAGCTGAGCATGGGAATGCCCGCCTCAGCTAGATCATGAAAGCAGTATGAATCATAATGTATTGTATTGTATTTTATTACAGGTCTCCTCCCAGCAGATGGATGAACTTCGGACCCTCCTGGATAAAGCATTTCACCCGATAAACGGCCTCATACTTTAGGGGGCAACTGTTATAGACATTTTTGTGCCTTACAGCATTGAGCATGAAATGTCCATAAACTAAGGGATCCAAAGTCCCTAAACATGTTGTTCCTACCCCTAGAGGAACAAGGCAAACCAACCACAGCAATTCACAGAAGTTCTCCACCTGAAAACACTCAAAAACAAGCCAATTTTGGATCATGTCAACTGCTCCACTGAGCATCTGCGCTGAATGTCAACTGCTCCACTGTCTACCTATGTTGAATGTCAACTCCAACAAAGGCTACCTGCGCTGAGCGAGTTTGGACATGTGACAGAGTCATTCCTCAATGTGTCAATGCCCAGGAAGCTTCCAAAATGACACTTGCATCAAGGAATTCGACTGGTGATGAGTAAGAGGTTCCAAATCTCCAAGTGGAAGCAAGAACCTCCAAGTGGACTCAAGAACTGAGAGAGGGAGAGGACACTAGTCAGATCTCAAGCTGACTCATCCTCTCTCCAAATATCTATATATGGATCTCTCCTCCATGGGATCTAGGGGCTGGAATTTTGTTATTGCAAAGAATTGTTGTTGGCTTGTGGTTGGATCATTGGGTGCTTAATGCTTTGAAGGGAGCTGAAGAAGGAATTTCATTCTGCTGGGAAGGAGATGCTGGATTGGATCCCTATGGGTTGTATCTCTTCCTGAACCCTGTTACTTATCAATAAATCTATCTTGATTCTTTCCTATATGCTGATGTATTTTGTATGATTGCATTAGTCTATTTGATTTACTTCTAATCCTGAATCATTTATGAATATGTATATTTGCCTTTGTGTTGTGTTCTTCTCTTGTCGCAAGTAGTTGTTCTCTTGTCACAGGTAGCTGTTCTCTTGTGATCTCGTTGGATTCAAGTAGCTGTTCTCTTGAGCAAGCGAGGAGACAAGTAGCTGTGGACACACAAAGAGAAGAGGATCTAGATCGAGGGACAACCGGAAGACAAAGGTAAGTCGGCCGATCTCCCCTCTTTCACATTTCATAAAGGAAGAAATCATAATAGCTGTATTCGTTTGTTGCTAAGGCGCTGTCACACCTTAGGTGGATAGGATCGTCCTGCATAGGCATTTTTCCCCACAACAGTGCGAGATGCATGGAGATGTTGCAATAGATCAAAGGTTAGAGAGGGAGCACTTTTCAGTGGCAGAGGGAGCTTCAGCATCTGATTATGTTTCTAGCCCAACAAAGACGTCAATTGGGAGTTTTTTTGTTTCTAGAGTTGCTGGAGCAACCACACTTGGAAGAAGTGTTGCATGCAGGACATTTAAAGGTTTAGGATCAGGTTCAAGTTGAATGCCTTTGTTGTTGAGAGGGAGTGTTGAAAATTACAATAATAAATGCTAAAAATAGAAGTGCTAAAAATAACACTGCTATAAATAGCAGTTCAAGTACCAGTGCTAGATTGAGCAACAAGGAATGAAAAATGGAAGTGCTAAAAATATCATTGATATTTTTAGTAGTTCGGGATAGATTCCGTGAAGTAAAATTTGAATTTGATCTTTGGAGCTATTTGTAAAATAATTAATTAATTCATCTTGAGTTAATTAGTTAGGGAAAATCAAACATGAAATCTATGTGGGTACATGCAATAGTTTCTCCATTAATTGAGGAATCTATCCATCAATTAAAGAGATAAGGATGAGTTGTAATATTGAGTTGTAATTAGTTGACTTAGTTAACTGAGTCAAGTCCAGTTAGATTAATTCAAATAGTTTGTTGAATTAATTGTGAGTTCAGTTAGTTAATGCTTACATGCATGTAACTGTTGTACTGCAGATAACTGAATATTCTCTCATAAATAACTCATGCATGTCAGTTCAAAGAAAGACCCAGTTGAGATCAGAGGAGGGACAATGTACTATCAGTTTGATGGATTTTTCCTACAAAGAAAACCCATATATGTAGAAGGAATCATCCCTTCAGGATTGTGTAGTTACTACTAGGCCATGTGAGCAGTGTGAGGTGGAAATTCACATGTGTGGAAGCACTGGACCCCAAGAAAAAATGCACAAGGAAATAGGAGGCTTGGAGGGTAGAGGAGAAGGTTTGTGAGAGGCCTTTAACTATCTATGAGCAGCAGATGGATTATACTAAGAGATGGTTGGCTTCCCAGCTAAGGCTTTGTGTAATTTTGTGACTATTTTCCACTTGTATGATAATACAGAGATTGGGGGTTTAGGCTGAGGCTTTTCCCGGGTTATTTTTTCTATGTTATGTGTGATTGATTTCTCATTCTCAGTTATATGTGTTCTCTTGATCTTGCTCAATTCGATTAAGCTTCTGCAAAGTGTTGTAGAAGTAGATCTTGTATTGTGTTTTAGAATATTGCATAATATGTTGATCTATAGTGGGAATTTCTACACATTCCACCTCCTCGAAACTCTCTCACTCAAATCGCTCTCGTAAATATGGCCACGCACCTAAGGCAAGGATCCATCATTTTGCATAGGAATTCCTAAAGGAGCATGCACAGGAACTCCTATAGGATACAATCTACAAGATCAGTATGTAGGATAGGCAGAGAAGATTTCAAGAGGAGATATCACGAGAATTGTCCACTGCCACCATTCTAAAGAGGTAGGCTCTAAAATTCTATCCCCATTTAAAAGAAAATGAACCAGAAATACTCTAAAATCTAGTGAATTTAACAACTGCGAGGGTGAATTACATACACAATCAACTTTGATTTCCTCCTGAATTAAAAAAAATTGTGTCAACCCTCTCATTTCCTCCTCAAGACTCACAAGCAAGATGACAATAAGGTTTAATAGGAGAGAGTCCACAAACGCTGTGACGATACAATAGCACCCCTAGGTGCTTGACATCTTTACAAGACACAACTGGATGGGGTTTTTCAAAAAATTCACAGGGTATGATGATGAGGTGGCTCGAGAATTTGCTCACTCCCTCACTCCACACAGCAGAATCCATGCCACTGTTTTAGTTAGAGGCCTTACTATAGATCTCACCCCGGAGCTCATCAGTAGGGTCACCACACTTCCCCTAGGAATTCCATGGAGAAATGAAGACAAAGGAGATAGTCGGGTGGCAAAAAGGAAATTCTTTTTAGAAGGTGAAGAAGCCACAAAGGATAAAAATGGAGTAAGAAGGGACAGTCTGCCATACCCATGGAGTGAGGTAGGCTACCAAATCATCAAATATATCTCATGTGAGGGTCAATGCTCAAATTTTAACACATCACAACTCTTCCAAAGCCCTCTAGCATGTTAGAGAAGTGCTCAGTCAAATTTACTAGTTAAAAGAAATTTAAATTTTGATTTTTACAAGTTTTTTAAAAAAATTAAATAATATTATAAAATGTTATATGAAGGGTTGTCTGTTCGTAGGACATTTCAAAACATTTCAAAGATCATTCATGCTGAATAGTTTCATGCATGCGACAGTAGTGAGATAAAAATGAAAACTGAAATAGTGCTAGGACAAGCTAGTATACATGTAAATGACAGCACGCGTTCAAAGAAATCTAGCAAACAAAACGCACATAAGTGAAAACATAAAAAGTGACAGAAATGTTGAAAAAGACAAGTTGAGGCCACTTACCCGTGAATAGCTAAGATGGATGTATCGAAGAGTCTTGGATGTGTTGTGGGATATCAGAGCTCCAAGATCGATGTGAAAGAATGAGATCTGGTGCATGAAATAAATAATTTTGAGCTCATGAAGCGCATGCCACAAATCTAGGAAAGAGCGACAATTCGAGGAAAGTTCCTAAACAAACTTTGCATGTAACCTCCAGTTGCTAAAAATAGCTCCCTAAATCATGGGATGCCTTTTACATGTTTCCTTTTGTTATTCCGAGAAAAAATAAGCCATGCATCCAAGTCAAATTTTCTTTGTCCCGAGTGGAACTGGTCAACCCAACTGCTCATGCTTGAAGTTGTCGAACTGCTGGAAGGAAATGCACATTTCTGGCTGGGAGCTAGGTTGGCTACCCAGGAGATTTGCATAATTTCTAGGCAGAGAAGTTGACTGCTACCCAGATTTGTGAAAATTCTGGGCTGAGAAGCCCTATTTGGGAAAATTGTGCAATTTTCACTGTTAGGGTTGACTGGTAGAATTGTGCAATTCTGGAGCCCAACAGGCTGCCAGACAGGAGTGTACAATTTTTGGAGGGAAGGTTGGTTCCCCTCCATAATTACACAATTTCTTGGGGGATTTTCTCATCCTGTAGCTGGACCAAATATCGATCAACAACTTGTGAGGGAAATGCATCAAGCTGTGATCGACATGCTGCCTTTGTGCAAGAAAAAAACTGAACCTTGTGTACTTGATGAAGCAAGACAAGGTGTTGTGAAACGTTGGTAGGGAGGCTCCAAAAAAAAGCTGAGGCAAAATTTTGGAGGGTGGTTGTAGCCGCTACAACAACACGGTTGCAAATATTTTCAACCAGCTGTTAGTGGAAACCAAAAGCATATACATGGCTAAAAAATGTGCTCTTTGTCACTCGTGAAAACACATATAAAATTTTCCACAAATGACTTAGTGAAAAATAATAAATAAAATGTGGAATATCACATGTAAATACATACCATGCATAGCTCCCCCTAAGCTCAATATAGCTCCAATAGATAGGATGATCATGTGGACCTGAATCTGCAAGAGGCTCGAATGAACTCATATAATGTTTTTGTAACAACTTGTCATATGTTTCCCCTGAGGTTATGAACCTCTCATTAATTTTCCAGTCCTCTATAAATATGCATGAATAATCATGGACTGTAGGAGGGAATCCTCTTCACTAGTTGAAGAGTTTTTGCTCCTCCTTCCTACATAAGATCTTGGGATGCTTCTTATCCTCATTCATCCACTTTTTCTCTTGATTCATTATTTTTGTGCTAGATCCTCTTGTTTTTTTTTCTTTTGACAATTTTTGTTTGAGTAACAGGTAAATAAACAATTTCTTGTCATATGGCCAAATATATGCCATATATAACACTCCACATGGCCAAGAGGGTCAACTCTTCTTCTTCTCAAGCTAGTTGTAAACCTTGCATGAAATGTGTCTCTCCTCCAATGATTAGACCTGCAACCTATTGCCTGATGGACAAACAAGTGACATGAATAGAATAACCATTAAAATCATAAATATACTTGTTAGCCATTCTCCTTGGCTACTTATATTGCTGAAATATCTATTGATTTTGATTTTACATTTTTCTCCGGCAATTAGTTGCAATATGCCCAAACTTGAGATAATTTTTATATTCTACATTATGCACAAAAGGAACAAAAGGACTTTGATTCCTTTGAAACTTTACAAATTTGTCATGATCATCTCTAGGAGCAAAAGATATTATGAATGTAGGTGCTCCTTGAGACTTTCTTTTCTGCTGTTGGTTTTGTTACTTGATTGGATTCTAGTTCTGCTTCTTATTTCCTTGGATCTCACTTTTGTTGTTGGTGTTCTTTTGTATAGGTTTCTTGGATTCTTCTTTAGTGTTCTTTCCCGCATGCAAACTAGATTCACGCCTTTGAAATCCAAGACCATATTTATCCAATGGTGATCTTTGAATCTCAAGAAAATTATCTAAGATTATGGTACTATTCTCCATCTTCCATTGCTTTCTCAAGGAAACCACTTTAGCTTCTAATTTATCAACCTCTTCTACACTCAACTGGTATTTCTTTCTCATTCCTTCCTCAATTTTTCTGACTCTGCCAACTTAATCCTTAAGCTAAAAATATATTCCTTGAGATTTTCCTCGTTATCATCATAGATCTGCAATAACTTTTCTTTATCATTGCATGTAGTTTTTAGTCTAGTAATCTTAGCTCTAAGAACCTTAACATTATCCGCGTCTTCACTAAGTAATGCAAAAAGATCAAAATGTGAATCCTCAAAATTGTAACTCAAAAGAAAATCATTAGAATTTATACCTTTGGATTCATTTTTCTCAAATACCTTTGGTTCTTGATATTTTGATTTTTGCACATTATTTGTTGAAACGATTGCACTAGGATGTTAGGTCCCTATAATACTAGTGTAATCCATCATTATTATTAGCAAAAGCCTCTTATTGTATTGTTGTGCCCATTTAATCCTCATGTTGTTATTATTGTGCCCCATAGAAGCCCACTATTGTTATTGTTGTTTCTGTACAATATAATTGTTATTTAGGCTTTTATTATATTGGCGCCCCTTAGACTCCTATATAGAAAGGAGGTATTGTCATTTGTATCATCCAAGAATTTTCATTTGTCTAATGTAAACGAGGTTTCCCCCTCGAAAAGGCTGATTTTTAAGTCGTTTATCTATCTATTCTTCTATTTTGTGAGCTGGTTGCATAGCATTTAGTATCATAGCTTTCAATTCTAGGGTTTCGCTATTCAAACAGATCTTGTCTCACTATATTTTCGGAAATATGAGCTGAGAAAATTAGGGTTCTTTTAGGCTCCCAAATTCCATCTGAAACGGGTCATCATGGAATTTTAGCTATAAATATTTTCCTACAAATCATCATATGCTGAAATTAAAACCTATTTGAGTTGAAATCATGTGCCACCTTTTGTACAGATTTCAAAACTTGGTTCAGTATATTTTCGGAGATATGATCCAAGGAAGTTAGGGTTTTTGCAGGCTCCCAAATTCAATCTCAAACATGTCACCTTGGTAAAATCATTATAACTTTTTCTCTGAGCATCAAATTGCAATTTTGTAAATAGTTACAAAATGAGGATGGACTATAGTTCTCTGTGAATTGTTTTTAGGTTCAAAGGTTGAAAAAATGACATGTGGCACTTCATACAAGTTCGCTCTATTGAACCCATCTATAATCAAGTCATCATGAGATATTCGACATAACTCTTTCTTCGAGAATCCAATATGGATCAGACTTGTGGGGTTAGAAAGAGGATGGATAGGGCTATCACAAGACAAAATTTCATACATTGGAGATCTGAAGTTAGAGGTATACAACAAATTCAATATAGAGCTCCTACAAAGAGTAAAAAAAAGGTGTGTAGTATTTTTTAAAAAATTTCATAAGTTTGGTTTGAAAATTTAGTTTCAAGTTATTCAAAGCGTACAATGAAGCATATTTATCATTAATTGATGCCTCGAAGAAAGAAAATGGAAACAACTAGTAAGCAACCTGAAATATGTAGCATTAATCATGAAGAAGAGTAAGAAATGCTACATGATATATCAAAATTATGAGACCAAGTGCAACAAATTTCACTCTCACAAAAAGTAACAAAAGCTAAGATGGAGGGTTTAAAGAAAGGTGTGGAAGCTAAGATGGATGGCATGGAAGCTAATATGGATGGTTTAGAAGTAAACATTGAAGATTTCAAGAAAGACATGGAAGGTTTGAAAGGAGGTTTGGCAAAGTTGCTACAAGAAATTCTTCCTAATGGCAAAAAGGTAGTAGAGGAAACTCATGATGAGAACAAAAGAAATGTTAGTCATGATTTCATAGACTCTAACATTGGATTGAAGACCCACTATGTTCCAAAGATCGATATGAGGAAGTTTTATGGCAAGGATCCCATAACATGGATACTACAGATGGAGCAATATTTCGATCTCCATAATGTGAAAAACACACAAAAGGTATGCATTGCGACTTTATATTTGGAATCCAATCAATTTGTATGGTATCGATGGATTTTCTCTCGTAAACAAATTTTCAATTGGGAAATTTTTATAGAATAAATGATAACACATTATGAGGATACAAAAAGAAACACCTTTTTTAGCCAATTGATAAATCTCAAACAAAAGGGTTCAATGGTGAAGCACATTGTGGACTTCCAAAAATTGAATATAAAGGTAAAAGATATTCCATAGGAGTATAGGATTGATGTGTTGATAGGTACTTTAAAGGATAACATCCAACATGAGGTTTTCCTTTGGGAACCTGATTCATTAGAGAAGGCATTCAGGTTGGCAATAAAAATTGAAAGAAAAATTATGGCAACAAGGAAGCCTACCACTCAAAACTATAAAGATGAAGTGTTTCTTCCCCTAGCCTTCCACAACCTACAAGGTTTACAGCACAACAATTAGAAGAAAAAATAGAAAAAGGGCTTTGTTATAGTTGTGATAGCAAATACACTAAAGGTCATAAGTGTGCTAAAAAGAAATTATTTTACATAGATTGTGAAGAGGAGCAAGACAAGGAACAAGAAACGTCAAAAGAAGAGGATATACACCAGGAACCAATCCTAGAGAAAGAAGAAATGAACATGACCATATTTGGTAATGCATTGATAGGATTTACCACTCCTCAAACTCTCAAGATAGAAGGGCATATCAAGAAGAAAAAGGTAATAATGTTGATTGATTCATGTAGTACCCATAATTTTAGTCATTGTAAGATAGCCAAGGATTTGAATTTCTTTCTGTATCCAGCACCAGAGTGTCAAGTAATGGTTTCAAATGGAGGAACCATAAATTTATCTAGAAAGTGACATAATAGCAAGCTATCCATGGGAGAATATGTCTTGAATAGTCCAATGCTTTCCATTCCAATGGGTGGTGTTGATGTTGTACTAGGATTCCAATGGTTATAGTCTTTGTGGATGATAGATTTTAATTTTCAGGAACTTTTCTTGAAAAAAATTGGGAAGGAAAGGAAGTTGAGTTACGGGGTATCACATGGAAACCAAGAAAATAATCATATCTAATGGCATGAAAAAGATTCTAAAGAGAGAACAACGAGGCATAATTGCATAATTATCTTCACTAGAAGTTCAAACAATATTGTCGGAACTTGATGAGGAAGGAAAAATCATATTGGAACCTTAAGCACTCACGAAAACAAGAACCCGATAACTACGAAATCGATCAATTTTAGAGTATCTCATCAAGTGGAAGAACTTAACCGCTGAAGATTTCACATGGGAGGATGAGAATTTTATACAGAGGAATCCAGAACTACTCAAACATTGAGGACAATACTTTTTGAAGGAGAGGGTCATGTTAGCTCCCTATACTACTAGTGTAGCCCATTATTATTATTAATGCAACCCCCTTATTGTATTATTGTGCCCATGTAGTCCTCATGTTGTTATTATTGTGCCCCATAGAATACCACTATTGTTATTGTTGTGCCCCTAGAATATTATTGTTATGTAGGCTCTGATTATATTGGTACCCCTTAGACTCCTATATATAGAAATGAGGCCTTGTCGTTTGTATCATCCAAGAATTTTTCATTTATGTAATGTAAAGGAGCTTTCCCCCTTGAATAGGATGATTTTGAAGTTGTTGATCTATATTTTCTTCTATTTTGTGATCTGGTTGCATAACATAGGAAGATGAGACTCTTATGGCTGAGCTTCCTATTTTTGAAGGCCATTCCTTTTCAGAAATTGTTTCCTCTTATTCTTTCCCATTCTAAAAAAAAAATCAAATTATGGCAGCAAACCCCAGATCTACTCTCCAGTTATCAAGCTACAACCAAGCGCCCTGCTTTGATACCAATCATTGGAAACCTTTGAGCACTTCTGAGAGGGGGAGGTGAATTACTAGTATGATCTATATACCAAAATTTTCCTTTTAATTAATTTTTCTTAATCACACATATATTCACCAACAACACATTAGATTTTCCCATGAACATTAACCATATAATAATCTAAAAGAAGATAATCATATGAGAAACAATAATTAACACGTCAAAACATCTACAAAAGCCATCACACAAGAGACATAGGTATTTGGTGGAAAGCCATTAACCGAGAAAAAACCACCCTTACTACCATTGCACTTCTCTGAATCTTCTATTAAGAAAAATGTGTCTTTTACATCGAATTTTTGACTACCATCAATATGGAGGCTCGACCTCATATACAATCAGCTAACTATGATCATCTTGGAGACTCGATTCTACTAATCATCTTGAAAGACTATGTTCTCCACAGATCTATAGACTACCATCCATTGAAAGCCACCACAATCAATCGATCCTTGCTCAACTTTGATTGGATTATCCAACTACTATTGGATTGAGAAATTGATCCTTTCACTGAAACTTCTTAATCAATGCTCCACATCCATGAAGTCACTGCTCCTCTCCTCTATGTGTATCTCATTTCATCTATTTTTCAAACTCAATCCCAAGACTTTGTGCTAAAATAGGTTCAGCTCTGCAATCATCCTCTCAATAACAAGGCAATCTCATCTAATAATAACACCAAAAATATGCTCTCTACTCCAGTGAAATAGTGGCCACAATTTATCAATAAAAACTGAATAATACATCAACCATCAAATCCTCATCACAAAATAATTGTTTCACAATACAGTCAACAACATGACATACTATGGATATGTGCCAAATTTATTAAAAAATCCTGCAAAAACAAATGTGAGAGTAACCAACGAAAACACTCTCCAACATCATACAAAAAATCTCCAAACAATATCTACTCCAGCAACTTCAAATCTGGTCTATTTTATAGCATGCTTCATAAAATATGCATAGCACAACCCTCACATAGCTTGCATGCAATCCTCCAATCTCTTTCTCACTCCATACACCAAGAGAATCAATAATGCTAACATTCAGACTCCTCCAATACATAGATGAACGGAGGTGCTCAACTCAATAATTACCAAGAACTACTGAAGTCCACAATCTCTTTTCATATGCTTGATTTGATCTAGATTCAACTCATTGACTTGATTAATTCACTAACTCCACTTTCCTTTTGATATTTTCAATGTTAATAACTTTCTGGAAGTTCCCTGACCTTTTCCAACCTTTACATAAAAAATTATGAACAAGACAAGCCGAAAAAACCATTAATTAACCTGAGCAGTGTGAGAAATGCGGGGAAAATCATATGTTATTACTATGAGGGAAACTTGGTATGTACATTGTTCCTATGAAGGAAACTAGCATATACTCTCAAAAACCAAGTTTCCAACTCTTCTGGGCTCCAAACTTCTTGAAACGGATTTTGTTCTTCTATAAGAAATTGCACAAGAATCTAGAGTTATAAAATAGCTTCTAACACATCTACAAGTGGATCAAACATGACTTACAAGTGCCACTGCCAAATTGACCTAGAAGGCCAATAAACAAGGTTGAAAAGAGTGAAAACAAGTCCACTCTCCATTAGTCATCTCCACAAGCTGCAACACCTCTGACAAACCTGTAATACTCTGTAGCACCATCATCGAGCCATCACACCACTACAACAAGTCATCCTCATAAACATAGACATGAAGACCTAATCGACACCTAGTTGGAAATTCAACTAGTATGCCATCAACCATCTCCATCACATGTATATCTGCATCATCAACTTGTAGTAGCATAATAAACCAACCAATTCCATCATCTGACCATCAGGAGTGTGCCATCATCATAGGATCAATCATCAATGCCAACACATATTGACACACACCAACTGCTCCATCAATCTACATCATCATGAGGTTGACATAAGAACATGACCTCATAAGGTTGACATCAATGGCAACACAATCATCCCAATTCCAACTCAGCTAGTTGCAACCACGCTACAAGGAAGGCATCCAAACACATAAGCTAGGCTACAAGTGGTGGACATCAATGCCAACATGAGCTAGATGCCATCATGAACCAATGCCGACATTAGGTAGATGGAACCATGCACACCATAATTACAACACAATTAATTTAAATAAGAATAATAGGAATCAATATCAACAATCTCAATGGAACACACAAAGAACAAGTAAATTTTCAAAACTACTTTTCAATTCATTCATAGGGAAAGCTACAACTTGTTGTTACAATTCTTTGGCTACAACTAGTAGGAAGCTACAACTCCCTGATTTATCAGCTACAACTAAATGGAGCTACAACCCCAACTATTTACCAACAACCACTGGAAGGAGCACCAACCCCTAATATGCAAGCTACAACTTGCTAGACACTCAATGGTTCATCTTTCATCCATTTTCACACTAGATCCATGAATTCCTTCTCTTCCTTCAAAAATAATTTTACTTCAATCACCACTCAAAAATCACCTACAACAACACCACCATACCAACACCTCACTACTCCAGAAGCACTGCCTAACACACATTGTCTATCGATTCTGCTTATTTAGGTCTTCTTTTAAAGTTTTCCTTTTTCTAATTTTGGCTTCTTTCTATTTTCTTGAATTTCTACATGAATCATTATTTTTCCCTTTGTCTTGTTACAGGATGATGTTCATGTTTTCTTAAGGTCCTTTGTCAGTCCCAACCTTTTCTATGATTTTTTCTATTGAATTTTGTTAATTATGGCTTTTTGACATTGTTTAGCAAAGGCTTACTAATTTTAGAAAACCTCCAAAATTGGCCAATACTACGAAAACTACCTCTTAACAGGTATTCCTGTCAAAATCAAGACTGTGGATCTGCCTCTTAACATGTAGTTCTGCAAAATCAGGCTGCCAAGCCATTCATGCAATTTAGAAAACTGTTTTTTTGTTTGGCTTAACTGTCAAAACAACGTTAAACTAAAGTTGTTAACTCATTCTTTCTATGGATGTGCCTCATGCACTTAATCATTGGCCCAAATCCTTTTTACATTTTGTCATTGCCTAACTTGGATACTCTGTTAAATAGCCAATCCACTGACATTTTCATTTTATAAAAGAAAATCTACCAAGTTTCGTTGAAATTAGCCTTTAGCCCCTTTCCCTCTAGCTCCTCACTATATCCACCATAAGAACAAGTTCCATGACCATTGACTAAGCCTTTAGGCACTAATCCCATTTTAGGGTCCTTTCAGGGGCCTATTTCCCTATGTAAATGCTTGGCGCCTTTGCTTCTCTATATTACACAAGAAATGACCAAACACCAACACCAATGTCTAGAGCTCCCTATCCCGACACTTTTCCAAAATTCCATTACAATAAACTTACAAGATCCATGATTTTTGGGGTATGGCCCCACCTTAATACATCACAACATTTGTTATGTGCTCTCTTGGGTCCCCTGCTACCCAACACCTTTAAACAAAACCTTATGGGGTTTCAACCTTTCAGGTCTTCTCCACTTTGTTACTTGCCACCCCACTATCATGGCTCTATATTTAAATTTACAAACTCGTACGGGCTTCCAACCCTATGGGATATGGCCCATAGTTTCCACATGTTTTCCTCTTGCAGACCTCACCTATTTGTCACACTTCTATCTTGACTCCTTTCTATCCCATATCTCTTTTAATAAAGTTACAATCTTCAAGGGTTCCAGGCTTCCTAGTTTCTAGGGTTCTGGGATTCCATACCTGCTACGCTGGCTTAATGTTCTTCTGGCTTCCCACCTCTAGGATTCTAACCTTTCAAGATTCCTTCCTTCAGGATTCCAACCTTTTGGGCTTCTAGATCTTCCGAGGTTCTTGAGATTTTGGCTTTTGTAGGCTTAACTTTGACTTCCTCTATCTTTTGATTTAGGAGGCCATTTGCAAACTTCTTTACACCACTGGAAAGATATTTCAAAGCACTTTCTATTTGATTGGGTCTAATGTGTTATTTGAGCATGTCAACTTCCTAAAAAATGGCTTCAAACTCTCTGATATTATTTGCACCTTGACCCTACTTCTTGTGCCTGGGATATGTTCTTCTAAGACACATATGCCACCTTCTCACACCATTTTCAACCATCTACTTAATGGATACCTTGTTGACATCAAGGAATATAATGTTGAAATTAATGATAACATATTTCTAATAAGGTAAACATGATTTAGGAATGAATTCAATCTAATGAAAAATACTTCTCATGCAGGGTAATCCTTTTGGTAATTGGTGAGCCCCAGTATTGTAGCAATAATGCTACAACTCCTGGAACTCCCTTCTTTAATTTTATCAACCCGGTAGTTCGTAACAAACTTGGAAGCGACGGTGTTGTATGCACAAGTACTAGCTCTTGCCGCAGCTGTCACTTGGTCAGCTGGCACAAGTCCACTAGGAGCTTAAGCCAACTTCTATGAGCTCTTAGAAGAAGCTTTTTAATTGATGGATGAAAGCTAACTCGAAGGAAGCTAATCTAATCGCAAAAAGAAACTGAAAGCCAAAAAGAAACGCAAACCCTAGCAAACCCTAATTCTACCAGCTAGTCCTACTGACGCAAAGGAGAGCATGCAAACTACTAAAAGAGATGCCATTACTTCTATGAAGGTAAAATACATGTGTCTAGACTACCTCTATCTGAAGAAAACATCTTTTTGTATTTTTGTTTAAGTTGTTGGAATTATCGTGCATGTGCTTCTAACTATTTTTGACTGTGCAGAGGTGGATTAAGGAGGAGAAATGCTTGGGAAAGGTTGGGAAGGTTCAGAGAGGGTCTAAGGGGTCCCTAACACCCTTCCAGAGAGTCTCACAAAGTTTGGCTGCCAAGAAACCGTGTTTATGAGCTTCTACAGGAAGTCTGCAGGGGTTGTACATGATGTTCTGGGATTTCTATAGGATGTTTTGTAATTTTTCTACAGGATGTTTAAAAATTGGATTTTGGAGGATGGGTGAGTGAGGTAAGGTGAATGAATGGATAGGGAGGCAGGGTAGGGGCCTGAAATGACCCAAGGACTGATGGATACAGTTGAGGAGAAGGTGTAGATGGCTGGACTTGTTCCAAGAAGACTGAAGTAATGCTGCACAAAAGGTAGGGTTATGAGGGCAGTATGGCAACGTGAGGAAAGAAACCAAGTTAGGAGATGGAGAAGATGGGTTTGAGGGAGTCTGGGTAGACAGAGAAGTGGTACAGGTGCTCTGCAATTTGTGTTTCCAACTGAACCAACAAAGACATGCAAGAAAACAAAGATCTAGTTATGTTACCCTAATATGATCTAGCTAACAGTAACAAGAATGGACAACAACGTTATTTGCAAGGAAACCATGTATATTAACTATGCAATGAAGCATTCAAAGATCTAAACATGTAACCAACTTCTGCAAATGAAAACAAAACACTAATGATTGCATGGCAAAGCAAAGTCAGTGTTTTTGTGGGCAGCAAAGTCATCCTAATCACAGCTCCTGATCCCACTGAGGGAGAGGTGAAACCACAGATGTTTGTTGGCCCTTTTCTTGAAGATTTTTATGTTAACAACCTATCAACTAAATCTGAGCATGAAAAGCTATTTTACTCATCAAAAAACAAACTAAATAACAAAACAAGATTTAGATCTAATTAGCATATTTTATTCTAAGAATGCCGCAAAAACACATAAAGATAAACAAAGGAGGTACTGGGCGCTTGAGATGGGCCCAACCCCAAGAGCTACAGCCTCCTAAGAGAGATTTAGAGCTGGTGCAAAGTTGGATTCATCTTTATTGATCAAAAGAAATGTTACATTCCAAAAACTGTCCACAAGGAGAACTTGAAAATGTGTTGAAAGAAAAGCTAATCCACTGCCTAAAAATCAAACTACAAAATGACTATAAAGTGACTAACTACTGGCTACAAAATGACTAACCACTAGCTAACCAAAATGAGGCCCTAAGCCTTCTTATTTATACAAATTGAGGACCCCAACAGTCCTCCTAAACTTTAGGGACTCAGCTACCCAAAACTTGGAGTTAACAGCAGTCCTACTTGACTTGCTTGGCTGCCCTTGTGCTAATTGATTTGGTGGCCCTTAATTCTGAGCTGATGGTGGAGAATTCGAAGTAAGGGCCCATAAATGAAGGGGACACCTTCCTACAAATCCTCTCCCTTGTTCTCCCACGAATTTGGCTGCCAAGTGCTCATTAAGACCTTCACTTTTGTCTCCAAATTGACCAAAAGGGCTACACAAAGCACACATTAGACTTGTTGGCATAATGACTAACCCAATTCACTCTATTAGCATAAATATAATCAAAAACATGCAATAAACTAATGAGAATGGTGGATTAAGTCGAATTAGGAGGTTGAATGAGCCCAAATAATTATCCATTTTTGGGGCTCATCATCACCCCACTACTGAAAGTGTTGCTCATCCTCTGAGCAACCAATTTATCTCCTCATCTTTGATGGCCCTGGTGGCCTCCCTATCATGCCAAGCTTCTGAAGTGATGCCCTCTTCTCTTTCATGAAACCATGCTTTTCTCTTTGCTTCTTCCCACTGCATGTGCTTCTTTTCCTGGAGAGTTCTCAACTTCCTGTAGAACTGTCTCAGCATCCTGTAGAACTGTTTTTAAGTCCATTATCTGAATTCTCTCTTTTCCAGTGAAGGTTTTTGGCTTCATCATCCATAGGTGATGGAAATCCTTGAAGGAGGCTCCTCCTTTTGTTTAGCTTTTGTGTCCTCAATGACAATTTGCTTCTTTGGTTGTGGTTTGGGGTCTGCCAATTCTTATCTGCATGCCCTTTCTTGCCTTAAAATATAGTGGAAGCTCCCTCTTTCACTTCTCCTTTGGCTTGGGAGAGGTACTTAGGGCGGCCAGCACAGCTTCTGCCTCCCTAGCTAGGATTTCGGTCGAGTTCTCCTTCTGCTTCCCTTTTTAAGGACTTCCTGTAGAAAGTCCTGTAGCTGATTTCTAACTTCCTATAGAAATTGTTTCAACTATTTTGGTCTGCTTGGCTGGGGGTTCCTTCTCCTTGACCTGTGCTGTGGTTGCCTTGGGTGTGTCCCTACTTGTTTGTACTTTTTCAGTCCTCTCTGCCCTTCTCTGTAGTCTTTTCTCCCTGGGTGTTGGTGTAATTTTACCACCCCCTGTTTTGGCAGCTTGGCCTTTTTCTTGTGTTCCTTACTGTTCTTTCTTTGGTGTTTTTCCCGAGGTTACAGAAGGAGGACTTCAGGATTTCTCTACACAGGGTGTAGAGCTACATCTCTGTTATGCACACAGTCATATAAAATTCACAATTTTTCACTGGTGAGCCTTGACAGTGTCTCAATTTTTCTACATGAGGGATTTTAATTCAAGACCCTGGAGAAAATCTCACATGCAGACCACGAAGACAATTCCAGGCAGCGATAAGAAAAAAACTTTTGAATTCATAGACAGAATTGCATTCACATTTTCCTTACCCCCTCAACACATCGAATTCACCACCTTTTGAATTATTTGCATGGGAAAGTTATGTTCAGGCCTACCTCACTGAGAATTTCCACCCTCGACGTGAACAGTCCAAGCTTCTTCGTATGCTGGGTTTCTTGTAGCGCAGCTTCTTGTAGAAATGCCTGTAGAGTGCGATAGGTGGGAGATTTTTTTTTTTAAACGGCAGAAATCTAAGAAATGAGGCAGAAATCTTGTAGAGGACCACTGGTTAACTGATCTGGAAGTGGTGGACATGTGCTTCAGTTGACCGTAGTTGAACAAAGAGTGGTGAGAGTTTCAGCCGAGCATCGTTTAACTGCAGCGTGATTCACGTGAGAGAGTGAAGTGGCCAAGTGTACGTGACCACATGCAACTGGAAGTGTTGTCCCTGAACTGTGTGTTTTCCCCCTGTAATCACTGCCATGAATTGAACTGAAGTTTAAACGGCCAACACTCCTGGTTGCTTTAATTTTCACGTAAGTCAGCTGTCCACGTGTACTGCGTGACTTCCGGTTGAGTGCTAGAGAAGGCAATCGACTTAACCTTGCTATATTTGTGGCTTAATTCCACCATTCCATTCATTCATGCAGTTTTTAAATTAGATTTGTGCAATAGAAGAACGAGTTTCAGTCACGTACCTGAAGTCAAATGGCTGCTGTGAGGTGCTGTGGCTAGTCATTGCTGCATGCACTGGTTTCTTTGGTTGCATGAGGGCTTGGCTGATGATTTTTGGTTGTTTTCCTTGTGCAGGTGTCCTCTGACCAGATCTAAGCTACAGGCATTTGTTTCCACGTTCAAATCTGCACCTTCAAGCTGCTGTTGCTGAATTTTCACCGGACCAGAACTTGTTTTCGCCATTGCTCCCAAACGGTAAACCAGATCAATCTGAAACTTGTTGAGCATGTTCCTATCATCATGATGCACCTCCCATAGAAAAATCGTGATCAATGGATGCACAGATTTCGAGAAAAATGGAAAATGGCTGAAGATTTCATAGATCAATTTCTCAGAAACTGTGCATCGAAGTCAGCTGAAATTGCTTGGGTAGGTTACTATCACCCATATGCATCTCCCCATGAAATAGGTTTTGAAATGGATGCACGGATATGGAGAAAATGCAAAAATGGCTGACGGTGATGGAGGCAGATTTCTTGGAAACCGTGCATCGGAATGGGCTGAAACTGCTTGGGCATGTTGCCATCATCCCTATACAATTCCCTGTAAAACGGTTTTTCAAATGGATGCATGGTTTTCAAGTTAGGACAAAAACAAATTCTGTTCTATGTATTTTTGCTTCAAGGTATTTTGCAGTTTTGTTGCATGGTAAGAAAAACTGAGCTTGGGTTGTGATGCAAGCATGGAGATGATGGAGAAGGAGTTTGAAAAGTGCAGGAGGACTTCTGAACCCTTGAGGAAGCTACGATGTTCGCCAAACCACCTTTTTGAAATCCATTTCTAGCTTCCTACAATTTCTACAAGAACTTCCTGTAGAAGCACAATGAAGAAGCACAATGAGGTGGAAAAGATGATGGAAAAGGATGAGGAATGGGAACATGGATGCTTGCAGGCATAACCAATGGATTCCAAGCTTTAGATACCCTCCCAAAATCGAATCTGGCTCACTTGAAGGTTCTACAGGATGTTTCCTGTAGAAATATAGAACTTCCTCTAGAAGGCACAAAAACTCCTTTGTCTTTGTTTTGAGTGATCCTCCTGACCTGCAATGTCATTGCTGCAACCTGAAATTATTCAATGGAAATTAGATTTATTTTTCTTTTTCTTTTTCTCTTTTTTTTTTGAAAAACAACTAGGGCGCCTCATGGAGGTTTTCACCCTAATTGCCTGCCCTGGGCGCCTCCAAGGGAGGTTTTCACCCAGAGATCTTATTCTCTTTTCTCTTTTTTCCCAACCCATTGACCGCCTCATGGAGGTTTTCAATCAATGAGCCAATCTAAGGCGCCTCCGAGGAGGTTTTCACCTTAGATTTTTATTCTCTTCTTATTTTCATTTTTTATTCTCTTTTTTTTTTTCTTTTTTTTTTCTCTACCCTACCCTACTTGAAAAACAAAATCATTTTCAAGTGTAAGAATACTTCCAATGGAGCCATGTGCACATCGAGATTAGAGACAAGATGATGTGAAGGCTCGAAATGCATGCTTTGACAGGTATCCGGATTTCAGAGACCAAATGATCTGACTTTGAAGGGATCAAACATAGCTGAAGAAGATAGTACCGCTGCAACTTAGTGACCGTCTGAAACCATATCTCAATATAGCTCTGATATCCTTGGTCCTTTTGCTGATCTGGATCATTCTTCATGTCACCTTCTATCATGACCTTCTCATCTTCCTCTTTTTGCTGATCTTTCTCTTGAGTACATGGAGGATTTGATGGTAACCATGAGGGAACTCTCTCGATCTCTAATTTTGATCTCTTCTCTTCATCAAGTGCAGCCCATGGTTCTTTGATCTCCTCTTTTGAATCTTCTTTTGCCGGATGTGGTCCTTCAATGCTTTCAATATAGTCTCTGCTTTGCAACACTCTTCCTGAGCTATGGTGAAGATCGTTGAGCTCAAGAGGAGTCATTTGGACATGTTGTGCCTCAACATTGTAATGGATTTGAGCTACTCCAATGTGTGGATTTGGAAATGGTGGTATGGGTAGCTGAGTGGGGATGTATATATGAGATGGATGTGGATGGGGTTGTGGTTGGGCAGGCATTTGGGGTTGCCTTGGTGGAGGAGGAGGTGATGGTTGCGGTTGAGCAGGTGGTGGAGGAAAAGAAGTGGGAGGAGTGTTGTATTGGGGCCTCCACCCCTGATGAGGTGCATTCCACTGAGGCTGTGGCTGAGCATAAGAGTGAAACGAATGAGCAGCTGGTTGGGCATAATATGGATCTATGAGGGAATAAGGAGGAGGTGTGAACCAGGAAGGATGAGCAGGGGGACCCCAAGAAGGCATGAAAGTAGCTTGATAGGGGTCATAATAGGTCTCGGATGTCCCTTGCAGTTCCTGCTGATAAGATCTAGGTTCATGTGGCCTCCTCTGGTTCATATAATAGAGTGATTCAGTGGCCCCTTTAGCTCTCTGATATGCAGCTTTGATTCTAGGTAAGGAGGGGCACTGATCTGTAGGATGGTATTCTTCACATACAAAACACACTTCTATGGAGTACAATGGACATTCGCTCCTAGGATGCTTTCTAGTGCACCTAGGACAAAAAATGGCCAAAGCCCTCTTGGCTTCTTCTTGCTTATTTTGGATCCACAAGGTATCCAGTTGCATGGCAAGAAACTGCCTCATATCACTCTTGAAATCTTCGATCTGATTTTCAAATTCGTCTTTGGACAAGGTGTTGCTCCCAACATTTCTTCTTGTAGCCATTTGCTCCAGAGGAATGGTTTCTTCTTCTTCTTCCCTTGAGGTTATTCAAATATGTCTTGCTGTCCACCTAAGGGTTCTTTAATCACAGCCATCGAAGAAGAGAGAATGTTGGCTGTGTGAAGCAGTGGGGGTGTTGTGCAATCATTTTTCTAACTTATCTCTACTCCTACAAGGCATGAAATGAAATCTTTTTGGTTGATTTTTGCTTTTTTCTACTTCTACCTGCAAAACTGAAATAGATTGAATTGCAACTAACTATCTTTCTAAAATGAAAATGCATAATTGAAATGAAAGCAGGAAAGGACTAATCTATTTTTCTCAAATGAAATTATAGGAATGAAATGCTAGTCTACGCTTACGGAATTGAAATGCTAATCTACGCTTGCAGAAATGAAATTGCGGAATTGAAATGCTAATCTACTTTTGCATAAACGAAATTGCATAATGGAAATGAAATAAACTACTTAGCAGAAGGTTGTAGTGGAAAATAGAAGAAAAGCAGCAATCACCAATACTCTGACGCTTCCCCGGCAACAGCACCAAAAATATGGTGATCCCCAGTATTGTAGCAATAATGCTACAATTCCTGGAACTCCCTTATTTAATTTTATCAACCCGGTAGTTCGTAACAAACTTGGAAGCGGCGGTGCTGTATGCACAAGTACTAGCTCTTGCCGTAGCTGTCACTTGGTCAGCTGGCACAAGTCCACTAGGAGCTTAAGCCAACTTCTATGAGCTCTTAGAAGAAGCTTTTTAATTGATGGATGAAAGCTAACTCGAAGGAAGCTAATCTAATCGCAAAAAGAAACTGAAAGCCAAAAAGAAACGCAAACCCTAACAAACCCTAATTCTACCAGCTAGTCCTACTGACGCAAAGGAGAGCATGAAAACTACTAAAAGAGATGCCATTACTTCTATGAAGGTAAAATACATGTGTCTCGACTACCTCTATCTGAAGAAAACATCTTTTTGTATTTTTGTTTAAGTTGTTGGAATTATCGTGCATGTGCTTCTAACTATTTTTTACTGTGCAGAGGTGGATCAAGGAGGAGAAATGCTTGGGAAAGGTTGGGAAGGTTCAGAGAGGGTCTAAGGGGTCCCTAACACCCTTCCAGAGAGTCTCACAAAGTTTGGCTGCCAAGAAACCGTGTTTATGAGCTTCTACAGGAAGTCTGCAGGGGTTCTACAGGATGTTCTGGGATTTCTACAGGATGTTCTGTAATTTTTCTACGGGATGTTTAAAAATTGGATTTTGGAGGATGGGTGAGTGAGGTAAGGTGCATGAATGGATAGGAAGGCAGGGTAGGGGCCTAAAATGACCCAAGGACTGATGTATAGAGTTGAGGAGAAGGTGTAGATGGCTGGACTTGTTCCAAGAAGACTGAAGTAATGCTGCACAAAAGGTAGGGTTATGAGGGAAGTATGGCAATGTGAGGCAAGAAACCAAGTTAGGAGATGGAGAAGATGGGTTTGAGGGAGTCTGGGTAGACAGAGAAGTGGTACAGGTGCTCTGCAATTTGTGTTTCCAACTGAACCAACAAAGACATGCAAGAAAACAAAGATCTAGTTATGCTACCCTAATATGATCTAGCTAACAGTAACAAGAATGGACAACAACGTTATTTGCAAGGAAACCATGTATATTAACTATGAAATGAAGCATTCAAAGATCTAAACATGTAACCAACTTCTGCAAATGAAAACAAAACACTAATGATTGCATGGCAAAGCAAAGTCAATGTTTTTGTGGGCAGCAAAGTCATCCTAATCGCAGCTCCTGATCCCACTGAGGGAGAGGTGAAACCACAGATGTTTGTTGGCCCTTTTCTTGAATCTTTTTCTGTTAACAACCTATCAACTAAATCTGAGCATGAAAAGCTATTTTACTCATCAAAAAACAAACTAAATAACAAAACAAGATTTAGATCTAATTAGAATATTTTATTCTAAGAATGCAACAAAAACACATAAAGATAAACAAAGGAGGTACTGGGCGCTTGAGATGGGCCCAACCCCAAGAGCTACAGCCTCCTAAGAGAGATTTAGAGCTGGTGCAAAGCTGGATTCATCTTTATTGATCAAAAGAAATGTTACATTCCAAAAACTGTCTACAAGGAGAACTTGAAAATGTGTTGAAAGAAAAGCTAATCCACTGCCTAAAAATCGAACTACAAAATGACTATAAAGTGACTAACTACTGGCTACAAAATGACTAACCACTAGCTAACCAAAATGAGGCCCTAAGCCTTCTTATTTATACAAATTGAGGACCCCAACAGTCCTCCTAAACTTTAGGGACTCAGCTACCCAAAACTTGGAGTTAACAGCAGTCCTACTTGACTTGCTTGGCTGCCCTTGTGCTAATTGATTTGGTGGCCCTTAACTCTGAGCTGATGGTGGAGAATTCGAAGTAAGGGTCCAAAAATGAAGGGGACACCTTCCTACAAAACCTCTCCCTTGTTCTCCCACGAATTTGGCTGCCAAGTGCTCATTAAGACCTTCACTTTTGTCTCCAAATTGACCAAAAGGGCTACACAAAGCACACATTAGACTTGTTCGCATAATGACTAACCCAATTCACTCTATTAGCATAAATATAATCAAAAACATGCAATAAACTAATGAGAATGGTGGATTAAGTTGAATTAGGAGGTTGAATGAGCCCAAATAATTATCCATTTTTGGGGCTCATCAGTAATTCATCAACAAAAATCTCCTTGAATTCATCTAAGAAGGATTTAATTTACGTGGGTATGGTTTCTAATTTCAACTCCTCTTTTACAACCTTTATAATCACTACTAAACAAAAACTTGGTCACTTTTCTTCTTGCAAAAACTCCTTGGATGCACATAGAATTATCTTATTATTACTCATGCTTATACCTCCACAACTTCCTGTTGTTTTTGTTGCATTTTCCAACATTGGGATGAGCTTGTATTATTTTCCATATTTCCTAAACTCATATGTACTTTCCCAACCATCATGGTAAAATTTTTTATCAAATAACCATGGTCTTCCAAGAAGTATGTGGCATGTGTCCATCTCAACCACATCACACAATACTTGGTCCTGTGGGCTTCCAATCTAAAAATTTAATAACAATTGTTCAGTCATAGTCACATGTTTCCATTTCTATAACCACGCATGATCCAGATTTAAACAGGAACACAATAGATTACAGAGATAACCATAAATACAGAGATGCGATAACCATAAAAACAGAGATGCCGCGGAAATAATACTTCATTTCATTACTATAAAATACTGAAATATGTTTACAAACAGAAATGGAAAGAAACCAGCTAGGGCGATGGTAGCTTATCTCTGAGAAGAGATGTGGCGGCTACATGCCTCTGAACTGTTCCGAACTGTATTACAATGAGGCTCGAAGGCCTATTTATTGTTGAGAAACAATGGAAAACCCTTCACATCCCGAAACCTAACCCTAGAAGATGAAACGCCAAATTGTGGGCCCCGTTTGGGTAAATTGGTACATCAATTTCCCGGGGTCGTAACTTTGGCATACGATCTCCGTTTGACACGCACGATAGCTCGTTAGAAAGATCTATCCGAGTACTACCACTTTGGGAGGCAACATTGGTCTACGACCCATGTTGCCCCAGAATCCCAAAAAAACGTCGTTTAGGGCCTCAAAACGGCTCCGGAAGTTCAGGACCCGAAAAACTGCTAAAAATAGTAAACTGTGCTACAATTTAGGAAACTGAAAAGACTGAAAGAGACAGTTGTGGGGGTCCAAATGGGTTGGTGGGTGGCCACCAACATCCACCTGGATCATTCCTCCCCCCTTAGGAAGCAATGGTCCCCATTGCGTTGAGTTCCTCCATCTGCTGAACTTGTCCTGCAATCTCTGATGTGTCCAGTGATGGTGGGAAGCATGGTCGACGACGGTCCACGTTGAACACTCGGTGCAAGCCAAGGAATGGAGGAATGCTGTGCTTCCAAGCATTGTTTCCCGTAGCCTTGGTACTGCTGTAAGGACCATGTCTGAGTGGTTTGAGCTTCTGATGGGTTCTGGTAAGGCGTTCCTTTTGTCGATGCAACCAGACTTTGTTGCCCACCTGAAACTTGTGTGGTACCCATATGCGTGAGAAGTTGTTCCTGTGTTCTGTCATGACCATATTCCTTTGCTGCTGCTGCTGCGTAGAGGAACCCTTTGCAGGGGTCATGGATGTAGCAACAATCTTCCCCTTACTTTGGGAGTGGACCAGACAGATGAATTTCCTGGTCTGTGATATGAGCTTGCTGCCTTTCTTGGTAATGATCAAAGATGTGGCGGTAGGTGGGGCTACCTCCGGTATCCTGTATAATGAATCACCCAAAGAAATAATGACAGCGCGAGGTCTTGACTCATACACAGCATGTCGCCTCCACAAGTATGGCTGGCCTAATAATACATCACAAACATCCAGAGGTGTAACATCACACAGTACCTCGTCTGTGAAGGGTTTGATGCTGTATGGAAGGCGGCACTGCTGGCGAACTTTCAGATCTCGTCCTTCGTGAAGCCACCCGATACTGTACGGCTGTGGGTGTGGTGTAGTCGGTAGGCCCAACCGCTTCACGACCTCTGCTGAAACCAGGTTCTTTTGGCTACCACTGTCGACAATGAATCGCAGCGGTGAACCCTTCACCCACATTTGTGAGTGGAAAAGACGCTCCCCCTCCTCTGGATCTTCGGGCTCATTTTTCTTGATCTTGGCGGTGGCAACAGTGGCACTGGGATCCGCATCAATGATCTGCTTCCCTTTACCATTCCCCTTGTCGAGTTCTGGCTCAGGGTCGGAACATGCATCTGATTCGGAAGCCTTCAACTCGGCCACCAGCGACTGCTTGGTCCGACACTCACTTGTGTTATGAGTGGGACTCTTGTGGAACTCACACCACTTCCCTGTGTCCTTCTTCGGCTTCATGGTGTTGTTCTTTTCTTGCGGCTTCGACGGGTTGTCTTGGGTCACCCCGCCTTGGCTTTGTCCTTTGGGCTTCGGATTTGCAGATCCAAAGTCTCGCTTCTTCTGTTTGAACTTTTGCTCGATTTTGACAGCGTATCGGTATGCTGTGCCGAGTGAGGAGATGTTCAAGAACACCATCTCTTCCTGGATGTATCTGTGCAGGCAGCCGCGGTATTTGAGTACCAGATGCAGCTCAGAATCTTTGATACCCAACTGTGTGCGAAGGGTATGAAAAATGTTTGTGAACTCCGACACATCTTGGTCTCGTCCCTGCCGTAGTGTGGTCCATTTGATGTATTTGTCTTCATAGCTTCCGACAGGGTAGTACTGCTCTTTGATGGCATCCCGGAAGTCATTCCAAGTGGGTGCGGCTGAAAACAGTGAGCCTGTACTTTCATCCTTCTGCTCGCAGTAGGTTTCCCACCAGTCCTTGACGTGGGGGGCTGCTTTGAGAAGAGCGAAAATAATCTTTTCCCGACTTGAAAATTCGTGAACAGAAAAATACCCATCTAGCAGATTTAACCATTTATCTACGGCATCTGCGTCTATTTTACCCTCGAAGATGGGGATTTCAAAATTAACTTGTACCTTAAACGGTGTGGCGTTTCCAGAGTCGCTGTTGGAAGCCGATGCGTCGCCTCTGGGTAGCCGTTGAAGGATCTGCGCAAAGCTATCCATCATCGCGTTCCTTTGCCGCTCGAGCGCTTCTTCGAGCAAGATTTTGATAGGATCTCCTGCCCCCTCGTCTTTCTTCTCATCCGCCATGGGAGGCCGTCGGGATTTTCGAGGCTGGTCTTGCAAAGGTTCGACCAGTTCAAGCCCTAACTCCTTATATCCCGACCTCGTTGGGGACATGCAAAGAAAAACAGAGAAAAAACAGACCGCTCTGATACCACTGATCCAGATTTAAACAGGAACACAATAGATTACAGAGATAACCATAAATACAGAGATGCGATAACCATAAAAACAGAGATGCAGCGGAAATAATACTTCATTTCATTACTGTAAAATACTGAAATATGTTTACAAACAGAAATGGAAAGAAACCAGCTAGGGCGATGGTAGCTTATCTCTGAGAAGAGATGTGGCGGCTACATGCCTCTGAACTGTTCCGAACTGTATTACAATGAGGCTCGAAGGCCTATTTATTGTTGAGAAACAATGGAAAACCCTTCACATCCCGAAACCTAACCCTAGAAGATGAAACGCCAAATTGTGGGCCCCGTTTGGGTAAATTGGTACATCAATTTCCCGGGGTCGTAACTTTGGCATACGATCTCCGTTTGACACGCACGATAGCTCGTTAGAAAGATCTATCCGAGTACTACCACTTTGGGAGGCAACATGGGTCTATGACCCATGTTGCCCCAGAATCCCAAAAAAACGTCGTTTAGGGCCTCAAAACGGCTCCGGAAGTTCAGGACCCGAAAAACTGCTAAAAATAGTAAACTGTGCTACAATTTAGGAAACTGAAAAGACTGAAAGAGACAGTTGTGGGGGTCCAAATGGGTTGGTGGGTGGCCACCAACATCCACCTGGATCAACGCAACTATATAAGGATTTGTATGGGCCAAAATTTAGAGTTTAAGCTTTTCCATGACTTCTGTGAACACTAAATTTCTTGTACTTCCACCATTTATGACCAAGTTACAACACCTTCCTTGAACCTTACATTTTATTTAAAAATCCTTCCTCCTATGTTTAGGCTCATCTGCTACCTTCTACTCAAGATTTAGCAACACCCTACAAATCATCAATTTTTCTCCTTGTTCTTGGTGAAGTACAGTGACATTCTCTCCCAAAGCAAGAGATTCATCAACTTTTGTAACTTGTGTTTAGGCTTAATCTCTTCTCCATGAATTTTTTTACTTTTAGGCACTCATAGTTCTTATGCCTTCCAACTCCACAACCATAAGTTAGAAGCAATTACATACTTTCCCTGTCTTGTTTTGAATCTTCATCTACTTCTTCCAACAGTGTTTCCTCCTCTACCACCTTGACCACTCGTAGATTCTTCTTCCTTTTCATAGCCTCTAGCAGTCGCCAGATTACCTCTAACTCTAGAGACTCTTCTCCTAACTTTTTGTTGTGTTTTCTTGTCCCAATTTTCTTCTAGCTTTAAAGCAATGTAATAGGCTTCATCAACAGTCATAGAGTAGTGTGTTCTTATTTAAACTTGAATAAAGTATTTCAGTCCATTTACATATCTTACAACTATTTGGAATTTCGTCTCTTTGATGCTTGATCAAAGTGACAATCTAAAGAACTCTTCAGTATGTTCATGAACAAAGGTCTTTCTTTGCCTTAGGATTTGGACTTGTCCGTACAAATTCTATTGGTAGTAAATAGGAAAACCTATCTCCTTGATCTTTGTTACCATATTCTTCCAAGTCTTGAAATTTTCTAGTTTATTATTCACTCTATCTTTTCATAGCATATCCCACCATAGTGAAACATGCCCGTTCAACTTTGTAACAAGGAATCTCACCAAACTTGGATCCTAAATATTTTCACACTTGAAATATATTTCAAGTTATCAAATCCAATCGATGAGCACATCAACTCTCATATTTCCATGATAACATGAAACTTCAACTCTTACACTGCCTCTATTGCTCAGATATGCAATCAAACTTACTGCTAGGTTTCTCTCATCAGTATCCAATTCCTCTTTTATTTCTTCTTCTAGCTCTAAATTTACTTCAACATCCCATTTCTTTGATTTTCCAATTTTGGTATATTCATCTTAACTCTTGCAGTTCTTGGTTTCCTACACCTCCTCATCTAGCCCCTCTTCTCCTCGGAAACACCCTTATAAATTGCAAATGTCTCACCAATGTTCACATACCTCCACCTAGGTTTTGTGTCCCAACTTGTACCTTCAACACTCTTACCAAACAACCATCGAATGAGTTTTTATTGTACCCTTTTAGTCAAAGCAAATCAATGCACAAATCCTAGAGTAAGGTTGGTCAAAGCAAATCAATGCGCAAATCCTAAAGTGAAACCTCACTCTGATACCACTTGGTGTAGTGAAAAATCTTATAGCTTCCACACACAAACTACAGGACTAGATTGTAGATACAAAGTGCACAACCATAGTTATTCGTTCTTCTGGAAACTATGTTGAATCAATTCAAATAACCAAATTACTCAGTGTAAATATAGAGTTATCTAAACCCGACCATAAGAACTCAAAGATAATTCAAATATATTTAGAATACACATGTCTGAGAATAGAGTCCTCACCATGTTTAAAAATTATATGTTGGAGTGTAGTAATACCACACATTAGCCAAAAACTATCCTCTCAAAATCATGCAGCAACCAATAATCCTCCTTTCTCCTTTGTTCACACAATTTATTTCCCATGTTGTTGACCTCTTTTCATTTTGGAATGGGAACGAATTGATTCACGCAGCTACGTGGAAAACCAAGGACCTTTTCACATCCCTGAACTGGAACTATTTGATTCCCACAGTTACATGTGCAGTTGAAGACCTCTTCACATTCATGAACTAAAACGATTAGTTTCCCATAGTTACATCATGTTCTCGTAGCACGTGTAGAAGATGCCTATAGTGCACATGGTAGTGGATTCCTATAGCAGTAATTTATTAAAATAATATATATATATATATATATTTCAAATTGAAAATATGCATTGGTGTAATTTATTTAACAAAATAATTAAATAAAAGGAAATATGCATCAAAATTATTTTTAATAAAATAAAAAGTTACGGAATATTTTTTAAAGACAATTTTGTCTTTAATCATATACATATGAATAGTGACAATGGAATATTTAAATAGTAAAATAAAAGAATTGAAATAATAATAAATTCAACATCAAATAGAACTTTAATAGAATAGAATATATGAAAACTTTTTAATTTTCATAAATTTATTGTTTAGCGTAAATAAATTTTTAAATGTAAATATATTTAAAAAAGAATAGTTATTATAAGTTTAACAGTAAATTAAATATAAAATAATAAAAAATTTATTTTTTTATAATTATATTATTTATATATATGATTTTTTGGTTAAGTGGATTGAGTTTACCAAAGATTATATTATGTTTGATATGTGGTTTGAGAATTTGTAATTTAAAGGTGTTTAAGTTATCAAAATTATTTCGGGATTGCTCTTACACTAATTATTAGCATGACTAGATTTTTACTTACAAAATTTCAAACCGATAATCTGAATAACTTAACAATACACCCATCACCATCTATTTTACACCCAAAAACCATTTTTATTTATATACATCAATGTAATATATATTATATATTTATTAATTTTAAATATATTATTAAAAGAACATATAATTACTTTAATTATGATATAAATATTATAATAAGGAATAAATAGGGGGAAAATATAATTATATTTTAACACAATCACTTATGATATATATAATACAATGAAACAGCCCAGGATACCAATCTCTTTCCTTTATATGTTTTCCTGTTTTTTAACATATATAGAATTAATCATTTCTCAAATTAGACATACCGATAAAATATAATTTTATAAATCGTTTAATAGAAGGTGGTGTTTTAATTTACTAAGTCATTTCAATTTGGCAATTAAGAATATATTTCCTTACATTTTGCAAATACGTGAATTATTATCTTAAAAAAAAATAATGGTTTTTTTTATTTAAACAAAATGTAAAGTTTTAAATATTATTTTTAAAAAGAAAAATTAATAATTTAAAATTTTATTTTTTTCCATTTTTTTTTTTTTTTTTTCTTTGCTAAGACTAACCTATGCACCCACGGGGATTTGAACCAGTGACCTATCGCAAGGAGTGCCTTAACAGCGCACCCATTCACCGTCAATCCAAAGCCCCGTGGGCTATTTTTTTCCATTTTAATAAATATTAAAAATTGACTTTTTTTTTAACGTGTTAACCCAACATTCTAATTATATAAAATAAAATAAAATAATAAAAAATAAATACTTTATATTTCCATCACTTACATCTTTAAAATATAATATTAATATTTTTAAATATGAACCTACTTTTTAAATATTCTCTATCAAAATCATAAATATAATATAAAACATAATGAGAATAAAATCCAAACATGCATGCATCGAATTTACTTTGATGGTCTTTTCCTTAGACTGTTTGGATCAAAAGCGTATATATATATATATTCCCATCTATATATATAGCCATGTGAGAAAAGTGATATGGAGTTTTATGGTTATTCATTAGATGGGTTATAACCTTTTTTATCAACTAAAAAATATTGCAAATTAGAGTATGTTAAGTTGGATTTTTAAAATTGATATTGTTTTTTAGTTGAAATATAGGAGGTTAAGGAGTCTAAAGATCTTAATGTAAGTTTTATGGTTAGTCTAATAAAAAGAGGTTGGAAATCTAGTTTTTCTTTTTTTTTTTCATTTGGGTGGAGAAGTGTTTTTTCATTTGGTTGGAGAAGATGGATGATTTTAATTATTATATTTGGATGGAAATATTTAATATTAATTTGGAAATATTTATACAGCAATTTGTTTGACATCTATTAATTTTATTTTTCATAAAAAGATAATCTAGAAAAAGGTTGTTTCTATAATACTTTATAAAAAAACATTTACAATCTTAGAAATTAAGTAATATCCTTATAATCATTGTATCAATATGAAAATTCTTATAATTATTTTTAATATTATTTTTAACTAAGCGCCTATTCATTTCCACCTTAATTTCTTTCAAAAATCTCCTAAACGGTGGAATGCAAGCATGGTGATAATCTTTTGCTTTTGTCTTTTCCACAATCCTTAACAGTTAACCATTTTACTATTTGTGGAATGTAGAACACTATCCACACTAATCAATGTCCCACATTCTTGCGTTCCACAACCAATAAGTATTTAGCCATTCTTGCAAGTTGTAGAATGAAAACATTCAACATTAAATATTTCTCAATGCACCTGCACATCAGCATATTCCACAACACCCATATTGCAGCGTGCGTCCCTCAAATTGTGTCTTTCATACCTAGTCTCTTTTCCATCCCAGATGTCATACAAAGCACTATTTCCAAACTAGAAATAAATTCTTACTACTATCATGGCCTTCACAGGAGTCAAAATATGTTGTCAATACAAGTGATTGTATATGTATTCAAACTCCACATGAAGGTGGCAATTGGGATTAATAATCTCATTTTTTAAGAAAATGTGCCTTACAATGAAAGAAAAGCTATTTCAAAGATAGTTAACACTTTTTCAGGACTTGTAAAATTACATTATAGTACAATCACCATTGATTCTTATTAAAAGTAACTAAGAAATGATGTTGAGTAAAAGAAGGGAACACAATTTGGGAGATACTATTAACATTTTTAAATGAGAAAACCCTAATTTACATTGGTTAGTTACTTACAAATGGTATTTAGAACTACAACAACAAGAAAATGATTATAATAATATTTGAACTACTGGAAATGCTCAATTTGGTTGCATGCCTAAAGCTTGTGATTTCATGGAAATAATTTAATAGTATATAGAGAAGTTTTACAAAGCCAAAGGTTGGTAAAACTTCAAGAAAGAACCCATGTTCAATGGAATCTTAATATTTTTAAGGAGATGTTGTAACTACCAACCTCAAATAAAAGTCCAAATATGCTCGAAGCTAATTCCTTTCTTGATACATAAGGTAGAGGACGTAATCTTCTGAAGAAATTTCTCACTCACTGATCCACTAGTTCCATGAATCTTGCTAAAATTAAGGCAAATCCATTAGCGAACTCTTACCATAATTTGTATGGTTATTTGCAAAATATTTTGGAAATAAATTTGAATGATTTACATACAAACATATGTTCTCTATGTTTTGCATTGCTTTTTTTGTGAATTGGCTATCTTTGATTGAGTCCATACAATTTCTAATGAAATCTCTTATTATCTAGAGAACCGACATCAGATAATAAAGTTCTCCATGACTTATTATTTGGTTTATTCTCTTATCAAGGTACATGATGAGTTTCATTACGCAAAAAGCATAAATTTTACCAAGGAACTTAGACAATTCTAGTACCTGTCTGTATGGAAACATAAATTTCAATTCTTTTCTCCTAGATTTAGAATGGGCTTTTGGTGAATTTTAGAGAAATGATATTTGGATCTACCACATATATTGTTTGGACTTAAAGGGAAAACTTTTTTTGTTCTATATTATGTCCTTCATTTTTTTTTCCAGTGAAATTATATAGATAGTATAAACCTTAGGCCAATGTTTTTGATAACACAATAAAGATACAAATTTTTTTCACTGTATTTTCATATTGAAGATATCAACATAAGGATATTGTCTCATTTCAATGAGAAGGATCCATTTTTTGATTCATATAAAATAAAATAAGCTTACTCCTACAACGGTTTTGATCTAGAAGGACATTTATTGGCTCATATGTTGTCTATTGGTTATGGTTCATCCTTCGAATGATTATTGCATTTAAATGAAAGTGTAGGTGATACTAAAAATAAAAATGAAATTTATAATGATAGAGCTCATGAACAAATTCCTTGAGATGATGTTGATAATTTTATAACTACTAATAAGTGATGTTGATAGCAAAAACAATCTAGAAATAGCACTAGTGTTCTTCTCCAATATTCAAAAAATGATTCCTTAATGTCCCATAACATTAATGAAAAATTCAACAATAAAACTAAACCAAGAGTGGTAGCCTTGGATATGGAGGAGACAAAAACTGTCCTCAAGGGATGACATAAAAAGTCACATGGTACTTCTACTATTCAAACATAAAAAGAAACAATATAGACACAAGAGTTCAAGAGGCTTAGAAGGAAAACAATGCTTGACGAAAATTTTGAAAATATTGGAGAATCTATGATACCTAATTGGGTAAAAATGCAGTTGATTGAGAGTAAATATATAACTGAAGAACTCGCCCATGATGCACTAGTTATTTTTGAAGAAGAATTAGTCACTACATCATGCAAAATTAAAAAAGGAATCTAGGAAATTAGAAATTGAGAAAGACAATTTAAACAACAAAAAGGTTATTGATCAATGGAATTCAGAGATAGACATTGAAGATGTGGATACTTGAAAATTTAATAATTTCATCAAGCTAATGGGGATGCTTTGGCCTACTCAATAAGAAAGAAATAAAAATAAAGTTGAAAAGTAGAATAATCGAATTAGATACTACCTTATTTCCAAAACCACTCTTTGTTAAACCATTCACCACTATTGGACCAAATGAAATTCCTAAGGAACCAATTGAATCAAAATCAAATGTAAAAGAAGATTCAAATCTATTAAATTAAATAAGAAAATAGCTTGCTAATAATATAAACAAATGGCTCACCATAACTTTTGAAAGATGGGAAATAGCTAGAAACTCAATCAATATGGGATCTAGAATGAAATATTTTATTGAATATTTGAAAAAGGTGTGAGAAGTTGATGAAAATTTTTATAAAGATACTATAATTATTTTTTCTTTCAAAGTTTCAAAAATGAATCAGACAAAGAGGAGAGAATGAAATCTCCCATGCAAGCTCAACTCAGAATCAAACAACTTGAAGCATGTTGGATAGAAATAATAAATGTAGATTGACAGTTAATTTATAAGTTTGATACTCTTAAAGATAAAATAAATGAATCGTTCCTCAAAATGCATCATATATTAAAAGAATTGGATGTCCAACCAATGATAATTGACACTATATTGTTGACCAGGGAAGTAATGAAAGACTATTTAAATGCCCTAAAGGTCTCATTGGTAGATGATTTACATGGTTTTTCAAAGATGAAATATAAAGGTGGTTACTCAACTTTTTTAATAAAAATGAAGACTAGGGAGGTATCATTCATCAAATGGGTTTTGAGTTAAAAGAAATTCAATGTGAGTGGTTAGATTCTAAAGTCAAGAATGGGATATTATTATCACCCTTATGTGGTTTTAGTAAACAATAGCTCAAATATGTGGTACAAAAAGTAATTTATGATCCCAAACAATCAACAAGTGGTTATGATAATTAACGTTTATCAAAGTTCTACCTTTAAAAAGAGTTGGGTTTTTTTTTAACAAGAATAGTTGGAATTTGTATTAATGTTGAGCCACACAAAAGGATGGAAATTGAGTTAAAAAATGCATGAATTATATATCTATAACATTGGATGATATCCTACCCTATTTATATAAAGAGATATAGAGGGCACACGTTTCTCTTAAGCTACTACTTGTGTATATCTTTAAAACGAAGCCCTAAAGGAAATTTGCTATACAAAACTTGGGAATAACAGATGGAGTTACAATTTTAGTTCTAGTTTAACACCTTGATGACATTTTTTGCATTGATTCCCTTTTTATTGAATACATTCATGTTTCATATGTTCTTGATTTGTAGGTCCTTCTTCACCTAAAACTTGTGAGCTCTTACAGTAATGATTTTTTGCACAATGTAGGAGGTCACTTCTTCAATTCTTTCTTTAGTATCTTGTTCTTATCTTGCAATATTACTATGTGTTATTTATGAGTTGCCATTATGATGAAGATGCAATTATTTTCCTAGCCCCAAACGTGTCTATCTATCCCTTCAACGTGTTGAATCTTCTCAAAATAATTCTTGTGATTTCTATATTCAAGGTAAAAACTTGGAGAACCGACAAAAAACTTATATTTAGGGTAAGGGAAGGATTTATGCCATATCATGTCTAGAGGTATAATCAAAGAATGAGATTCTAAATTGTAACTAATTGGAGGGAAAAAAACTCAAGTTAAGCACCTTCAAAATTTAAGTTTAGGTGGCCCCTAGGAACTAAATACTATGCAATTAATGAGGTTGGAAGATAGAATATAAATTTTAGATAGAGGAACCCTAAAAAATCAAATTTGTTGCAGAAGCCTCGAATTGGCCCCACTATTAGAAACAATCTAAGTTAAAAGTGAAAGATATTGAAATTAATAAGGAACCAATGATTGATATGAATTTTGCAATGCAAAGAGTTTATCCCACTCATAATGCATGAAAGGAAAAACTTAAGAACTAGTAGAGGAATATACTAGTATACATAGTAAGCCAAGTGTTATCACTAGGATAGAAAGAATTGGGTTGCTTCAACCTTTAACCTAGTGTAACTATTTCAAATAACTTGAATTTGAAGTTAGTCCTTCCAATATGAGAGGGCTGTCTCAAATATTATCAAATCTTCTTGAAACAATTGAAACAGTCATATGACTAACTATGATGTATTTTTGTGTTTTTTTAGGTGAAGAAAAACATGATTACTATTGTCATTGGGCATGGAGTCAAACTATAGACATAGAAAACAACAAAGTTTAATGGAAGCTGAGGCATCTATAGCTTTTAAGCTGTCACAAATGAACATCTACAGTCATACATAGTATATGAGGGAAGTTGGAGCAGTTTGATGAGATTTCCAAGTAATCAAGATACTATGTGAAATTGGAAACAACATGATAAAAAAACATAAAAGCCATGAAATGAATCTCAAGTATATAAACAGAGTAGTTGTAATTTTATATTAAAGGATCAAAATATTACAAACGGTTAGTTATTCATATTCTTCATCAACCCCTCAAAGTCGTAAACCTACTTATTTATAGAGAAAATATCTCTTTACATATCTTGCCACTTGGGCCAAATTCAATTGACTATTCTAGAGATCTACTCCTACTTTTATTCTAACTAACACAATCCTCATAGGGATTTTCTATTTTACAATAATTGGAACCAAACTAGGACTCTACTAGCTTTAAAACCATAACCACTTTTGTTGATGTAGATAACCGAAGCCAATTGCATGCTATATTTGCTGGAGTGCCATTAAATCTTCAAACTATTGATAGACATCAATTTAATTTCCCTTTATGCTGACTGTCTTGATGAGCTGGCTAATTTGTAGATGTGGCTATTTGCTGACCTGGCAAGCTGAAAAATAGGAGTTTATCATGATGACATGGACACCCTTTATCATTTGAAATCCACCTGGATCTTGGATATTTGATATCAAAAATCTTCAAAAAGGCAGAGAACAGAGTTTTTTCATGATTTTGTAGCAAAACAACATTTTCAGAAGTTTCGTAGTGACCTTGAAAAACACTCCTAAGTTACCTTCTTCCTCCATCTATTTGTTCTAAGGTCTTTGTTGATGTTTAGGAGCTAAACATAAGCCTTTAGAATGTCCTTTTCTGAATTCTAGACCATCGTTAACCCTTATGGAATGCTATAGCACTTTCGTAGCAAAAGCTCAGCTTCATTATGGGCAGTTGCTATGAAAGTTTCAAAATTTTGATTTTTTCAAGTTTCCATGATTTTAATGCCTCCTTATGACTTTTAATACCATGATGACTATACATATGGCTGAGTTAACTAAAATAAGTATAGGAAAGACAAAACTTGGAGAGTTTTCCATATCATGGAGCAGCACTTACTTCAGCAATACTTTTGAGTTTTTCTTCTTGAGTTCAATCTAGATCATTTCAATCTGACTTTCGAGTGCTACAACTTATTCTTGTAGGTTTTTCCTATGTGCCTACAACTAGCTATTTCTCCTATATGTGTGTTCCAACATTCTATGTAAAGGAAAATTCCTTTTATTAATCTTCTTAAACTTATCTACAATTTCATCATAAAAATCTATTTTCTTTAAGATTTAATTTTGGTATTCATCAAACTCTAGCTTGGTCTTGATTAGTTCTTCTTTGGCCTCTCTTAGTTGTTCTTGTAGGACTTCTATTTCACTCTTTTCTTCAACAATCTCCTTGCCCTTCTTTTTCTTTGATGGTTTCTTTGATAACTCTATTTTGCTCAATGGTGCTTCAGGTACCTTCTCAACTTGCTGAATTGATCTTGTGACAAGTTTCCTTGGCCTAAAAATGAAACCCTGCTCTTATTGAGTAGAATATAATTTCTTTTCTCTCTTTCTTTTCTTTTTGGTTTCAGTTTGGGTCACTTCTACAAGCTGCTCAACTGGGCTTTCTTCAATGTCTATAGCTTCTAAAATTTCAGTCAATCCAACCTTCTTTGCACTCTTTTACTATTCTTCCTTCTGTCTTCTGGTCATTCTCCTCTTAGCATTTGTATAAGCCGCAATTATAGGTTTTTGTTCTATCACTAACTGATGTTCTATTCTATGATGCTCCTCTATTCTAGGTGTTGAAGATTTGGCTTTTGGAGTTTTTATAGAGGGAGTAGCAGCATCTAGTTCATATCCACTTAGGAATAAAAATGTAATGCATTCCCTATTCAATTTATTCAAGTCTTCAACTACTAACAATTTTATAAGACCATGATGAAAAACAAAGGTACTACCTACCTTTGGCTTAGCTTGCATCTTGTCAACCATCTTTCCTAAACTTATGAAGAGATAAAAAGGAATATCTAAGGGTTGTTTACCTACGAAGTTAAGTAGAAACCTGAAGTGGTATTGGTAGACCATATGAAACCTTCCCTCACATGTAAAATAATTTTGAATAACCATCAACAACTTGGAATAATGTTCTTTGAGATAGGTTCTAGGGATGCCCATTGTCATATCAATCCCTTGATGTTCTTCCTTCAAGAATTCATCACAATTCTGCAACTGGAACTTCTGAACCTTAAACCATGTTTCCTCTAACCTTGGGATTTCATTAGCATGAGAAATGGTGTCTGGAGATACATTCAAGTTCAGGATGCCCACCTTTGTTCCAACCCCTGTGAAATTGAGAGCGAAGTCCTTGGTGATTTATGCATGAAAAACCTACAATTTTTTACAAAATCGAAGACACCCCACGCTGGAAAATGACTATGTAAAAGTGAGCTCTTCCTCAAGCAGTTTCATGTCTGTGGGCTCATAACGTACCACAACCCCTCCTTTTTAGTGTTTTCTAGTGGCCATGCTTGCTAACACATTGAGAGCTTCTTGAAAGTTGCTTCCTTTTCACCTGCAAACAAAGTTTAGAACACCTAGACCTCACCTAGACCATGACTAAACTTGTTTTGACAGTGCAAAACCTTATATATGATAACACTTCTGCACTTTTAATAAGAAAAGATGATATAAAGTGAAAGGGAGAGGTAAAAGTGATTTAAAAAAGAGTGGAGGATATGGGATCAAGAGGCATAACAAATCAGTACACTCGACATCACTAACAATCATTTTCAACAAAACCGTTATAGAGAAACAAACTATCGTAGTAAGACAAGTGTTGGAGAGAACCGTTTTGCTAAAGAAGTGTCAAGGAGTTTCATAGAAAATTCTGGGTTTGCATAATTGTGCTTTCTACAAAAGTTTATAAAAGTGTCAGACCTCAAAAATATGACATGATGACTTCAAAAATGGATGGTGTGGTGACCCTTTTTGTTATGATGACCCTATTAAACATGAATGGACCCTATAACAGGTGTCACATGAACCTAAACAATAAAACCCTATCTATAATGACTAAATCAAACTAAAAAAATTATTTAGGGTTATCATAGATAACACCAAGCATGAAAAAATCATAGATAGAATAGATAACTCTAATCACACCATTCAATGTATTAGTAGCACCCATAGTAATAATTGTAAATTGAGAAGGAATCTATGAAGATGAGGAATTGATAGAAAGGGAGGTACTAAGCATGAAATAACACAATGGTTGGCCAAGAATGGAAATTAAAAATGTCTAGATGTTGGTGTTGAGTTTTAATGACTCATGAGAGTGGTGAGATGATAAATATCAATACCAATTTTTAAAATTACATGTCACGTTACAAAAAAATTAAAGGAATTTGGAACCCATTGTTCCCATATGAATTGGATGAGTTTCCTTACTGATTATTGGTTACTTCTTTTGCTAGAATGTTTATGCAACCATCTATTTTTCTTAAGATATGGAAAAAAGAGAACCCCATCAAATTTCTAAATTTCTTATTGGATATCGACATAGCTATTAGCTGACTCTTGAGTTTTTTGTTCTTTTTTTGTATTCTTTCATTTCATTGATTATGATATCTATGTCTCCAAGAACCATTAGCTTTGTGATCCACCTCTTTCTTTTCAATCCAAACTCCATAGAAAATGCTAAGAATCCTACTTTATTTTTGGATGCCCATCTTTTGTAGTAGCTATGACCACCCTCCAAAAATTTTCCTTAGCCTCGTTTTGGAGCCTCCCTTCCAACCTTCATAGCATCTTGCATTGCTTCATCAAGTTCACAAGATTCTGTGTCTTTCTTGCACAAAGTCAGCCTATCAGTCACAGCTTGATCCATTCCACTCACAAGCTGTTCACTCAGACTTGGTCTAGCTGTAGACTAAGCATCTTTCCCTTGAAAATTGTGCATTTTTGGAGGGCAACCAACCTTCCCTCTAGAAATTGTGCAATCCTCTCTCACAGCCTGATGGGCTCCAAGATTGTGCAATCCTACCTGCCAACACTCCCAACAGGATTTGCGTAGATTTCCCTAGCAAGGTCGCTCAGCTCAAAATTTGAGCAAATCTGGGCAGTAGTCAGCTGCTCTACCTAGAAATTTTGAAAATCTCCTAGGAAACCAGCCCAGATCCCAGCCAAAAATGCACATTTTTCTCCAACAGTCGAGTAGTCTCTTGCATGTGTAGCTGAGTTGACTGGTTCCCTCTGAGAATGAGAAAAAGAGACTTGTGTGCATGGGCTTCTTCTCCTGAGGCAGCATGCAAAGCCATCCCTTGTTTCAGGGATCTATGTTTAGCAATTGGAGGTTACATGCAAGAAGCAATTCTGAAACCTCCCACCAAGTGTTGCTTTGCCTAGATTCGTTGCATGTGCATCACAACCTCGATGTTATCAAAAATCATCAACCAAAAGCTACATAGCTCATTCCTCACATCAACCCTGGAGCACTGACATCCCACATCACATCTAGGAGCAATCGACACATTCAATTCAACTGTTTTGGGGTAAGCCCGCTTCGCATGCATTGTGCTGTATTTTTGTCGCTTTTTATTTTTTCACTTGTGGGAGTATTGTTTGCTTGATTTCTTTAAATGCTTGTTGTCATTTAAATATATGTTAGCTTTTCTTAGCTCTGTTTCATTTTTTGTTGCTATCTCACTGCTGTCGCATGCATGAAATTGTTTCGCACGGACGTTTACCTATCCAGGGAACTGCCGCACCCACATGCATGTTGATCGATTTGCTAAATTTTCATTCATGTTTTTCATGCACTGTCAGTAATTTTTGCTATCACTTAGTGTCACCATGCATTTATTGTCTTAGTTACTTTCAGTAGGCCGTCGGCGAGTCAGGCCAACCTTGGCTCAGACTCTACCTTCACCAAGGCTGCATTGCACAATCTGGGGAAGGAACGCTAACCTTCCTCTCCAAATTTTCGCATTCCTACCTAGCACTAGTCTCCAGGACTGTTTTGTGAATTTTTGGAGGATAGTAGCTGCTTGGCCCAAGAAATTGCCCAAATCTGTCCCTAGGCCAGCAGTCCTTCCTAGCTGGAATTGTGCATTGTACAATCCCAACAGTCAACAGCCAGACTGGACTATGCATTGCGAAATTCTAATAGTCATCCAGTCTCTGAATAGCCCAAACTATGCCTTGTGTAGTCTTGGTAGTTGGTTTCCCGACCTCCCGGGCGAAATTGCGTAACCTTCATGATCATTCACCTAGGTATGTTGCAAGTCAGTTCTCATGTTCATTTTGGTTTTTGATCGACAAATTTATTTCCATCAATGTTTCCATGTCTCTAGGCATCGCAGGTGTTCATCTTCCTCTCAGTAGTATAGGTACAAAGGTTTCCAGTAGAGGAGACGAAGAAACCGTTCATAGCACACTTGGGGATGCAGTCGATCAAGTGTCTATGGACTTGCCTACCCATGAAGACATCAAGTTGTTCGTAGACATGGACATCAAGATATGACAACAGGAGCATCACAGTGAGCAGCATCATGAATAGAAGTTGAAGACAGGATACCAAATGCAACAAGTGTAAGAGGAGTGTTGTTGAAAACATGGAGGCAGAACAAGGTTGTGAGCTTAATTAGATCCACTGATGATGAAAGAAACTTTGGAGACTCCGACTATGAGGTGACAACGTGACATGAAGATCATGCGAAGATAGAGAATGGAACAATGAAGGAGTTCCATGTGCTGAAGCAACAACTCAAGGAACAACATGAAGCTGCATAGATAGATGAATGAGTTGCAGCAGGATCAGGAACAATAGTGGGCACATCGTGAACTCACAAATGAAACTGTGCCTGTACAAGTTAAAGATCCATCCCAGTAGCCAACACATAGCAGACATGGTGAGCAGTGTTGGTGGTCGCATGCAAGGAATTCAACTTCATGCAAGTCATTGTGCACATGCATGCAATCCAACCCATTGAACACACTCACCAAGGTGAAGACAAGAAGCAAGTCCAACTGGAGCTAAACATGTACTTCGACAAGTTGATGCGCATGACCACCAGCACACACTTGAAGATCAACACGGACACTATGCATCAGTGTGTTGTTGGTTCAGCCACACCCAGGAAGACCACGCACATGTTAGTAGACAAGTTGGATGAAGGGGCCAAACCAATGCACCGGTTGCAACAAAGGCAAGAGTTCACTTCAACAATAGAGGTGCATACACACCATCATGGACAACCAAGATTGGCATCAGCTCAGCAACTTCACCATCACAAGCACGTCAAAGATTTGGTCTCATCATAGTGGACCGAGTGTCAATGATGTCTTGCAAGGCTTGATCAAGCCACGTTGTCTCCCATGAGTACATGTGCATTGTAATGTTGAGTCATGTCAAGTGTAAGTCAAGTGTCAACAGTTGGATGTAACAGTCATAGAGTAGATGAAGATTCATGAGGGTAGTTGAACTATCACAAAGGGGAATGTCAAGGTTTACCCCACCCTTTGCTATAAATAGTCCCTCATAACTCATTGTATAGGCTTTTGGTTAGCCAATCTTCTACTAAGACTATCTTGAAGAAGGCTTGGATGGTATTGTAATGCGCCTTGGCTTCTCCACTACACAGAGCTAGTACATCTCTTTGGAGGAGTAGGCAGATGTGGTTGTAACGTTCCACTGTTAGGGCTAGCAGGTTTACATGGATGTATTGTATGATTGTGACTTACACTTCTTTATATAATAAGATCCAGCACATTTTCATGCATATGTCATTATTGTAGTTGGACTGCTTCAGTTTCCTTAATGATATATGTTGTCTAACTTACGTACTTGTGTATGAACTAATTTGTATGTAATTATATGAATCTTGTTGTTAATGTGTTTCATATGTTGTTAATGTTGTCACCATCCATGTCGACTACTTTGTCGGACATCAGATAGACCTTTCACTTGAACCTTGCTATAACAATCATCGCACTTGTCTCAGACTAATCCATGAGTGTTGTATGTGTTATGTTACCTTGTATGATGTGACTTCCGCATCCAAGTGGACTGCTCCGTCAGAAGCTAAGCATGTCCTTTTGTGTTATGTGTTCCTAGTCGAGTTGGGATTGATCCCTTTCAACCTGGAACTCACCTTCACCTCCTTCCCTCTACGAAGTGTTGGAACCTCTCATGCACCTTCCTTGACTCATTGCATCACTAACACCCTTGCTGCTAACACAGTCATCCTACTTGCCTCTGTGCGACATCACGGTCAAGGCATTACCTTACGACCCACTATTGGCACTCCTACACCAAACGGACTGAGGTCTAACTGGGACTTCTTACCAGGGAGATCCCCTTGACATGTTGATGGGTCCAGCACCGTCAACATTTCTGGCACTAGAAGGAGGGCTTGATGACAACTTGTGTCCTCTCATCTAGCTTTGAACCTTTGCATATCTTTCATGGAGTATTACACTCTTCTTCCCCCAAGGTGTTTTTCGAATTTTGAAGATGTATCCATCTTGGGGAATATTTTCGATCTCTTGTGCACTCACACATATGATGGTGAAGGTGAATTGGCTTGTCCTGAGCACTTACATAACTTTCTTTCCATGATTCATGAGGAAGATGAGTTTTTTTATGGACAAGATGGTTTGATTCTTGCACACACACTTCACGAATCTCCATTTCCTTGGGTGCTTAGCCTACCGGCTAACACCTTCCACTCATTTGAGAAATTCTATGATCTTATTGAAGACACATTCTATCATTTTAATCTAGACCATCTTGACCAGAAACTGTTACAGCAATAGAGGGCTCCGCACGAATCTAATATTGATTTTTGGCAGCACTTCCGTGACTTGCAGTTTCAAGCTCCGAGGAGCCAGATGAAATTTTCTTATCTTTATGACCAATTCAAGTACTGCCTTAAGAAATTTTCCTGTCCTAAGAGAAAGTTTGAGATCAAGCCTCACTCAACATTCTTCATTGATGGAGTTGTGCAATCTCATGTGGAATCTGGCACTGTCTCCACCATTGCCAAGTGATGTTGAGAATCATGCTCACACACCTGTTCATCCTTCACACCATCCCAACATCACTTCACTCAAATTTTGCGCAATTTTGGTTGTGAGTCCTTTGAGTCCTCATATGCATTCTTTTCTATGACCTTCGTCTTCACACCCGGGTGTTCCTCCAGATGATGCTATCTTGTGTTCGTCCATTCCAGACTCTTCAACTGTTGATGCAGTTGGTGTTGCACAACCAACATGCATTGTCATTCATGAAGAGTATGAGTGGGAGCTTAAGCATCAACACTTGGTGAAGGATGATTCCCTTCCATCCGAGCCCCATTTGTTCTTTCCAAATATCATTGGTGAACCTGCCATCCATGATTTCACGTGTGTGTCTTCATCCACAGATGCACCCATTATTGATCTTTCGCATGACACACCATATGTTAGCCCATCATCCAATAATGGAGAGGACCAATCATTCATTGGAAATCCACTTGATCTTTCATATGATTTTTCTAGAAACGTAGAGGGTGAACATCCTTCCTCCTCATCTACCCCTCTGTGTGATTCATTAAACCATGAGGACGCCAACCAACATCCTGAATTTTTTGATCTTGGTTGTTGTGATCTCTTCACCTCATTATCCAATCATGATGTTGATTCACTCATTGTTAATCCATCTAAGCCACTGGTATATGAAGATCCATATGTCAACGAAGTCGAAACCCCATAAACCGTTGATGTACTTCATCCCGAGTTGATGGTTATGTCAGGCCCTCACTGTCTTGAGGTTGGTTTCGCTTCCAATCAAGAAATTGTTCAAACACTCAAGGCTCCTCATCACTCATCTCTATGCACTCTAGATCAATCTAACACTCAAATTTTACTTCCTCCACTCAAACTACACGATCCCATTGCTCATGCATTGGAGGAGTCTTACATTGCAAGAACTCATGCACGACACAAGTTATCTTTGTTTCTTTCGTTTGCTTGCATGTCACAGTCAATAGTGTGCTTATGCTTCAAATTTGCATGTACTATCACACAGCACCATGATAAGTCCACGGACTACCAGTCATGAACATGCACTCACTTATGTCCCATGGGCACTTTGAATCATGAATTGTGGTTGTCTTCATTGTTATATCTTTCTTGCTTGTTGGTTCGCACAACTGGGTCACTCGCAGAACAAGCCTTCACTAACATGAGTCTACAAATGTGTCAATGGCTACACTGGAAGTATCAGTTCATGTGATCAGGCCCATGTACCATTAGTGTAGAAGTAGGAGTAGTGTTTTCTTTCCGTTGTTCGCTTGCATGCTTGTTTGCTTACATGCTTTGTTTTCTTGTTTGTTTGTTTGCTTGTTTGTTTACTCGCTTTGCTTTCATTTTTTCTTCTGCTCTTTCTTTGCTTTGTTGATTATAAGTTTGTTCGCTTGTTTTGTTCATAGGTTAGTTTTACATGAAACCATGTATGACTCTTGAAGCGAGCTGGGTAAAGTACAAGAGGGCTTGTACAACTATCTCTACTTGGTTATCTGTCATGTTTCTTTTGTATGATGAGCTTGTTACTTTTAGTCCATGAAACATTGAAGGAAAATATGTATTGTTCAAAGTGAACCTTGGTGTAAACACAACGCTTGCACACTAACTAGTGTCACCTTCTCTAGTCGATTGTTTTTGGGTTAACCCTTGTCAACTAAGTCAAGTAGAGTAAGGTAAGGGTGAAAACCTTAACAGGAACATTAGAGATACAATAAAATACTTCTCTGCTAGAACAACCTCTTCTGCTCTCAATAACTTGGGATCCCTCTTCCGCCTATGAAATGAATAAGTGCTATGCATAGTGGAAAATGAAAAAATCAAAAATTAAAAATTAAAAATGAAAAATGAATAAGGAAAAAGAAGAGAAAGGCTTCCTGCGCAGGGAGGTGATGAAAGTAACTCTGCTGGGGTATTTACCAAGCTCGCTGGTAGTGGAGCCATGCTTTTGTTCCTATGTGACTTTACTGGGGTACTGTCGAGGCCTGCTGGTAGTGGAGCAACATTAGAGATGAAACTAAGACTCTAACGACTAGACTACTTGTGCACCTATGTACCCCTCAACCCCAATCGAAACAATTGTGTTGCCTTAGCTTGGAATGTGTGTTAATTGACTAAGGGTTTGGTAGATTCTACATATTACAATCAAGTTAGTGTGAAACCAAGATGAGTTGAAAACTGAACAATACTTCCATAGGTGTTAGACTTTCTTTTCATGAACAAGGTCCTTTCAGAGAGCTAGAGTTCTACCAGTGTGTCGCCAAGTGTTGTAGTGGCTACAACCACCCTCCAAAATTTTTCCTTAGACTCATTTTGGAGCCTCCCTTCCAACCTTCATAGCAGCTTTCATTTCTTCGTCAAGTTCACAAGATTCAGTGTCTTTCCTGCACAAAGGCAGCATGTTGCTCATAGCTTGATCCATTCCCCTCACAGGCTATTCACCTGGACTTGTTCCAGCTATAGCCTGAGTAGCTTCCCCTTGAAAATTGTGCATTTCTAGAGCGCAACTAGCCTTCCCTCCAGAAATTGTGCAATCCTCTCCGGCATCCTGTTGGGCTCAAGGATTGCGCAATCTTGCCCGCCAACACTCCCAACAGGATTTGCACAAATTTCCCCGGTAAGACTTCTTGGACCAGAATTTACGCAAATCTAGGTAGCAGTCAGCTACTCTACCTAGAAATTGCGCAAATCTCCTAGGCAACCAGCACAGCTTCCAGCCAGAAATGCTCATTTTTCTCTAGTAGTCGAGCAATCTCTTGCATGAACAGTTGAAGTGACTGGTTCCCTTTGGGACTAAGAAAAACAGACTTGCATTCATGGGCTACTTCTCCCAAGGCATCATGCAAAAGCATCCTTGTTTCAGGGACCTATGTTTAGCATTTGGAGGTTACATGCAAGGAGCAATTTCGAAACCTCCCACCAAGTGTCTCTTCCCCTAGATTTGTGGCATGTGTGTCAGAACCTTGATGTTATAAAAACTCATCAATCGAACACTACAAAGCTCATTCCTCACATCAACCTTGTAGCTCTAACATCCCACATCACATCTAGGAGCAGCGACACATTCAACTCAGCTATTTTTGGGTAAGCTTGCTTCCCATGCCTTGTGCTACATTTCAGTCGCTTTTTGTGTTTTCACTTCTGGGAGTATTGTTTACTTGATTTCTTTGAATGCTTGCTATCATTTACATATATAATAGCTTGTCCTAGCTTTGTTTCAGTTTTCATTGCTATCTCACTGTTGTCACATGCATGAAACTATTTTTCATGGACATTTGCCCAGCTGGCGAACTGCCTCACCCACATGCATGTTGATCTATTTGCTGAATATTTCATTCATGTTTTTCATGCACTGTCAATCACTTATGCGATCACTTAGTTGTGCCATGCATTTATTTCCTTAGTTACTTTCATTTTCCCGTCGGTGAGTCAGGCCAACCTTGGCCTAGACTCTACGTTCACTAAGGTTGCATTACGTAATCTGGGGAAGGAATGCTCACCTTCATCTCCAGATTGACTTATTCCTGCCTAGCACTGGCCTTCGAGACTGTTTTGCGCATTTCTAGAGGACAGTGGCTACTTGGCCCAAGAAACTGTGAAAATCTGTCCCTAGGCCAGCAATCCTTCCCAACTAGAATTACACATTGCACAATCCCAGCAGTCAGTAGCCAGAATGGACTGTGCATTGCATACTTCTAGTAGTCAGTTAGTCTCCCAATAACCCATACTATGCCTTGTGCAATCTTGGCAGTCGATCTCCCGACCTCCCGGCTAAAATTGCGTAACCTTCATGATAATTCACCCAGGTATGTTGCAAGTTAGTTCTCATGTTCATTTTGGTTTTCGACTAACAAATTGCTTACCATGAGTGTTGCCATAACTACTTCTTATTAGTATAGGTACAATGGTTTCCAGGAGAGCAGAGATGAAGAAACCGTTTAGAGTACATTTGGGGATGAAGTCAATCAAGTGTTTATGGACTTGCCTACCCATGAAGACATCAAATTGTTTGTAGACAAGGACATCAAGATATGACACCAATAGCATCATAGCGAGCAACAAAACTTAAGACAACATACCAAATGTAATGAATGCAAGAGGAGGTTTTTTGACAACACGGAAACAGAACAAGGTTGCAAGCTCAAGTAGATCCATTGATGATGAAAGAAATTTTGGAGACTCTAACTATGAGGTGACAACGTGACATGAAGATCGTGTGAAGACAAAGAATGGAACAAAGAAGGAGTTGCATGTGATGAAGTAGCAACTCAAGGAATAACATGAAGCTGCACAAATAGATGAATGAGTTGTAGCAGGATCAGGAACAACAGTGGGCACATCGTGCACTCATGAATGAAACTATGCCCGTACAAGTTAAAGATCCATCCTAGTAGCCAACATGGAGTAGACATGGTGAGCAGTGTTGGTGATTGCATGCAAGGGATTCAACATCATGCATGTCGTTGTGCACACACATGCAATCCAACCCATTCAACACACTCACCAAGGTGAAGACAAGAAGCAAGTCCAACTAGAGCTGAACATGTACTTCAGCAAGTTGATTCGCATGACCACCAACAAACACTTGAAGATCAGCACAAACACTATGCATCAGTGTGTTGTCGGTTCAGCCACACCCAAGAAGACGATGCGAATGTCAGCAGATAACTCGGATGAAGGGGCCGAACCAATTCACCGGTTGCAATAGAGGCAAGAGTTTTCTTGAGAAAGATGTCACCATGAGGTGCATACACACCATCATGGATGACCAATCTTGGCATCAACTTCACCATCACAAGAATGTCAAAGAGTTGGTCTGACCACAATGGACCGAGTGTCAGTGATGTCTTGCAAGGCTTGCTCAAGCCATGTTGTCTCACATGAGTACATGTGCATTGTAATGTTGAGTCATGTCAAGTGTAAGTCAAGTGTCAATAGTTGGATCTAACAGTCATAGAGTAGGTGAAGAATCATGAGGGTAGTTGAACTGTCACAAAGGGGAATGTCAAGGGTTACCCCACCCTTTGCTATAAATAGTCCCTCATAACTCATTGTATAGGCTTTTGGTTAGCCAAGCTCTACTAAGACTATCTTGAAAAATGCTTGGATAGTATCGTAACGTGCCTTGGCCTCTCCACTGCACAGAGCTAGTACATATCTTTGGAGGAGCAGGCAGATGTGGCTTTAACATTTCACTATTGGCACTAGCAATTTTACATGGATGTATTGTAAGATTGTGACTTACACTTCTTTATATAATAAGAGCCAACAAATTTTCATGCATGTGTTATTATTGTAGTTGGATTTCTCTGGTTGCCTTAATGATATATGTTGTTTAACTTACATACTTGTGTATGAACTGATTTGTATGGAATTATATGAATATTGTTGTTAATGTGTTCCATATGTTGTTAATGTTGTCACCGTCCGTGTCGACTTCTCTGCTAGAAATCGAACAGACCTTTCACTTGAACCTTGCTATAACAACTATCACACTCGTCTCGGATTGATCCATGAATGTTGTATGTGTTATCTTAACTTTTATGATATGACTGCCCCATCTGAGTGGACTACTCCGTTGGAAGCTGTGCATGTCCTTTTGTGTTGTGTGTTCCTAGTCGAGTTGGGACTAATCCCTTTCAACTTGGATCTCACCTTCACCTCCTTCCCCCTTCGAAGTGTTGGAACCTCTCATACACCTTCCTTGACTCATTGCATCAGTCACACCCTTGCTGTTAACAGAGTTATCCTACTTGCCTCTGTGTGACATCGCGATCAAGGCATTACCTTACGATCCATTGAAGGGACTCCTACACCAAATGGTATGAGGTCTAATTTGGAATTCTTACCGGGGAGATCCCCTAGACATGTTGGTGGGTCCAACACCGTCAACACAATCCTAATCCTCATGAGAAGTCAAAGACCTTTGTTCCGTCTGGGTTTGCAAAGACCCACTCACTCTTGCCTCCCTTAGCTTTCCCCTTGAAGCACGATAAAAGAAGAGAATAGACCTATCCAATATCCATTTCAATTTTTTCATATACTCTTTATATAATATTAACTTGCATTATTTTTTTTGTGGGATATCAAAATGATTAAGAAAAGAAACTTGTTTTTGAGATAAAATATTTAAAATGCAATTGTGCTCCTACAAATCTACATTGAGGTAAGTATTGTTATTCATACTTTATATTTTAAGCATTTCTACTATTATATTTGATGCCAAAGTCACAACCCTAACAGGGGAAATATTTTCCTATTGAAATATAGATTTGTTTCTAGCTAGTCAGGTCTACCAACATATAAATTTGAGAAGAACTTTCTAGGCCATATTTGGAATCAAGTGATGTTTTTCAAATCCAAGATGATGGATGAGGCTTGTGTAAAGGAAAACTACCTGGGGAAAGTAGGATAGAAGAAAGGGTAATTCAAATTAGAAATAGCACTATGAAGCTTCCAAGGAGGGTGATTTAGGAGGATCCTAAAAGGCCAAATTTTCAAATTCCTTGAAACATAACAAAACGAATCTAAAATTGAATATCTCATCATTCTGAATCCAACGACGTGAATGATACCTCAATATGACACCGTATGAGAAAGTTATGGCCCGTTGAAGTTTTTGTGAAATAATTAAATTTTTGAGAGGCATGACCCACACTGGATGACATGTGGTGCCGATGTTAGTAGTACAAATGTTGACATCGCCTGTATGGATGCTAAAATCAACATGATGACATGGATATATCATCGGTAGGGAGCCAATTTGGAGGTGACATGTGGCAAGTGACATTCGTATGATGTTAATAACCCAATCAACAGCCTAGTCGAGATTACGTAAGAATCAGGATGCACCATATGGTACCCAGTTAGTATTCAACCAATTTTCTTAAGGAGGAAAAATATTGGACCTTTGTGGTGGTCACCAGTGGCAAATTTGTTGCCTGGTTGATTTGTATAGTAACCCTAAAAAAATGTAGGAGAAACAGACTGGTGTTTGTTGGGATGGGGTCCCCTGGGTCAGTTTTAGGGTTAACATAACCCAAGATTTGATACAATTCTTGTAACTAATGTAAATTCTCTATGATTTTTGGAAGCGGAGTGCACGGATGAGTAGGAGTCAAAGTGGTTTTAGCCCCTTGTTTATGTAAATTTTGAGTCAGTTTTGAGATCCACCCATGGTCCACGGACCATGGGATTATATGAAAAAGGCTATAAGTAGGTATCTCTTATAGTGTCTAAGGCATGTTTTTGATAGAATGGATGTAATGGATAGATATAGGGGAAGTGATAGAAAAGAGAAGTGGGTTAGGTAGGAGAAGAAGTGGGTTAGGTTCTGCAGCTAAGTGCGTAGAAGCCTAGGTAGAGTCCGTAGCTGAGTGCGCGGACCCCTACAGCTGAGTGCGCGGACCCCTACAGCTAAGTGCGCAGGGTAGTTTTGAGTCTGTAATCCTGAATTGAAGATCAATAAAGACGATTTCCAAAGAATTATTGTGTATTTATGTTTATTGTTGTTAATATTGTATGTTTTCGATGAATGATGTGTTTTATGAAATATTGGTTGAATGTTGCGCAATTCTACTGAATAAGTGTTAATAATGTATGCAATGCATGTTTATGTGTTTTCACGAAGACTCTGATGCATTCCCTAATGTTTACTAATAACTTAAGTATATCTGCGCGAACCCTAATTTAGGACTTCTTCTTGATGCACATAAGTAGATAGATTGATTGTTAAAGGTCCGCAAAGACTAATCATAGACCTTCACGAAGGTCTAAAAGCCATTTTGATAGAGTTGCAACAAATTTCCCTAGGAGTATATTGATCCATGCAAAGGAAGATCTGAGGTGCTAAAAGACATCACACTAGTCTCTGGATGCAGAAAATTGGTTCTAGCATCCCCCCATAGTGCTTCGGGTGAGACCGCAGCCTGCACTACGTGGGTTGTTGCCAAAAGGGATAGTAGTGTAGGGATTTTTTGGTTGGCACAATTAACTCTGAACCTAGGTCAGTACCCCCTAAGCCAACAAATGGTTCAATTTTTGGGACCGAGATCTACTTGAAAGGGATGTGTGATGTCGCATCATTGGAATCCGACCAAGAAAGAAATTGAAAAGTGGTTGGATCTGAAGATTCACGAGTTTGCAACACAAGAAAATAGGAATTCACACATGTCAAAGGAATAGTGGTTGAATAGGTATCTGTATACAGAGATACACGAGATCTTCTTCTACACATTCCCCATTGAACTGTATGAATGGTTGGATCAATTAACAAATAACCATGGAAGGTGGAAGATCAATAATCCAATAGTGTGGACTCCAAAATTAGTGTGATGGTTAGAAGCTTCTGAAAGCAAGATCATGCGGGTTATCGATTATTGGCTCGATTGAATTATAGGAGGATTTGTTACAGAATTTCTAGTTGATACCTCAATCAGCTACAATGAAGTAGAGCAGAGATTTTTCAAAGGACCATGAGGTAAATATTTAAGATCATTGAACACTTGGATTAAAATGTTGTTATGTGAAAAACAAGTGTTGCCATTACCTTGATGTTTGGAGTTGCACGAATTGGAAGACTCTTTATGAATCGTGAAGGATTAGGACTAAAGTATAGGCCATTGATTGGACCTCCTTTAAGTGACGAAGAAGGGGTGGAATGAACTCCACTGTGAAGCACTATTAAAATATTCACTTAGGGGTTTCCTTAAATAAATCATCGAGCCAATCCACCTCCACCTCCACCTCCACTACATACACCTTCGCACACACCTCCATCTCTGCCACTACCATTCAAGATGGCGAACAAGATGAACCTGCTGATTTTCAAGGGCATAGGGAGTGAAGATACAAAGAAGTTCTGGTTTGTTGCCAATGTTGTGTGGACAAGGCAACAAATTACTGATGACAATATCAAGAAGGCACAATTGGTTACCACTCTACAGGATCACGCACTGACTTGGTATATTAAGTTTTTTTTTTATAATCCTCTTGCATCACTTGCAGAGACTAAGGTAACTTTAAACAAGGATTTTAGTAAGCATAAGTCTGACTCACAGTCAGTAGTTGGATTTAAATAAATCATGATGAGTGTCGATGAGACACCATGGGAATTAGATCAGAGGCTGAAGTGTCAAATTTGAGAAGCTAACATGTAGCTCTCAGATAGTTAGCATTGCAAATGGTTTATAGCTTCGCTTCTGCCCCACCTGAGGATCGCTCTGTCACAACAGGAGATAGGAACATAGGAAGAAGCCTTGGAAATCACAATAAGGTTGCATGAAACACCTATTTAGGATGCGACCTTGGGGGTACAGTAGATCAACTCTCAATTACAGAGCCTCTTCCTAGAATTGCAGAGCTTGAAGAAAGACAATGAGACTAAACTAGAAGTGTGTGCGGAATTCTGGTGTCTAAAGTGCAAGAGTCAGGGGCATGATAAAGACCATTGTCTCGTATTCACAAATTATATTAAATGAGGGGGAACAATTCCCCTTAACCCGAATGCGCTAGTAGGTCCGAGCATAGGGGCTATGATATGGTGTGCTATTTGTTAGGTTGTTGGACAACATGTGACGATAATGGTCATTTACTTCAAAAATTCGTCCAGACACCTCAACAGTTCTTTTGCAACTTTTGTAAATAACAGTGAGCGCCACTGTCACAGCTATGAATTGATGATGGAAAGAACACCTACATATCGGATGCAAGAAGAAACTCGACCTCTAGATCAGGGTGCCAGAGGGGCGCATGAAGGTTATCAGGGTTGAGGACAAGGCCGAGGAGTAGGAGGACCTGGCAGAGGCCGCGGTTAGCTCATCTGTTACAATTGTGGAACACCAGGGAACTATGTGCAAGATTTCCATAATTAGACATTCCCTTCATGTCAGTATTGCAGCCAGTTCGACCATACTATAGAAGAATGCTCGATGTTGATAGCTAAAATGAAAGAGAGGAAAGCACAGCCTTAGCAGAACTTACAAATGATGAGATCTGAGCCTCGCGAGGAGGATCAAAGCATGAATATAGTGCTGAGGAGTGGAATAACAACTAGTGATGATAAAGGAAAGTAGCCTAAAGAGTATGGATGGGTCTGCAAGGCCCTAGAGAAGGAATTTGGTTTTGATCTAGAGCACACCAAGGAAAATTTTATGGAAGCCAAGAAAAACTTCGTTGAGGCCTCCACCTTAGGAAGCCAAAACAAGATGCAAGAAAATAGTGCGCCTGCCGAAGTTGACCCCTATGTGCTTACTATGTTTTTGGAGACTGGCATAAAACTGTTGCATGATAGAAAAGCTCTAGAAGGCCCACAGGAGTTGACAAACAAATGCGCCAGTAAAGAGAAGGTCGTAAGAAGAACTTCAACGTAAATCACATGAGGAAAGACCTTTGTCGACGCGTTTCGAACCAACTAGTGTGGTTCATCGTCAGGACAAGTTGGTTCGAAACGCGTCGACAAAGGTCTTTCCTCGTGATTTACGCTGAAGTTTTTCTTACAACTATTATGGATCACAGAAGCCTCAATTCAATAAAAGAGAAGGTCCCTGAGGGACACCATGTAGTCAGAAAAATTTGGCAAACATAAGACACGAACAGGGCCCGAGATGAGGCTCACCATGAAGATAGGTGATTATGAGATGGACTAGGTCATTTTGGATTTGGGATCTGATGTGAACTTTTTTCCGTAACAAACATGGGAAAGGATGGGGATAGTTGCACTTCAGTGGTCTCCGATTCATCTCAGAATGGTGAACCGGTAGAAGATCATCCCTATGGGACTATTATATGGAGTAACAGTTGATATAGAAGGTGTGAGCATGATGGCCGACTTTGAAGTTATAGAGATCATCGATGACAGTAACTCATACCCTATGCTCATGGGAATCGACTGGGCCATTGATATGAATGGGGTCATCAACCTGAAGAAAAGGACAATGTCGTTTTAAAGGAAATCGCTTTGGGTTGTAGTACAGTTGGACCTTGCAGAAGGGGAGCGCTATATTAAACCAGTCCATGATTATGAAGAAACTAAGGATGAAATGGAAAAAATATACAAAATAACAGCCCGATATTAGGACTAGATGAATCTGATGGTAGATAGATGGATTGCATGGGACTGTGTGAGTTCCTACACCTCGGATTTAGACGAAGAGTTGGAGAATTGGCAGAATCACTTGCATGAAGTATCCACACTACGATGTAATATGATGACAAAATCGTTGCGTTGTGTCTTATCAAAGGTAAGAATACTACCCTACTATGATGTTTTGACTGACGTAGATAAGTTTTTGGATGAATTTGAGCATGAAGTCCCTGAGGGTCATCACTTCCAAGCATTGGAATTGGCACTGCGCGCTATGCCTGCACGATGGTGGGGTACACACAAGGATAGTTTTGATGGATGGAAAGATTATAGAAGAATGATGAGGTTACGGTTTGGGTGGCCTAACACTATATTGACTAAGAAATATAACGGGAAGGATTATCTGCATGATCACTTAGCGAAATGGACTAAAGCATGGGGGATAGAACTGTAGCCAGAGTGGGTACACATATTTTTCCATACTTTAGATACAATTCCCATGAATTGGTATCTGGAAACAGAGCTCCTCCATGGCATCGCGGAGTGGGATATATAGAGGGAAGGATCCTTATTGACCTTTAGTTTTGAATACAGCTTCGCAAGCATTGACGAAGTGTTGCAAGAAATTAAGGTAGTTATCTTTAGAGCACCACAAGAGCCCATGGAATGGGTCCAACTAGATTGGAGCACCTAGCTGTGCCATGCGCTAGAATGCTATAATGTAACTACTGAAGAGAAGGATGAAGATCTGAGAAAAATTAACATTCCAGACGCAGAAGGGAATCATGAAGTCAAGGGAACACAAATAGACAACCCGACAATCACTGCATTGTTGAAGACAAAGCAAGTAAATATTGGCACTGAAGCAGAACCGAAGTTTGCAAATATTGGAGACTATTGGAACAGTGCTACTATGGATAAAGTTGCTAAGTTACTCCGCGAATATCAGGATCTCTTTCCTATCAAGTTTTCAGATTTGAAGGGAATAAATGGTGATTTGGTGTTGGATTGTGTTATATTCTTTCCACAACTAGCCCACATAGTTAACCAAGGGGTTAGAAGGGGTGCGGAGCACCCAATTTGTTGCGTCGATTGCATAGCGGGGGCAGTCACAGGGGGTTTGAGGGGTGCAGGTAACCCCACTCTATGGGGTCTGGAGCAACGCCTTAGAAAATTTTGGTTCTGGACCCTATATTAGGTTGGGCGGACCTACCTATGGTTTTGTGCATGATTTTCACACATGGTTGTGGACGCAATGGTTTTCGGTCCATGGTTTTCGACGTGATGGTTTTCAGTCCATGGTATTGGATGCTTCGGCATGTATAAATATGTATTGTAACATTGAAAGGAACATAATGAAAGATCAAGCTGGTAGTCCCGGTTTTGGGATCCAAGGGAAAATCTCTATGTATATGTGTTTTATGTGTTATGCTCTCACATTGTTTATTTTTTGTGTTTTAGAATTCGTATGCAGGTAATTTCTATACGCGGTTAAAAAATACATTTGGTATCGAAGTTGTTTTGGCTTCAAGGGGACGCCTTTACTACTGATGGGTTTTGCTCGGGCCTGTGGTAGACCCTGTTCAGTGGGAGATCTGCGGGATCGATTCTATTGGTGAAAGAAGATGGTGAGCAGTGGAAATATAGAGATCAATAAATTTAATGGTTAGAGTTTTGAGTTATGGAAACTCAAGATGGAGGATCTGTTGGTGGATAAAGATCAGTGGATCGTGGTAGATCTAGGTACTAAACCAACAAGAGTGTTCGATGAAGAATGGAAGAAGTTGGATCGGAAGGCAAAGAGCACAATATGATTGTGTGTCTCAGATTCAGTATTGTTGAATGTATCATGGGAAGCTACGATAAAGGCTTTGTGGGACAAGTTAGGGACTTTATACCAATCTAAGTCTCTGGTGAATAAACTGTTCCTATGGAAAAAGTTGTATAACCTAAGGATGAAAGATGGAGACTTAGTGACAAAGAATCTGAATGCATTTAATACTATGGTAAGTTAGTTATCATTTGTTGATATTAAAATTTCAGATGAAGATAAGTGCATCAGTTTGTTGTGTTCTCTACTAGATTCGTGGGATAGTTTGGTTATTGCAATACCTTGCAGTTTGATGAAATAGTCTCATCCTTGCTAACGAAGGAAATGAGATGGAAAAAAATGGAGAGCCAGAATGGTGATGCCTTGTTTGTATGAAGACGGTCCTAGAACAGAAACAAAAATAAGTCATCGAGTGGGAGGTCTAAATCTAAAGGGAGATCTAAATCTCCAGGAAAACTTGTAAAGGTGGTGTGCTGGAAATGCGGAAAGCAAGGGCACTACAAAAGGGACTGTAAATATAAAGCTCCTAATAAAGGAAAGGGATCTGATGATGCTCCTTCTATAGAGGTGAAAACCACCTTAGATGAAGGTGAGGATGTGTACCTAGCTTCTTCAATTACACATGTAGATCATGAGGCATGGTTGATTGACTCAGGTGCATCCTTTCACTTCACTCCCCATAGAGAGTGGTTTTGCAAGTATGAGAAATATGATGTCGGTGATGTCTTCTTAGGAGATGACAGGAAGGCTAGAATTGTTGGTTGTGGAAAAGTAAAGTTGAAGTTGCAAGGTGGAAGGGTTAGAACACTTCCGGGTGTTCTGCATATTCCTGCATTAGCCAAAAATCTAATTTCTGTAAGCAAGCTAGATGATGCATGTGTAAAAATAGTGTTCGAGAAGGATACCTGCAAGATGGTTCAGGGGCACTGGTATTGATGCAGGGAGTTCGAACAATTGCAAGGTAGCATTGTTGTTGATGGGTGCAACCATTTCGTGGTTCCTAAAAGTGGAGCAGAAAATCTAGTGGTCTCTAGAGAGAAGACCATGCTGTGGCATCAAAGGCTTGGACATATTGGAGAGAAGGGCCTTCGAATACTTCATGGTAAAGGTATGGTAGAAGGTATGAGTAATAGCTCTCTGGATTTTGATTTATGTGAAAATTGTGTATATGGGAAGTAGAATTGGGTGAGTTTCCCCTCTGGTGGTAAGAGGATGAAACAGATATTAGAGCTTGTGAACAGAGATGTGTTTGGACCTGTGAAGGTTCCATCACTGGGTAATTCTATGTACTATGTATCATTTATAGATGATTTTTGAAGGAATACATGGATATATTTCCTTAAGAATAAATCTGAAGTCTTTTACAGGTTTAAATAATTTAAGGCTCTGGTGGAAAACCAAACAGAGAAAAGGATAAAGTTGCTGAGGACAGATAATGGTGGAGAGTTTTGTAGTAAGGAATTTAAAGAACTCTGTAAAAAATGTGGTATAGCATGGCAGAAGAATACTCCATATACACCTCAACAAAATGGAGTTGCAGAAAGAATGAACAAGATGTTGATGGAAAGGGCAAGAAGCATGCTCAGTGGTATCGGGTTAGGACAGGAATTCTGGGTAGAGGTAGTGGAGATAGCATGTTACCTGGTTAATAGATCACCTTCATCAGCATTAGAGGATAAGACTCCACAAGAGGTATGGACTAGTAAGAAAACCTCTCTTTCACATTTGAGGGTATTGGGATGTGATGCATATGTACATGTTCCAAAGGAGAAATGAACCAAGTTGGATAGTAAATATGAAAAGTGAATCTTTATTGGGTATAAGGATGGTTTAAATGGTTATAAGCTTTGGAACCCAGTAACAAGGAAGGTTGTGTACAATTGAGATGTGGTGTTCAAAGAGGTAAAAGATGTTATTAAACATGAAGTCCAACGAAAGGAACCTGAGAAGATAGAGTTTGAGCTAAAGGAGGAAGAATCAGACTCTACAACAGAGGAGGAATTAGAAGATGAAGTGCCACAAACTCCAGGTGTGAGAAGATCAGTTCAAGAAAGAAGGTAGCCAGAAAGGTATAGTCCATCTGCTTTCCATGGGCATTGATCAAATATTGCGAAGATATGTGCAAGATTTTGAGTGGGATAGTATTCTTGCTGAAGTTCATGGGGGAGCTACTAGAGGTCATTATTCAAGAAAAGAGATTGCATAGAATATTTTGCGTGCAGGTCTATGGTGGCCAACATTGCACAAGAATTCCAAGGCGTATTGTAAGGCATGAGATGCATGTTAGAGAATGGGCAAACCATTGATGAGCCTCATCATTGGGTAATTATATGGGCCTTAATTGACCTCCTAGCTTAGTCAAACCAACTATTCTCACAACTTATTGCATACTTTTGATTATATTTTGTTTATGAGATGAGTTAGAGTTGGATATTTTGCTTTGTGGTCTAATGTGCATTTAATGTAGGATTAAAGGATAAAAGCAAGGAATTTTGGCAAAGGCCTTGGTAAAAGCTCTAATGGGCCAAGGGAGAGGAATTATAGGAGGTAAATCCTCCTCATTTACTACCCCTCCATTCGAATATTCCTCCATGAGCTCAGAGTGCAAACAACCAAATCATGAGGACTAGAAGGCAGTCAAGGAAGTGAAAGACAAAGCACCAGTTTATCTCAAGTTTGGGAGTTGAGCCTCCTTAATTTTAAGAAAAAAGTTGGAGACTTTATATGTATAAGTAGAGAGGCCTAGGACCTTAGTAGGATTGGGATTTCTTTTTGTAAAACTCTACTCTATTTTTGAGCTGCAAGACTTGTGACAATTTTCGATGTAATCCATTGTTTTGATAATAAGAATGAGTTTTATTTTGAGCCAGCATTGAGTTAACTCAGAGGGCTGAAGCTCTTGGGTTAGGGCCCAACCCTAGTAGCCAAGGCTCCTCTTTATTTTACAAGCATTCTAGCATAGATTCATAGTTTCATTATTCATTTGCTTAGTAGCTGGATTTCCATTACAACGGTGTAGATTAGATTGGTTGTATGTTAGTTTGCTTCCATTTGTGCCTTCTTTCAATTAGCAGGTTAGCAAGGAGAAAAAGGATCACCATAAGGTTGTCAGTAGGTGTCTTGGCCTCACTTCCTCCCTCTCAGACCATGACTTGAGGAAGAGACCCTTCAGCAGCCCCAAAAACATAGATTTCTAGTTCTGGCATGAGCTTTGGAGTTTGTTGTCTTGATTCAACATTTGGTTCATTTCATTGTCATCTTTTTCCATTACTCCATTTCCGCAATAATATCTCACTCATGCTTTCATTCCCCTTAGCACTCTCTTCATACATAATATAGGCAATTGATTCATGCTTTTCTAGTTTATGAAAATGTATCTTGTTGCATAGTTCTTGGAAAACACATATGTTTTAAGCACAACACATACTTCAAGAGGAGACCCAGACTTCATCACCAGCAACCACCTTCCACTTCATCCACCCTAATCATCTCTTGTTTCACCATCACCCTCACTAGTTTTTTTGTCATTTTGCATTGAAATTCCCCTAGATACATTGAGCAAATCTAGCCATATCTGATCTTGGATATTGACTCCTGAGTGTTCCTAGACCTTCTAACACCCTATCCCACTCATCACACACCTTTTCCAACCTTCCCAAGACCTCCAACACCTCACAATTAGCTCTCGGTTGTATCTTGTAGGTTCCCTGTAATTCCTACAGGATCATCCTGTAGGTTTCTAGTACATCCTATAGGTTTTCCTAAAACAACCTCAAAATCTTGTAAGTTTCTAGTACATCCTGTAGGTTTTCCTGAAACAACCTGTTTTGAGGCCCAATTGATGGGGAACCTCTAGAAAGCCACAAAAAGCTTCCTAGGACCCTTCCACACCATCCAACCACTCCATAAGCCTTTTATCCATCCTCAATCACATTCCATCAATTTGTCACATCCACAAGAATAAATAATTTGCATACTTTTTTGCCTAAAAAAACCAAAAAAAGTGAAAATAGATTTAGTTTAGTTTTCTTGCTCACACATTAGTATGGTTTGATGTTCTTTACTTGTGTAGCTTAGATAGAAGCTTTAGGTTAGTGATGATTTGGAAATTCCTCTTAGCATAGTTGTTTAAATGGTTAATCAGGATATGGTGTGATTTAGCATTTCATGTTGCTTTCTTCATTACCGCAGTAGTGTAGCTCTCTTAGAATAGATTTTCTCTTCTTCCATCAAAGAATCAAGCTTCTTCTGACTCTATAGAAGTCTGGCTTGGAAACCCTAGGGTCTCTCGCTGGATGAATAGTGACAATAGGCAGGACCTTCACTTTTACCTGTGCATATAGCACTGTCACCTCCAAGTTTATACGAACCCTGGGATGATAAGTAAAGCTGGTAGCCCAGGAGTTGCAGCATCCTTGCTGCAACGCTGACGCTCATCACTTTTTGGCACCATTGCCAGGAAGGTGTTTGAGTAGAATGTGATCACTACTTTATTTTCTTCTATTTCTTGTCTTCAATTTTCTGCCATTAGTTTATTTTTGCAAAACTAATCTAATAGCTTCTTTTCTTTCATTTGCCATTACCTACTTTCCTTTCCATTTTGCAAGTAGAATTTCAATTCAGCAAGTAGCTTTTTCATTCCATTAGTGACTTTCATTCAATCACCAATTTCATTTCTGCAAAGTACTTTCCAGCCTAATTTTAAAAAAAAAAAACCAACGCAAACACATTTCCATTCATGCCTCATAGGAATAGGGACAATTTAGGGAAATTTTTGCCAAATACCCCCACTACATCCAACAGCCAACCTTCTCTCTTCTTTGGTGGCTGTGAACTGGAGGAACCTTTAGGTGAGAAACCTGACATATTTGAAGAACCTACAGGGGAAGAAGAAGAAGAGGGACCAATTCCTACTGAACCAATGGCTGAAAACCGAAATGATGGAGGGAATAGAGAGAGAGTTGAGGGTGCCTTCCCCATCAGGGAAACCAATGAAGACACTAAGATGAAGAATATAAGCCCCTCTGCCCTACCTCATTTCCATGGCTTGACCACAGAGGACCCCAACACTTTCCTATTTGAGTTTGTTGTTATATGCCGAACCTATGACTATATAGATGATGAGAAAAAGTTAAAACTATTTCCATCTACCCTCAAGGATGTAGCATTGCACTGGTTCATGGGTTTACCTAGAGATAGCATCACAACTTGGGCTCAGATGCAACAGGCTTTTAACAAAAAATATCGGGACTACTATAGGTCAAAGGATACTAAAGAAGAAATTTTTAGGATGACCATGGGCCAGGATGAATCCTTAAAAGACTACAAAGAAAGATTCCAGCTCAATTACAAAAGGGCCAGGTGCACACTTGACCCTGAGTCCCTAACGCTGGTCCTCCTCAGAGGAGTAAGATAAGACCTTTTGGATACCTTACACTTGTTAGCAAGAGAAGATATCTACCAATTACCCTATAAGGATATCAAGATTTTCTTTAGAAACCATTCTAGGGTAGCCAGGAAAAAGGGTAGGAGTAGTCAACCTATGGCTAGTACATCATCTTCCGACTCATCCATCAAGGGTGAAATTGGAAATATGCTAGAAGATTTCAAAAGTGAGATGATGCAAACCCTTTCCTTGCAATTGGACACCATGAACATCAAAAGGAAGCTAGAGGAAGCAGAGAGAGCCTTGTCCATCTTTTGTCCTAGATGCACCAAGAGGTATCCTAGGAACGAATGTCCATTGGACTGTATTGAAATTTTCTCAATCTATGAAGAAAACCAGTCCACAGACAAGTACCCTTATTTACCAGGACTCAAAGTTTTATATTGAGGAGTTGAAGGGGTCACTGAGCAGCTTTGCTACATTAACCAAAGGAGGCCTCCTAGGCCTAGACCATACCAACAGGGCATGCAAGGGTCATCCCATGCATATTACAACCCGAACCAAAACACAGCTATACCTTCTTGGGAACCCCCTGCTCATCCTTCTTGATCTACACCCCCTCCTTGGTCCTATGCATCTCAGTATCATTCCGAGCCAGCTGGTGAGTCATTTCAACCTTACTCTCTACCACAACCTCAGTGGAATACACCATTCCAGCGGTGGAGGCCCTAATACAACAATGCTCTAGCTCTATTGCCTCCACCACCTACCCAACCACAATTCCTACACTCTGCTCCACCTAAGCAACCTCGAATGCCTGCCCAGCCAAATCCAAACCTGAACAATAGGTAGGCTCAACAAGCATATAGTGGAGAGACATCATATCCAACTTATGCTGTGGAAATACAGGAGATTAACCTGAGATCTGGGAGAGTCCTCTTGGATAACCAACCTCCCCCTCGACATAGGGAGGTTGAGGAATAAAGAGAGGAAAGCAACCTTAAAGTAAATCCACCCTTTCCCAAGAGATTAGCCCAACCACTCCAACCTGCCCTAGAATAAACTCAACTTTTGGGAGAATTGAAAAATCTATGTGTAAATATCCCCCTTCTCCAGGCAGTAAAATATGTTCCCATTTACAATAAGTTGATTAAGGAGAAATGCTTCAAGCATCTAGGAAGAAGAAAAATGGATGACCCTACCATTAATGTCATTCGGTAGCTGTTCAACTTAATGTTGGGGCAGGTAATATGTCTGAAATATTTGGACCGTGGAAGCCCTGTAGTAGATGTGCACATCAATGGCACAATTATCCCACACATTCTGATTGATCTTGGGGCTTCCATTAATGTGATGACCAAGGAAACCATGCTCAAGCTCAAACTCCAAGGGTCATTGAGGAAGACCACAATAGTTTTGCAACTTGTAGACCATTCCCCAGTCAACCCTGAGGGAATTGTGAAGCATGTGATGGTATCCATTGACTCCTTAGAGTACCCTGTAGATTTTCTAGTTCTCCAACCTAAGGCTAAGCTTATTGGTTACCGTCTCATCCTTGGGAAGCCATGGTTGGCCACAACTAATGCTTACATTATCTGCAGAGCTAGGAATATGACCATTAAGAATGGGCATATGTCCAAGCAGTTAGTCTTATACCCTGTTGCTCAACCTTGTTTCGGAGAAAACTAGTGTCTTTTTGATCTACTAGTCCCACTAAGATGGGTAGCTATCTTAGAAACAAACAATCAAAGCAATTTTTGATTTCCTTTATGTATGATAGATAAGAGAGAGGCAAAGGGGACCAAACTAGATCTTCTGCTTGGCTCCTTGCTTGATTTCTCTCTCCCTTGATAGAGTTTGCAACTCCTCTCCTACTTGTCCTACTTTAGAGAACACTTGTAGAGTCAAAGTAACAAAACACCATCAAAGCATCTCGATCTATAATATCATAAACAATGCAGAATCAAAAATACGTTGACCATACAATTGCATTCACGAATAACAAGATTCACAAATACGCGATTATATGGAGGAAAACTCAAAGAACTTTATTAATAGTAGAAGAGAGGATTACAACCCAGCTGTCTGATCCAGCATCATCCTCCCAGCATCAAAGCCCTCTTCACCTCATGAAAAGCAAGATCAACCAACAATACAATGTATCTTCTCAAAGGTAAACCAACAACACTTCCTTACAAATTACAAAATTCCATCCTCCATATATTTCAGATGAGGGATCCATTTATAGATGTTTACAAAGGTGTGAGTCATCTCTGGGTTTTTGATTAGTGTCATTCCACTTGTAGTTCTTGGTTCCACTTGGATATTTCATTGATCTTTTACTCATCCCTCGGCAAATTCTGAGAGGAAAGTGTCATAGGAGAAGTTTCTAGAAGATTCCATGAGCATCCACTTAGCAAACTGTCTCGGACATTTTTCCATCCTTGCTCATTACACCCTATAGAAGGCCTTTCCAATATGCATTGCACCTCCAGTGTGTAGCAGGTGAGATGCATCACACCTTGACAGTGGGGCAATTAGTATGGTCCTGTTTTTGCCAGTTCTGAGTGGTTTTTCAAGTGGAACTTCTGGGGAATGATGTAATCAGTTGATTATGATACTTTAGGGTATAAAACAACACTTTTAGGGGTTAAAGAGCCCTTTGTTTATCGACATATAAGATTGGGGTTGTAGTGCCCAAATATGTCTATAACAGTTTCCCCCTAAAGCATGAAGTCATAAATCTTTTGATGTCGGGTGAAATTCTTTATCATGAGGATATGAGGTATTCAAACTGGAAGGTGACCTGTATAAAATACAATACAATACATCATCATCATAATATTTTCACGATCTAGTTGGGGTGGGAATTCCCATGCTCCGCTTTATAATTTCATTTTCATGTACATAGCACAGATAATCGTCTGCAGTTGCAGACTGGTGATTCTTTATATGTAGAGTCATCATCCCTTAGCTTAGATGATCTTCTATGCAGCTTCTGTGTACATTTGATGTCTTTATATTCCTGAATATATCGTAGCCTGGATGGATGAAACTAGATCCGGGGTCTTCAAACTCATTCAATCTTCGCTCGATGTACAAGTCAATCCATGTGAAAAGATATTTTGAAGTCGAACATGGAAATACATCGCCTGATTACCAACCAATAATGTAAGTTGTTAACAGATGCAAGAGGAATCACCGATAATGATGAAGAACCTCAAGGTACTACAGTACAATTCACGTGGTGTGAATATATGATCCGATGTCAAACACCACACAAAATCTTTCAGTTGAAGGCCATTGATGTAAACCTGTCGTTGGAAGTGAGAAACTTGCCATTGAGGCATGCAAGCTTCAAAGTACTAAAAGGGTTGTTTCTAAGTCAACTTCTTGGATAATGAGCAGATGTCGACAAGAAGTGACCTATCGTAGGATGGACTTAATTTATCCCACATCAATGACACGAAATGATGCAAATGATTTTCTGGAGGTGAAAATGATCTGATGATACAAGGTTCAAGAATGGCGGTCATGAAAAATGGAGAGTGAAGGTATTCCAGTGGATGAGGCATTAGCTGGATGGCGAATTCTCTGAATGACTTCTCTTGAACATATTGGTGACAATGAAATGGATTGGTAGTATTAACCCTAAAATATGGATGGTATGGAGGACCAATGGTGATATGACCGGTGAATGGAATAACCCAACCCAACTCAATCATGGTGATGGAGTGAAAGTGTCATGTTCAAGAGCGACCTGCTACCAATAAAGTTCTTCAAGTTTTCTTCCCTTTTCTCCCCAGTCATTGCTGACTAGTACCTCTTTATTTTTGTCAAGTTTGAGGAGGATAACATATGCTTGTTCTATAATTTGCCCTTCGGGCAAACCTTGTCACTATGTTTTAGTGAGCCTAGCATCAGTGAAACTCGTTCATGTCTGGATGGACAAGTTCGTCGCTATTGTTTTAATTAGTTTAACGACAAAAACAACTCGGTCCTTTTCATGTTTAGAGAGTTTGAAAAGGGACAAAAAGGAAACTCCATTAGTTCTTTTTCATATCATAATCCCTTGAGTCTGAAAAAGATTAAATAATACAAAATGGATGACTTTTCCGATCACTTTAGCGAGCCGAAAAAGACAAGCGCTCGATATTTTTGTTTGATAATCCCTCAGGTCCAAAAAGATTAAAATACAGGAGGGATGGCACTTCCAATCACTTTAGTGAGCTAGAGAGGCCAATTGCTCGACAATCTTTTCATTTTTAGCGAGTCCGAAAAGAGTTTAAAGTAGACTCATTTTTTGAGGAACAAGTGGCGTTTAGGGTAGCAAATAGGTTCCGGGTAATCTTGGAACTTCTCAAAACATGGTGGTGTGAAGAGGTTGGCTAACAGGACCACTCATCGCAGCTGTTCCTCAAAATGGTAAACAATCAAGTGGAAGCGTATGATCAGCCAAACAGATGGAGGTGATGGAAGGAACACAACCAAGGTTAGAAAGGTAGATAGAATGGCAATCACAAAGGTTATTTACCGAAGGTAGGTGCATTTTTTAATGAGCTTGAACTCTAGGGGAACATATGTTCATTGGCGGGTTTATTTTTTAACGAGCTTGAACCTTGTGGAAACATTGCTCGTGGTAGGCTTATTTTCTAACGAGCATGAGCCTTGCGGAAACATTGCTCGTGGTAGGTTTAATTTTTAACGAGCTTGAACCTTGCGGAAACATTGCTTGTAGGCGGGTTTATTTTTTAAGGAGCTTGAACCTTGCGGAAACATTGCTCATACCAGTCGTTTAAAGATGTCTCTAATTGGTAGGTTTATTTTTTAGTGAGCTTGAACTCTACGATAACATATGCTCATTTCCTTTTTATGTAGGCTAGAAATGACCAAACTAAAAGCTAAAAAAACTAAAAAGATAAGAACTGAAAATGGTCGTTTTTCACTTGCATAAAAAGGTTTGCATGCCCCTAGGCATCGAGAAAAGGAGAGTCTCCAGGTAACCATATGGAAGTCACTGCGGTTAAGTAGGATTGTTTCTGTCAGCAGTTTAGACAAAACACTTCCTTGGCTTTGTCCCCATAGTGGACAAAGGTGAATGGTGTTTCAGACCAATCACATAACCTACGAAGAAATGGTGTTTCAGACCAATCACATAACCTACAAGGAAATGGTGTTTCAGACCAATCACATAACCTAGAAGGAAATGGTTGTTTCAGACCGATCACATAACCTACAAGGAAATGGTGTTTCAAACCAATCACATAACCTACAAGGAAATGGTTGTTTTGGACTGATTACATAACCTACAAGGAAATGGTTGTTTCAGGCCAATGCCATAACCTACAAGGAAATCTATCTTTTTAGCTGGGTTTGTCTGCCAAGGCAGACCAGGGTGCATGCCCCCTAAGCTTCGTCACACTTACCGGACTACTCAGGGTAATTAGGTGGATGGAATGAAGGTTGATTTAGAGACTCGACTTGGAACTTGTTTCATTTTTTAACGAGGTTGACACAAGAGTACGAACTGTCCTCTGGCTCCCTGATCACAACCCGTAAGAGGTCATGAAGGAGAACTCTAGTTCCAATGCCCCCAGTACATGGTGTACGACATCAGTGAATTGATCGTCAGTTGATGTAGGTATGGAACTGGTTCCCACATAATTAATTCATGGCGGGGATGATACCATTAGTACAAAAAGACCATTTAAGGAAGATGGTTGACTAGGAGCAATATTTGGACTGGGAAACGAAAGATGGTTAATGGTGACAATCCTGCCTTCATGCGGGAAACAAATCACTCAAATGAGTGTTGAAACAACAGCTCCCATGTGATAAACATAGTCACACCTAAGAAGTAGATTGTAATCTAAAGGACTTGGGACTACCATCATGCTCAGGTAAACAGTTTTTCCTCCCAAAGTGATAGGTAAGTGAGGAAGGAACCCTAATGGTTGATTGGTTCCTTTGTTAAAGCCTAACAGATTCTGTGTAATAAGCACAAGCTGTGGCGAACCGAGCACTTGCCAAGCAGTTGAGGAAAGGATACTCATTGATGCACCTTCATCTATAATAGTGATGGATACAATCATATTACATACTTGTACTATGATCAGGAAAGGCACATAAGAAGTGTTATGCTCTTAACCTGCTAGACGATTACCAGAATACCAAATATGTGAAGAAATATACCCAAAACATAGAATAGTGAGAAACAAGAGCAAGTATTTTATTATTCAGAAAGCAATGTTCACTTGCCTCTTCGAGGGGGCAACGTCCAATGGAGCAGAGCTCTATTACAAAATAAGACACGATGCCCTTGCAAGGAGTCTCTATCCTTTATATATGACTCATACATGCAATACCATGGATAAATACCATGGTTCTTATTAATACCATCTATCTAATACCATGGCCCATTTGCAACTAACTGTGGTCCCGTCATTAGTTGCGAGTTAACCAATTACAATTATTAATATGGGCTTTATTGACTCTTTACTTAACTATAACTATGAATCGATCCTACTACATAAATAAGGGGGTTAGGGTGGTGTTAGAGTCGGTCTTTATATCCCTCTGTCAGAGATCAAACTCCTTTTGCATTTCATTTGTAGGTGTCTCGCTCGATTCACTCCATTGAATTCTGCTAGGGGCATGCCATTATTTGATGGAAGGGCCTTGTTACTCATTACCCCTCATGCTTTGTACCTATTGGCTCAGGTCTATTCATCAAAGTTCATTAAATCAATTTTAATTCATTTACATTCCTGTTCTAATCTCTTGGTCAGCAAAGAGTTATTTAAGGTTTTTAGGTCTTTTGAGGTCTAGGGTTTAGTTGATTTAGTCCTCAAAGTGTCCAATAAAGCCAATAGGCCAGAGGGAGGATAAAAATAAGTTTTTATTTCAAATTTTTATCATCAATAATGCTCAAGGATGTTTCTTCTTCAAAACTTTATTTTGAAGAAGAAATCGTCAAATTAATTGTTTGTAATAAGTATGTATTTTTAAAGTCCTTTGTCATGAAGTACTTCAAATGCAGCCCCTAGTCTTTCTTTGTCAAGACAAGCCACCATCCCTGCAAAACAAATCAACCAAAAAGCCATCATTCTAGCCAAAAAATCAAAGGGAAGAAATGCTAATTCTGCAACATTACAAAAATGGGTCTTTACAAAGCAAAGGTCAAAGCTATGACTTTATATAAATATTTCTATGTTTATCAATGCCATTTACACTCAAGAGGAAGATTTAAGTCGAAGTTTAGTGGAGAGGGGGCAAAACTTGTGAATCTTCAAGCCAAGACTGCGTTTGGAGTGCGCGCGGCGCATTGAAAGAAGGCACGACACATTGGGAGGTCACGGCGCACAGGGCCTCCTACCTCTGTGTATTTTCCAATGAGTGTGGCACATACAGTGAGCGCGGCGTGTTGGGCTAGCGTGTGGCGCATAGGGCCGACAATGAAATTTTTTATTGTTTCTCTGCAAAAAGTCAAATCAATCAGCTCTTCTCCAAATTACATGTTCCTGGTTTGCAAAAGGAAAGAAGTAAGCGTAAATCTGTGGAGCACAATGGCATTTTGGAACCTGATTCATCTTTGGATGCCATGCAGTTAGTGTATCATCTCAGCAAACAAACCCTTTAAGTGCTTCTGCATCACTATACATTCAAAATTTCAAACAAACAAGCGAGGCAGATTTGGAGGATGATAGCACTGAAGGCACAACTCGAAGAAACAGAGTTAGCCACTCGTAGCCTACAAAGATGCTTATAGCAGTGGAGATTTCGCAAATGGTGTGTCCCGCCGCACCGACTTCATAGAGGGATCTTTGGAACTCAAATGTAGACCTGGTGGTTCTGAGAATACATACTACCAGCATGTATTTCTATAGGCCCACTGGCAGCCCCGATTTCTTTTCAATGAACGTTCCTAGGGATGCGCTTAGTAAACTGTTGGCGCCATTTTATCCCATGGAAGGGAGACTAAAAGAGACCCAGATGGACATATCGAAATCAACTATAACAGTGAGGGCATCCTACTTGTTGAAGCTATAACATATTCTGTCATTGATGATTTCGGGGATTTTGTGCCCATCATGGAGCTCAAACAACTCATTCCTAAAGTCAATTACTCAGAAGACATTTCTTCCTATCCTCTGCTCGTAACCTTTTTCAAATGTGGAGGGGTGTCATTAGGTGTGGGGATGCAGCACCATGTGGCTGATGGTTATGCGGGTATACACTTCATCAATACCTGGTCTGATGTAGCCCGTGGGTTAGACATTACTCTGCCACCCTTCATCGACAAAACTCTTTTACGAGCCAGAAATCCTTCAACCCCGAAGTTTCAGCATATAGAGTACCAACAACCTCCACCATTGAAAGACACAAGTGGAATAATGAATGGTGAAACCATCAGCCATATCAGTTGCTATTTTTTTAAAACTCACAAAAGAACAATTGGAGATCCTCAAGGGAAAAGCTAGAGAGAATGGAAATAATATAGCATACAACGGCTATGAAATGCTCTCAGGACACGTTTGGAGATATGCCTGTAAAACTAGAAATCTGGATGCTAATTATAAAAAATTGGTTTTTATTCAAATGGGGAAGGTGAAAAGTCAAAGACCAGAGCTTAAAATAAAGCGTAGATATCTACCATGGCAGAGAAATAGGATTCGATTACCTATTTTTGGACTTCAGTTATGATTCAAAGGGTCTACAACTACAATTTTTGCCTTTTCATTGGTCATCAGAAATTTTCAAGTGGAATAATGTAACGCTGTTCTTTCTTCAGAACAGATGAATGAATCTTTTTCTATTTTCATGATTTTAGTTGAAACAGCTCCCTATTTTTGTCGATCTTTTTTCCCACCTCTAAGCTTATTTAATATATGGAAAATCATTTTGTAAGGGTCTGAGTTCTGGGAAAGGTGTGGAAGAAAAACTCAGCGTTTCATTGTACATTTTGGCCAGGAAATTAATAAAATGATGCAGCTCTGATTCATGAGATTCCTGTGGTATTAGTTTTGCATGTGTTTCTTCTTTCTGTTTTATATGTATCCTGTTATGTTTTACAGCTCATTCATAATCATTTCTAGTTGAATGCTCTTAAGTAAGAAAGGTAGAATCCAGTTTATGCTCTACCTTGTAAAGCATTCATACTTTGTGTGTCTTCTTCTGTTTGAAAAGGATTCATGTGTATGCCCTTTTCAGCTTCTCAACAGTCTTTCCACTCCATATTATTTCAGTTTGATTGCTAAACCTCCTGCCTATCTTGCCTCACGAAATACTCTGTGTCTTTGATTTAATTTCCCAGCTCATGCTGTCCTTTGTCCCATACAGCCCAGAAAATTCAGTCATTCAATAAATTACCTCTTTCATATCTATTTACTAGCCTAAAATTAGTTCCCATTTTAAGTCATCTCAAGCCCCATTGAAACACTTTTCGCTGAGATTGACCCGGAGAGAGCCCTCTCCTGTCCTCGTAGGGCTAGCTACGAGGCTGAGCGTGGTTTGATGTGGACCTAGAACCTTGTCTTTTCAGCCTGAGGCAAATCTAGGCTCTAACATAGTGGCGACTCCACTGGGGAAGAAATGGTTTGCTTGTTAGTGTTATTTGATTTATAGCTATAGATGGAGCCTAAAGTCATGCCAGGTAGCCTTCGAAACGCTTTTGCTGTGCATTAGCGAAGTAGATAAACGTTGCTTCAGTCAATCTCCGGTATAGCTTGTAAATGTGACATCTAACTTATTAATCGCCCCAGTACATGTATCAAGTTCAGATCTGATTGTTGATGGTGAACAACGATCAGACATCAGAAGGCTGAAATCATTCACCTGGCGACTTCATTCACTAAAAAATCCAGCAATCAATGCTTCATGGTGACTCCACTACAGAGAGATCAGTAGCTTTGAGATTTTCAAGATGGAACGGGTCGCAAGAAGATACGCTCCCATGAGCCGGGATCACATTCCAGGCTTTCCAAATAAAATTCCGAAGGTAGATTGGTCAAGGAATTTGCCTACGTTTAAAGATGATGATAGGAAGGATGCTACTTTACATCTGGTTAGATTTCACATGCATATTCACAAGTTGAAGGTTGATTTTCCTGAAGATTGCTTGATGAAGATATTCATGGCCACTCTGGAAGGTGAAGCCCAATCTTGGTATGAAAGTTTGCTGCCTACTTGTATTTACTGTTTAAAGGATTTTCATGCCATGTTCATTGAAAGATATAAAGAATCTTATCCATCATTAAATTTAGTTCAGGACTGTTGCAAGCATGCTTATAGTTTTATTGAAAGCCTTGAGAAATATTATGAAGATGATAATTTCATGGATGAAGAGATCATGGAAGCCCTGTATGAAAATCTGTTTCAGCAGCACACAAAACTCTTAGAGGATACTTATCAAGATCAGCAGGTTGAAGATTTCCATATTGCTGCAAATGATGAAAGAAGAAGTTTTATTTCAGATCTGGTTGAAACAAAGGATGATACGCAGGAAAATGATGTTCCAATCTCAGATAGTGATGATGATAAATCAGATCGAGAGATAAATTGTGATGAGGAAAAACATGTTGTTCCAGATCTCATAAAAGAGAGTTGTATTGTTGCGGCTGCCTCAAATGAAGAAAACAGAGTTACAGACCTAAATGCTCTCATCTCACCAGAACTAGATCTTCATGAGGAGGTAGTTCATTTCCTCTGTGAAAAACAAGACGAGATCTTTGCTCAAGTAAGTGAAAAAGTTTCCTTGGATGAATTGTTGGTAGATGATAGCAATGTCATATTTGAGTATCAAGAACCATCTGAAGTTTCTTTTCTTATGATTGATGAATGTAATGAGGAACATGACAATCTGGCTGTTATATCATATGAAGATGATCAAAATAACATTTGGATTACAGAAGATAAGAACATTCAGCATTGCCTTTCAGATTCTTCTTCATATGCCTCATGTTTTGAAATGCTTTTCCAGGAGGAGTTATGCTCATCTACTTGTTTAGAATTTTTTGAGGACCAAGAACACACACTTTCTGAAGTACATTATGAAGGAAGATTAGAATCAAAAGAAAAATACACCTTGTTTCTTCAGTAGGAGGTAAATCTTCATGTTTTTCAAGATCCACTGGAAAATCTGTTGCAGTCAGCAGTGAAGGTAATTATTGTAGTATTTAGTGATGAAGGAGATCATGGTCAATTATATTTTTGGATGCCCAGTTACAAGTATCTATTGTTGACTAGAATATCTGATCAGGAGAATCAATCAAGAAGGCATCTACTTGATTGGTTACATTGGCATTTTGATATAGTTTGATGGTATATTGTCTTGTCAAAAACACAGGTGGTCACGTACCGCCATCAAGCTTTAAGTTTTAAGTTAGTTTGTTAGAGTCAAGTCTTTTAGTCATTTCAGTTTGCATTGAGTAAGTTTGAGTTAAATTTTTAGTCAATCAGTTAATAGTCTGGTGTTGATTTGGACTCCATAGCCCAATGGATATAGGCACTGTCTACTCTCCCAAAGATCTACCATTCTTGGTACCTCCAGGGAGCTACCATCCCCATTGGAGCCAATGTTAGAGTCGGTCTTTATATCCCTCCGTCAGAGATCAAACTCTTTGTTACACAGTAATTTGTCACTGTCTCCCTGTCAGTCTTCCTGCTGTGTCATGAGACCAAATTAATTATGCTCATGCTCTCTAATGTTGCCAAATGGCCCACTTTGCCAAAGTTTTACTATCATCGCGACTATTGTCAGAATAAACGCACTGATGGGCGCTCCATAACAGACCGAATGCGCTGACAGCGCGGAAGTACACGTGATTCCCACGTTGGTCTAATTTCATGAGACAGCGCACCTGTTATCCATATCTGATCTCACTGACATGACCTTCTCTGTTATTCAGCAGCGATGTCAGCGCCCCAGTGCAGTTATGGACCTGCGCTGATCTAGTTTGGGCAAGTTTGTTCTAACAGCCGGCCTTCCAGATGACTCCAGACCTAGTTGTTGGCCTTGTAAATGTCGCCCTCCCTTCTCTGGCATGTCTGTTTCATCATTTGAGCCACCTTCCTTGGAGATAAGCTCATCCTCCCACCATTCATGGAGACTCCTTCTCCTATTTAAGCCTCCACCATTGCCATGAGCTGCTAGTTTGGAATTCATAGTGTTGGGAGTGTTGCTGATAGTGTGTGAGCTTGATAGGTAGCTAGTGTGACAAGTGTGGGATTGTTAGAGAGCTTAAGGAAGGTTGTGAAGTGTTTCTTTCTTGTGTAAACTTGTGTGAGAGAGAGCTTTTGTCTTGGGAGATCTACCTCCAAGGGTGAATGCTTAAGAGGCTTGCTGGCTGGACCCTCTTGAGAAGGATTTGACGTCAAAACTATGGTTGTATTCTTCTTTGTTTATTAATAATAGACGACTATCATTATGGTTCCACTCTTATTGTCTTTATGATGGTATTTGAGTTATATCCTTTCTGACTGATATATAGTTACATATACTGGATTTTATGCTTGGGTTTGTATCGTTCTTTGCATGTGTAGGTGTCCGTGCACGAGGATCGTGAGGATTGTGACCAGCCGGGGCAAAGGAATGGGAGCATCAACTCTTCTACAAGTACTAGCGTTGGAATCCAGGTAGGCCTTCATCATTGGTCTTTTATTTATAATTAGGAACCTATGTGTTAGCGTTGTTTGATTGTTGCCAGACCTTGTTCGGACTAGTAGGCATCGCCTCTATCCGCAGAGGGGATTTACCTCCACAACAATTTGGCGACTCCGCTGGGGACTTTTTTACCTTGTTGTTTGATTTGTAAACTTTAGACGGAGCCTGAAGCACGACCAGATAGCCTTCGAAACGCTATTGCTCTACATTAGCAAAGTAGATCAAAGCCACTTCAGTCCATCTCTGGTTTGGTTTATGAACTGAACAGCTTGGAGCTGGCTTTTGTCTTTTTGTGTTCATTTTTTTCCTTGAGTTTGATTTTTGCTCTCTTTTCAAAGTTTGGGGATTAGTTCTCTGATTTTGGATTTCCTGGTTCAGTCTGGGAGGTGCCTTGATTATTTAAAGAGTGATTGCCTTGGTTTGGGAGTTTTTCGCTTGATTGTGCCCATTTTTTAGCTTCAGCGTGGTTTATAATAAAACAGTCGTGCTGCCATCGCATAGCTGTTTCTTTGACTTCTTGATCATCGCGTTTATACACTGAACAGTCGCGACGGTTCTGGGAATCGGACCAACACGGTTAGGCCGTGTACTTGCGCGCTGACAACACTTTGTTGCTACGCTTGGTTTCTGATCAACGCTTTGTTGCTGTGTATCACCCGCGCTGATACCTGTAGAATTGAATTTCTTCAATTCTGCCTCCTAAGCCTGTTGGTCTTGCTATCCCCTGCTGTTTTCACTTGGTTTATGACTTGATTTTCATTATCTGAGGATTGAAACACTTTCTTGTGAAGTCTTGTTGAGCAAATCTTGCTTTTTGTTTTGTCATCCCAATTTCTTTGGATCAGCTTTGCTTGGTTACTCGCTTACAAAGGTTCGTTTGCTGCTTGCTTGTGGTTTTGTGAAACCCTCCTCTTTTCTTGCTTTTGCTTCGTTGTTTAGGTGATTGTTATTGAACCAGTCTTCACATTGTTTTGATTACTTCTCACTACCTGGACACGGATCACAGTTGTTTGGGGTCAACTGGTTCTTTTCACATTTGTTTTTTATTATTTCTCAAAAGTTTGTTTAATGCACTTTGCCATCAACAAAAAAAAAATCTCTTTTGCTTTGTATTGGTTAATGAGAACTAGAAGCTTTTCGTTTTGATTAATGATTAGTGGTCTTAAAGAAAATATTGTGAATTTCCATTAGTTGCATTAGAGAAGCTGTTTGTTGTTTTGTGATCATTTCGTTTGTATGAAAGCCTTCTAACTCTCTTGTAATTAGCATTCATCGAATGGAATGACATATTTTGGCATATAGTTTGCATTTAGGCATTTTTTGAGAGATTTCATACGGTAAGGCCTGAAAACCGAAACCTAATTCAAGATCAACTATAAAATGAACTGAATGAACTTAAAAATGCATTGGAACATAACGCTCACTGTTTAGAGGTCTAGGCTAGAGACGTGCTCTGGCGTTGTTAAACCTAGTCACTGTTGTTTCACATTACGGTTGGGTGATTCCTCCTTTTGTGACTCGATAGTGGTCTAGCACGGACTTGAGCTCCCACGTACCGTCGCGTATATAGGGGAGACCCCACTAGGTTATCATCCTTTATCCACAGGAAGCCGTGTCTGCCGCCTTACAAGCCGTAACGCACCGAACACAGCATTCGGGAAGATTGACTGCCGTACGGGAAGTCCTTGGTTTTCATATGACTGCCAAGGTGTATATGCAGTTTTACAGATTTGTTTGGTAAACCCTTTTCCTAGTCTCTCCAGAGTAGTCACTTTTGATCCTTTTTGGACTCCTTAAAAGAAAAGGCTCACTTGAGCAGTTTGTCACTTCAGGCTCACAAAACATTCGAAGGCGACTAGAGTCACCTTTTTGTCCTTTTCTCGACTCTTAAAACATGAAAAGGTCAAGTTGTGTCCTTGCGTCTTAAAATTTATTTGGCCGCGATTAACATTACCTGGTTAGATCTTGTGTGCGTTAGTTTGAGTAGGGTCCTTTATCGTTATATTCCCTTAGGTTTTGTTTGAAGTTTGTCATCCTGGCTGAACCGTCGACTCCCGTTCCAAGTGATCAAGGGTCTCCGTCTTCCGTTGCTCCTGAGGTACCGGTTGTGAGTGATACTCTTCCTGTTATCCCAAGTATCCAACCGATCAACTCTCGTGCCCCGGACGACGAGGATTATGAAATTCATTGGAACCCCATCTGGGAGCCTGAAGAGGACGATATTCCTTTCACCCCTCCTGGTGTTTCATCTCCAATGTCTACCTCTCACATGGATGAGACATCTCCTAGAGTGAGTGAGACACCCGTTTTGTCGAATATCGACACTCCTATCCCGGCTACTTCTCCGGTACCCTCACGCTATAAGTCATTGAGGGATAATATAAGTGCCAGGATCCCTGCTTCGAGTATGTGGGACCCCCATATCACTCCCACTTCGGGATCTTTTGTTTCACGAGTCCACAGTACACCTGTCACTTCAGTTCCAATGAATCCAACTGTTTGTGTAGCGCATTCAACTCCGGTTGTTAGTGCCGTTACAGCGTCTTCAGCTCTGAATACTGGTGCTGGTCCCCCTCACGGTCAAGTGAGTAGCGGCCAGCCAGCACACACACCCAAAGTTGTTCACCCTGCACAAAGTGCACCACCCTCTTCTGGTCCCGTCCTAGGAGGGGGGCCGTATGATCAGTATGGGCAAGCTGTTCAGGATCCGAACGTGCAAGGTCCATTCTATTATTACGATTCTACTGGTCAGTACCTTTACCCTTCTCGACCCTTGCCTACTCAACCTATTGTTGAGGTCTCGGTACCATTATCCGTTGCTTGGAACGCCACCACTTTCCATGGGGGCCAAGCAAGGCCTGCACAGCTTCAGGGACCGCCTAACCAAGGCCAGCCATCTTATATGCAAACCCCCCAAGGGCAGCAATATTACGGCCAGTCTTACCCAGGACAACTTGGGGGCCCACAAGGACAACCTTATCAGGGACAACCTTTGGCCGTTGGTGGTCCATCTTTTACTTATCTAACTCAACCTTCTGGTTATCCAGGGCAACCTGGTACCCAGCAAGGTTACCCGTCTTGACAACCAGGGCAACCTTACATCCAACAAGGTCAACCTGGTGTCCAGCAAGGTTATCCTTCTGGACAAGCAGGACAAACTTATATTCAACAAGGTCAACCGGCAGTCCAACAGGGGTACCCTTCTGGGCAAGGGGGGCAACCTTACGTACAACAGGGCCAACCCACTGCCCAACCTAGTCATCCTTCTGGGCAAGGGGGTCAGCCTTCCGTACAGCAGGGCCAACCCACTGCCCAGCCTAGTCATCCTTTTGGACAAGCTGGTCAACCTCAAGGTCAATCAGCCGTCCAGCCCGCTCAACCATCTGTTCCGCAAGGACAACCCTTGGTTGCACAAGGACAACCTGGTACCCAGCAAGCTCATCCTTCTGGGAAAACGGGTCCATCCCAAACCCAACCAAGACAACCTTCCGGCCAGATGGTCGAAGCTCAACTTGTTCAAGGACATCCTTCTGGGCCCCAGACTCAAATTGGTTATCAGATGCAAGGTGGGTCACAATCCCAACCTTCTTATCAAGCACAGCCTTCTTACCAGGATCAGTATGGAGCTCAGCAACCGCATGCTTACCAGCAACCCCAGGGGCAAATTCAGTTCACCCCTTATCAAAATTATCAACAAATGCAGGTCACCCCTTATCAGAATTATCAGCAACAGTATGTTGCACCTGCAAGTCAAGTTGCTAATCCATGGGGTGCTGGGGGGCAGATCCAGGGTCAGCTGTCTGCTTATGGAAAGAATCCTTATGGACAGAACCCCTATGGGCAGAATCCCTATGGGTAGAACCCTTATGGGCCAGGCCCGTCCGGACAAAGTCCATGGGGGCAACCACCACCTGGTTGGAACCCTGGTACTACCTCTCTTCCACGACCACAAATGTCCTTTAATCCTCAGTTGCCTTTCTTAGCGACGTTGGAACTCCTAGATGTGTCCAAGTTGATGAATGATCCCATTCTCCATAATCCATATTGGCCACCAGTTCCAACTAAGATACCCGGTGATTGCCCGAAATTCGATGGTAAAGCTGGTGAGGACCCTCAAGCCCATGTCATGACCTATCACCTTTGGTGCTCATCCAACTCGTGGCTTGATCATTCCATCCGGCTCCGCCTCTTCCAAAGGAATTTCACTGGCTTGACCGCTAAGTGGTATATTGAGTTGAATCGCGGAACATTTCAAGATTTTAACTCGTTGGCTATGGCATTCCTAACTCATTTTCAGTTACCCATTCGGTATGAGACAGGGACACATCTCCTTACGTCTCTTAAACAGGACATAGCCACACATATATCCGATCATATACATGAATGGAGACGGCGTCGTCGCTTGATCAAATTCTGGATTCCTGATCAACTCCTAACCGATTGGTTCACAACCTCCTTTGTCCCTGCGATCGCGCGAGACATTGCCATGGGAGCTTGTGTAACTGAAGAGCAAGCTATCGCGTGTGCTCAGTACCTCGACTTAGTTTATTCTCAGTCAGGTACTTTATATGATTATTTGCCAAACGCCCTGAGACCCGGAACATCCAAAGCTCCGCCAAAACCATCTATTGATGATGTTATTGGCTCTGTAAACGCATCTTCAAAGAAATCATCCGCGAACCCTGGGAAGCAAAAACCGAATGCTTCTAGCGAAAACACTTCTCAGGGTCAATCTAATTCTGGAAACACTTCCGAGGTTAATGCCGTCCAGTCCACCATGGCGGATAAATCCTCGAAAGGGAAAAAGAAAGGGAAAGCCAAAAATAAATCCGAACAGCCCAAACAGGACTCCCCTAAACCTCCACCCGAGGAAGGAGCCAAACGTAAACCTAAGTATCCTTTTCTTATCTGTGATGAGGATCACTACACTAAAGACTACCCCAAGAGGTCCGAAGTTAGTCGATTGTTGAAAGGTGCTCCTGGGACTCCTGCTGTGCTTAAAGAACCTTTACCTTCACAGCAAACTCAAATGGTGGCAGATCCATTGCAACCCTCTTCTTCATTCGGCTCTCAAGTATTTATGGCTGGGATGATTCCCATCCATGTCACTACTTGAGCAAAAGAATATCCATCTCATGCCAGGAAAGAGCCTAAGGTCTCCTCCAGCGCTCCTCCGTCTAGTTCTGGTCCACTCCACATCGAAAGACCTAGCACTGAGACGACTATCCGACCCCCTCCAAAAGGTGTACTCCGGAAGTCTTCTTACAACCCTAATGCTCGTGCTACCCAGCACTACAGCATCATTGAGGAGTTAGCTCAGGCTTCGTCTACTATGTCCGCCTTAGAAGTCCTCCAGAGCTGCCCCTCCCAGAGGAAGTCCTTGCTATCGGCCATCGGTGGCATAGACCTGGCTGACTCGGATCTGATTTCTTTTGACCTCGAGGGCCATACGCCGAGACTGCCTCACCAAATCGCTTTCCTCATACAGGTCATTATCAATACTAAAACGATTCATCGTACAGTCATTGATGAAGGTGCCTCAACTTGCATCATGTTTGTTGCCTGTTGGAAAGCTATTGGTTCTCCGACGCTGAGCCAGTCTCCTACAACATTGGAAGCCTTTGACGGAAGAGAGTCCCATCCGTATGGTATCCTCCAACGATTGCCCATCTCTTTGGAAGGGAAGACGGTAGAAGTGGAGGTCGAAGTTGTCGATGCTAATATTACCTACAACCTCCTCCTCGGACGTAGCTGGACATACACCATGCAAGCCGTGGCCTCCTCTCTTTTCCACGTCATTCGTTTCCCTCATTAGGGGAAGATTGTCACCGTGGACTAGCTCTCCTTCTTCGCATCCTCTTTCGAAGGCAACGTGCCTTTCGTGGAGCATACCTCTAAGTCATTCGAGAGTGTGGGAGTTGGACTCTTTAAAGATCCCGCCCTGATGGGTGTCTTTTCCCTCCCACCTCCTAATCTCGCTCCTATTAATATGATTTCTGTGCGCTCTGATCTGTGGGTCCTTCCTCCCGCCGATCAGATAGAATCTTGGGGTGATATGATGTCGTTGAGTCCTGCCAAGCTCAACTACGTCGAAATCGTTGCTGCATCAGCTCCCCCTCCCGAACCTGCTCCTCCGAGCAGCGTTCCCGACTCGTATGTTCATTCCCATTGGCTTGGAGATGATGCTACTTCGGATCCATTAAAGGAAATATTTCCTTCCGATGAAGCCATTATAGAGACCATGTCTCTTGAGGAACCCCCTTGGTTTGATCATCACCACCGTTCGTCGTTCCTCCCTGCCCATCAGGAAATGATCGCCTGTCTCGAACGGTTTGCTTCTTGTATCCCATTTCAACCCCTTCAAACACCTATTCAAATTTATCAAGTGTTTTTTGAAGGCAATATGGGAAACATTATGAAGACCCAACCCATCGACATCTCTGTGAAACCAGGGATTGTCGAGCACATTCACATTGGAGTCACTTGCACTCCAGAGGAAGTTCAACTCTACACCGATATTTTTCGCGAATTTCGTGATGTCTTCGCTTGGTCCTACGAAGAGATGCCCGGCATGCCCGGCATTGAACCTAGCATAGTGGTGCATGAGATACCTACGTATCCAGGTGCTAAGCCTGTTCGTCAATGCCTACGCCCCGTGCACCCCCGGAAGGCTGTAGCCATTAAAGAAGAAGTCGAAAAGCTTCTCAAGGCTGGTTTCATTTACCCCATTCCACTCACGGATTGGGTTTCTAATATAGTCCCTGTGAACAAAAAGCAAGGTACTATTCGAGTCTGTGTTGATTATCGTGACATTAACCGCGCCTGTCCTAAGGATAACTTCCCCACACCTTTCATCGATCAGCTCATTGATGAGTGTGCAGGAAGCGAAATCTACTCGTTTATGGATGGTTTTTCTGGGTATAACCAGATCAATATTGTGCCCGCTGATCAACATAAGATCGCTTTTATCTGTCCTTGGGGCACTTTTGCTTACAAGAAGCTCCCTTTCAGTTTAAAGAATGTCGGTGCCACCTTCCAACGTGCAATGTCCTATGCTTTTCATGACATCCATCACATTGTACAGCTGTATCTGGATGATCTTCCCGCTCATTTAGTCAAACGTCAGGACCATCCTTCCCATCTTCGTGAAATTTTTCTCCACTGTCAACACTACCATATCAGGCTTAATCCTCATAAATGTGTCTTCTGCGTTGAATCAGGCTGACTACTCGGGTTTATCATCTCCCGAGAGGGCATCCGTTTGGATCCCCTCAAAGTCGAGGCTATTCTGAATCTTCCTCCCCCTGCTTCTTCGCAGCAGTTGCAGAGCTTGCAGGGCAAAGCAAATTTCTTAAGACGATTCGTTCCGAACTATGCCGAGGTGGCTAAAGGTTTTACACGGTTATTGAAGCGAGATACACCCTTTCATTGGGATGCTATTGCTCAGGAGTCTTTCGAGCGTCTCAAGGGTCTCCTTGTCTCTGCTCCATTATTGTGACCTCTGAATTACCACCGTGATTATACCCTGTATCTGGCTGCCGCCGATACCACTATCGGCATGGTCCTCGTGCAAGACGATGATGATGGCAATGAGCACGTCATATATTACCTCAGCCGCAAACTCTTGGATACGGAAACTGGATACGCTTACGTCGAGAAGTTGGCATTGGCCGCTGTTTGTGCCGTCCAACGCTTCCGGCATTATATCTTGTTGCGCATCACGACCGTGATTTCTGACTGCAACCCGATGACGTACATTTTGTCACATCAATTGCTAGGGGGCAAATAGTCAAAGTGGATCATCATCCTCCAAGAGTTTGACTTGGAATTTACTGCTGCCAAGTCTAAGAAGTCTTTGGTCTTTGCTGAGTTACTTTGTTCTTTGCCATCTCCTTCTGCACCCGCTCTTTCAGAGGATCATATCCCAGACGAAACTCTTTTTCTGATCAGCACCCTCGATCCCTAGTATGGGGATATTATTGTTTATTTACAGACGTCCTCTTTCCGCCTCGCTGTATCCAAAGATGCTCGGCGGCGGATCCGTCATCAGTCTCAACCCTATCGTATCATTGGGGACACCCTGTGCCGTCTCGGCGTTGACTCCGTCCTTCGCTGCTGTCTAACCCTCAAGGAAGCTGAGAGAGTCCTGAATGACTGCCACTCTGGCGCTTGTGGTGGTCACATGTTCGGATATGCCACAGCTCAGAAAATCCTTCGCCCCGGTTATTTCTGGCCCTCCATTTTTAAGGATTGCATTCTTGCCGTCCGTTCGTGTCATGCATGCCAAATATACCAGCAAAAGATGTGTGCGCCACCAGCTCCGCTACACCCTGTAGTCACCGTAGGCCCTTTTGCAAAATGGGGCATTAATTATACAACCTGTAAGCCTCGCTCGGCCGGGGGGCATGGGTTTATCATCGTTGCCGTCGATTACTTTACAAAATGGGCCGAGGCGATGCCCACATTAACTGAAGACGGTCACACAGCGGCGCAGTTTTTGTTCAATCATGTTATTACACGGTTCGGAGTTCTGCACGCCATCGTCACGGATCACGGAAATCATTTCTGTAATCACATGATGACCGAACTAACAACCCAACTAGGCTTACGGCATGATAGTTCGACCCCGTACTATCCTCAGTCCAACGGACAAGTTGAAGCCGTTAACAAGATTTTGGTTACAATGCTTCAGCGCACTGTTAACATGCATAAGTCTAATTGGCATCTGATGTTGTTTCCGGCCTTCTGGGCCTATCGAACCTCTGTGAAGGATGCCACCAGTTTCACTCCTTTTCAACTAGTTTACGGACTGGAGGCTACCCTTCCTATAGAATGTGAAATTCCTTCATTAAAAATAGCCGTCGAGTTGCTTCCCAACACTACTCCGGTAGAGGAACGGCTTCTTTACCTAGAACAGTTGGATGAGACCCGTCGCCTAGCCTCTCTAGCTATCGAAGCTCAAAAGAAGAGAGTTAAAACTCACTTCGACCATACCATCCATCCTCATTCCTTTGTTGAGGGAGATCTAGTCCTGCTATACGACCAAGCAAATGACAAGCTGGGGGCAGGCAAACTCGAGCCCATGTGGCTAGGCCCTTATATCGTAAAGAAAGTATTACAGAAAGGGGCATATGAGCTAGTTGACTACGAAGGTAATCCTCTTGATAAGCCCCGCAATGGGCTGTACTTGAAAAAGTACTATGCATGATTTCATGCACTTCGATTTATACATGCGTGTGTGTGTGTGTGTGTGTGTGTTTTCATGTTTTTGGCTTGGTGTGAAAGCGTGATTGCTCCTTATTGTGTTTTTTGCTTCTTGTGCAGATGTCGGGTGCACCTTATATTGGTTTCACTGATGGTGCCTGCCGCAGCACTCGCAATTTGTCCTCTGCGGCGTGGGTGATCTACGATCCTCACGGTGAGTTGATAGATCTTCAGGGTGTGTGTTTAGGTTGTACTACAAACAATGTCGCTGAATATAGTGCTGTTATTGAATTATTAGCCGAGGCGATTAATCTCAATATTCGTACATTGGTTGTTAACCTAGACTCTCAACTTGTCGTCCATCAGCTCAATGGGCGATATTCCGTCAGAGACCATCACATTTTAAGGTTGTACTTACGTGTTAAATTGTTAGAAAGGAATTTTGACTTTATCACATATCAGCATATTCCACGACGATTAAACACATTATCTGATGCATTGGCTAATCATGTATTAGATAGACATTTGCGTAATTTATAATCAAAACATCATACAAGCAAGCACATAAAAGCACAATAATAAACCATAGGAATATGTATATATATATATATCGTGTGGCGCACCAAGGTGCTCAAAAATAAGTGTGCATGTCTAGATAAGGCCTGTGTTCTCCGTACATCTGAGACACATGTCTCTCAAAAAACCATCAGTAGGAAATAAAGACCTAAATATCTACTGTGGTGGGTTATGCTCTCTATAATCTGCAGCCGCTCATGCCACCCGCCTCAAAAGGCAGTGCATCCTAGGTTCTACCCCCACTGTATGGATCTGAGATGCTATGGGGACCTCCTCTATCCCCTGGTAATCTGGAATCCCTGACAGTAAGCCCTCGAGGTTCCGTATCATGGTCTCCATCGTATCGACTCCCGGAGGAGCCAGGGCCAGAGCTCCAATGCCCTGTGCATCCCTCCGTGCCTCTGGGGCCAAGCCAAGGGGTCTCGTCGGTCCTACATCTGCATACCATAGCATTCATCGTTAAGACATGTACATAAAAAATCAAAAACATTACAAAAAATAAAAAATCAAAAGAGATCAAGTGGCTTACCACCATCGTCCCACTGCTCTCCAGCAGGCAGCGGCATGTCTGGGTCTCCACGGAAGTCTACGCCAGCATATGGCCAGTCCTCCACAAAAATAGTCTGCCTATCCAGCCACTCTCGGAAGTACACTCCCCATGCCACTGGTCGACCGCCACCTCCTCGTGGCATGACATGGCCCCATCGTGTGGCCCTCGTCTCTCGAGGGCCTCTAGGTGGATCCACGACCATGTCCTGCAGCTGTAATGCCAGTACCCGCTCTAGCATAAGCGAGACTAAAATCGACCCATAGCCAAACTACTTCGACTCACCACGTCGGCAGTTGGTCAGCTGTCTCTTCATACTGGTTGTTACTGCTGTTGCCCAGTTGAATATGGTAGGATTTAAACATTCGAGAGCCAATCGAAGATGGGCCTTCGAGGCCTCGTGATTGGCCAGGGAGCCCACTGCCCGAGTCACCATGAAGAGTATAGTTCGAAGGACGATGTCCTCCACTGTAGGAATAGCTACTTTCCCACTCCGCGACTTGCGTGCCTGTGGGCACACCTGGGCCATCAACATGTCCAGCGTATCACCGTCGGGTCGCTGCCCCTCTAGAATGGGCATCTTACCTCGACGTGATAACTCAGTCAAAAAATAGATATTTGTATAGTCAAACTCAATGTCTCGGCCTCGGATCACAAACTTCTCATCAGTGGGGTTCTAGGCTCTGATCAAGAATTCAAGAAGGTCTGGCTGTGCTCGCAGGCACGGCGTTAGGAAGAATTTGAGCAACCCGCACGCCCGCATTGCATTTCGGAACCCAGCATCGGCAAACGCTGCTATGTCCTCGTTATCATGAGCTTGCTCTTGCCAAACGAATGCCATTTTACCCTGCATGATCAAAAAAATTCATTAGGGCCCTGTCCATAAAGTTTCATATGTTCAATTTGTTAAAAAACTTGTTGCGCGGCATCAGCGCGACTGTTTTCAAAACAGTCGCGCTGATCATGGCGCCCTTTGATATTTTTCCTGGGTCAGCGCGGAAGTACATCACTCTTCCGCGCTGATCCGGGGGTGGTCGGTGTAAATCTTTTTCGATCAGCGCGGACCCGATAAGGAAATCCGCGCTGACCGAGAGCGGATTAAGTTTCAAAAAATCCGCCCAAACCATCACTTCCCACCGTTAAAATGCAGCTAAAATACTTCAAAATGGAGCGTAGAGGAGGGTGAACCTACCTGGAACAGACTGCAGGATGGTTGATGCGCGTACGGAGTGGAATTCGGCTCGTCAACCTCACAGCTCCAAGACGTCCTCCAAAGCTCCAAATGGTAACAATGGTAAAAAACTTTATTTACCCCCCTATTTATGGTAAAATTTCATAATTAAATATTATTTTTCATAAATGTGGGATTTTTTGATGATTTTTACCATGTGCTTGGTGCCAATATAGTTTTACTATGTTTTTATGCATGTGGTCCATATTATTTCGAACAGGTTTACGCGTGCGGTGTTTCTTGTGCAGATTTTCATGCCGGTGGAATTACGATGGTTCTTCACACACTTGATCCCGAAACGTCGTCTTTAAGCTCTTTTCCGACGTGAAATATGAAAAGATAGCCGAGTCCCCCTCTCGACTCATTTAAAAAATGAGAGGCGGTCGCCTTTAAAGCTCTTTTTTCGACCATTTAAACTCAAAAAGATTGTCGGGTTTTTGTCATTTCAAACTCGTTATTGGCTCCAAAACGACGTGCTTCTGACCGCTTTTCTACTTTTTCAGGTCGAAGTCACTACTTACGAAAAGTACTCCTCGATCATACTGGTCGGGCGGTTCTTTCGGGCATTGTTTTATACTTTTTCGGGCCCGAGAGACACAACTTTACGAAAAAGGACCCCCCTGGAGTTCACTTTTCTGCTGTCTTTTCAGACTCTCTAAACAGGAAAAGACGCCGAGTTCTTCCTTTGTCAGACTCGTTAAAACTTAATGACATCAGATTCTGTCAAAATGATGCCTTCCAAGCATATGCTATCCCCATCAAGCTTGTCATCAAAAAATAATCGGGGTACTCGCCAGAAATGGTGGGGAAAATGGAATCATAATCATTGTCGTGTCAGCAGTATGTCACTCTTGAACATGGCACTTGTCTAAATTTGTGTCTGGGTGGGAACATCTCATCTTGTTTTACACTAGCCTCCATGGGTTTGGGTTATCCGGTTTGACTTTTCATCTACTCATTGCCTTGTCACCATGACCCTTGATCATTTGAATATCAATACTGCCAAGTCCACCGTCGTGCCGCCGATATGTTCAAGAGAAGTTGACCTCTGCAAGAATACTCAACCTCCCTTTGATACCTCACACAAAATATCTTATCCTTCTCTGTCTCATGTCGATGATGTGGGAAACATTATGGCCCACCTTCGATCAAGGTCACTTCCTGTCGACTTCAGCTCATTATCCAGGAAGTTAACCTAGGGACTCCCTTCAGGTGCCTTGGAGCCTGCATGCCTCAATGGCAGGTTCTTCGTGTTCGATGAGAGGTTTTCATCATTGGCCTCCGATCGAATGATTCTATGGGTGTTCGACGCCAGCTCACTCATTCGCACGCCATAGATTGTACCTATAGTACCTTGAGGACCATTGTCATTATTGGTGGTACCTCTCGCGTCTGTTAACAGTTTTCATCATTGACTGGTAATCAGACGATGTTCATGCATGTTCGACTTCAACTCATGTATTCGCATGCTTGGACTTGTACTTTGTTCGGGTCGAGATGGAGCGCAAGACCCTGGGTTTTGTCTATTGAAATCAGGCTACGATTTTGTGGATTATTATGATCATTACATGACTCATTGATGGATGGCTACACCCATACCTGATTATTCATGGATGGCTGCGACCATACCTTTACTATCATCACGGTCTCATTAGCTGGGTGGCTGCATCCATACCACATACCTCTTTCATATGTCTTTTGGATGGCTGCGCCCATGCCTAGACTACATGTAATTGATTATCAGAGATATCAGTTGTACATACGTGCAGGTTCTTCCTGGTGGTGTTCCAGTTCAGCCAGTTTCGTAAAGCATTTCACCCCTCCCACTCTCTCGGGCTTCATGCTTTAGGGGGCATCTGTTACACAGTAATTTGTCACTGTCTCCCTGTCAGTCTTCCTGTTGTGTCATGAGACCAAATTGATTATTTTCATGCTCTCTATGTTGCCAAATGACCCACTTTGCCAAAGTTTTACTATCATCGCGACTGTTGTCAGAATAAACGCGCTGATGGGCGCTCCATAACAGACCGAATGCGCTGACAGCGCGGAAGTACACGTGATTCCCGCGCTGGTTGAATTTCATGAGACAGCGCACCTGTTATCCATATCTGATCGCGCTGACATGACCTTCTCTGTTATTCAGCAGCAATGTCAGCACCCCAGTGCAGTTATGGACCCACACTGATCCAATTTGGGCGAGTTTGTTCTAACAGCCGGCCTTCCAGATGACTCCAGGCCTAGTTGTTGGCCTTGTAAATGTAGCCCTCCCTTCTCTGGCATGTCTGTTTCGTCATTTGAGCCACCTTCCTTGGAGATAAGCTCATCCTCCCACCATTCATGGAGACTCCTTCTCCTATTTAAGCCTCCACCATTGCCATGAGCTGCTAGTTTGGAATTCATAGTGTTGGGAGTGTTGCTGATAGTGTGTGAGCTTGATAGGTAGCTGGTGTGACAAGTGTGGGATTGCTAGAGAGCTTAAGGAAGGTTGTGAAGTGTTTCTTTCTTGTGTAAAATTGTGTGAGAGAGAGCTTTTGTATTGGGAGATCTACCTCCAAGGGTGAATGCTTAAGAGGCTTGCTGGCTGGACCCTCTTGAGAAGGATTTGACGTCAGAACTATGGTTGTATTCTTCTTTGTTTATTAATAATAGACAACTATCATTATGGTTCCACTCTTATTGTCTTTATGATGGTATTTGAGTTATATCCTTTCTGACTGATATATAGTTACATCTACTGGATTTTATGCTTGGGTTTGTATCGTTCTTTGCATGTGCAGGTGTCCGTGCACGAGGATCGTGAGGATTGTGACCAGCCGGGGCAAAGGAACGGGAGCATCAACTCTTCTAGAAGTACTAGCGTTGGAATCCAGGTAGGCCTTCATCATTGGTCTTTTATTTGTAAGTAGGAACCTGCGTGTTAGCGTTGTTTGATTGTTGCTAGACCTTGTTCAGACTAGTAGGGATCGCCTCTGTCCGCAGAGGGGATTTACCTCCACAACACTCTTTTTGCATTTCATTTTTAGGTGTCTCGCTCGATTCACTCCATTGCATTCCACTAGGGGCATGCCATTATCTGGCGGAAGGGCCTTGTTACTCATTACCCCTCATGCTTTGTACCTGCTGGCTCAGGTCTATTCATCGAAGTTCATTAAATCAATTTTAAGTCATTTACAGTCCTGTTCTAATCTCTTGGTCAACAAAGAGTTATTTAAGGTTTTTAGGTCTTTTTAGGTCTAGGGTTTAGTTGATTTAGTCCTCAAAGTGTCCAATAAAGCCAACAGGCCAGAGGGAGGATCAAAATAAGTTTTTATTTCAAATTTTTATCATCAATAATGCTCAAGGATGTTTCTTCTTCAAAACTCTGTTTTGAAGAAGAAATCATCAAATTAATTGTTTGTAATAAGTATGTATTTTTAAAGTCCTCCGTCATGAAGTACTTCAAATGCAGCCCCTGGTCTTTCTTTGTCAAGACATGCCGCCATCCCTGCAAAACAAATAAACCAAAAAGCCATCGTTTTAGCCAAAAAATAAAAGGGAAGAAATGCCAATTCTACAACATTACAAAAATGGGTCTTTACAAAGCAAAGGTCAAATATATGACTTTATATAAATATTTCTATGTTTGTCAATGCCATTTGCACTCAAGAGGTCGATTGAAATTGAAATTTTGTGGAGAGAGGGAAAAACTTGTGAATCTTCAAGCTAAGATTGCATTTGGAGTGTGCACGGTCCATTGGGAGAAGGCGCGACGCATTGGGAGGTCGCGGCGCACAGGGCCTCCTGCCACTGTGTATTTTCCAACGAGCGCGGCGCATACAGTGAGCGCAACACGTTGGGCTCGCGCGTGGTGCATAGGGCCGACAATGAAAATTTTTATCGTTGCTCTGCAAAAATTCAAATCACTCAGCTCTTCTCTAGATTACATGTTCCTGGTTTGCAAAAAGATAGAAGTAAGCGTAAATCTGTGGAGCACAATGGCATTTTGGAACCTGATTCATCTTTGGATGCCATGCAGTCAGTTGTATCATTTCAACAAACAAACCCTTTAAGTGTTGCTGCATCACTATCCGTTCAAAATTTCAAACAAACGAGCGAGGCAGATTTGGAGGATGATAGCACTGAAGGCACAACTCGAAGAAACAGAGTTAGCTGCCCGTAGCCTGCAAAGATGCTTATAACAGTGAAGAGTTCACAAATGGTGCATCCCGCCGCACCGACTCCACAGAGGGATCTTTGGAACTCAAATGTAGACCTGGTGGTTCTGAGAATACATACTGCCTGCGTGTATTTCTATAGGCCCACTGGCAGCCATGATTTCCTTTACAATGAACATTCTCAGGGATGCGCTTAGTAAACTGCTTGCGCCATTTTATCCCATGGTAGGGAGACTAAAAGAGACCCAGATGGGCGTATAGAAATAAACTGTAATGGTGAGGGCGTCCTGCTTGTTGAAGCTATAACAGATTCTGTCATTGATGATTTCGGGGATTTTGCACCCATCAATGGAGCTCAAACAACTCATTCCTAAAGTCAATTACTCAAAATACATTTCTTCCTATCCTCTGCTCATAACCTTTTTCAAATGTGGAGGGTTGTCATTAGGTGTGGGGATGTAGCACCATGTGGCTGATGGTTATGCGGGTACACACTTCATCAATAACTGGTTTGATGAAGCCTGTGGGTTAGACGTTACTCTGCCATACTCTTTTACGAGCCAGAAATCCTTCAACCCTAAAGTCTCAGCATATAGAGTACCAACAACCTCCACCATTGAAAGACACGAGTGGAATAATGAATGGTGAAACCATCAGCCATATCAATTGCTTTTTTTTTTAAGCTCACAAAATAAAAATTGGAGATCCTCAAGGGCAAAGCCAGAGAGAATGGAAATAATATAGCATACAACGGCTATGAAATGCTCTCAGGACACGTTTGGAGATATGCCTGTAAAACTAGAAATCTGGATGCTAATTATAAAAAATTGGTTTTTATTCAAACGGGGAAGGTGAAAAGTCAAAGATCGGAGCTTAAAATAAAGCGTAGATATCTACCATGGCAGAGAAATAGGATTTGATTACCTATTTTTGGACTTCCGTTATGATTCAAAGGGTCTACAGCTACAATTTTCACCTTTTCATTGGTCATCAGAAATTTTCAAGTGGAATAATGTAACGTTGTTCTGTCTTTAGAACATATGAATGACTCTTTTTCTATTTTCATGATTTTAGTTGAAACAACTCCCTATTTGTGTCGATCTGTTTTCCCACCTCTAAGCTTGTTTAACATATGGAAAATCATTTTGTAAGGGTTTGAGTTTTGGGAAAGGCGTGGAAGAAAAACTCAGCGTTTCGTTGTACAGTTTGGCCAGGAAATTAATAAAATGATGCAACTCTGATTCATGAGATTCCTGTGGCATGAGTTTAGCATGTGTTTCTTCTTTCTGTTTCATATGTATCCTGTTATGTTTTACAGCTCATTCATAATCATTTCTAGTTGAATGCTCTTAAGTAAGAAAGGTAAAATCTAGTTTATGCTTTGCCCTATAAAGCATTCATACTTTGTGTGCCTTCTTCTGTTTGAAAAGGATTCATGTGTATGCCCTTTTCATATTCTCAACAATCTTTCCACTCCATATTATTTCAGTTTGATTGCTAAACCTCCTGCCTATCTTTCCTCATGAAATACTCTGTGTCTTTGATTTAATTTCCCAGCTCATGATGTCCTTTGTCCCATACAGCCCAGAAAATCCAGTCATTCAATAAATTACCTCTTTCATATCTATTTACTAGCCTAAAATCAGTTCCCATTTGAAGTCATCTCAAGCCCCATTGAAACACTTTTCGCTGAGATTGACCCGGAGAGAGCCCTCTCCTGTCATCGTAGGGCTAGCTACGAGGCTGAGCGTGGTTTGATGTGGACCTAGAACCTTGTCTTTTCAGCCTAAGGCAAATCTAGGCTCTAATAGGTGGGACCCTAACATGCCCTCCCCCTTAAGAATAGCCTTGTCCTCGAGGCTGAAGCTGCGGAAACTGCTGAATAATAGTGGCTTGTTCCTAGGTTGCATCTTTCGAAGAGGTGTCTTTCCACTTGACGAGGACTTCCCTGATCATGCGGCCATGCAGGTGTCGTTCTCGTGTGTTTAGGACCTGTTCAGGTTGGAGCCAAATTGACCCTTCTTCATCCAATTCAAGTAGACTGGTTTGAATTCTGCAATTGTTACCAATCACTTTCTTGAGGCATGAGACATGGAAAACTGGATGGATTTTTGCAGTGGGTGGCAAAGCTAGCTTGTAGGCCACTTCTCCAATGCGCTGAAGTACTTGATATGGTTCGTAGAATTTTGGAGATAGTTTATGACAACCCTTGTCTTTGAGTGAAGTTTGCTTATATGGTTGTAGCCTCAAAAATACCTGATCCCCTTCCTGAAATCGACGCTCTGAGCGATGCTGATCTACCTGTTGCTTCATGCAGTTTTGAGCTTGATGAATATTCTCTCTAAGATGGGCGAGCATGGTTGTGCAATTTTGTAGGAGTTGATCCACTGCTTGTACCTTTGAGCACCCCTTGATATAAGAAGTAGGGGAAGGAGGGAGTTGACCATAAACTGCTTCATAGGGAGTCACTTTGGTGGTGGCATGATAGTTCATGTTATACCACCATTCAGCTAGAGGCAACCATTGTACCCATAGATGTTGCTTTTCTGAAGTGAAACACCTAAGGTAGGTTTTCAGACATTTGTTGATGGCTTCCGTTTGACCATCCGTTTGTGGATGACAGGAAGTACTGAGTTTTAGTTGGGTGCCTTGTAGCCTAAAGAGTTCCTGCCAAAAATTACTGGTGAATATCGGGTCACGATCAGACATAATAGAAGTGGGCATGCCATGCAATTTGAAGATCTAATCCTTGAAAGATTGAGCGACCAAAGTCAATGTAAACGGGTGGGGTAGTGTTATAGACATTTTTGTGCCTTACAGCTCTAAGAATGAAATGTCCATAAACCAAGGGCTCCTAAGTCCCTAAAAGTGTTGTTCTAACTCCTAAAGGAACAAGGTCAACAAATTACAACTTCTCCCAGAAGTTCTCCACCAGAAACTGCTCAGAATCAGTCAAATCAGGATCATTTCAGCTGCTCCACTAGCCAAGTGCGTTGCATAGCACCCAAGTCCACTAGCTAGGTGCATTGCAACGCACCTAAATGCACTACCAGGGTGCGTTGAGCAGGAAATGACAAGTGGCAGAGTCATTCCACGAGGTGGAGAGACAATGGAAGCTTCCATAATCTTCTCCAATGACACTTGCCTCATTGAATTCGACCAAGGATGAGTAAGAGGCTCTCAGTCTCCAAGTGGAAGCAAGAACTGACAGAGAGAAGACACTAGCCAAATCATAAGCTGACTCATACTCCTTGCATACATCTATATATGGATCCCTCATCCCAGAGATCCAGAGGCTGGAATTTTGTACATTGCAAAGAATTGTTGTTGGTTTTGAGATAGATATCAGAGTATTGGGTGATTTATGCTTTGTTGGAGGTGAAGAGGGGCTTCTTTGCTGGGAGGTTGATGCTAGATCAGGAATCATCGGTTGTAACTCCTCCTGGATCTTCTTGTTTTATCAATAAAACTATTTGAGTTTCTCCTACATGCTTGTGTATCATTGATGATTGTTACATTTGTATGTTTAGCTTAAATCTGATCCTAAGCTATTTATGAATATAAATCCATGTCTTTGTGTAGTTTTCTTCTTCTGTGATCTTACAGGAACTTGGTGAAGCTGGGCAAGTAAGGAAGCAGGTAGCTGGAAGCTATCAAAGAGGAGAGAGATTGGATCAAAGGACTAGCGCAAGACATAGGTTGGTTCATCCTATTTCTCTTTGTTTATAGTTCATAAAGAAGAATACAAAAGTAGTTTTCTCTGTTTGTTTCTAAGGTCACTGTCACACCTTAGAGGGATAGGGTCATTTTGAATAGACACTTTTCCCGTTAACAAAATGGCGACTCCACTGGGGATGATTGTCTAGTTAGTTTGTTTGTGTTTCTCTTGTTGTTCGTTTCATAAACTTAGAAGTAGCAAATCAAACTGCATTTGCCATTAACAAATGCAAAGTAGACATCTGCTGCTTCAATCCATTCACTGGATCTGTTTATGATTTGAACAATTGATTCACAAATGATCTGATTTCCCTTTGTGATAGCTCTTAGACCTTCTTTAAATCTACCCTTTGATTGTGCATTACTGATTGCTTTTACTCGGCCAAAAACCTAGATTAAACTGCAAACCGTGACTCAGAACCCGGACAGAATTCTCGTTTCTACCCCAGCGCAGGTACTATGAAGAGTTCCTGCATTTTAGCGCAGTTCCCGAGAGGGCAACCTGCGTTGCAATCCAGTTTCTCTGTGTAACAGGTGCGCTGATCAACCTAGCCTTGTGCAGCTGAGGTTCTGTGCTTCATTCTTTCCAGTTTTGTCTCTGATTTTTGCAGCCTGTGATCAGTGTATGTGTCTGTTTAAAAACCCCTTTTCTTTGTCGTAATTCTGCCTCCTTTGTACAAAAAGACTGTAGATGTTTTTGTGTGTTTGTTACGTCATTTACAGTTTTCCATTGCAAAAGTAGAATAGTCATACTGTCGTCCTTTGATTCAGATCTGTCGCAAGTGTCGATTTTGATCATAGGAGAAAGTTTATTTGCTGTTGATAGTCGATTATGCTTTTACTTTTGCCTTTGGCTTGAATTCGTGACTTTCTAGTGTCGAAACGAGTATTTATTTCAAAATCATAAAGTGTCGTAATCATCTCTACATTTTGATTTCGAAAAGAAGATTGTTTGTGTTTTTCACTTGAAAGCGAATTCAGATTTGTACAACAACTTTCTTTTTAGGCATCAATATTAAGAAAGTGAAAAACAAAACACATGCATGTGCATTTGCATATTGGCAGTCTGTTTGGCTTGATTTAGGAAAAGTGCATTTACAGTGTGCTCTTTGCTCTTTATGAAAAGATTGTGTCTTTCTTTTCCCCTAGTAGCTAGGATTTTCATTGCTGAAAAGAAATAAAAGTTTGTTTATCATCTTTAGATTACATTTTAGGAATTACATCTACATCTCGTGGTGATCCCAAAAGGAAAACTTCATAAGAAAGATCAACTTAAAATAAACTCAATGAACTTAACAACGCTTTGGAACTTAACGCACAACATTTAGAGGTCTAGGCTAGAGACGTATTCCGGCGTCGTAAAGCCTGGTAACTGTTGTCCTCACTGATGGTTGGGTGATTCCTCCACTTTGAGATGATAAGTGCCAGTACAGACTTGTGCTCCCACGTACCGTCGAGTATATATTGGGAGACCCCTATAGGCTTAAAACCTTTTATCCATAGGAAGCCGTGTCGGCCGCCCTACTGATCGCAATGCACTGAACACAACATTCGGGAAGATTGACTGCCATACCGTAAAAAGTATTCTACAGTTTTGCGATTGGTTTGGTACTCCCTCTACCTAGACCTCTAGAGTAGTCCCTTTCATTCCTTTTCAGACTCCTTAACGGAAAAGGTCCATCTGAGCACTTGTCACTTCAGGCTCATTAAAAATCGAAGGAGACTAGAGTCATCTTTTGTTTTTTCTCGACTCTTAAAAACTGAAAAAACAAGTTGTGTCAAAGCGTGTTAAAATTTATTTTAAACAGAATATTCATACCCCTTTTCCTACGTTGATATTGGGTTGAGAAAATGGAGCCTACCAACCAAGGAATTCCCCTTGGTGGAAATCCTAGTCCCTTCTCCTCTTGGGGAGATGTTGGTGCACCCCATATGGCCACATTGTCGCTTCCAGGACTGACAATTGGCTTGCCAGTATGGCTCTTCTCAACCAATGTCGTTCAAAACACCACTATTCCTGAACAATCGAATCAGCAATTAGACGAGTCCAGAGTTTCCCACCAGCCTTCTACTTCCTCTAATTCTTCATCTCCTCCTTCCTCTTTGCTTGATGGAACTGGTAAAACTAAAAGCCAAGTTCCTACGGAGAAGAAAGAAAAGAAGAAGAAAGAGAAAAAGAAAAAGGAGCCAAAGGCGAATGTGGGAAAACAAGTGTCGTCTAACGAAAATCCACACACTGCACCGACCACGCCTAAATCGCCATGTGTCATTTGCAAAGGAGACCACTTTCACAGAGATTGTCCTTGCATCCCCCGGATACTAAGGGACTGGTCTCCTTGTTTGCACAATCCGGTGTCATCAACCTCTGGTGATCATGTTGAAAGCACACCGTCAACTAGTGAAAGTGAAGCCCCAGGACAAAAAAGGAAAGCTAGATTTCCTTGTAAACTATGCGAAGGCGACCATGCCCTTCACCATTGTCCCTTCTTAGACGAAGCTAAAAGAGTTTTGGATGATCGTCTGGTTTCACCGTTACGACTTCCTCCTGGATATAAAAAACTCTTGCCGAGTCCGTCACTAGTTGAGAATCCAGCTGGCCCGCTCAGGTGGTCGGCTGAAGCGCCTATCATTGAAGATAAACCAACTGAATCCATACCAAACAAAATTCAAAAGGTCGAGGTGGCAGTTGACCCGGTCTTGCCTTCAGAGGTTTTATCTTCGGATGATACAGTCACTGAAGAGAACAAAGATGACACCGTCCAAATTCTCTTCATCAACACAGATTTTGATGAACATGGGGGCAATCTACCCATTCCTTTACCGCAGGAAGGAAGTTCGTCAGAGCCATACCCGGCCATCTACTCGGTCCCACCTCCAAGCAACCTAGTTGTCTCCTTCGACTGGAATCAACTAGGCAGACCCCATTTGCCAGCAAGCATACCATTCCGAATTATCGTTCAAATATATAGAATGGTCATGGCTAGTATCATCATAGATGAGGGAGCTTCTGTGAGTATCCTTTCCTCTATTGCTTGGAAAGCACTTGGTTCACCATCGCTTTCACCTGAGATGAGAAATATGATAGGCTTTGATAAAGGAACCAGTCGACCTTTAGGGATCCTTCCCGATGTGCCCATAACATTGAGAAGGAAGAAAGTTTGCATGAACGTCATGGTAGTTCAAGGACCCTTGGATTATAACCTACTCCTTGGATGAGACTATATTTATTGCATGGGAGCCATCGTCTCCTCACTCTTTAGAGTAATGTGCTTTCCGCACGAAGGAAGAGTGGTGAAGCTCGTGGACCAGCTTTCATTTCCCGGATCGCACATAGCAAATAGTCATATACCGTCCCTAAATGGTCTCTTCACGCAAGAAATGTCTCAATCCCCAGTCCGTCCTCCTGATGAGCGCGAGTAATTCAGAGGGATATGACTGAAACCCAGGGGGCATGCGTCCTGGTCTGCTTCGGCAGGAAAACTTCGGGTATAGGATAGGTTTCCGCGGGAGAATATGACTAGTCTGTACCCCGTCCGTCGGTGGAAGAGGGGTTATTCTAGAATAAGATTCTCTTGTCAAAGTTATGTGAGTTGGCGGACGTCGTCGCTCACCCTTGTTTATCTCGGTAGACATCGCTGAAGAAGTGTTGTGTTTGCACCGCGAATAGAACAATCTTTGGGTAACCTGTAAGAGGTAGGCCTCTCCTGATAGAACAAATATTTTGTATGCAAATTGAGGGGTAACCTTGAAACCATATTTTATACCTGGGGGCATGCAAACCTTTTGGAGTGCAAGCAAAGAGCGATTATTTATTTGTTTTTTGGATTAGTCGTTTCCTAACTTGCATAAAGAAAGGATGTGGGGCAAAACTCTAAAAGTTGCCATTTTTATATGAGACATTCTTATCATATGACTGGATTAATCGAGCAGTTTTAGCGCAGAGTTCAAGCTCGTTAAAAAATAAACATAAGACATGAGCAAATTTTTCCACCCGTGTTTAAGCTCATTAAAAAATGAACTATCACCCGGTAAATAACCATCGTGAATGAAGCATTTCAGCCATTAAAGCCTTGGTCGTGTTTGCACCGTCACCTCCACTTTTCCATTGGCCGATCATTCACCTCCATTTGATTGTTTACCCATTTTGAGGAACAGCTGCGAAGAGTGATTTCACTAGCCATCCTTGTGACACTGTCGTGATTGGAAAATTCCAAACCTTACCTGGAATCAGCTGCTACCCATTTTATCACTCGTTCCTCAAAAGACGAGTCTTCTTTAAACTCTTTTCAACTAACTCGTAAAATATGAAAAGATTGCCGAGTTTTGGCCTTCCAGCTCGTTAAAGCGACAGGAAGTGCTGTCCCTGCTCTAGATTTTAATCTTTTTGGACCTGAGGGATTATTGCACAAAAGGATCGAGCGCTTGTTTTGTTCGGCTCGTTAAAACTATCGAAAATTCATCCCTTCTGTATTGTTTTATACCTTTTCAGACATAAGGGATTAGATGACGAAAAAGGAATTTTGGAGTTACCTTTACATACCTTTTCAGACTCTCTAAAAATGAAAAGGATCGAATTATCTTTGTCGTTAGACTCGTTAAAAAGATTAATAGCGACAAACTTGTCTTTAGACGAGAACGAGTTTCACTATCGCTAGGCTCGTTAAAACATAGCGATGGGTTTGCCCGAAGGGCAAATTATAGAACAAGCATATGTTATCCTCCTCAAGCTTGACAAAAATAAAGAGGTACTGGTCAGCAATGACTAGGGAAAAATTGGGAAGAAAACTCAAAGAATCTTTATTGGTAGCAAGTCGCTCTTGAACATGACACTTCCACTTCGTGCCCGAGTCGGGTTAGGTTGTTTCATTCACCGGTCACATCACCATGGTCACGCCATACCATCCACATTTGGGGTAAATGCTACCAATTCATCACATAAGTGTCGCCGACATGTTCAAGAGAAGTCATCAAGAGAAGTCATCCAGAGAAGTCACCTGTGTCCCATCCACTACCATACATTATACTTCATTCTTTCATGACCGCCATCTTGAACCATATATCATCAGATCGTTTTCACCTCTATCAAAATCATTTGCTCCGTTCCGTGTCATTGATGTGGGATTCATTAAGGCCCTCCTTTGACGGATCGCTTCTTGTCGACATCAGCTCATTATCCAAGAAGTTGATCTAGGAACACCCCATTCAGTACTTTGAAGCTTGCACGCCTCAATGGCAAGTTTCTCACTTCCGGCGACAGGTATACATCAATGACCTTCGACCGAAAGATTTTGCGTGGTGTTCGACGCCAAGTCCTTTATTCACACCACATGAATTGTACTGCAGTACCTTGAGGGTCATTATCATTATCGGTGATTCCTCTCGCGCTTGTTAACAGTTTACATCATTGACTGGTAATCAAGCGATGTCTTTCCATGTTCGACTTCAAAACATTTCTCACATGGATCGACTTGTACTTCGAGTGAAGATCAGACGAGATTGAAGATCCCGGATCTAGTTTCATCCATCCGGGCTGCGATATATATTCAGGAAAATAAAGACATTGAAATGTACAGCATTGTAGCACAGATAATCATCCTACCAAAAGGATGATGGCTCTATCAGAATCAACAGTCTACCATCAGACGATTGTCTGTCCTATGTACATGAAAATGAATTTATAAAGCTGAGCATGGGAATGCCTGCCTCAGCTAGATCATGAAAACAGTATGAAGATAATGTATTGTATTGTATCTTATTACAGGTCTCCTCCCAGCATTGAAAGAACTTCGGATCCTCCTAATAAAGCATTTCACCCGATAAATGGCCTCATACTTTAGGGGGCAACTGTTATAGACATTTTTGTGCCTTACAGCTCTAAGCATGAAATGTCCATAAACCAAGGGCTCCTAAGTCCCTAAAAGTGTTGTTCTAACTCCTAAAGGAACAAGGTCAACAAATTATAGCTTCTCCCAGAAGTTCTCCACCAGAAACTGCTCAGAATCAGTAAAATCAGGATCATTTCAGCTGCTCCACTAGCCAAGTGCGTTGCATAGCACCCAAGTCCACTAGCTAGGTGCATTGCAACGCACCTAAATGCACTACCAGGGTGCATTGAGCGGGAAATGACAAGTGGCAGAGTCATTCCACGAGGTGGAGAGACAATGGAAGCTTCCAGAATCTTCTCCAATGACACTTGCCTCACTGAATTCGACCAAGGATGAGTAAGAGGCTCTCAGTCTCCAAGTGGAAGCAAGAACTGACAGAGAGAAGACACTAGTCAAATCATAAGCTGACTCATACTCCTTGCATACATCTATATATGGATCCCTCATCCCAGAGATCCAGAGGCTAGAATTTTGTACATTGCAAAGAATTGTTGTTGGTTTTGAGATAGATATCAGGGTATTGGGTGATTTATGCTTTGTTGGAGGTGAAGAGGGGCCTCTTTGCTGGGAGGTTGATGATGGATTAGGAATCATCGGTTGTAACTCCTCCTGGATCTTCTTGTTTTATCAATAAAACTATTTGAGTTTCTCCTACATGCTTGTGTATCATTGATGATTGTTACATTTGTATGTTTAGCTTAAATCTGATCCTAAGCTATTTATGAATATAAATCCATGTCTTTGTGTAGTTTTCTTCTTCTGTGATCTTACAGGAACTTGGTGAAGCTGGGCAAGTAAGGAAGCAGGTAGCTGGAAGCTGTCAAAGAGGAGAGAGATTGGATCAAAGGACTAGCGCAAGACATAGGTTGGTTCATCCTATTTCTCTTTGTTTATAGTTCATAAAGACGAATACAAAAGTAGTTTTCTCTGTTTGTTTCTAAGGTCACTGTCACACCTTAGTGGGATAGGGTCGTTCTGAATAGACACTTTTCCCGTTAACAGGTAGGGCGTAGAAATGAGCATACTTAGAAAGTCGGTCCACAACCACCATGATGACTGACTTGTTTCCTGACTTTGGAAGACCTGTAATGAAATCCATAGAAACCTCCGTCCATATAGATGTCAGGATGGGCAATAGTTGTAATGTGCTTGGTGCTTTGATGGTCTCCCCTTTGTGGCATTGACAGACATCACATTCCACTACAAAAGTAAGGATGTCCTTTCTCATGCCTGTCGAAAAAAATGATCTTCTAGTGTGAGAATATGTCTTCTGAAAGCCTGAATGTCCTGCAATGGGGGATGTGTGCAATTATGCCAAAATGCGGCTTTTGAAGGTGGATGTTGGTGATAGTACGATTATGTCCTTGTAGCGAAGAATCTCATCCTACCACGAGTAGCCCTTGGTGGAGTTTGGATGTGCCTGCAATTGAGTAATGAGTTGGGAGAGCTAGGGATGTGAAAACCATTCCCCGCGAGCCTCTTCAATCCATTCTAGAATGGTAAGGGAAATTGCGAACAAGGTACTTTCCTCCTCAAATTGGCGAGATAATGCATCTGCTACACTATTTTCGCACCCTTTCTTGTAAATGATCTCATAATCATATCCCATCATTTTGGAGAGCCATTTATTTTGTTGTGGGGAGGATAGGCGTTGCTCCAAAAAATATTTAACACTGTGATGGTCCGTGCGGATTTGGAAACGTCGCCCCAGTAAGTAAGGTCGCCAGGTATCTACTACATGTAAGATGGCCACCATTTCCTTCTCATAGGTAGATTGTCCTAGATTCTTCCCACTTATTTGTTGGCTTGTGAAGGCCAAGGGTTGACCTTCTTGCATTAAGACCACCCCAATACCCGTACCTGAAGCATCACATTCAATGACAAAAGATTTGGTGAAATCAGGTAGTGCTAAGACTGGAGTGGAACACATGGCATTTTTGAGAGATGTAAATGCCTGTTGTGCATCATCATTCTAGAAGAATGAATTTTTCTTGAGGAGTTGAGTGAGGGGCTTCACAATGCGACCATAATTGCAGACAAATTTGTGATAAGAGCTTGTGAGACCCAAAAATCCTCTCAGGCTCTTCAAGGTCTTAGGTTGAGGCCAATCCTGCATTGCCTGGATCTTTTTGGGGTCCACCTTGACACCTTCACGCCCCACAATGTGGCCCAAATACTCAACTTATTCCATGCCAAAAGAACATTTGGACATCTTAACAAATAATTTATTCTTGCGGAGCAGTTTCAAGAGCAGATCTACATGCTGAAGATGTGCGGCCCAAGTGCAACTATAGATGAGGATGTCATCAAAGAAGACAAGGACAAATTTCCTGAGATATGGTTTGAGAAGGTGGTTCATAAGGCTCTGAAAAGTAGATGGGGCATTACAAAGACTGAATGGTATGACCAGGAACTCATAATGGCCTTCATGAGTTCTGAAAGCAGTCTTTGGAATGTTGACTTCCTTCATGCGAATTTGGTGTTAGCCTGAGCGAAGATCCAGCTTAGTGAAGAGTTGAGCCCCATTGAGTTCATCCAGCAAATCATCAACAACCGGGATGGGAAATTTATCTTTGACTGTCAACTTATTGAGGGCCCTGAAGTCTGGACACATCCGACATTCCCCATCTTTCTTGAGCACCATGACCACCAGTGCTGAATAAGGACTAATGCTGGGACGAATGACGCCTGCTTCCAAAAGTTCCTTGATTATTTTTTCTATTTCATTCTTTTGGGTGAACGGATATCTGTATGGGCACACATTTGGTGGCTGGGCCCCTAGGACCAAGGTGATGCTATGATCATGTTCCCCTCTCGAGGGTGGAAGCTCATGAGGCTTGTCAAAGACTGGCAGATGGTTATTTAAAATCTGTTGCATCTCAGGATGAATCGGCAGAGAATTGGGTTCGACAGCCTGGATGGAATTAAATTGAGCTATAACTCCATGATGGCCCTTTTTTAGCAATTTTTCCATCCTATGTGAGCTGATGATAGAGGGAGCTCCTGTATGGAGTCCATGGAGGGTATGTGTGGAGTTGTTCTGCTTAAAGCTCATATATAACTCCTGGAAGTCCATTGTGATTGGCCCAAGAGTGTGAAGCCATTCAACACCGAGGACAATGTCGCACCCTCCCATGTGTATGGCAAACATGTGGGTCTTCAACTGATAATCCCCCATTTGAAGTTTGACATTTTCACAGCGGCCTTCACATTTCATTGTTCCCCCATCCGCAATTTGGACTTGGAAGTTAGAAACTGCTCGTACAAAACAATGCACTGCTTCCGCGACTTTTTGATGGATGAAATTATGTGTAATTCCACTATCAATAAAGACTACTACTGGGTGATGTTTAATAAAGCCTCTTATTTTGAGAGTTTGAGGTGAAGAAATCCCTGCCAAAGCATGCAACGAAATAACTGGTTCGTCAGGGACATTTTCCTTCTGGTTGTCCTCTTCTACCTCCTCCGGTTCCTCAAGTGGTGGGGCTTCCTCCGATGAGCTGTAATCAGTGGCATCAATTTGAGAAAACTTGGGCTCCTTGCATTTATGACCTGGGGAGTATTTTTCATCACAGTAGTAACATAATCCCTGCTTTCTTCTTTCGGCCATTTCTGCAGGTGACACCTTTTGAACCTTAAGTGTTTGAGTCGTGCTGTGAGCCTGTGGGGGGCGACCCTTGGCGGTGAAATTTGGGCGAATGGACTGGGCTTCTAATGCACGTTCCATGTTACGAGCTACCTTGCAAGCCTCCGACCATGTGGGAGGGTGGTGTAGTGGGACATGGGCTTGTATGGCCCCTTTAAGACCGCTGATAAAACATTCCATGTAGAACGCATCTGGGAGATCCCTAGTGTGGAAAGCTAAGGCTTCAAAGGCTGTAACATATTCATCCACTGTGCCAGTCTATCGGAGCTTAGTGAGATGACCCAAAAAAGTAGATTCCTGGTCAAAGCACTCTGTAAGAGCTTTTTTGAAGGTGGCCCAAGTCAAAAAACTTCCATTGCAACATTGATGCCATTCCCACCATTGCCATCTTTCATTTTCCAAGTACATGCTCCCCACCATAAGCTGAGTCTCATTATCTAAGATGTTATTCATATTGAAATACTGCTCCATTTGTGCTACCCATGCAGCCGAGTGAGAACCATCAAATTTATGCATATCCAGCTTGGGAGGTCACGGACGGGATTGTTGGTGGGTGCCCTAGAGGTGAAGAGAGTTAGACTGACCCTCATTGTGTCCATTGCCAGTATACACCTCCTCACGGGCTTCCTCCTTGCCCTTAGAGACTGCATCAGTTAGTTTGTTAAGCTAAGCTTGGATGGCTTGCAATGATTGTTCAAGTTTGTTGATCTTCTCATTGGCTATAGCTTGAGCTCTAGTTGCTACCATGCACCGATCCGATGTACTTGAAATTTGGGACTGCCCGAATTTTTTTTCACTAACAATTGAATGGTATCACCTTGTTCAGCTTGTTCTCCTGATTCTTATGGGCTAGATCACCAATAAGTGCCGCGGGAGGCTAGTTTTACTCCTTGTTTAGGAATACTGCAGTAGCCGAATCCTCAAAATGTCAATGTTGCCAAAAGTCCTGCGAAAATCACGCCCCGGTATAGGAACCCCACACAACTACTCAGATCTAGTGGATCTGAGAGATCTAAATGGCTGATCGGATAGCTCTGATCGGCGGATAGATTGCTGCTGCGGATCTGATGGATCTAATAGATCGGAAAGGCTGGTCTGCTAACTCGAAACTGTGTGACTGATGTCTGCTCCTATTGCAAACCCCCTTGTGAGATCAGATCTGGCAGAGATTATGCATGATCCCAAGATAGAAAAGAGAACTATGGTCTCGAGGAGTGTTAGGTGCTACAGATCGCACTATACATAAGGGTCTGACAGTAGTACTCGGCCCAATGTTTCAGGGCTCTAACTAAGGAGGATCAACCGTTCCCTTAGCCGTACAACCTGACTACCCTATCGTACGGATGAGTAATCTCTCGGAGTGTTGTTCTTAGTGTATTGTAGTAGCAAGACGGCCGACAGTTTATCTATGGTGAGGTTTCAAAGGAGATAGGGGGCTTCCGATATACCCAGAGGGTACTTGGAAGATAGTCCGTGCATGGTTCTATCTAATGCGCTACTACTCGAAGGGGTACCCACAGGGGTTACAAGGGAGTCCAGCAAGCGTGACCACCTCTTGTATTTCCTGCGTGCATGCCTCCTCAAATCCGCAGGTTTATGCGCTCAACGACAGATCCTATGGTTTAAAGACACCGCAACACGTCTCTAGCCAAAAAAAAAATTGCTAAGAAATGGAGATCCCACATGCCCTGGAAAGTGCTCTGATACCACTTGTTATGCTCTTAACCTGCAAGACGATTACCAGAATACCAAAGATGTGAAGAAATATACCCAGAACATAGAATAGTGAGAAACAAGAGCAAGTATTTTATTATTCAGAAAGCAATGTTCACTTGCCTCTTCGAGGGGGCAACCTCCAATAGAGAAGAGCTCGATTACAAAATAAGACACGATGCCCTCGCAGGGATTCTCTATCCTTTATATATGACTCATACATGAAATACCATGGATCAATACCATGGTTCTTATTAATACCATCTATCTAATACCATGGCCCATTTGCAACTAACTATGGTCCCGTCATTAATTTCGAGTTAACACTTACAATTATTAATATGGGCTTTATTGACTCTTTACTTAACTATAACTATGACTCGATTCTACTACATAAATAACGGGGTTAGGGTGGGACCCTAACAAGAAGGAAGGTGGTATCTTTCCAGTTGATTCCAATCAAAGGAAGTGACTAGACTACTTGGAGGGGGTACCATAGAAACGGGAGAATTAACCCCTTGAGTTACGAGAATTGGAGGGTTTTCCTCTTGTTTGGGTCAAACAGGTGGATTTCTCCCAAGCTCGTTTGAATCTGAGGAAACAAAAAGAACTTGAGTGGTATCATTTTCACTCTCTCCAGGAAAGGTCCGATCAATTGAAGGTGAAATCGGGTCTATTGTTACCTCGACCTGTTGACTTTGGTCTGGTATGGACTCAGAAGGTTCACTTTCAACGATAGGTGTTTCAACCGAAAATTAATTTATTCCAGTCGGGTTTTCAACTAGCGATGGACTTGGTGAGAATTTGTTGTATCCAGGTGGAAGTCACTGTGATGAAGTAGGACAGTTATCCAAGACACTTTTGGTTTCGTCCAAAAAAGGACAACGGTGAAGAGCATGATTACCTTCACATAACCTACATGGAAATCTGACCTTTGCTTTCTGTCCATTGACTTCATTTTCATTAGTTGATGGTGCATTGTTAACCTAATTGCCAGAGGTTGATGACACTAGATGGTGCAAATGGGGAGACCATTCTCTCAAGATCCATGGAATGCAAGGACAATCTCGATGAAGGTGGTCTCCCTTGCAAATTATGCATGGATATCTGGGTCTGGAAAGTTTGGTGTGGGGATTTTCACTAGATGTTGTATGGTTGCCCCTTTCTTAACTGACTTCTTCTTCTTCTTTTCCTTTCCTTTCTTCTTCTTCTCAGCTACTTGGTTTTTAGTATCACTAGTTTCACCAAGCAAAGAGGAAGAAGGGGAGGGATAAACAAGTGAAGTAGAAGGTGAAGGGACAAATTTAGTATCATCTGGTTGCTGATTCGATTGCTGAAGAATCATGATATTTTGAATGACAGAGGTTGAGAATAGCCATACTGGTAGGCCAATTGTGATTCCGGGAAGGGACAATGTAGCCATATATAGAGCACCAATATCTCCCCAAGAAGAGAAAGGACTAGGATTCCCCTCAAGAGGGGTTCCATGATTGGTAGACTCCATTAGCTCAACCTAAGATCAACGAAGGAACATGGATGTTATTCCAAATTTAATAAATTTTAATGACGCTTTGACACAACTTTTCTTTTTCAAATTTTAAGTGTCGAGAAAAAGCTAAAGATGACTCTAGTCCCCTTTGATTTTTAATGAGCCTGAAGTGACAAGTGCTCAGGTGGACCTTTTCTTTTAAGGAGTCAAAAAGGAATGAAAGTGACTACTCTAGAGATCTAGATAGAGGGATTACCAAACCAATCGCAAAACTGCAAAAGACACCTTGGTGATAAATTAAAGAGAAATTACCAAGGACTTATGTACGACAGGCAATCTTCTCGAATGTTGTGTTCATTGCATTGCGATCGATAGGGCGGCAGACACGGCTTCCTATGGAAAAGTGATATAAGCCTATTGTGGTCTCCCAATATATACTCGATGGTACGGGGAACACAAGTCCGTGCTAGCACTTGTCGTATCAAAGAGGAGGAATCACCCAACCTTTGATAAAAACGATAGTTACTAGATTTTACGACGCCGGAACACACCTCTAGCCTAGAACTCTAGATGTGTTGTGTTAGGTTCCAAAGCATTGTTAAGTTCATTTAAATTTATTTTAGAGTTGATCTTGCTTGGAAGTTTTCCTTTCAAGGTTCACTGCGTGATGTATATGTAAAATTCCTAAATATGCAATCTAAAATGATAAACAGTCATGTATTTTCTTTTAGCAATGAAAATCCTATCTACTAAGGAAAGAAGATTATGATTCTTTCAACAGAGAGCAAAGAGCACACACTAAATGCACTTTTCCTAAATCATTTTTCGCACACAGTCTAAATGCAAATGCAAATGCATGTATTTTTTTGTGTTCCCTTAATGTGAGAAATTCCAAAAAGGAAAACTAAGTATAGATCTGAAATATTTTCTTCATAGCGACATTTCGACAATTTCTTTTTCAAAATGAAAGGAAGACTTAATGACACTTTTCGATTTTGAATAGAAAATTGCTTTTGACACTTCAAATATTAACAATTCAAATCAAATGAAATGACAAAAGTACAATCAACTATCTAGAGGAGGAAGACTTTACGACACTCTTCTTTTTGACTCAAAATGACAGTTACGACACTTCTTTGCATCAAAATGACAGTTTGATAAAGCTACTTTTGACAAATGATCGTAAATGATGGACAAATACATAAAAACATTTACTAATCCTAATCAATGGAGTCTGAATTATGTAAAGGAGGGAGGCTTCAATAATGAGATACTAATCATAAGCAACAAAACAACTGAATAGAGCTGAAAACAAGGAGAAAAAACCCAAATTCAAAGAGAGAAATAGTATTACTTAGTCATCACACTTGTGCTTCACAGAAACAGGGATGCATCTCACTTGCTACACATGGGAGGTGTGATGCATACTGGCTTCCAATGATAGACAGTGCGATGGGCCAGGGAGTGAAACTGATGTGGGTTTTTACTCAAATTTGCAGTTGAGTTCAGTGATTTAGGCTAAGCTATTATCAACAGTAAAGAACAAAGTACAAGGGTGTGATCTTAGGAGGTTATTGAGCTACCACAAGGGAATTTAGAATTCTTGTAAGTCAGATGTTCAGTTCATAAACTAACCCGGAGATTGACTAAAGCAACATTCATCTACTTTGCAATTTCATAGCAAGAGCAATTCGAAGGCTATATAGCTAACTTCAGGCTTCGTCTGTAGTTTATAAAGCAAACAACAATAAAAAACAAACAAACTATTCGATCCCCAGTGGAGTCTCCATTTTGTTTCCGGGAAAACTAGTGTCTTTTTGATCTGCTAGTCCCATTAGGATAGGTAGCTATCTTAGAAACAAACAATCAAAGCAATTTGTGATTTCCTTTATGTATGATAGATAAGAGAGAGGCAAAGGGGACCAACCTGGATCTTCCGCTTGGCTCCTTGCTTGATTTCTCTCTCTCCCTTGATAGAGTTTGCAACTCCTCTACTTGTCCCACTTTAGAGAACACCTGTAGAGTCAAAGTAACAAAACACCATCAAAGCATCTCTATCTATAATATCATAAACAATGCAGAATCATAAATACATTGACCATACAATTGCATTCACAAATAACAATATTCACAAATACACGATTATATGGAGGAAAACTCAAAGAAATTTATTAATAGTAGAAGAGAGGATTACAATCCAGCTGTCTGATCCAACATCATTGTCACACGGAATAAGTCGATCTTGCGGACAAGATAGACCTTCCTAGAATCTAAAGAATACCTAATGACAAGCAAACCAACCAGACACTATCTTTCTCTAAATATGCTTTAATAAACAAAGGCAAACAAGTGTTTTTAGGGCCTACCCTAGGTCCAACGCAAGTTTGTGGATGCCCTCGCTCCTTCGATCCAAATGAGCTCCTTTGTCGCGAATCTGCAAACACAAACAAAAAAACAAATTAAATAGCACCTGAAAAGCTAATATCATAAAACATATTTAACATGAAAGTCAAGGAGTTCATGAAACAAATAACATGAGATACTTGTTGAGAAAAATGAGTTTGATTGTATTAATTCAAAAGAAGAAGAACTTTACAACCTGTGCCTTGACACTGTACAAGCTCCTCCGAGGGTCCAGCAAGAAGTCTCCTCCGCTTTGACAAGTTTCACTCACTTCCCAATGAAGCCAAAAAGGTATGTGATCTCTCCTCTTAAGCTCAACTAGGAAGTCTTAATTTCACCAGCATTTACCCTAAAAAATGTTCAGCTTCTAACCTCCCCAGCAACCAGCCCAATGCCTGAATTTATAGTGCAATGGAGGGAGGTTACTAGGTCCTCCTTCAAAGGGATAAAGCCCTCATTCAAAGGGATAGCTCCTCTCATCAAGGGATTAGCTCCTTCTCTTTTGGGATGCATGAACCACCTAGGAGCGGCCAATCCACGTCAAAATTCCTTCTAGAATCATCTAGAATTAACCCAAAGTGAGTTTTTTATAATAAAGTTGCACCTTTTTGACTTTCACAGGGGTTCGCACCCACACCTTTAGGGACAGAGTGGGCAGGTCCGCAGTTTTTGTAAACAGAAAGTGCGGGACCATAGGTAACAGTGAGAGAAAGTGCGGAACTAGAGTTTCATTGATTTTCAATGTCTTTCTCCCATTTTCAAAGCTTGAATTGAAGAGCTGAGGTCTGAGACTTGCTTAGGAGGACAGTACAAGTGATGATAGACCCATACTGACTGCAAATAATCATGGTGACGATATTTTTGTGTAACAGATTGCCCCCTAAAGTGCGAAGTCTGTAGTAGATGAGGATTTCATTTATCATTTAGGAAGAGTGAAGTACTTTATCATTTCGAGGATCATCTTGTGGAGAGCTTGGTTGGAACCTGTAAAAACATTCAATGCAAGATATATATATGAGATCATATCATCGCTGAGGTAGGCATTCCCATACTCAGATCAAAACTAACTTAGAAAACTAACTACTGCTCTGATACAGGAATGATCTTGTAAAACATCACAAGTATAGACTCATGTGGACATAGTATGGACACATCCATCTGTTTATGAATAGTCCATTATATAATGAATACAAAATTCCTCGCAGCCTGGATTTTGGAAACTAGATCCAGGGTCTTGATTTCTACTTCCCGAAACAGTACGATTCTATCCATGCGAATGAATGTGTTGATGTCGAACATGGTAGAAACCACTTGATTACCAGTCAATGATGTAAACTGTTAACAAGTGTGAGAGAAGCCACTAGTGATGTCAATGGCTCTCAAAGTACCCAGTACAATCCATGAGATGCGAATAAATGTGTTGATGTCGAACATGTCATGGAATCCTTTGATCGAAGGTCAATGATGCAACCTGTCGTCAAAGGCGCGAAACCTGCCATTGAGGCATGCAGATCTCAAGGTACTGACGATTTCTAGATCATCTTTCTAGATAATGAGCTGAAGTCGATAGAAAGCGATCCGTCGCAGGCAAGCCCACAACACGAAATCATAGATCAAGTTGAAGAAATTTAGTTGCAAGGACTGACTTAGGGATGGTCAAGATGGATGACATATATTTTGCATATGAATGGCTTATTGACAGTGACCTCTTGAACACATAATGACACGACAGATGGCTTGGTGACAATTGACCCAAAGTTAATACCCAGAAACCGACTAAAGACTTTCAATGTGGTTCGATCAACTGTTAGGCAAAGGATTTCCCAACCCAGGTGAATAAAAGTGTCGTGTTCAAGAGTGGTTACAAAGTATGACAAACAGGCTCATTTCTCTCTCTTTTCCCCCACCATTTCTGGCAAGTCCCTCTTTATTTTTGACAAGCTTGAGGAGGATAACATTTGCTTGATTATAAGCTCATCCTTCGGATGAGTCCAACTTAGTTTAAATTCGAACCCTAAGAAGGAGTGGTTCGTTCCTGTTTGTAATTGAACAGGTCCTTTACTGTGAAATTTTAACGAGTCCAGTATAGGAGAAACTCGGCATTTTTCAATTTTAGAGAGTCTGAAAAAACTTAAGAAAAATCCAGGGTTGATCTTTTTCATAAATTTGTGTCTCCCAAGCCCGAAAAAGTATAAAATAATACTTGAGAGAACCGCTTGATCTTTTACGACCAAGGAGTACTTTTCGTCATTAGTGCCTTTGACCCGAAAAAGTAAAAAAGCGATCAACGACACATCGTTTTATAACCAATATCGAATTTGAAACGACAAAAATCCGGCAATCTTTTCATGTTTTTACGGTCAAAAAAGAGCTGTAAGAGGACCGTCTTTTAATTCCGTTTTAACGAGTTTAAAAGAAAAACTCAGCAATCTTCTCATGTTTCAAGAGTCAGAAAAGAGCTTAAAGGTGACTCTAAATGTTTTTTCGTCGAAAATGATAGATTTCGCCTGAATAATCCGTTATCCTGAACAAAACACAAACATTACTCATACCTGTTTGAAATGGATAAAAATGTCGCAAAAATACCTTTTCAAAGTGAAACATAAACAAATTTGCAATTTATTTACTCAAAAACTTATAAAAAGGGCCTTTGTCAATTCATTTTTACCGTTTGAGTTTTGGGTGAGAAAATAGTGCTTTTGTTCAGAAAACTTCCCGTGAAGATTGCGGAAAATCCAACCGTTGGAATCGAACGCCGTCTTCTCCAGGTAATCCACATCATCCTACTCTTCATTTTAACTGTTTCATTTTTTGTTTTAGTCATTCATTTCATTTTTTGCAGGGTTTTTAGGCTTAAAACCCACACACGGGGGCCCACAGGTGTACCACTGCTGGCCTGCGGACCCTGACTTTTTCTCCATTAGGAAAATGTCAGGGGTCCGCACCTTCCATGTAGACAAGGTGCGGTCCCACACATTGTGTCTAACCCGGAGGGTGCATTCCCCGCCGCAAGGGTTTTTAACCCAAAAATTCTCAAAATTGGACCAAACAAAATAATTTCTAGCATTTTAATTTATCTTTATACTTGATGCAGAGAGTACATCATGCTAGATTGGCGTGAACGAGAGCATGAGGACGTGGATGCTGCCACATGGAACCATCAACCTTCACTTGATGCTTTGAGGGCGTGCGGCTTGTACAAATTCTGGGCCATTCCTGGCATGAGGGCTCAGGTGGATTTCTTACAGTGGTTGGTTGACAGATGGAGCATACAGGACCAATGCTTCTTCATTGGTGGCCACCAGCTCGAAATCGAGCCGGCGGACATATATTTCTTGACTGGTTTGCCTAAGAGAGGTGAAGACTTGACTCTGTTTGGGGCTAGGCCAGGTGGCCAGTCTGTCGATAGCCTCCGGCTAGAGTTTTGCAACAGCCAGGCTAGAGACAAAGGGATAGACATAAAGACCATATCCTGTCCTGAACTCATGGTGATTGTGTTTACTGTCACTAGACTTTGCGGGAGTGCCGCATTACATATTGCCACCGGATCCCAGATGCGTATGGCAGTTGATTGCTTTCGAGGCACCATCTTCAACTGGTGCGATGCTGTGTTGGCCAATGTGAAAGGCCAACTGACCAGGGCCAAGAACGGACAACTAAAGACCTTTGGTTATGGGGCTTTGGTTGTGAGTTTTGGTCTGGAGAGGGTTCCCATGTTGATCCCGCAACACCTTACTATTGGAGCTGGGCTTCCTCGAGAGCCCAAACTGATGCGATGGATTGCAGTTATGGCCCGTCACCCGGACGAGAGGACAGAGGTTGCTCGATTCAAACCTGAGTATTTCCAATGGTTGGAAAACCAGGTATTTTCTATTCAGGACTTCCCTTACGTTGGGGTAGATTTTGGTGGTGGCCCAGACATGGATCTTCCACCAGGAGAGCAGTGGGATGACTCAGGTAAAATCATTTTCAACATTTTCCTATTTTAATTTTTTTATTATTTTTCCATCGTCTCAAAACTGATAGCAAAAGTTTCAAATGCAGATGTGGGTCCACAACGACTAGCCACTCTCCGACCTTACGAGAGGAAACAACCAGTTGCAGCCGCGCCAGCCCCACAGGACGAATCAGTAGAGTTTTTAGCCGAGTTGGAGGGTCATCTGGAGCGCTTGACAGGAGATATTCTGGAGACCACTATAGATGACATTGCTCGTCGACTTCAGCGCTATGTGATTGGGGTCCCAGGACCTTTTAGGAGGTTCCTTTGCAAGGTGGCTCGTGCAGTGGTTTCTTATCGAGATCATCACCAGTGATAGGATGATCACCTATTGTGGGCACATATGACATTTTTGTTTTTCGTACTTATCATTTTTGCCGATCATAAGGTGTTTTTCAACCTATGATCGAGGACGATGTATTTTTTGACACACTCCTATATATATATCACTATTACTGGCTTACCTTGTAAATCATGTTATGGAATGGTTTTAAATTTACATGTATGATTATTGCAAATGTCTATTTAACATTCGAGAAGCAATTGCATCTACTAATGTATTTAAAGATCTTGGAATATGCTGATATTCAATATAATCAAATTCACGTTCCAAGAGATGAACTCTCAAAAATAATCTCAATAACACTGGATTTCTAATGGCATACACTCTATTAAGCTATAATACAACGAGTTCAGAATCTAACCTCACTATCAAACTCCGAATCCCAAATGAAATAGATTCAGATAATAACTCAATCACTGCACTATACTCGGCAATGTTGTTCGTTGTTTGACCGAGGCTTACCCCATGCATAGATACTAACTCGTTAGAGGGCGAATAGATAACCCAAGCTGCGGAAGAAATGTTCCGTGTATTACGACAAGCACCATCAGCGAAACTAATGTATGTTTGGAGAGGCATCGAAATCTACAATATCAAGAGTAAAACCAAGATAAGCAGGAATAATGACGAAAAAACACTCTCTAAGCTAAGCACACTGTTTAAACTAAAACACACCAGCTAGAAAGAAAAACTATCCTAACTAAAAATCTCCATACCCATTCTTTAAGCATAATACCTCTTCAAGTAAAGACCATTTCTGGGTTTACCCAAAGAGTCCCCGTCAAAGTCTACCAATTCATAGGCCCCTTTTGTTAGCTTTCGCTTGACAACATAGGGACCATGCCACATAGGAATGATTTTTCCAACACCTAATTTATCATTAGCTTGATCGTAAACTAAGACTAGATCTCCTTCCGAAAAATTTTGAGGGGTCACATTTCGATCATACTGAGCTTTCATGCATTTTGCGTGAGTCTCGATTGCCAATGCAGCATCACGCCGATTCTCATCTAATTGAGCCAAGTATAACAAACGCTTTTCCTGTTCGGAAGTGGCTGGAAGTAACTCGATGGCCATTTGCAGTGACGGGATTTCGCATTCGATGGGTAACACAGCTTCCAAACCATAGACTAGTTGGAAAGGAGTGAACCCTGTTGATGTTTTTACTGAAGTTCGGTACGCCCAAAGCGCTGAAAATAGCATGTTATGCCAATTCAACTGATGAATCCCAATGATTCGTCGGATCATGATGACTAAAACTTTGTTGATGGATTCAACCAGACCATTAGCTTGTGGATAATAAGGGTTGAACTATCGTGACGCAAACCACGCTGGCCTGTAAGTTCGGTCATCATAACGTTTCGAAAATGATGCCCATGATCAGTTATTATTCCTTGTGGGACACCAAACCTAGCAATTATGTGATTGAACACGAAAATTGCAGCTGTCTTGCCGTCTGCCTCAAATGTAGGCATCGCCTCGGCCCAGTTGGTAAAATAATCTACCGCAAGGATGATATACGCATGCCCCCCGGCCGAGTGAGGGTTACATGTAATAAAATCGATACCCCATTTGGCAAAAGGACCAACGGAAATTATAGGGTGGAGAGGAGCAGGTGGAGCGCGCATATTTCGATCAAAAATTTGGCAGTTGTGGCATTTTCGGACCGCCGTAATACATTCTTTAAATAAAGACGGCCAGAAGTAGCCAACGCACAATATCTTTTGGGCTGTGGCATACCCAGACATATGACCGCCACACGCTCTAGAGTGACAGTCATTTAAAACCCTTTTAGCTTCCTTGTGAGTTAAGCAACGTCGAAAAACAGAGTCCGCCCCACGGCAATAAAGAGTATCTCCAATAATCCTGTATTGTTGGGACTAGAATCGTATTTTCCGATGTTTTGACCTTGATATTTCTGGCCGAAAGGATTGGGTCTGGAGATAAACGATGATATCCCCATACCACGGATCTAAAGTACTGATTAGAAACAAGGATTCGTCCGCAATGGGCTCCTCCGCCACAGTTTCCGTATCAGTACGCGGGAAATCACACACTGACTCCGCAAAGACTAAAGATTTCTTAGACTTAGATTTCTCAAATTCCAAGTCGAACTCCTGCAGGATAACAATCCATTTAGAGTACTTTCCCCCTTGCAATTGCTTGGTCAAAATGTAGATCATAGGGTTGCAATCCGAAATTACTGTAGTTTTACGTAGTAAAATGTAGTGATGAAAACGTTGGACAGCTTGAATAGCTGCCAATGCCAATTTCTCCACATGTGATTATTTTAGCTCAGTTGGATTTAAAGTTCGACTAAGGTAATATATCACATGCTCAGTTCCGAATTCATCTTCCTGGACTAAGACCATTCCAATGGTGGAATGAGAGGCGGCGAGATACAAGAAGTAATCCTGGTTGTAGTTGGGAGGATGCAATAATGGTGCATGGGTCAATGCGTGTTTGAGTGCATCAAAAGATTTTTGAGCTATCTCATCCCAATAGAATGGAGTATTCTATTTCAACAACCGGGTAAAACCCTTTGTAACCTCGGCGTAGTTGGGAATGAATCATCGTAAAAAGTTTGTTTTCCCTTGCAAACTTTGGAGTTGGCAAAGACTCGAAGGAGGAGGCAATTTGACGATAGCTTCGACCTTCGAGGGATTGATGTGAATGCCAGCTTTCGAAACTACAAACCCCAGCAATCGACCCATTTCTATACAGAAGACACATTTGTGTGGATTCAACCGAATCCAATAATGCCTACACCTCATAAAGATTGCTCGTAAATGGACTAGGTGATCAGCTCGATGTAATGAATGAGCAGGCAAGTCATCGAGATAAGGTTGCATAATGTGCTTGATGTCATGAAACGCGTAAGACATGGCCCTTTGAAAAGTTGCTCCGACATTCTTGAGCCCAAAAGGTAACTTGCAATAAGCAAATGTCCCCCATGGACAAATGAAAGTCGTTTTTGGTTGTTACGATCTTTCCATTATGAGGAAACTTTATAACCCGAAAGACAGATGAAACGACCGTTGTCATAGCATAAGACCAACTTCGACCCAAGAGAAGGTTGTAATCTAGAGGGGCATCAACCACCTCCACATCTAGATTAACGGTTTTTCCTTCAACCCCTATAGGCAAATCCTGTAGAATGCCAAAAGGATGAAACCCACGGCCATCAAAGGCCTTTAGAATCATCGGGGATTGATTTAGCGAAGGAGAACCAAGTGATCTCCAACACTGTATCAACATAATACACGTTGAGGCTCCCTCATCAATCACAGTTCGATAAATAGGCCTGTTTTTTACTATCACTGGAATCTGGAAAGCCATTTGATGAGGCAAACGCGGTGTACTATTTTCTAGATCGAAAATTATTAGGTTCGAGTCCTGAATGTCAACAACTCCTATAGTCGAAAAAAGTAATTTGCGTTGTGCTGGACATGATTGCAGCACTTCCAAAGCCGACATTGTTGAGGGTGAAACAGCTAAATCCTCAACAATGTTATAGTTCTGGGCCACTCTCGCATGTGGATTGAAAGCTAACTTTCGAAGTATACCCTTGGCGGGCGGTTTGATTACCAAGTCTGAATTAGGTTTCTCAATCTGTAGTGGATCGAAACTGGGAGTTGAGGTTGATGGATTAGAATGAGAAGATTCTGCTTCTTTACCATCAACAGGACTTTTACTACCATAATCTTGCGATCGAGTCGCAATCCTAACATGGGACATCATCAGTATGGGTTCTTCATTGGCACTCGAGGAAGAACCTATCATCTTACTGTCTTGAGCTGGAAAAGGATCCTTCAAGACAGCAGGCATTTGGGAACCTTTGACAATCTTCGCAACCTCTGCACGATGAGGGCAGTCTCTTGTAAAATGTTCATCGTCACAAATGAGATAAGGATAATGAGGTTTGCGCTTTTCATCATTGGATTCCGATTTTTCAGGTTTCTCCTTTGAATTTTTGTCCGTTTTATTCTTCTTCTTTCCTTTCTTCTTCCCATTGGATTTTGATTTGGCTGTAGATGACTCTACAACGTGAATATCGGTGAAAATCTCTGCAAAAGAATCTCCTGTTGGGGAATCAGGCAAGGTTATGATAGGAGAAGAATTCTTGGAAGACTTCTTCTTACTTTTAGTGTTAACCGTACCAATCATACCATCGGCGGCATGAGATCCCGAAGGAGCTGCAGCAATTTGATTTTGCTTGGGAAGATCAGGGATTTTCTCGTGTAACGTACCTGACTGAGTATAGACCAAGTCAAGGTACTGTGCTTGAGCAATTACTTGCTCCTCAGTAACAACTCCGGCTTTAGCTACATCTTCAGTGATCTTTGGCAACAAAGATTTTACAAAACACTCAGCCAAGATCTGATCCGGAATAAAAACCTTCACTAAACGCCGTCGACGTCTCCACTCATGAATATGATATGAAATGTAAGTGGATGTCGATTTTTTTAACGAAGTTAACAATTCCGTGCCATTGTCATATCGGACTGGCAACTGAAAATGAGTTAAAAACGAGGTAGCTAACTGACTAAAATTATAAAAAGTGCCTCGCGGTAACTCAATGTACCACTTGGCCGCGAGACCAATTAGAGTGCACTGGAAAAGTCTAAGATGGATTGAATCATCTGAGATGGAGTTAGACACACACCAAAGGTGGTAAGTCATCACATGGTTCGACGGGTCCTCTCCCGATTTACCTTCGAACTTAGGAATGTCACTAGGCAACTTATTCGGCATTGGTGGCCAAAACGGAAGATAATTAATGGGATCGTTCGTTAGGCGTGACAAGTCAGGTAAGTCCAAAGTTGCGATAAATGGTAACTAACGATTAGGGTCCCTAAAACTCTAGGTCATGAGACCAGCCCCAGGAGGAGGATATCTAGGATAACTAGGAATAGGAATTGCATTTGGGATATTGTATCCTCCCGAAAAACCAAGATTAACTGAACCATACTGGGGTTGCTGAGGTCGTTGATAAATGTACCCAGGGTACGGTTGATATTGATAGACTGGCTGCTGCACAGCAGGACCGAATTGGTAATGTCCCTGGTACGGTTGATAAGTAAATTGTGGTTGACTTGTGACAACCATACTTGAACCAGGTTGTCCTACAAGCATCTGAACCGAAGTTTGAATCATAGATCCAGACAGTGGTAAAGATGTCTGAGGAGTAGATACAGGAACAGTAGAAACCGGAGTTGTCGATACTCCAGAAGTAGGTGGGGTAGATTGAACAGATGTTGCGACAGTTTTAGCAGTCGTTTGAGGTGGAGTACGAGGCGTACTAGGCTCAGGCTGAGAAACTATCGAAGGCACAGAAGTTTGAATGTTAGACTGGACTAGTTGCTGGGGTGTACCAGAAACTAAGGGTTGTCCAGTTTGAGATGACAACTGTACATTTGGCTGCAACACATGTGGAGTTTGCGATGGATCCCACACTATATTCATTCCGAGGTACGGACCCATAACTGGGTTGAGGGTAGGATTGATAATTTAAAGGTACATTTCCCGTTCCTTGAACATACGTTTGACCGGAGGGTGGTTGGAAACCTTGGTTCGAGTACTGACCTTGGGGTTGATACCCTTGAGGCACGTACTGATACTGGGGTTGACCTTGAGGTATAAATTGATACTGGGGTTGACCTTGGGGTACATATTGAGTCTGGGGTTGACCTTGAGGAACGTACTGTCCTGTAGGTATGTATTGTCCTTGAGGTTTCCCCCCAGATGCAAATTGGGTACCTTGAGGTTGCCCCCCAGGCGATAATTGAGGCTGCCCCCCAGGCGGTAACTGGCCACCTTGAGGTTGAGGATTGGAAATAGAACCTGACATCATCAGAATGTCTTCTACACTCAACGGCTTAGTACCATTGCTTCCAGTTAATAACCCTTGCTCAATGGGTTGAGGAGATGCTCCCGAAAAAGTACCAGAAAGTGACTGATACCCAAAGGGAAAAGAAGGACCGCCGTACAATAAGGATTTGGGCGATTGAGTAAACATGGACGACTACCTTGACATATTTAATAGAGGATAATAACCTCTAGGTGTTGGGTGATAAGGAACACGAGGTGGTGAAAAACTTAACCCTGGGTTTTCTAAGAAATTAGTCAAAGAAAGATACCAAGTACTGCTCCTAAGTGGACTGTAAAAAATTGATTCACGCTCCCTTAGCTCAATAACAGGTTGATTTTCAGGGATAGGGATGCCTACTTCTTCTTCCGAAGTAGCAAGTTCTTCAATAGCAATAAGTCCATAAGGAAGATCTTGGGTGATTACTCTTTCTACCCTAGGTGAACCAGAACCACCAGAAGCTGGAGAAGCAAACCCCGATGTCAGAGTAGTAGCAAATTCACTTTCAAGCTCAGATATTTCAGGTTCCTCACTTATATCACTAGTAGATGAAAAGCTACCAGTAACTTCGGAAACAGACACTGACTGTGGATTATAATCTGCTACTAACGCTTGAAAATCAGGATGTACTATCAAAGAAGATTCTCCTTCTTCAGGTGACCCAACTCTACTGTCTCTAGGAGTTACAAGGAATTTCAAGCCTTCAAGCTGGCTCGGTGAAAACTCAGGAGGCTGGCCCCGAAGTCTACGGGACTTCCTCGGTAATTCAGCCACGGTTAAAAACTTTTAACTACTTCACACGCAAACAAAGTAAAATCTCAATGAAAACCACCTAAAGCCTCTAAAGAACCAAACAAATTTGAATCACACGCCTAAAGAATCTAGGAGATCAAACACACACAAACAGTAACTTTCCGTACTGAAAACACTAGTTGGTGATGAAATCCAACGTCGCAAAGTTCAATACAGAAATGGCGGTTGGAACAGCTACCCTGGCAACCTGCTTAATGAATAGACTGGCACAAGTTCCTCCACTTAACTGTCTCAAGTGAAGAGAACCCCCCAGAAATCCAAGTGAGTCTAGCCGACGTCTGCTCCAGGTACAGTGGGATCTTCCCACCACTGTCACCTTACGAAGAATCCTAAAGAATATGGCCACTAAGGTTACCAACTGAAACAAATATACTTGGGGGAACAGTCTACGATCTGATACGCACGCAAGGGCAGAGTAGCAAGCTCAATCCCCTTGAAGGATCCTTGACATAATCCAAGGTTTACCAACAAGTGACCCCAGGCCCCTCGATAATGGTTAATCCGAGGTTTACCGTTTTTAATACGTGAATATCTGGCGTCATTCCCAATGAGGAAGGATTGATTCCCACACTGGTTCGGACACGATCTCATGCTTCTCCTTTAAGAGGAGCTTTCCGAGAGCATAAATGCAACAATTGGATTTCTTCCCTACCACAAGATACAACTACTTGTTTGTTTTTACTGTCTTGGAGAGTTAATTACTCTCCTACTCCAAGACACTAGCCTAAGCTAAGTTGGTGTATCAGAGCCCTAGAAATAAAAATGTTACTAGATGAATTTTACTTTAAGCGTTATTTTTATTGGTTTTTGTTTAAGTCAAAAGGTGCGGAGATGAAACTTGTGGTATGAAGACTCGACTCAAAATCACTAAAAATTCACCTAAGATGATTTAAACAATCTTTTTCTCTTCGATGAACTTCTAAACTAAGAAAGAGTTTGAGAATGCAAATACTTTGTAAACACAAATCCTTCTTAAGAAACAAATTAAAAGAAGAGCTTTTTTCCTTTCCAGTGCACTCAAAACGAGACAACTAGTTATTTCACAAAAATTTCCCTTTTTCATTTCAAAGCACTCAACCACTATAAAAACAAACTTTTTTCCAAAAGAGATTTTTTTATTTTTTATAAAACACTCAAAACTATGGAAATGACTAACTTTGAGATCTATAAACTGTAAAAACCTATTTGAAGTCAAAGCCTACAAGATGTCTTTTTTAAGGATGTTTTACTTAGCTAGATGTAAGCTAAGGACCAATTTATGCAGAATCACAAATCAGTCAAGAACAACCAATTTTGTTTTCTTTTTGAAAATGAAAATCGAAACTTTTAAACACAAGCTTTTCGAAGTTTTGTAAAGAGAAAACTCAAAGCGGATTCCTCAACAAGGGGAGATTTCATAAATGGTAAGACTCATAAGAAGGCTGGTAGACACCAAGGTGATCTGAAGTCCCTACAGATTCTAAGCTCAGAGCCACTACACAACCAAAATGAAAAACAAGCCCAACAAGCAAAACTCCTAGGAATTTCACCTAAAACCCTAACACTAATGAAATCAACCTAAGGAAAGCTTCTGACAAGTTATATGCAGGTCTGGGTAGTGGATAACAATTTCTAGACAAAAACTAAGCTGACCAACAGAGGAAATCTTAGGTGTTTCAAAATTTTGACAGGGTCCGCAGGCCCACAGTTAACACAGCTGTGGTCCCACTCTGTGCTAAAAGCAAAGGTACGAATAGATACGCACTGTGTCAAAAGGCTAGGGTGCGGTCCTCTCCCAAAGCTATGAAAAACAAAAAATAACCCTGGATCTACAAACTCTACCCAATTTTACACACAACAAGCCAAAAACAGAAACAAAAACATAGTTTCTCAGGTCAAAGTAAAAACAAGGAAAACAATCAAGTCCCCAGTATGGTCGCCATTTTGTCACACGGAATAAGTCGATCTTGCGGACAAGATAGACCTTCCTAGAATCTAAAGAAGACCTAATGACAAGAAAACCAACCAGACACTATCTTTCTCTAAATATGCTTTAATAAACAAAGGCAAACAAGTGTTTTTAGGGCCTACCTTAGGTCCAACGCAAGTTTGTGGATGCCCTCGCTCCTTCGATCCAAATGAGCTCCTTTGTCATGAATATGCAAACACAACCAAGCAAACAAATTAAATAGCACCTGAAAAGCCAATATCATAAAACATATTTAACATGAAAGTCAAGGAGTTCATGAAACAAATAACATGGGATACTTGTTGAGAAAAATGAGTTTGATTGTATTAATTCAAAGGAAGAAGAACTTTACAACCTGTGCCTTGACGTTGTACAAGCTCCTTCGAGGGTCCAGCAAGAAGTCTCCTCTACTTTGACAAGTTTCACTCACTTCCCAATGAAGCCAAAAAGGTATGTGATCTCTCCTCTTAAGCTCAACTAGGAAGTCTTCATTTCACCAGCATTTACCCTAAAAAATGTTCAACTTGTAACCTCCCCAGCAACCAGCCCAATGCCTGAATTTATAGTGCAATGGAGGGAGGTTACTAGGTCCTCCTTCAAAGGGATAAATCCCTCCTTCAAAGGGATAGCTTGTCTCATCAAGGGATTAGCTCCTTCTCTTTTGGGATGCATGAACCACCTAAGAGCGGCCAATCCACGTCAAAATTCCTTCTAGAATCATCTAGAATTAACCCAAAGTGAGTTTTTTATAATAAACTTGCACCTTTTTGACTTTCATAGGGGTCCGCACCCACACCTTTAGGGACAGAGTGGGCAGGCCCGCAGTTTTTGTAAACAGAAAGTGCGGGACCGCAGGTAACAGTGAGAGAAAGTGCGGAACGAGAGTTTCATTGATTTTCAATGTCTTTCTCCCATTTTCAAAGCTTGACTTGAAGAGCTGAGGTCTGAGACTTGCTTAGGAGGACAATACAAGTGATGATAGACCCATACTGACTGCAAATAATCATGGTGATGATATTTTTGTGTAACAGATTATTTGATTGTATCCGGAAAAACCATCCATGAAGGAGAATATTTCGCTGCCGACACAATCATCAATGATTTGATCGATATAGGGAGTTGGCTAATTTTCCTTTGGACAGGCTCGATTAATGTCCCTATAATCGATGCATATTCTTATTGTTCCCTACTTTTTATTAACCGGAACAATATTCAATACCCAATCCGTTAATCGGATCGGATAAATGAAACCTGCTTTGAGTAATTTTTCAACTTCTGCTTTAATTTCAGCAGCTTTTCTTCGGTGAATCTGACGCAAATGTTGCCAGATAGGTTTAGCGTCCGGGTAAGTCTTGATCTCATGAACAACAATCGCGGGATCAATTCCTGGCATTTCCTCATAGGACCAATCAAACACGTCATGGAATTCTTGAAATAGGGCCTTATATATTTGAATTTCGTCATCTGTACACGAGGCACCTATATGAATGTTCTCAACAATTCCGGGCTTAACCGAAATGTCAATAGGAATAGTTCGAGAGATGTTTCCCAAATTTAACTCTGAATTGGGATGTTTCATTGGATTCTGAGGTTCCTTGACATATTCAGTCATAAAAATTGATGAGAAATCATTTTCAAAACGATCATTCTCGGGTAAAAACGAAGATCTGTGATGGAGATCTTCCCATGGTAAATCATCTACACATAGGATTTCACAAATTTTCTCATTAGAGTGAACAAGTTCAGAAAACATGATTAAATCCGAGCTTGATGTGAAAAGTGATTCCTCACGGACCACATTCATGAAGTCATTTTCAGTTGAAAATGGGTCGGTAAACGATTGCACGGCCTCATACGCAATTTCATATGGACTCAAAGGCATGACATTACCGAATGAGTCTATCTCAGATTCAGAAGGAATGATCCAAGGATCATCATAAACAATGGTGTCTGATGTAATCATATGAATGGTTGCAAATGAAGACGATGTGTTGATCGAAGGAAAAGGAAAAGTTCCCAGTAAACTGGCATCTTTAACTAGTCCTACTCCAACATCCTTATACGGGATAGTCATTTTACCGACATGCTGAATACTTTCCGAAGAGGCTGGGTCGGATGAAAAGTAAGCCAGCTGGTCTATTGTTACGATCTTTCCATTATGAGGAAACTTTATAACCTGAAAGACCGATGAAACGACCGTTGTCATAGCGTAAGACCAACTTCGACCTAAGAGAAGGTTGTAATCTAGAGGGGCATCAACCACCTCCACATCTAGATTAACGGTGTTTCCTTCAACCCCTATAGGAAAATCCTGTAGAATGCCAAAAGGATGAAACCCACGGCCATCAAAGGCCTTTAGAATCGTCGGGGATTGATTTAGCGAAGGAGAACCAAGCGATCTCCAACACTGTATCGACATAATACACGTTGAGGCTCCCTCATCAATCACAGTCCAATAAATAGGCCTGTTTTTTACTATCACTAGAATCTGGAAAGCCATTTGATGAGGCAAACGCGGTGTACTATTTTCTAGATCGAAGATTATTAGGTTCGAGTCCTGAACGTCAACAGCTCCTATAGCTGACAAAAGTAATTTGCGCTGTGTTGGAAATGATTGCAGCACTTCCAAAGACGACACTACTGAGGGTGAAACAGCTAAATCCTCAACAATGTTATAGTTCTAGGCCGCTCTCGCATGTGGACTGAAAGCTGACTTTTGAAGTATACCCTTGGCGGGTGGTTTGATTACCAAGTCTGGATTAGGTTTCTCGATCTGTAGTGGATCGGAACCGGGAGCTGAGGTTGATGGATTAGAATGACTTGCTACACATGGGAGGTGTAATGCATACTGGCTTCCAATGATAGACAGTGTGATGGGCCAGGGAGCGAAACTGATGTGGGTTTTTACTCAAATTTGCAGTTGAGTTCAGTGATTTAGGCTGAGCTATTATGAACAGTAAAGAAAAAAAGACAAGGGTGTGATCTTAGGAGGTTATTGAGCTACCACAAGGGAATTTAGAATTCTTGTAAGTCAGATGTTCAGTTCATAAACTAACCCGGAGATTGACTAAAGCAACATTCATCTACTTTGCAATTTCATAGCGAGAGCAGTTCGAAGGCTATCTAGCTAACTTCAGGCTTCGTCTGTAGTTTATAAAGCAAACAACAATAAAGAACAAACAAACTATTCGATCCCCAGTGGAGTCTCCATTTTGTTTCCGGGAAAACTAGTGTCTTTTCGATCTGCTAGTCCCATTAAGATAGGTAGCTATCTTAGAAACAAACAATCAAAGAAATTTGTGATTTCCTTTATGTATGATAGATAAGAGAGAGGCAAATGGGACCAACCTGGATCTTCTGCTTGGCTCCTTGCTTGATTTCTCTCTCTCCCTTGATAGAGTTTGCAACTCCTCTACTTGTCCCACTTTAGAGAACACCTGTAGAGTCAAAGTAACAAAACACCATCAAAGCATCTCGATCTATAATATCATAAACAATGCAGAATCATAAATACATTGACCATACAATTGCATTCACAAATAACAAGATTCACAAATACACGATTATATGGAGGAAAACTCAAAGAAATTTATTAATAGTAGAAGAGAGGATTACAATCCAGCTGTCTGATCCAACATCATCCTCCGAGCATCGAATCCCTCTTCACCTCATGAAAAGCAAGATCACCCAACAATACAATGTATCTTCTCAAAGGTAAACCAACAGCACTTCCTTACAAATTACAAAATTCCAGCCTCCAGATCTCTCAAATGAGGGATCCATTTATAGATGTTTGCAAAGGTGTGAGTCATCTCTGGGTTTTTGATTAGTGTCATTCCACTTGTAGTTCTTGGTTCCACTTGGAGATTTCATTGATCTCTTACTCATCCCTAGGCAAATTCTGAGAGGCAAGTGTCATAGGAGAAGTTTCTAGAAGATTCCATGAGCATCCACTTAGAAAATTGTCTCAGACATTTGTCCATCCTCGCTCATTGCACCCTACAGAAGGCCTTTCTAGTATGCATCGCACCTCCCATGTGTAGCAGGTGAGATGCATCGCACCTTAACAGTGGGGTAGTTAGTATAGTCCTATTTTGGCCAGTTCTTAGTGGTTTTTCAAGTGGAACTTCTGGGGAATGATGTAATCAGTTGACTATGATCCTTTAGGGTATAAAAAAACACTTTTAGGGGTTAAAGAGCCCTTGTTTTATTGACATATAAGATTAGGGTTGTAGTGCCCAAATATATCTATAACAAACCTTCTCTAGAGCACGATTTACCTTTATGGTTGGAGGAGGAGGAAGAAGATGAGGTTTATTCTACCCAACTTTATGCTTTAGAAGTTGTTAGCGTCGGTCTGGTCAGTCCTCCGTCAAAGATCAAAACTTTTTAGGTGTCCCGCTCCATTCATTCATCTGCATTCTGCTAAGGGCATGCCATGATCTGACGGAGAAGGTCATGCTAGTCATCTCCCCTCATGTCTGGCTCCTGCTGGCTTAGGTCTTGTGTCAATAATCACCAAAGTCCATGACAGTCAAGGTCTGGTCCTTCAACGGACAAAGGTCATTTTTGGTCATTTGGTCTAGGAATTAAACAATTTGGTCTTTAATATGTCCAGTAAAGCCATGCAGGCCAGAGTGATGACCTTGCAAAGTAATGATCCGCAGAGTTTCATCGTCATATTGATAAACTTCGACTGTTCTTCAAAACTCTGTTTTGAAGAAAAGTCAAACAGTGTCATTTGTGACAAAATTTTCAAAAAGGGTCGACAGTTGATTTCTTTAGGTGCAATCATGGTTTCCGTGACCAGATGCTCTGTCATGCAATCCCTACAAAAAGTGTTGAAAATTTCATCGTTTGAGCCAAAATTTCAGAGGAAAAGTGAAAATCAGGGTTGTTTTAAAGTTAGTGAAAAAAGTGCCAAACATGACATTAGAAAGGTGGGTTTTTTGAAAAAGTAAATTTAATCATGACCTCCAAGTCTTATACACAAGTTTCCATCACAAATCAAACTCATTGTGCAATCAAGGCATAGGAAAAACGTTGCAAGGTCGAGGAGCGAGCAATTGCGTGGTTTGGAGCAGTTTGGAGGTGATTACAGGGGCGCGACGCACACAGGCAGGGGCGCGGTGCACACACAGGGCGCGACGCACACAGAACCCGCCCACAGTTCAAACTTATAACCAGCGCGGCGCACTGGGCTTTGCGCGTGGTGCACAGAGACAAAGCACCCAGAACGTGCCAAAACTCCCTCAAATCTTTGGTGAAGCCCCTCTAATTGCAAGGTAGGCTCTCAAACTCACTTGTTCATCAAATTGGATAAAGATATGGTGGTTTTTATGCCCATGGTTGAAATGAAACAAAACTCTTAAAGAAACCATAAAAAGACACCAAGAAACCATCTTGCTAGGGTTGTGTAACAGTGTTATTGCTGCCAAGGCTTATTTTTCCTACCCTACCCCTGTTCCTTATTCCCCTATGCCATTTTTCCTACTATCACTACCCTAACACTACCAAACTCATATTCCCTTACCCCTCCTCCTATTACTCAATACAAACCCTAAAACCCTACCTTACCAAAAAACCCAAACCCTACCCTATCAAAATACCCAAAACCCCCTACATATCCCCAAACAAAATTCTCCTATAACCCCTATTCCCATTTCATTACTCCCCTCCTAATACTCCCTTGTTTCATTGTCCCCCTTGGTGGCAGATTATCAAAACAACACCCAGCTTCACCATCATCAAAGGGGCAGCCTAAATACAGTTTATAAACAACAGTCATGGCATCCGAGGTTTCATCAGAGTATGAGGTGGAGACCCACAGTGATACAACTTCAGGAGAACAGGCCCCCAGGAGACATCATCGAAGTGGCAAACATGTTAGAGATGAGCCAAACACCCTCACTGAGTTGCAGGCATGCCCTCTTGCTATGTCATGTTTCCAGCACCTAGCATGTTTTGAATTTTGTCAAAGGGTGGCAAATGTTAGAGTTCATCATGAGTTGGCCCGTCTTTTTGTGCTTCACCTACATGGAGGTCAGTCTATCTTGGCCGGGGTCACCTTCACATTGACACCCGAAACTATCTCAGTGGCAACAGGCATACCAAATGTTGGAGAACAGTGGCATAAGAAAAAGAAGGTGGATAGGCATCATTATGAGCCTTACATTAAGGCCAGTTGTTTGAGGCATCTCACCAGAGTCTTCCCATTCAGATTTTTGAAAGATGAGTATGCTCCACTCATGAAATTGATCATGAAGTACTTTAGTTGTGAGGGGAGGTTTTCTCGCCTATATGCCTATCACATCAGGTTGCTCATGCACTTTACCAGGGTGCGGATGATGAACCTCCCATTTTTCATTTGCGGGAACATAGAGAGGATGAAAAATTTCATGCAGCATAAGACCCCTCAGCAGCAGCTCAACAGTGTTTATCACTTTGCTCTTATCCAGATTTTGGTGGATCATCAGTTGCGATTGCAGGGCATTTATTGGAAGGACTTCATCTCTCATGACTTCTTCAGCGCTCCATAGGTAGTATCAGAGGCAGAGCATGAGATAAGTGGTCCTTCACATCAGTATGAGCGCCATGAAACTGCTACTATGCCTGTATTCATCACCTATCAGAGAGGCAGTAGACATTTGTTTGCAGCAGCAAAGCGAGTGTTATCTCCACTTGGGGTGGAAGGGGCCTCGCTTCCTACATCGATGACATAGGAATAGGACAAAGGTAAGGAGCCCATGCATGATGAGGGGCCTTCAGGTGAACGAGAGACAGAATTCATTCTCCTTCATGATGATGAGACAGATATAGAACCTACAAATGCAAAGCTTGGAGAGAACATCCAGGAGTAGTAACCAGTGATTGAGGCCTTATCCCTTGACTTGGAGAGGGCTAAGTGGAACATGAAGTACCTGGAGCAGAGAAACAAACAGCTAGAGGATCAGCGAGTGATCATGGAGCTACAAAACATTCGAGAGCATTGCCAAGCTGCACAAAGAAGAAGAGTTGACCTCACATCATTGGAGCAAGAGATCAATGAAGACCAGGAGGCCCATCTCAAGAGGGTCAACATGCACTTGGAGAGGCTGCTGGACAAGGCCGATCAGGACCTTGCTCTACTGAGACACATGGCTTTTCATTACAGGGCACGAAACATGAGCGCCAAGGCCCGAATAAAGAGTTTGAAGGCGAAATTGAGGAAAGCAACAAGAAAGGCAAAAGAGGCAAAAGAGAAAGATCGGCTTTGAATCTTGGCTGAGGCTTCCTTGGCCCATCATAACACCCCATAGAGAACCTCCAGCCAAAATTTCAAGAAATTTGGGGAATTTTTGGTCACATGACAAATTTTTGGGCAAAACACAGGGTTTTTCTCCCTGTGGCGCGACGCTAAAAATCGGGAGCTCCAAATGAGGAATGGTTTGCATTTTTGGATTCAGCATGGAAAATCATGACTACTTGTGCTTGGACAAGAAATTTGGGCAAGATATGAGTCTCCAAAAGGTCAAAAACACCCAAACAAAATGGCCTCTCTGCCCCTTTTTTGACACATAGGAAGCAGTCTTGGGAGAATGGAGATTTGGAGGGGCAAATGAGCACCAAATTCAAAAATTCCAGTGGGGTTAGAAAGTAGACAGGACAGGCTTTCCAACAAGCCCACTTGGGCACATTTTATACACCTTCAATTTCCCCAAAACAGGCCCCAAAGTAACACAGCGCACAGAGAAAATGGCGCAGCGCATAGAGGAAAAATTGCCAAATTTGCTTCCGTTTCGCGAATTTTCGATTCGTGACTTCTCCAAGTGGGCCCGCTCATCTACACTTCGGTTTTTTTGCACCAAAGGTGGCATTTAAAGCATTTTATTTCCAGATGGACTTCTATCCAAGTGGCGAAGGAAGGCAAACGGTCACCCAAGCCAAATGTTATGTTTGTAGTGCTGCACCTGTAGCTGATTGTTGGCTCTTCATCTCCATTTTGTAATGATTCGAGTAACTCCCCAACCCTTGGGAATTCTATCTATTCATGGCACATTCTATATATTGTATGTAAGCTATTTACAAAGGGTTGGTTAGTTTGTAACTTCTGGGAGACTGTGGGAAAGAAACTCTGTTTCTTCACTGTGTATTTTTGACAGAGAATTAATGAAAGGCAGTGGCTCTGTTTCATGAGATTCTTGTGGTTGTGAGTGTAGCAAATGTGTCTCTTATGTTTTCATATGTATTTCATTATGTTTCATAATTCAATTCATGTTCATTTCCAGTGAAATTTTCTGAGTGAGATTAGGTAGAATTCAATTTTATTGCTCTGCCTGTGGGAAAATTTCATGTTCAGTGTTCTTCTTATGTTGAAAAGGATTCATGTTCCTATGCCCTTTTCACACTCCTCAACAATCTCTCCATTCCGCGTTATTACAAACTAAATTGCTACACTTTTCGCCTGCCTTGCCTCACAAAGTAATCTGTGCCTTTGTATTAAATTCTCTGTTTGTTGCTGACCGTTGGTCCCATACCATCCCAGAAACTCGGTCATTCATAAAAATTGTTTCTTGTACCCATATTCACTTACTAACCTAAGATCAATATTTCATTGTAAGTCATCTTAGACCATTTTTGCTTATCTATTCACTGAGCATGACTTGGAGAGAGCCCTCTCCTGTTCTGGTAGGGCTAGCTACTAGACTGAGCGTGGTTTGTGGTTACCTTGAATTTTGCCTTCCTTCAACCTAGGGCAGATTTAGGTGCTAACAGAAGTAACCATAGGAGGAGGACAACAAGATGAGGACAGATTGATTGAACACCTACTCCAAAGTCCAACTCCTAGTTTGTTACCATTAGAAGAAGAAGTAAGGGAAACCCAGAACAATCATCCAATTGACTTATGCTTGGCTGATTCCAACCCACTCCATGTGAAAACCATAGAATTTGGCCCAATGAAAACCTTAAAAATTAATCCATCTCTTTCTGCTCTAGAAGAGGAGAAGCTATGCAACATGTTAAAAGAAAACCTAGAAGCCTTCACTTGTTGTTAAAAGGAAATGAAGGGAGTAAACCCCTCAGTGTGTATTCACCACATATACATCAAAGAAGGTTGCAAGCTAGTCTAGCAACTAAAAAGGAGGATGAATCCAACTCTTAAATATATAGTCAAAGAGGAACTGCAAAAACTGCTAGATGCAGGATTCATTTACCCTATCTCCGATAGTGAGTGGGTCTCTCCTTTAGTGGTAGTTCCCAAGAAAAATGGTAAGTGGAGGATTTGCGTAAATTACAGGGAGTTGAACAAAGCCACAACAAAGTATCATTTTCCTGTACCCTTCATTGACCAAGTGTTAGATGAACTGGCAAGGAATTTTTTTCTTTTCTTTCCTAGATGGATTTAGTGGGTACAACCAAATCCAAATCTACCTAGAAGACCAGGATAAGACCAGATTCACCTGTCCTTGGGGTACTTTTTCCTATAGGGTCCTTCCTTTTGGCCAATGCAATGCTCCTGCCACTTTCCAGAGAGCAGTCTTGAGTATTTTCGCAGAATTAGTACATGATGCAGTGGAAATTTATCTAGATGATTTTACACCTTATGGTTGTGATTTTCAAGAAGCCCTGACTAACCTAGGCAAAGTACTGCACAAATGCATTGAAATGAACCTATCTCTTAGTCCTGAAAAATGTGAGTTCTTAATGACTGAGGGGACCATGCTAGCCAATTAAATATCTCAACAAGGACTGTAGGTGGACCCAAACAAAATAGCCATCATCCAAAGGGTCCCACCTCCACAAAAGCAGAGAGATGTCAGGAGTTTCTTGGGGTTAGCTGGATACTACTGAAGGTTCATAAAGGACTTCAGCAAGTCGGCCTCTCCTTTATTTGGGTTGTTGGCCAAAGATTTTGAGTTTATATGGTCAAAATGTTGTCAAGAGTACTTAGACATTCTAAAGGGTAAGTTAACCACTACAACAATTCTTTGAGGCCCAAATTGGGCCCTCCCTTTTCATATTCATGCTAATGCCTCACACAAAACCATAGGAGTAGCCCTAGGACAGGTAGAGGAGAAACCGCCCTATGCCATCTATTTTATTAGTAAGAACTTGTCAAAGGCTAGGCTAAATTATACTGTGACCGAAAAGGAACTCTTGGTTGTTGTGAATTTATTAAACAAATTTTGGCATTACATTAGAAGATATCAAACATTTGTGCATACTAACCATGCTGCAATCAAATATTTAATTAACGAACCAGATGTGAATGCTCGAACTATAAGATGGTTGATTTTATTACAGTAGTTTGTTCTAACCATTGTTGATAAGCCTGGTAAGGAAAATGTTGTTGCAAACTTTTTATCTAGGGTGAAACTGCCTGCAGGTGAAGAAGGAATGGTGGATGACTAGTTACCAGATGAGCACTTGTTTGCTATTTCAATTCTCTCCCCATGGTTCACTGATATAGCAAACTATTCGGTATCAACATAGTTCCCACCAAACTTGCCCTCCAAAGAAAAGAGAAAGATAGTAAGGAAAAGCACCCCCTTCACCTGTATTGGGGGCAATCTTTTCAAACTTGGCCCAGATCAAATATTGAGAAGGTGTGTAAGGGAAGAGGAAGTTTTTGACATCCTTCTGACCTGTCATGATGCACCTTATGGAGGTCACTTTGGAGCAAGGAGGACAACATTCAAAGTGTTACAAGGAGGCTATTATTGGCACTCTCTCCATAAGGATGTGAAAAAGTACACTAGTTAGTGTGATCGGTGCCAGAGGATGGGGAAGCTTACTCCAAGAGATGAAATGCCCCTACAACCTCAAGTGACTTTCAAGCCATTTGACAAGTGGGGCATGGACTTCATTGGGCCTATCAACCCTCCTTCAAAGCAAAAAATATAAATTATTGTGTGCATTGATTATTTGACTAAGTGTGTAGAAACCAAGGCAATCAAGGTAGCAACAGAAGACAAGGTGGCTGAGTTCCTAAGGGAGAATGTATTCTACAAATTTGGGTACCCTAGAGAGCTAGTCACAGACCAAGGCAGCTAGTTTACCTCCAACATGATTGAAGAACTTCTCAACCATCACAAAATCAAGCATAGGACCTCCACTCCCTATCATCCACAAGCTAATGGGCAAGTGGAGGTGACCAACAGGGCACTGGAGGGCATCTTAACCAAGGTAGTGAGTAGCAACAGGAAGGATTGGGCAAAGAGACTAGTTGAGGCCACCTAGGCCTATAATACCACATGGAAGACCACCACTGGAGTTACATCCTATGAGCTAGTCTATGGGAAAAAGGCCTTGCTGTCCATTGAGTCATGCACAGAAAGAGAGATTGTTCCAATTAAATGGCTTGGATGAATTCACAATGCAGGCCCTCCTACATACATAGATTGTTCAGCTTCAGAGGAAGATCTGGCATGATAAACATGTTAAGAAGAAGAAATTTTAGGAGCTTTATTGGGCATTGTTATATGATTCTAGGTATAAATACTTCAAGGGAAAGCTAAGGACAAGATGGCTTGGACCTTATGTTGTGGAAAATTTCCATGATAATGGTTCAGTCCAAATCAAAACTATAGATGAAGAAGCCATTTTCTTGCATGTTAATGGGCACCGATTGAAAATGTACAAGATACATTTATCAAAATAAGAGTTCATTGAAAATATCAATAAAACAGTGATGATAGTGGAGCAAGTTCCAGCTCCTCCCTCATTAAGTCACTAAAAGAAAAAGGACTCAGGTGAAACCTCCATGAGGTGCCTGAGTCCCATCTTTGGATTGAAAACCTTGTGAGGCGGCTCAATGATGAAAGAAAAGAAGAGAAAAAAGAATAAGAAGATCCTTGGGTGAAAACCTCCCTTGAGGTGCCCAAGACAAACAACTAGGGTGAAAATATCTCTAAGGCAGCATAGTTGTTTTTCAAAAAAAAGAAAGAGAGAGAAAAAGATAAAATTGTTATTTGCAGGTGAGTGAGTGTTTCCAGGAAAACTAGTGTCTTTTCGATCTGCTAGTCCCACTAGGATTGGCAGCTATCCTAGAAACAAACAATGAAAGCAATTTGCAATTTCCTCTATGTATGATAGATAAGAGAGAAGCAAAGGGACCAACCTAGATCTTTTGCTTGACTCCTTGCTTGATTTCTCTCCCCCTTGATAGAGCTTGCAACTCTTCTCCTACTTGTCTCACTTAGAGAATACCTGTAGAAACAAAGTAACAAAACACCATCAAAGCATCTCAATCTTTTATATCATAAACAATATAGAATCAAAAATAAATTGAACATACAGTAGCATTCACAAATAACAAGATTCAAAAATACATGATTGTATGGAAGAAAACTGAAAGAACTTTAATAAAATAGAAGGGATAATTACAACCCAGCTGTCTGATCCAGTATCATCCTCCCAGCATCAAAGCCCTCTTCACCTCATGAAAAGCAAAATCACCCAACAATACAATGCTCTTTCTCAAAGACAAACTATCAACACTTCCTTACAAATTACAAAATTCCAGCCTCTAGATCTCTCAGATGAGGGATCCATTTATAGATGTCTGTAAGGGTGTGAGTCATCTCTAGGTTTTTGATTAGTGTCATTCCACTTGTTGTTCTTGGTTCCACTTGGAGATTTCTTGGATCTCTTACTCATCCCTGAGTGAATTCAGAGAGGCAAGTGTCATAGGAGAAGTTTCTAGAAGATTCCATGAGCATCCACTTAGCAAAATGTCTCGGACATTTGTCCATTCTCGCTCATCGCACCCCACAGAAGGCTTCTTCAGTATGCATCACACCTGGCTAGAGTAGGAGTCAGTATGCATCACACCCTGACAATGGAGCAGTCAGTATGGTCCAGTTTTGGCTAGTTTTGAGTGGTTTTCAGGTGGAACTTTTGGGGAATGATGTAACCAGTTGACCGTGATCCTTTAGGGTATGAAACAACACTTTTATGGGTTAAAGAGCCCTTGTTTTATTGACATATATGATTGGGGTTGCAGTACACAAATATGTCTATAATAGTTGCCCCCTAAGGCATGAGGTCGTAAATCTTTTGATGTCAGGTGAAATGCTTTATCATGAGGATACGAGGCATTTGAACTAGAAGGTGACCTATATAAGATACAATACAATACATCATCATCATATTATTTTCATGATCTAGCTAAGGCGGGCATTCCCATGCTCAGCTTTATAAATTCATTTTCATGTACATAGGACAAATAATCATTTGCAGTTGCAGACTAGTGACTCTTTACATGTAGAGTCATCATCCCTAGCTTGAATGATCATCTGTGTAGCTTCTGTGTACATTTGATGTCTTTATATTCCTGAATATATCGCAGCTCAGATGGATGAAACTAGATCCAGGGTCTTCAAATTTGTTCAATCTTCACCCGATGTACAAGTCGATCCATGTGAAAATAAGTCCTGAAGTCAAACATGGAAAGACATCGCCTGATTACCAGCCAATAATGTAAGCTGTTAACAGGCGTGAGAGGAATCACTGATAATGATAATGACCCTCAAGGTACTACAATGCAATTCACGTGGTGTGAATATATGATCTGATGTCGAACACCATGCAAAATCTTTTGGTCGAAGGCCAATGACATAAACCTATTGCCAGAAGTGAGAAACTTGCCATTGAGGCATGCAAGTTTCAAAGTTCTAAATGGGTTTTTTCTAAGTCAACTTCTTAGATAATGAGCTGATGTCGACAAGAATTGACCGGTCATAGGAGGGCCTTAATGTATCCCACATCTACGACACAAAACAAGGAAAATGATTTTCTGGAGGTGAAAACGATATGATGATACAAGGTTCAAGAATGGTGGTCATGAAAGATGGAGGGTGAAGGTATTGTAGTGGATGAGTCATTAACTAGATGGTGAATTCTCTGAATGACTTGTCTTGAACATATCGACGACACTGAGATGGATTGGTAGGGTTAACCCCAAAATATGGATGGTATGGAGGACCAATGGTGATATGATCGGTGAATGGAATAACCCAACACAACTCAATCATGGTGATGGAGTGAAAGTGTCATGTTCAAGAGTGACCTACTACTAATAAAATTCTTCAAGTTTTCTTCCCTTTTCCCCAATCATTGCTGACCAGTACCTCTTTATTTTTGTCAAGCTTGAGGAGGATAACATATGCTTGTTCTACAATTTTCCCTTTGAGCAAACCTATTGCTATGTTTTAGCGAGTCTAACGATAGCGAAACTCGTTCTTGTCTGGGTGGACAAGTTTGTTGCTATTGTTTTAACGAGTTTAATGACAAAGATAACTCTGTCCTTTTCATGTTTAGAGAGTTTGAAAAGGGACAAAAAGGAAACTCTAGCAGTATCCCTTAAGTCTGAAAAATATTAAAATAATACAAAAGGGATGATTTTTCTGATCACTTTAGCGAGCCGAAAAAGACAAGCGCTCAAACGTTTTCATGAGATAATCCCTCAAGTCTGAAAAGTTTAAAATATATAGGAGGGATGGCACTTCCAATCACTTTAGCAAGATGGAAAGGCTAATAGTTCGACAATCTTTTCATATTTAACGAGTCTGAAAAGAGTTTAAAGGAGGCTCGTTTTTTAGGAACGAGTGGTGTTTCAGGGTAGCAACTGGTTCCAGGTAAGCATGGAACTTCTCAAAACATGGTAATGTGAAGAGGGTGGCTAATAGGACCACTCATTATAGTTGTTCCTCAAAATGGTAAACAATCAAGTGGAAGTGTATGATCGGCCAAAAGGATGGAGTTGATGGCAGGGACACAACCAAGGTTCAAAAGGCTGATATAATGGCAATCACAAAGGTTATTTACCAGAGGTGGGTTCATTTTTTAACGAGCTTGAACTCTTGGGGAGCATATGCTCAGTTGGCAGGTTTATTTTTTAATGAGCTTGAACCTTGCATAAACATTGCTTATTACCTTTTTATGTAGGCTAGAAGCAACCAAACTACAAAGCTAAAAAAACTATTAAAGCTAAGGAACTACTAAGGTTAGGTAGGATGGTTTCATCAACAATTTAGACAAAACCCTTCCTTTGCTCCATCTGCGGTGCAGACATTGTTGGACCAATCACCTAACCTAAGAGGTTGAAAAAATAAAAAACTAAAAAAAACTAAAATGCTAAAAAATGAAATTGGTCGTTTTTAGCTTGCATAAAAAGGTTTGCATGCCCCCAGGCATCGAGAAAAGGAGAGTCTCCAAGTAACCATATGGATGTCACTATGGTTTAACAGGATTGTTTTGTCAACGGAGCCAAAGAAACACTCCCTTGGCTTTGTCCATCAAATAGACAAAGGTGAATGGTGTGAGATAACACTTCCAATCACATAACCTATAGGGAAACCTATATTTTCATCTGGGTTTGTCTATTTGCATGCCCCCTAAACTTCGTTACATTCACCAGACTACTCGCGGTAATTAGGTGGATGGAATGAAGGTTGAAGAGACACTCTTGACGCAAAAGGACCATTTAGAGATGATGTTTGACTTGAAGTTGTGTTTGTTCCAGGAAATGAAAGTTGGTCAACAGTGACAATTTTGCCTTCGTGTGGGAAACACATCACTCAAAAGAGTGTGGAAAACATAGCTTCCATGCTATAAACATAGTCACGTCCAAGGAGTAGATTGTAATCTAACAGTCCTTAGACTACCATCATGTTCAAGTGAATGGTTTTCCTTCCCAAAGTTATTGGTAACTTAGGAAGGATCCCTAACGGTCGACTGGTTCCTTTGTTAAAGCCTGACAAATTCTGTGTAACAAGCATAAACAATGGTGAGCCAAGAAATTTCCAAGCAACTGAGGAAAGGATACTCACTGAAGCCCTCTCATCTATGATAGTGGTAGACACGATCATTTTGTAAACTTGTACTATGATCCGGAATGGTACATTAGAAGGAAGGCATGATTGTGCTAGTCAATTCCAATCAAAGGAAGTAACCAGACTACCTGGAGGGGGTACTAAATAAACGGTTCAATTAACCCCTTGAGTTGCGGGAATTGGGGGATTCTCTTCCTGTTGTGAAGGAACGGGTGGATTGCCCTCAAGTTCGTCGGACTCTGAAGTGACAAAAAGAATTTGAATAGTATCATTCTCACTCTCTTTGGGAATGATATCATCTAAAGGTGGACCTTCTGAAGGCAAGACTAGGTCGACTGCCATCTCGGCCTGCTGACTTTGGTTCGGTATGGACTCAGAAGATTCACTTTTAACGATAGGTGTTTCGACCAACGGTTGAGTTATGTCAGTCAGATTTTCAACTAGTAAAGGACTTGAGGTGAGTTTCTTGTATCCAGATGGAAGTATCTATGGTGAAGGAGGACGGTTACGCAAGTCTCTTTTAGCCTCATCCAAAAAGGGACAATGAGGAAGGTGATGGTCCCCTTCACATAATCCACATGGAATTTTGACCTTTCCTTTCTATCGATGGACTTCATTTTCACTAGTTGATGGTGTGCTATCAACATGATCACTAGAGGTTGATGACACCGGATGGTGCGAACGAGGATACCATTCTCTCAAGATTCGCGAAAGGAAAGGACAATCTCGATGAAAATGGTTTCCTCTGCAAATTACACAAGGATATCTGGGGGATTTGGTGTGCAGATTTTCACCAAGTGATTCATGGTTGTCCCCTTGCTTAGCTGACTTCTTCTTCTTCTTCTCCTTCCCTTTCTTCTTCTTCTCAGTTACTTGGTTACTAGTATCACTATTTTCACCAAGCGAAGAGGAAGAAGGGGAGGGAGAAACAAAAAAAGAAGGAGGTGAAGGGTCAACTTCAGTATCAACTGGTTGCTGATTCGATTGTTGAGGAATCACGTTATTTTGAACCAAAGAGGTTGAGAACAGCCATACTAGCAGGCCAATAGTCAGACCTGGCAGAGACAATGTGGCCATATGAGGAGCACCAATATTTCCCCAAGAAGTAAAGGGACTAGGATTCCCCTCGAGAGGGATTCCTTGATTGGTGGACTCCATTATCTCAACCTAAGATCAATGAAGGAAACAGGGATGTTATTCCGAATTTAATAAATTTTAATGACACTTTGACACAAATTTGCTTTTTCAATTTTCAAGAGTCGAGAAAAAGCTAAAGATGACTCTAGTCCCCTTCGATTTTTAATGAGCCTGAAGTGACAAGTGCTCAAATGGACCTTTTCTTATAAGGAGTCGAAAAGGAACGAAAGTGACTACTCTAGAAATCTAGAGAGAGGGATTACCAAACCAATCGCAAAACTGTAAAATACACCTTGGTGATAAATTAAAGAGAAATTACCAAGGACTTATGTACAATAGTCAATCTTTCCAAATGATGTGTTCAGTGCATTGCGATTGATAGGGTGACAGACACAGATTCCTATGGATAAACGATATAAGCCTATTTTTGTTTCCCAATATATAGTCAACGGTACGGAGAGCACAAGTCCGTGCTAGCACTTGTCGTATCAAAGAGGAGGAATCACCCAAACTTCGATGAAAACGATAGTTACTAGATTTTACGATGTCAGAACACGTCTCTAGCCTAGACCTCTAGATGTGTTGCGTTAGGTTCCAAAGCATTGTTAAGTTCACTGAAATTTATTTTAGAGTTGATCTTGCTTAGAAGTTTGCCTTTCAATGGTTCACCACGTGATGTATATGTAAAATTCCTAAATATGCAATCTAAAATGATAAACAATTGTTGTTTGTTTTTAGCAATGAAAATCCTATCTACTGAGGAAAGAAGATTACGATTCTTTCAAACAAAGAGAAAACAACACACACTAAATGCACATTTCCTAAATCATTTTTCGCACACAGTCTAGATGCAAATGAAAATGCATGTATTTGTTTTTCGTTCCCTTAATGTGGGAAATGCAAAAAAGAAAAACTAAGTATGGATATGAAATATCTTCTTGAAAGCGACATTTCAACAATTTATTTTTCAAAATGAAAGGAATACTTAAATGACACTTTTCAGTTTTGAATAGAAGATGCTTTCGACACTTCAAATATCAACAAATCAAATCAAATACATGACAAAAAGTTCAATCGACTATCTAGAGAAGGAAGACTTTACGACACTCCTCTTTTTGACACAAAACGACACTTTTTTCACCAAAATGACAGATCAATTTAAGCAACTTTTCGACAAAGGATTGTAAATGATGGAAAAATACACAAAAAAAAATTACTAATCCTAATCAATGGAGGTTGGTCTATGTAATACAAGGAGGTTTCAGCAATGAGATATTTTATTTATTTTTTCTATATAATACTACCTAAGCACCCACGGGGGATTTGAACCGGTGACCTATCGCAAGGAGTGCTTTAATAATGCACCCATTCACCGTCAATCCAAAGCCCCATGGGCTTCAACAATGAGATATTGTTCATAAGCAGCAAAAACAATTAAACAGAGCTGAAAACAAGGACAAAAAAACCTAAAATTTCAAGGAGAGAAATAAGATTACTCAGTCATCACACCTATGCTTCATAGAAATATGGATGCATCTCACCTACTACACTTAGGAAGTGCGATGCATACTGGTTTCTAGTGACAGATAGTGCGATGGGCTATGGAGCGCAACTGAGATGGGTTTTCGCTCAAATTTGCAGCTGATTTTAGTGATTTAAGCTGAGCTATGATGGACAGTAAAGAAAAAAGTACAGGGGTATGATCTTGAGAGGTTATTGAGCTACCAAAAGGGCATCTAGAATTCTTGTAAGCTAAATGTCCAAATCATAAACTAAACCAGAGATTGACTGAAGCAACATTCATCTACTTTGCAATTGTAGAGCAAGAGCAATTCGAAGGCTATTTGGCTAACTTCAGGCTCCATCTATAGTTTATAAAACAAACAATAAACAACAAACAAACAAAATATTCACTCCCCAACGGAGTCGCCATTTTGTTTATGGGAAAACTAGTGTCTTTTCGATCTGCTAGCCCCACTAGGATTGGCAGCTATCCTAGAAACAAACAATCAAAGAAATTTGTGATTTCCTCTATGTATGATATATAAGGGAGAAGCAAAGGGACCAACCTGGATCTTCCGATTGACTCCTTGCTTGATTTCTCTCCCCCTTGATAGAGCTTGCAACTCTTCTCCTACTTGTCCCACTTAGAGAATGCCTGTAGAAACAAAGTAACAAAACACCATCAAAGCATCTCCATCTATTATATCATAAACAATGCAGAATCAGAAATACATTGAACATACAATAACATTCACAAATAGCAAGATTCACAAATACACGATTGTATGGAAGAAAACTCAAAGAACTTTATTAAAATAGAAGAGAGAATTATAACCCAACTATCTGATCCAGCATCATCCTCCCAGCATCAAAGCCCTCTTCACCTCATGAAAAGAAAAATCACCCAACAATACAATGCTCTTTCTCAAGGACAAACTATCAACACTTGCTTACAAATTACAAAATTCCAGCCTCTAGATCTCTCAGATGAGGGATCCATTTATAGATGTCTGTAAGGGTGTGAGTCATCTCTAGGTTTTTGATTAGTGTCATTCCACTTGTTGTTCTTGGTTCCACTTAGAGATTTCTTGGATCTCTTACTCATCCCTGGGTGAATTCAGAGAGGCAAGTTTCATAGGAGAAGTTTCTAGAAGATTCCATGAGCATCCACTTAGCAAACTATCTCAGACATTTGTCCATTCTCGCTTATTGCACCCCACAGAAGGCTTCTTTAGTATGCATCGCACCTGGCTAGTGTAGGAGTCAGTATGCATCGCACCCTGATAGTGGAGCCGCCAGTATGGTCCAGTTTTGGCCAGTTCTGAGTGGTTTTTCAGGTGGAAATTTTGGGGAATGATGTAATCAGTTGACCATGATCCTTTAGGGTATGAAACAACACTTTTATGGGTTAAAGATCCCTTGGTTTATCGACATGTAAGATTGGGGTTGCAGTGCCCAAATATGTCTATAACAGTGAGAAAGACAATCAAGGAACAAAAAGAGGATCCAAAGGGAACCTTTCCTCACACATATTCATCTCCCCCATAACTCACCATGCATCCCTCCATCATATCTATCATTTTTCCACTGCATTTCTTCAATTTATGTGAAGACTGTGTTTTCTACGGGATCCCCTGTATTCCTACAAGATCCCCCAAAAACCTACAGGATGATCCTGTAGGAATTATAGTGGCCTGGAAAACCTATAGGAAGCAATCCAAGGGCACATGGTAGGTTTTTTGGGTCCCTAAAATTCTTCCTAGGAATGATCTAACACCTCACCTCGTCCACCATCATCATCCCTGCACTCACCATTCAAAACAAAAAATATCAGTTTCAACAGTTTCTGCCAGTCATAGAAAAAAAGAAAAAAGAAAAACAGAGAGGAGTAAGAGCATTACCTAAGTGTCCTTTGCTCTACACACACTCCTACTCCCTCTGTCCATTCATTGCACCATCCTCACAACCCCATCCAGCAACATGATTAAAGAATTCTAAGGGAGAAGCAGCTATAGGACATCTTATAGGAAATCCTGTAGCAGCCTATCCCATAGAATGCCAATCAACAACTACAAGTCTTCACTAAGATGATCCAGGATCTCAACAGAAGTAGCAACATTAGATATTCAGTCACAGATACCTACAAAAGTGAAGAAACCATTAATAGACATCAAGAGGAGGAAGGAGAATGGCATGCAGCAAATAAAAAATGCAACACATCTGATCTTCGACAACTGTAGCATGGCATCAAAACCATAGGTAAGTATCCTGCTCGCTCACTCATATGCATCATTTAATCAAAAGTTGTAAGGGTTACGAGATAGTTGGTTTATAAGTGAAAAAGTGGCCAGTTAACTTGGCCACATTCATTCAGTCAACACATGCAAACTGGTTGTCCTCTCACACGTGGCTGTAGTCAACTCAGAGACAGAGGAGGAGTAGGACAAGAAGTGGTTAACTACAAATCTACGAGGTGGGAGCTGATTACGAGGAGTGGGAAATGATGAGGTGGTAGTGGGGACCAATGGTCCAAAAATGACAATGCACCTCTACTGCCAGCACACCACCTCACCCCGAAACACCATAAAGGGCAATAAAATGTCGTTTGCATGCATTCATGCATTCTGTTGAAAATGGCAACAAGAAATGCTAAAAATAGAAGTGCTAAAAATGGAGCTGCTATAAATAGTAATTCAGGTACCAGTGCTGGATTGAGCAACAAGGAATTAAAAATGGAAGTGCTAAAAATAGCATTGCTATTTTTAGTAGTTTGGGATAGATTCCTATTTTAGTCAGTCCCTAAACTAAAATAGTAAAGTAAAATTCAAATTTGATCTTAGTAGCTGTTTGTAAAATAATTAATTAATTCATCTTGAGTTAATTAGTTAAGTAAAATCAAACATGAAGTCTATGTGGGGACATGCAACAGTTTCTCCATTAATTGAGGAATTTATCCATCAGTTAAAGAGATAAGGATGAGTTGTAATATTGAGTTATAATTAGTTGGCTCAATTAACTGAGTCAAGTCTAGTTAGATTAATTCAAATAGTTTGTTGAATTAATTGTGAGTTCATTTAGTTAATGCTTGCATGCATGTAGCTACTACACTTCAGATAACCGAATAAATAACTCATGCATGTCAGTTCAGAGAAAGACCCAGTTGAGACTAGAGGAGGGACAATGTACTATTAGTTGGATGGATTTTTCCTATAAAAGAAACTCATCTATGTAGAAGGAATCATATCCTTCAGGATTGTGCACTTACTACTGGGCCAAGTGAGCAATGTGAGGTGGGAATTCACATGTGTGGAAGCACTGGACCCCAAGAAAAACTGCACAAAGAAATAGGAGGCTTGGAGGGCAGAGGAGAAGGTTTGTGAGAGGCCTTTGATTGTCTATGAGCATCAGAGGGATTATACTGAGAGCTGGTTGGCTTCCAAGCTAAGGCTTTGTGTAATTCTATGATTATTTTCCACTTGTATGGTAATACAGAGATTGGGGTTTTAGGTTGAGGATTTCCCCAGGCTATTTCTTCTGTGTTATGTGTGATTGATTTCTCATTCTCAATTATATGTGTTCTTTTGATCTTGCTCAATTCGATTAAGCTTCCACAAAGTGTTGTAGAAGTAGATATTGTATTGTGTTTTAGTATATTGCATAATCTGTTGATCTACAGTGGGAATTTCTACATGGTATCAGAGTAAAGGTGATCAAGGTGAAGAACAATATACAAGAAGGAGAAGTTCAAAGTTTATGGTTTCTAAATATAGAAATCGAGTTCTTATCACATCTCAATTTCACCAATGGCATTTAGTGGTTTAAGACTCGAGTATGCCCTTGATGGAAGCTCGAATTATATAGCCTGGAAGGATCACATGGAGGCAGTATTAGAGGATAACGGTCTAAAGGGCTTCATTGATCAAGAAGTCCCCAAGCCGACTGATGCTACTCAACTGGTGGAATGGAATAAATGTGTGGCTAGAGCAAGGACAATCGTCTTGGAGGGAGTTCGAGACCATATTGTCTCGAGACTCCATGGGAAGGAGACATTGTTTTCGATGTGGAAAACATTGAAAGATTTATATCAGAATAGAAACGATTAAAGGAAGATGGCACTGAAAGACAAGCTTCATAAGATCAAGTGTGAAAAGGGCAACACAATCTCTACATATCTGAACAAGTTCACCACTTGCAGGGATGATCTTGGAAGTGTAGGGATCATGACTGTTGATGATGACATGGTGAGTCTTGCACTCCTCGGTCTTCCTAAGAGCTGGCATAGCTACCAAGACTCAGTTAATGGAAGAGAAAAAATACCAAATTGGGAACGACTTTGGTCAAATCTGACGTAGGAGGAGATAAGAAGAAGCACCAGAGATGGATCTTCTTCATCCAAGGAGGATGAAGAAAATTGTGCCTTAGTAAGTAAGGAAAAGAAAGGGAAGGAGAAGGATTCTCATCCCAAATCGAGTTCTTCCCATGGTAGGAAGAAGTTTGACAAATCGAAAGTGCGATGCTTTCGTTGTCATGAAGTGGGCCATTTTGCTACAAATTGTCCACTGAGGAAATCCAAGAATGGATTCATGGAAGGATCAAAAGGTGAGGCACTGGCCTCACAGTTCGAGTTGGATTTCACACTTTTCGAATGCATGGTTTCATCCATGGTGGGAAGTGGTTGGTTTCTTGACAGTGGAGCTTCTTTCCACATGACTGATGACAAAACTTTGTTTAGTACCTTGGAGGAGAAGGATCTCCAGATGCAGATCGCGATGGGTAATGATGAAAAGTATAGTGTCTCGGGTGTAGGTACAATTGTTTTTCAGAAGGCGCATGGAGCTTGCATTACCTTAATCGATGTCAAGTATGTACCAGGAATGAAGAAAAATTTGGTGTCGATCGCAATGTTGGAAGACAGAGGCTATGATGTAGTCTTCAGTAGGGGAAAGGTTTTCCTTAGACACATCATCACGAGACAGGTGAAGCAGATCAGTTCACGAGTCAAGAACCTGTATGCTCTTGATGTTCAAGATTCATGTAAAATCTTGAGGAGCAAGGCAACTGATGGAGAATTAGTGGTGGAGAGGGAGAGTACATTACGTCTCAACATGCAGTCACAGGAGAAGTCTTAGATGATTGTGGAGGAGCCATGATTGGTGAAGTAGCTTCAGGAGGTTGTGGAGCAACCACAACTAGGGAAGTCGAGAGGAGATAGAGTGGGGGCATCCACTCATGCAGAGACCTCCAGTAGGGGGAAATTTCGAGCCAGGTGGGCAGAGGGATCACATGCATCCATACCTCTAGGTAGGAGGTGGGGTGATGTGGAGTGACAGTCCCAAGAAGGCTGGAATGGGGGCAGGATCCTTGAGGTACCCAACCTCTTTGATTTGACTTTGCTATGGGAGCCCCGATAAGTAGTAGCAAGATTGGATGATTGGGTAGAGAGATGCAGATGGAGTGGCAGAGAAATCTACAGTGCAGGAGTCCCAGGACTCTGTAGAGCTAGCAGGCTACAACAATGCGAGAGACACAAGAGTGTTGCACCAGTGCAAGATGGCACAGAGAGATGTGCAACGGTGCAAGATGCATGGAGATGTTGCAACAGCTCAAAGGTCAGAGAGGGAGCACTTGTCAGTGGCAGAGGGAGCTTCAGCATCTGAGTATGTTTCTAGCCCAACAGAGAGGTCAATTGGGAGTTTTTTTGTTTCTAGAGTTGCTGGAGCAACCACACTTGGGAGACGTGTTGCATGCAGAACATTCAAAGGTTCAGGTTCAAGTTCGAGTTGAATGCCTTTGTTGTTAAGAGAGAGTGTTGAAAATGGCAATAATAAATGTTAAAAATAGAATTACTAAAAATAACACTACTATAAATAGCAGTTCAAGTACCAGTGCTAGAGTGAGCAACAAGGAATGAAAAATGGAAGTGCTAAAAATGTCATTGATATATTTACCAGTTTGGGATAGATTCCTATTTTAGTCAGTCCCTAAACTAAAATAGTGAAGTAAAATTCGAATTTGATCTTTGCAGTTGTTTGTAAAATAATTAATTAATTCATCTTGAGTTAATTAGTTAGGGAAAATCAAACATGAAGTCTATGTGGGGACATGCAATAGTTTCTCCATTAATTGAGGAATTTATCCATCAGTTGAAGAGATAAGGATGAGTTGTAATATTGAGTTGTAATTAGTTGACTCAGTTAACTAAGTCAAGTCCAGTTAGACTAATTCAAATAGTTTGTTGAATTAATTGTGAGTTCAGTTAGTTAATGCTTACACGCATGTAACTACTGCACTATAGATAACTGAATATTCTCTCATAAATAACTCATGCATGTTAGTTCAGAGAAAGACCCAGTTGAGATCAGAGGAGGGATAGTGTACTATCAGTTGGATGGATTTTTCCTATAAAGGAAACCCATCTATGTAGAAGGAATCATCTCCTTCAAGATTGTGCAGTTACTACTGGGCCATTTGAGTAGTGTGAGGTGGGAATTCACATGTGTGGAAGCACTGGACCCCAAGAAAAAATTCACAAGGAAATAGGAGGCTTGGAGGGTATAGGAGAAGGTTTGTGAGAGGCCTTTGACTATCTATGAGTAGCAGAGGGATTATATTGAGAGCTGGTTGGCTTCCAAGCTATGGCTTTGTGTAATTCTGTGACTATTTTCCACTTGTATGATAATACAGAGATTGGGGTTTTAGACTGAGGCTTTCCCCGGGTTATTTCTTCTGTGTTATGTGTGATTGATTTCTCATTCTCAGTTATATGTGTTCTCTTGATCTTGCTCAATTCAATTAAGCTTCCGCAAAGTGTTGTAGAAGTAGATCTTGTATTGTGTTTTAGAATATTACATAATCTGTTGATCTATAATGGGAATTTCTACACACTCCACCTCCTCGAAACTCCCTCACTCAAATCGTTCTCGTAAATATGGCCACCCACCAAAAGCAATCCATCATTTTGCACAGGAATTCCTACAGGAGCATGCACAGGAACTCCTATAGGATACAATCTATAGGATCAGTATGCAGGATAGGCAGAGAAGAGTTCAAGAGGAGATATCACGAGAATTGTCCACTGCCACCATTCTAAAGAGGTAGGCTCTAAAATTCCATCCCCATTTACAAGCAAATGAACCAGAAATACTCTAAAATCTAGTGAATTTAGCAACTGTGAGGGTGAATTACATACACAGTCAACTTAGTTTTCCTCCTGAATTAAAAAAATTGTGCCAACCCTCTCATTTCCTCCTTAAGCCTCACAAGCAAGATGAAAAGAAGGTTTAATAGGAGAGAGTCCAAAAACACTATGAGGATACAACAGCACCCCCAGGTGCTTGAAATCTTTACAAGACACAACTGGATGGGGTTTTTCAAAAAATTCACAGGGTATGATGATGAGGTGGCTCAAGAATTTTCTCACTCCCTCACTCCACACAGCAGAATCCATGCCACTGCTTTAGTTAGAGGCCTCACTATATATCTCACCCCAGAGCTCATCAGTAGGGTCACCACACTTCCCCTAGGAATTCCATGGAGAAAAGAAGACAAAGGAGACAGTTGGGTGGCAAAAAGGAAATTCTTTTTAGAAGGTGAAGAACCCATAGAGGATAAAAATGGAGTAAGAAGGGACAGTCTGCCATACCCATGGAGTGAGGAAGGCTACCAAATCATCAAATATATCTCATGTGAGGGTCAATGCTCAAATTTGAACACATCACAACTCTTCCAAAGCCCTCTAGCATGTTAGCGAAGTGCTCAGTCAAATTTACTAGTTAAAAGAAATTTAAATTTTGATTTTTACAAGTTTTTAAAAAAAATTGTAAATATTATAAAATGCCATATGAAGGGTTGTCTGTTCGTAGGACATTTAAAAAAAGTCTAGTTCTTTGACTTATGTAACACTCTAAAGTCTGCAGGAGGTGTTATAGCTCCAAATCTCACCCTTGATATTTGTGATGCTGCACTCATGGCCTAGGGCAACCCCTCCTTCCAGACCTGGTCCAAATACTTAAAAAACAATGTTTTACTCCCTATATGCGACATTGCCCTAAGCTAAACACATGTGTATGTGGATCAATGTATACCCAACCCGTGTATATGTCTTAAAACACTTAAAAATAATTAAATCTCCATAATTTCGAGTGGATATCACGAGTTTTACCTGTTGATTACCTATTAGTTCCTGTGGCCCAACTGTTCCCAATGAATTCCCAACTAAAAAACTAATTTGGGAGAAGTATAAAAAGAATTCAATGGGAAGGCCTAAAGCAAGAGAGAATAGAGAGAAAAACCACTCTATTGAGATTATCCCTGATCAAGTCTAAAGATCCTTGTGGTTCCAACACTCCCCCCATTATAGGAAACCCTTGTTTCGTTGAGCTTTGATGTTATTTTACTAGTTGAGATATCTTTGTATGAGTCATGGAAGGAGCCTTTTGAAGACTTGGGATTGGATGGATCTGGAGGACGGTTCCGCTTGAAGCCAATGAGAGCAAGATTTAGGTGATATCATTCCTTGATTTGTTTTAGTTATCTGCAATAAAGAAACATTTGTCTTGTTCCCAAAATCAATCTTCTTCATGCTTCTGATGTTGTTGTTATGGTTTGCATATGAATAGTTGCTTCAATTGTATAACTAACTACCTTCCAATATGTTATGAAGTTGATTTATATATGATACTTGGTCCATATACTGCTATTCTTCTTTGAATTGATTGTTTTTTAGGTTTAAGGATCGAAAGGAACTCCAAGAGGGTTTAGACCCTAGCTGGATCTACCCGAATGAAGGACCCCCAGGTGCACCTCTCTTCGCGTAGTTTGCTTATTTAAGTATCATGGCTATGTGGAATTCTTGTTTTTTACTGTAGATAACCCCCGCTCTACTAAGGTCTTGACCCAAAACCCTAGGGGACTTTGTCTCTCAACAGAATTGGCGACTGCACTGGGGACAACAGTACTGTTGTTCCTAGTTTGGGTTAATTTAGGCCAATCAGGGCTCAACACTTGATTTTCTTGCTATAACTAAGTTGTTTGTTCCTATAGGAACTCAGACTTTAAGTCTGAGTAGTTTCTTCAGACCCCTTTTTTGCGTTTTCTTGTGAACTGTTATATACACAATTTTTTAGGTTACAGAAGCGTATGTACACACATTTCCCCATATGAACCCATGTATACATAGGTTTCTTTGGGCTGAATTAAGTATACACGTAGCTGTGCATTGTCACAGTCACATATACCCTAATTTTCCAAGATTTTTTCAAATATTTCTTGTTCAGAAAATTTGTTTGCTGGTTGGAGTGTTTCCTGAGCAGTCAAGTTTGGTTATCAGTCTGTGTTTTTACAGCAAGTTTCCGGTTTCAAATTCTCTTCGGTTGTGGAAAGTTTTGGTCTTGATTTGTTTTGTTGAAAGTGTCATCATTTGTGTTTGAGCACATGAGGTTTCTCTCTGAGAATCTTGGCTATTCTGGTCTTCTAGGGCAGAAATATTGGTTTCAACCTTTATGACAAACTTTATCTTTGTGATCTTCTTGCTTTGTGTCAAAACTGCATCTTGTGGCCATTTGCTTTTCTTGCTTTTTGAAAGTTGTTGAGTGACGATTTTGAAAGTTGTCTTTCTTGATATTTTGATCATTGTCACCAAGCTCTTTTTGCTACTTTTTGGTCATTAAGAGCATCTTGAAACACCTAATTTGTTGAGTTTTCGCCCGTTTTGAGTTGATAACTTGCAAAGTGTTTTTGTTGCCTATTTTTCCGTCTCAAAGATTTCAATAGTGTTTAGAGAAATTTTGAAAAGTTGTTTTTTGTTTTTGCTTTTGAATAAAACTTATTGAAGACTTGGTTTTTGCTTTCTTTTGCCTTGTTTTGATTTGGTTTCTTTTTGCGAGTGAAAGTGCATTTTTGTTTCTCTTGAGATTTGCTTTTAGTGTTTGGACGAAAATGAGCATTAGCAACTTATATTCTATCTAAACATCTTAAGTGGATATTTAGAAGCGATCAACAAGTTACTTTCATTCTTTGTTTTAGAGTAGTCTTAAGTTTTTGCATCAGCATATACTCATTGCATTAGGATAGTTTGTGCATCTTTTAGGGCATCCATAGTTTGTGAAGCTTGTTGAAAGAAAAAAAAAGAAAAATTTATTTCTTTCTTAGAAGTTCCTTAGAACCTGGTAGAAATTTCTTTCATCGAAGAATGAAACGAGTGCATTTGCATATAGTTTGGTTTTTATTAATTTCTTTTGCGTTGAAGAAAACCACGAGTTTCATTTCTGCTTATCCCTTGACTTAAGAACAACCCATTTAAAAACAAGCGCTAACTAAAATATACTAAAACTTTTTTATATTGTCAATTTAGACACACCAAAAAATTTTAGGATATTTTAGGGCCTTAGATTAGGTGTGTGGAGAGAAAACTCTCCAAGGCCACTTTAAACTATCAAACATAGAAGTCTGAATAACGAGTGCAATCCAATAGCGTTAAGGAGACTAGGAAAGCTCTAGATCTGGGAGTTAAGCACGAGGGTTTTTGAAGATAAGGAAGAGAGATACCCCCTCTCCTACTTGTCGAATCTTACCTCAACACTGTTTCGCCTAGCTTCTAACACGAGTTGGTGACCTTATGATCCGGATCTTGGGAGGAGGCCCCCCAAGATTTAAAGGATTGAAATGGATCTTGGGGGGAGAGACCCCCAAGATCTGAAAATTTGAATTGCTAGAAGAAAAATAAGGAGAATGCCCAATAAACAAAACCAGAAAGAAACTTTTATTTAAAATAGTAATGGAAATAAACCAGCTAGGGCGATGGTAGCTTATCTCTGAGAAGAGATGTGGTGGCTACATGCCTCTGAACTGTAAAGGCTACATTGTGGTGGACCTTCTCTCCTTTTACAAAATGTGACTTGTTACTTATACTATTTTTCAGTTACAATACCACGGGTCAATTCCATGGGTAAATGAATACCATGGGTGGATTTTACAATACCATGGGCAGATGCCATTTAAAATACCATGGGTGGATTTTACAATACCACGGGCGGATGCCATTTACAATACCATGGGTAAATTCCATGGGTCGATGGATAATATGGGTCAATGAGTACCATGGGTTGATGCCATTGTCCATTCAGATCATTCCTCCCTCCTTAAGAAGCAATAGTCCCCATTGCGTAAAGTTCCCTCCTGCGAAGCCTTTGTGGAATATGAAGAGCCACTGAAGATAAGGGTTTTATGTGGTTAACCCAAAACCCTGATAAACGAAGATCCGAGGATAGAGATACCCTGTAATTCTTGTGACCAACTGTGATTCTGACAGTGTGCGGCCTAGCAAATGGACTTCGATGACAAGGACTTTATGCGGTTGACCCATAACCATGATGTTGGTTGCTGATGAAGTAGCAGGTGCCTACATAGCCTGGGGTGGGAGGGCATGTCTCCAAATAACCCAAGCCGAATGCTGCTATGTTGAAACTGATAAATGTGAAGCAGGTGCCTACTAAAGTGGGGTGGGAGGGCATGTCTCCAATGGGAACCCACTCCGAATGCTGCTCCAAAGTTAAAATGGACATAACTCGGCCAATATAACTCAAAATATTTATTATAACCTGTTTTTAGAAGCAGAAGGATCATTTTGCATCTTCCCATGAGTCAGAAATCTCTATCTGGACACTCTGAGATCTCAGATTCGTGCTGCAACAGTTCTGCCATCATAAAAATTCTTATAAAATAGCTGATTTTAAATCAGCGATATCTCCCATATACGAACTCCGATTTGACCCATTGCTTTTTTGAAATTGGGTGATTTTTCGAGAGGAATCCAGATTTGGTATTTGTTTTTGTAAATTTTATACCAAATGTTTCAGATCTAATCTGCAAATTCGCCGCCCAAAAAAATTCCTGCAAAAAAATGAGAAAAGAAAAATTCTTCCTGCTTGACCCAAGAAAGTGCTCTATGGAGGTTGTAGCACATGCTTGAAGTTTGTTGAATATTGCTGCAAAATTTGAAACTGAAATATGCATAAAACCCTCATTCCCATGGAATCATAACCTGCTCTGATACAACTGATACGGATCTTGGGAGGAGGCCCCCCAAGATTTAAAAGATTGAAATGGATATTGGGGGGAGAGAACCCCAAGATCTGAAAATTTGAATTGCTAGAAGGAAAATAAGGAGAATGCCCAATAAACAAAACCAGAAAGAAACTTTTATTTAAAATAGTAATGGAAATAAACTAGCTAGGGCGATGGTAGCTTATCTCTGAGAAGAGATGTGGTGGCTACATGCCTCTGAACTGTAAAGGCTACATTGTGGTGGACCTTCTCTCCTTTTACAAAATGTGACTTGTTACTTATACTATTTTTCAGTTACAATACCACGGGTCAATTCCATGGGTAAATGAATACCATGGGTGGATTTTACAATACCATGGGCAGATGCCATTTACAATACCATGGGTGGATTTTACAATACCACGGGCGGATTCCATTTACAATACCATGGGTAAATTCCATGGGTCGATGGATAATATGGGTCAATGAGTACCATGGGTTGATTCCATTGTCCATTCGGATCACCTTAGTTGCTAATCCTAGGGATCTACACAGGTGGCTGCAGAGGGGAATCACATGGCACCTGAGGTCGACGTTGTATCACTCTCAGCAGTACTTCTGGAGGGCTCGCTCGCGAAGCTCGGGGGCTTGCACCAGCACAGGCTATTGTTTGGAGGTCAGCGTAACTTCCTCTGATACCTTCGCTGGTAGGCCTAGGAGGTCATTATCCCATACTATCTTCAAAAGGCCCCTACTTCACTTTCTTGTATTTTGGTGTCTAGTCCTCATCACCCGAAGTGGAAATTCTTGAAAGTTGTTTGATTGGCTGACTTCTTTTAGGGACTTTATAGTTGAGTGCTCTTTTCTCCTTGTATATAGTTGGCTTTAGGTATTTTTGTCTAGTCACTTTTTGGACTTTGTATTCTAAGTGACCGACTTACCACTCCGTCGATCTTGAAAGGTTTGTGGTCGTTCTTTTGGAAGTTGTGGAGTTGCCTCCTCAAGGGCAAAGGTTTTGATTGTGTATCTATCTTCTTTGAAAAGTCATTTGTACATTCCCATAAGGGAAGGGTTTGCAAATCAGTTAGACATGGCCAATATTCCTATGGAAACCAACCAAGGTACCCTCCCAAAAGGGGATCCTTGTGCTTTTCCCTTCTTTGGAAATGTTGATACTCCCTTGATGGCCACCTTGAATATTCTAGGATTGAATGTTGGACTACCCATTTGGTTGTGGTCCACTCCGAATATTCCTAATGTTCTTGAAGCTTCTCAGATGAATGCTTTATTTTAGGGGCATCACATGGGTGCTAATTGTTCATCTTCTTTCAAAGAGAAATTTGGGATTCCTTTTTCTCTTCCTTGTTGTAATAAGAAATCTCAAAATAGGAGAAAGAGGAAGTCAAAGAAGAAGAATAATTCTATCCATTCATCTTCCACCTCTATCAGTCATGTTGGAGATGAGCCTTCAGCCACTGCAAGTCATGCCGGGGGCATAAGTCTAGTCACTGCGAGTCATACTAGTAATTCATCATCAAACTCTGCTAGTCATGTTGAAGATTAGCCTTTAGCCTCTGCAAGTCATGCTGGGGGCACAAGTCTAGTCACTACGAGTCATACTAGCAATTCATCCTCCACCTCTGCCAGTCATGTTGGAGATGAGCCTTCAGCTGCTACAAGTCATGCTAGGGGCATGAGTCATGCTAGCAAAGAGTCAACGACCTCTGTAAGTCATGTTCAGGACTCTCCACAAACCACTACTAGTCATGTTGGCAGATTGGAGGTTGATAAGAAACCTGGACGTAGAAGTTTTAAACCTAATTTCCCTTGTAAGATATGCAAGGGAGACCATCTTACTCATTTGTGCCCTAGTATTCCAGAGGTACGAAGGATATGGTCTGAGTCTAAAAGTTCTTCTACTCCTGGATCTGATACGGTTTCTCATCAATCCCATCAACCATTGGTTGATAATGTGGTAGAGCCAGTGCAATCTCTGGCTAATTACACTCCTCTTTCAGGGGGTGAAGTGCCTAACAAAAGAGTCTGTTTGATTTCTATAATCGAGTCTTCTGGTATAGGGGGCATTCCGCTTTCTTTGAATGTTCCCCCTCCAATTTCTAGGAGTTTTTCATTTGATTGGGATAGTCTTGTCAAGCCTCGTCTTCCTTCCATTGCACCTTTCCAAATAAAGGTCAGAGTTAATTAGACAAATATTTATCGATGTATGGTGGATGAAGGATTCTTTGCAAGTATTATCCTCTTTGACTTGGAAAGCTTTGGGTTCCCCAAAGTTGTTGACAGCTCAGAGTCGGTTGTTAGCCTATGATAGAAGACCTGGTGAATCTATGGGTGTTCTTCCTCAATTGCCTATTACTTTAGGTGGGAAGACTATGTTAATCGATATGATGGTGGTTGATAGCCCTTTAGACTTTAATATGCTACTTGGGCATGATTATGTCTATGCTATGAATGTTGTGGTGTCTTCACTCTTTCGAGTGATGTGCTTTCCTCATAAAGGGAATATTGTCACTATGGATTAGCTTGCATATGATAATTACCACCCTAAGTCAAATTTACTGTAGAATACCCCTTAGTTTGTCCAAGTATTCAAATAGACTCTAGCCCGCCATGGGTGAATTCTGTGGCATTGAATCCTCAATGTTCAATTGCTTCTGAGAAGGATCATTTGACCTATTATTCTCCTTCTTGGGACTTGTTCTTGGCAGTTGACCGAGAGATTCTTCCTATAGGGACATGGGACCCTTTAATTCCCTCTTTTGATCCTTGTAGTCTTCATGATTTCTCAAAACTTGGTTTGCCTTCATAGGAGGAACTCTTTGAAGCCATGAGTTTTGACTACCAAAGGAGTCCTTGGCTTGATCCCTGCAAGTGGTTTGTCCAGAAGAACTATTATGCATAAGACGCAAGGTTGCGTGGTTCGTTGTACCATATTGTATATATAAGGTACGCATTTTCAAGTTTTGTATTATATAACACAAGATTTTATATGAAGTTTATATGTGAGATGTATTAACTTCTTGTCTAGTGTTCCTATTTATGTCTACTGAACTTGGAAGATTTCTCCTTTGGAAATTTTTATGGGTGGTCCATTCTGATAGGTATTGGTTCTCAAAATTGGCATATAGGTTAGGTTTTTCTACCTGCATTGTGCACTTATCAGTTTCCTTTCCCATTTTGACCTTAGGATCGACCCCACCAAGTTATGGTGCAGAACCTTTTCATTGCTTAGAAGTATCATGACTTGTGTGGTAGAGCCTACCTTATCATGAGTGCCCTAGATAGTACCTTGTTGTCACTTGGCATCCATGCAGATTCATTGTCCTTAGGCTCAAGAGTCCTCTTTAGTCCCACCATGACTTATGTGCTAAAGAATCATTCCTCTTTACTTCTTCACTTCGTTCTGGCCTTATACCCTAGAGGCTCCTTCATGTTGAGTTGTACTACTACATTGCATATTGACTATTTGCACCTTTTGGCCTTTAGTAAGCTTCACTTGGACTCATGTTTAAGCCAACTTTTAACCAAGTCATCTGCAAAATCAAACTTGAAATCCCTTAACTTCTGCAACTTGACACACTATGAACCGTGGAAGGAACATACCTTTGAGTGTCTTTGACCAGTTTTCACCTCCCTGCATTGAGCATAGGATTGTTCCAATCCCAGGAACTAGATCATCTACTTCACCAACACTCATTATTTCCATTGTACTATAGCATTCTTTTATTCATTTTCCAGCTTAAAGAAAAAGACAAAATATTTATATATTCCAAAAAGAGCGGGAACGGGACAATATTTCCATTTATTGTTGGCAGCTAGAGTCAGCCATGTTGCCCTTGAACAAAGCACTCAAAAGAAAGTCTCCTCCATTTGGGTGGGATTTAGTTTGACTTAGGTGTGACATAGCATCATTGCTCAATTTTTTGATTCCCTACTACCCTGCGGATCATGTTCTTTAAGATACCATTAACGGCTTCTACTTGGCCATTAGTCTGGGGGGTAGTAGGAGGACGATTGGTCCTGGTGAAAACTGAGCAATGATGCTATGTCACACATCATGTGATTCTGAAAATGAAATCCATGGTCTGTAACAATCACGCGGGGCACATCGAAGTGATAGATAACCTAATTGAATAGGAAGAGTGCCACGGTTTCTCCATCGGCCCAAAAAGTGGGAAGGGCTTCGACCCATTTCATAAAATAGTCCACAAATACAATGATGTAGTTGTGTATGGTAGAGGAAGTGGGGTTACAAGTGGTGAAGTCTATCCCCCATTTGGCAAAGGGGCCAATGGAGATAATCGGGTGCAGTAGGGACAAAAGAGCGCGCATTTTATTTGTAAACAATTGACAAGGGTAGCACTATTGGACAGCCTTGATATAATATTTGAACATGATTGGCCAATAGTAGCCTACGCATAAAATTTTTTGAGCAGTAGACATGCCAGAAAGATGATTGTCACATGCCCCAACATGGCAGTCATTTAAAACGTGTTATGCCTCTTCATGAGTGAGGCAACGTTGAAGAATTGTATCAACGCCATGGTGATATAAAGTATCATTGAGCACTAAATAGTGTCACGCTTGGTGGCGAATTCGACAATGGTCACCTAATGATAGTTCAGGGCGGAAACATTGCACTTGGAGGTAGATAAGAAAGTCACCCTACCAATGGTCAGTAGAATTGATCAGATAGACAACTTCATCTAGTAGAGGATCATGGGATATCTCATTGGGATTGACAATAGGAAGATCCAACAAACTTTCGGTGAAGACTAAGGATTTTTTTCACCTTGGTAGTGGTGAAAACCAAATCAAATTGTTGGAGGATAACTATCCATTTGGAATATTTTCCTCCAATGAATTGATGAGACAAAACGTGTCTCATGGGATTCTCCAAAGCGATGACAGTAGTTTGTCGCAACAGTATATAGTGTCAGAATTCATTGAAAGCAAAGACAAATGCCAAGGACAACTTTTCCACATGTGAATATATGATTTTGGTCCCAGCTAGGCCTTTTGATAGATAATAGATCACATTCTCACTCAGATCATCATGAGTTTGAACCAAGACCATTCTAAGAGAGGATGGTGAGGCTGCGAGGTAGAGGACAAAGTCGTGCCCATATTTGGGAGCACTAAGGAGTGGGGCTAATATAAGTGCCTTTTTCAAGGCATCAAATGATCATTGAGCTTGATCATCCCAGAAGTAGGGTACTCCCTTCTTGAGTAGGCGCATGAAGCATTTCGTCAACTCAGCATAACTTACGATGAAACGTTGTAAGAAGTTTTCTTTCCCTTGCAAATGTTGGAGCTACAAAATGGATTATGGTTCAAGCAATTGAGTAATTGCCTTTACCTTATTGGGATCAACCCTAATCCCATACTTGGAGACAATGAAACCAAGTAGGTGTCCAGACTCAACAAAGAAAACACATTTATGCAGATTCAGACGTATGTTATAGAACCTGCACCTAAGAATAATTACTCGTAGATGATTTAGGTGTTGAACTAGCTTCTTGGAATGGGTTTGGAGGTCATCCAAGTAAGCCTAAACAATATGTTTGATATCATGGAATGTGTAGTACATAGCCCGTTGAAATGTTTCTCCATCATTCTTTAAACTAAATGGGACTTTTCGATATGTAAAGATTCCCCAAGGGAAAATGAAGGCGGTTTTGTGCTGGTATGCTGGTTTTATGGAAATTTGGTTATAACCTTAGAAACCATCCATGAATGAGAAGGATTCACAACTAATGCAGTCGTCAATTATTTGGTCGATGAACAATGTCAGATAATTATCCTTTGGACACCCAACGTTCAAGTCTCGATAGTTGACACAAACGAAGACGGTACCTTGTTTCTTGTCTATAGGAACCAGATTGGAAACCCATTCCGTTAAGGGAACAGGGTAGATGAAACCAACATGTAACAATTTTTCCAACTCAGTCTTGATGGCTGTAGTTCTGCAGGGGTGGGCTCGTCGAAGCCTTTGGCGAACAGGCTTGGCATTGCCATATACCTTGATCTCATGCTCAACAATAGATGGATATATGCTGGGAATTTCCTCGTAACACCAAGCGAATACATCGCGTAATTCCTTAGAAAGGCATGTGAAGCTTGCAATTTCCTTAGGAGTGCAATCAACTCCAACCTGGATGTTTTCCATGATGCCCGTCTTGACAGAAATATCGATGAGAAATGTCTTTGAAAGATTGTCCATGTTCCCTTCCGAATCCAAAGTTTGGATAGTCGTATAAGGTGAGGGAATGATTTCAGGTGCATCATAAGAAAGGATTTGAATTGGCATTGTGTCTGAATCAGATATTGAGACACATTGGTGAGAGCCCTCCCAAGGTCGCTCTTCAAAACACATTATCTCAAATAACTTCATTTGAATGAAGGACTTGATTGAGGAGATTGTAAGAAAGATAATTTATGGGAGGGGAGGAGGTATTGTTGGTCATGACCAAATTGACCAGGGATTCTGATACAGATTGAATGGCTTGGTAGACCAATTCATCTGGTGACAATGACATTTTTTCTCTCTAATCATCAATGTCTAAAGGGGCTGGGAGGATGAAAGGATTAGTTGGTTCATGAGGAATGGATGAAACCATAGAGACCATCTGTGGAACTATGGGTGGCGCGAGAGGAAAACAAACCATCAAGGAAGAGCCCTTAAATATATCGGTACCAATACTAATGTAAGAGTCAGGTACACCACCTACTAAGGGTACATAGCCACTAGGTAAGGATGAGTAATCTAGCGTGAAAAATGACAGCTGGTCCACTGTGACTATAATTCCATCTAATGGAAGTAGGATGATGCGAAAGATAGTCGACATAATGGTGGCCATGGTGTAATTCCAACTATGACCCAACAATAGATTATAGTTGAGTTTGCGATCCACGACTTCGATATCCACCATTACTGTTTTCCCACTCAAAAGTGATGGGGTAGCTGGCTAAGTAAACTTTTGGTAGAAAAGTCTAGTCGTAGAAAGCTTTAAGGGAGTTCAACGATGGGGATAGGGTTGGAGAACCCAAAGCGAGACAGCATGAAGCCAACATGATGCAGGTTGAAGCACCTTCATCAGTGAAAGTTCTATGTATTCCTTGCCCTTTCAAAAATATTTTCACCTAAAATGCAAGCTGGTGTGAAAGGGGAGATTTACATTTGTACATGTCAAAAATTGCAAGCATGGAATCTTAAGGGTCTACCCCACCAATTTCCGAAAGCAAAGCTTTATTTTATGTTGGATAGGTTTGTAATACTTCGAGCACTAACATAGTTGATGGTGATTGTGCCAAATCTTCTACAATACCGTAGTTCTGGGCAACACGTGTAGATGTATTATGCGTTTTGCGACAAAGTGCCCCTTTTGGGGCGTGAATCACAAGATCAGCAGCCAACATTTCGATATGAAGATCATTAGGTGGCAATGGGTTTTGACTCAAGGAGGCTTCCTCAGCATTAGTGACTGGAGCTCCATAAGTTTTGGCTTTGGTTTGAATATCTACTATTTCAAAGGTGTAAATGGTAGATGTTCATTCACCAGTTGAAGGATGATGTGAACTGTCATTTCCCCCTTGCGAGGGTTGGGGTTGGTTTGCAATAAGGTGCTGCTCTTGCTGAGAAGGGAAAGGATTGTTTAGGATCGTAGGGGTCCTGCCAATGTCGTTTTTAGCAATGAAATCTATGCATTCTTGGAGATGTGGAAAATGATATGTCATATTGTCTTTCACACATGTTTTGCAAGGGAATTTGGTTGGTTTTTCCTTTCCATCATCAGAGGGCATAACAACCTTCCGCTTTGGGTTGTACTGCTTGGTTAACTGCTCTTCAGAAGGAGTGGTAGTTTTCTTATTCTTCTTGTTCTTGCCATCAGGTTTACATGTAGACTACACAGAGTTTATCATGGCAGTAGGAAGAGTAGTCGATTTTGTAGAGGGGTCAACTGACAACTGGGAATGTGACTGCTAAGTTATTTTACAGTAGCCCTGGAGGTAGCACCGATAATACCATCGGCGTGTGCACCAAGTTGGTGAGTAGCGAGAGCATTAGAGTTTCTAGGGGAATTGGGAATGACATCGTATAATGTGCCAAACTATGAATATATCAAATCTAAGTGTTGGGCACAACGAATGGATTGGTATTCCATGACCGCACCACCTAAGGAAATATATTTAGTGATTTGAGGGAGAAGAGATTTGCAGAACCAATCAGCTAATAGATAGTCTAGGAGGCGAGCTTTGTTTAGCCTCTACCTACATCTCCATTCATGGATATGATCAGAGATGTGGCTAGCGGTGTCCTGACATAATGAAGTAAGGAGTTTTGTCCTAGTTTCATGGCGTGTGGGTAGCTGAAAGTGCTTTAAGAATTCCATTGCTAAAGTGCCAAAGTTATTGACTGACATGCGTGGTAACTCAGTGTCCACTTGGCTACATTACCAGTAAGGGTGTGGGGAAAGAGTTGTAGCTAGATACTATCATCCACCATGGAGTTAGAAATGCACCATAAATGATAGGTGTTGAGGTTCATACCCAGATCCTACCCTTGTTTCCCTTAGAACTTCGGGATGTCTATGGGAATTTTGTGCGGGATTGGAGGCCAAAGTAAGTTGTGCTAGATGGGGTCATTAGTGAGCTTGTACAATTTAGGGATATCAAGTGTTTCCAAAAAAGGCAAGGTGTTTGATGCCCTCGAATTGGACCAAGGTTATGACATATGATTTGAGGATCCTTGTGGTCTTCCCATCGTGTTGTTACCAATATTATACACAGGATGTGTGGAATAGTAATTTCCTTGGGGTATAGTCGTGTAGTGTGGCTATCCATAAGGATTGTTAGAATGGGGGTTGTAAGTACCCCCAGGTTAAGGAATGCCCCCTTGGCTCATTTTAGGTTGAGAGTTGGGTGCCCATATGGATTGACTGGGACCTTGTTAAGGGACCTTGCTGGCCACATAATTAACTATAGGTCCTTGATTGATGTAAGGAGGGTTCATGTCAATCAATGATTGTCCTTGTTGTCCTGTAAAAGAAGGGGGAATTGTAACATTCCCAACCAGTATGTGCATATTGGGAACATTGACCCCAGGCATCTAAACTTGGGGATTGGAACTAAACAATGGATTCCAACCAAAGGTGTTGTTGAAGGGACCAGTGCTAATAATACTATATGCAGTGTTATAATGAGCACTATATGTAGCACTTTTCAAAGGTCCAAGAGCTATCACAAATGGGGAGGAAACTGGTATATAATAGGTTTCTCTCATGTTGGGTGTCATGATAGGGTTTGAACCTGGGATAGGTGGGATAACAGGGTTTTCCATCAGAGGTGTGGTACTGACTGTCAACTAGGGAGGTGGCGGTGGACCAAAAGTGTCCACAAAAGCCCACAACCCATTAGTCTCGATGGGATGGGTGGTGTAGGTCCAATATAAGACATAGGAGGTACAAATGCAACTGGAATCAAGAGTGGTCCCAACAGATTCGTGATCAGAGGATTGTATGGAGGAATGAAACCTTTAGTAAATAAATCTTCTGGTAAGCTTGAATCGTGGGATGTCCAAACTGATTTAGTGTTAGATATCGAAGATTGATTTCCCGAAGACGGGTAATCTGGTTCACTAGGGCTCGGTGGATCCTCCACAATGAGTGGGGGAAGACCTAAAAACTATCTAGATTGATGATGAGGGCTGGATGTAGCCACGGTGGCTAATAAACTTTATCAATAAATTTTACAGTGATATTTATTAAAGTCTCGGTGATAACAATCTGGCACTTAAAAAATAAAAAATACACTAAAGAAATCAATCAACAAGCAGAGGGTATGACCCTGTCTAATAACCACCATTTTCTAGAGATAAAACCTAGTATCACAATGGATAAAAGAGAGAGTTGGCCAAATGCACAATTATGATTACTCTTGAGCTTCACCTGAACCTCAGATTACGGGGCCAAGTACTCTCATGAAGATGAGCACCCTCCCAAAAACTGAAGATAGAGTAAGTTCGTCTTTGTTAATGGTGGTTTGGTTGTAGGCAATATGGACAAGCAGTTGAGACCTAATATAATTTCTTCTAATGCAGACTGGATTTCTCCTTCTCCTTCTATTGGGATATCAGTCATCTACTATTAGACTGATTGTTATAACAATTCCCTATTTCTCTTTCAGATAACCATTATTCCCTTTATAATCACCCCAACCCTTGTTATCGGCGCAGTTTATTACATAGAGCCCCTTATCCTCTATCGGGACTATAATTCCATAGGAATTATGGTAATACACTATTGTTACTTTTAAATGAGGAAAATGTGTTTTTAAACACAAAATACATAGGCGGAGGCTTTCATTCCAAAAGAACAGAAATACACTATCGGCGCTTTAACTATTTCCCTTTCAATAGCCTCTTCCCCGATGTAATAACATGTGCCTCTCAGCAGTCGCTATCGTCAACTTCAATAAACCAATGTTTGGTTCCTTCCACTCTAGTCTTGCGATGCGATAACAATCACGGACTCGACAACCTTTCCACTCTTGTCTATAGCATTTAGGGTCTAGATAGTTGGAGTTTTTGACTTCGGCTTTTACAAAGGTTTAGTTTTGTTCTACTCCCACTCAGCGATGTGACAAATCTTTCAAACCCGATGAGGGTATAGTCCCTGTTCAATAAAATTTCAAATCCAGAAGTCTATTCTGGCTAAGTAATTTCATGATTTCTCTGTGTAAAACAAAGTTTTACCCGCGGACTCTATATAGCAAATAAAGAAGCCAGAACCATCAATATGAAGGAAACACAGGTTAAGGGCTTCAACCACTGCGTTAATTAGAAAATCAAAGCCAAATCATTGATATAAAACTCAGAAGAAAAGAACCGAACCAATACATGCATACAATTATCAGTTTAACAGAGGACCATCAATTCAAATGCACAAAGAGAGTTTTTTTTCAAGATCACCATGTCTCTGGGCCACCCACAGAGAAGTCCCTTTATTTCCTTTAAAACATAATAGATAAAGCCTTCTCGGTCCTTATCTTTTACAAAAGCATGCCTTTTACATAGAGCGATTTAAAGCAATTATGCATAAAGCTTGTTACAGCTTATCCATAAGCGATTATTACAACATGATTTTATTCTTAATTCTATCCTTATATTAAACTATAAAAGCATGGAAATTGCTGGCTAAAGGACCCCACTCCTTTGCCTATATATTTTTGTTGGATTTTTGGAATAAGTTTGAAGATTTTCCCTCCAAGTCTCATGCTCCTACATTAGACTCCTGAGGAAAAAATTCTTCATGGGCTCCTCTCCATGAGTTCATCTACAGAACTGCCCAGCTTGTGTAGCATGTCTTCTGTAACCCAAGTAGCTTTAGCGGTTGGTTGATCCTTCCATTTTACCAAATACTAGAAGGACTCTCATCCCCTTGTTTTCTTAAACACCTTCTTGTCCAGAATTCTTTCTAGTTGCAATTCCTTTGCTGTGGGTAACTGTTTTACCCAATAAATCTCTTGTGTCTCTTGATCTTGTTCTGTATCATCCACAATTTCACCTTCATACTTGTATAGGTCTGCAACATTAAAAATTGGTGATATTCCAACATCAGGGGGTAACTCAATGTCATAGGCATTTGTAAACAAATTTCTCAACACTCTGCACGGTCCAATTTTTTTGAACTTCAATTTGTTATACTCCCTCTTTGGAAACCTCTCCTTTCTGAGATGTGCTAAAACCAGATCTCCAACTTCAAAGTTCACCTCTCTTCTTCTCATGTCTACTCTGGTCTTGTACTTGATTTTGCTATCCTGCAGCTATTGTTTCACTTGTTCATGTATTGCTTGCATTTCTGAAGCAAAATCTTCACCCTCTGCACTTCTCATCTCATCTTTTCCTAAGTTTCTTAACTCAGATACTCCTCCTGGATGCATTCCATAAACAATATGGAATGGACTCTGTCCTGTACTCCTGTTAGGTGAGTCATTATTTGCATATTTAGCTTGTGCCAACACTTGATCCCATTGCTTTGGATGTTCTGCAATAAGACTCCTTAAAATATTGTCCAAACTCCTATTCACAACTTCAGTCTGTCCATTAGTTTATGGATTGTAGGTAGAGCTAAAACTTAGTTTAGTTCCCAACTTCTTCCATAGTGTCCTCCAGAAATGTCCAACAAATTTGGGATCCCTATCTCAGACAATACTCTTAAGAAACCCATGCAATCTTACAACCTCCTTAAAAAACAAATTAGCAATGTGAGAAGCATCACTAGTCTTATAACATGGAATAAAGTGTGCCATTTTTGAAAATCTGTCCACTACAACAAAAATTGAATCATTACCTTTTTGAGTCTTTGGTAAGCCCAAAACAAAATCCATACTTACCATATCCCAAGGCCTATCTGGAATTGGTAAAGGAATATACAAACCTATGTTTTGGCTTCTTCCCTTTGCATATTGACAGACTTTGCAAGTTTTCACATACTTCTCCACTTCAGATTTCATTTTTGGTTAGAAATAAAATTTGTTTAACTACTCATAAGTCTTCTCTATACCAAAATTTCCTGCAAGTCCTCCACTATGTTTCTCTTTGATTCAGTTCTCCCTCATAGAATAGTTTGGTATGCACCGCTGATTTTTCTTAAACAACAGTCCATCTTGTAAGAAGAAATCCAACCATTTACTCCTATCCATCAAAACATGAATTTTACAAGCTTCAAATGCCTCTTTAAAATCTGGATATGTTTCATATAATTCTTTAATAAAATCAAAACCCAACACTTGGATTTGACTCTCTTGAAATAATACATTCCTCCTACTTAAGGCATCTGCAACTTTGTTTGATTGGCCATTTATATGCTTAAAAAAAAAATGGAAACCTTGAAGATACTCTACCCATTTGGCATGTTTCTAGCTAAGCTTTGGCTATTTCATAATACACTGTAGTGCATGGTTATCTGAATAAAGTATGAACTCCTTTGACATTAGATAATCCGTCCATTTCTTCAGTGACTACACAACTGCATAGAACTCCTTGTCATAAGAAGAATACTTCCTTTTTGAATCATTCAACTTTTCACTAAAATAAGCTATTGGTCTGTCTTCCTAACTTAATACACCTCCAATAGCTTCTCCGCTGGCATCACACTTCACTTGGAAAGGTTTACTAAAATCAGGTAGAACCAAAATAGGCTTTTCAGTGATTTTCTTCTTTAACAACTGAAAATTCTTTTCTGCTTCAGCAGTCCATTTAAATGGTTGTTTATCCTTCTTTATGGTCTCAATAATAGGTGCATTGATCTTACTAAAATTCTTGATGAATTTTCTATAAAAGCTAGCAAGACCATGAAAACTTCTTACCTCAAAAACACTCTTGGGTGAAGGCCACTCCATGATTGCCTTGATCTTCTCTGGATCCATCTTCAGCCCTTCAGCAGAAATTACAAAACCCAAGTACACTAGCTCTTCTTTCATGAATGAACACTTCTTCAAATTCAGCAATAATTTCTCCTACTGTAGCCTTTGTAAGACATAATTCAGATGTCTCACATGCTCCTCCTTAGACCTGTTATAAACTAATATATCGTCTAGATATACTATTACAAATTTACCAATGAAATCTTTAAAAAATTCATTCATGCTTCTCATAAACATACTTGGTGCATTTGACAACCAAAAAGGCATTACTCTCCACTCATACAATCCCTCATTTGTCTTAAGAGTGGTTTTCCACTCATCCCCTTCTCTAATCCTTATCTGATGATACCCACTTTTAAGATCTAGTTTTGAAAAATACTTTTCTCCACTCAAGAAATCCATTAAATATTCAATTCTAGGTAAAGGAAATATGTCCCTGATTGTGATTTTATTGATGGCTCTTGAATCTGTACACATTCTCCAGCTTCCATCTTTCTTTGGACTCAACACCGTTGGTACTGCGCAAGGACTCAAGCTTTCTCTGATCAGCCCTTTGTCAAGCAATTCTTGCACCTGCTTCCTAACCTCTTCATTTTTTGTAGGAGTCATTCTATAAACTACTTTGTTAGGTAGACTTTCTCCAAGAATAAAATCTATATGATGGCTAATTCTTCTAATGGGTGGTAACTCATTAGGAAAATCATCAACAATAATATCACAATAGTTCTAAAACATTTCTTGAATTTCAATGGGTAAATCAGAAACTTTAGTAGAAGTCACTATTACCTTGGGCTTGTAAATTACAACAAAATTTAACTCATTCTCTTCAATCTGCTTCAAGTATTCCTTTCCTCCTAGTAATAGAGTTTTTGGATCAGTCCTCTTTCCTGGTACATCTTCTTCTTGCAGAGGTAGCAACATATGATTGACACCATCCTTTCCAAACTTGTAGGTGTTTCTTTTCCCATCATGCATGGTTCCTCTATCATATTGCCAAGGTCTTCCAAGAAATATGTGACACACATCCATTGGCATCACATCACATACAATTTTATCTTTATACTTGCCCACCTGAAATTCCACTTCAAACTATTCATTCATTAACAGTTGATGTCCCTTTTGTAACCATGACACCTTGTAAGGTGTTGGATGCTTCATTTTCTTCAGCTTCAATTTCTCCACCACTTCTGTAGAGACCAAATTATCATTGTTGTCATTATCAATGATCATCTGACAGCATTTCCCTTGAACTTTACACATTGTTCTGAATAAAGTATTTCTTTGTGATGGTTCAACTATCTCCTTTGCTGGCTTGAGAAAAACTTTATTAACTACCAAAGGTTCTCCTCTCTCCGGTATATTTTCTTCTTCTGCCATTGCTGCTACTAGTGCTTCTCCCTCAACTGGAGCAATAATTGCATTCCTCTGGCTTGTTCTTGCATTCTCTGGGCACTCAAAAGCTCTGCATCCTAGCTTGTTACATCTGCAACATCTTATTTCTCTTCCTCTTCCTCTACCTCCTCTTCCTTTAGAAAAACTACCTTTGCCTCTTGCATAACCTCTTGTGGGTGCATGCTGGGTTGAGTTGCTGCTAGCTCTGTCTTTAGGTGCTATAGATCTTCCTCTACCACCTTGACTTTCCCTTCATCGAAAAGTACCTCTCCCTCTGGCAGACTTCTTCCTCATGAGTTTTTCTTCAGCCTTCAGTGGTATCTGATAAGCTTCCTCTACTATTTTAGGAGACAGTATACTTATCTCATCTTGAATGTCCATCCTAAAACCATTTAAATATCTAGCCACCTTCTCATCTGTATCCCGGGCTTCTCCAGCTCTTATGCTTACCTTGTAGAATTCCTCTGTGTATTCTTTCACTGTCAAAGACCTCTGTCTAAGATTTTGCATCTGTCTGAACAAGGTTTTCTGATAATTACTTGGTAGAAACTTACCTCTTAGCTTTGTTACCATCCTACTCCAATTCTTGATAGGTTGCTTGCCAAGTCTCTTTCTTTCTACCTACACACCATCCCACCAAAGCGCTGCATGGCCTTTTAACTTGGTGACAACAAACTTTACTTTCTTCTCATCTTCTATTTCTTCATAGTCAAAGAATTTCTCCATGTCATTAATCCAGTATATCAATTCTTCTAGATTCAATCCTCCTTCATATATTGAAACCTTGGTCTTTGGCCTGGCTGTGGATCTCAACATTGACTGGAAGAATCTCATCTCAGGAGTAACTACTATAGCTACTTCCTCTACAGATTCAACCTCAGGTTCACTAACATCTCCATCATCTATATTTCTGTTTGTTGTTAATGCATCCAATCTAGCTTGCATCTGTTGCATAGCTTCCATTACTTCAGCATTTGCAATAGGACGTCCTCTTCCACCACATCCTCATCCTCTTCCAAATTTGAAAGCCATATTAAATTTCCTTCTCCTTCTTCTAAGATTCAATTCAGTGTCAACAGGTTGCTCTAATACCACTAATGGTGGTTTGGTTGCAGGCAATATGGACAAGCGGCTGAGACCTGATATAATTTCTTCTAATGCAGATTAGATTTCTCCTTCTCCTTCTATTGGGGTATCAGTCATCTATTGTTAGACTGACTATTATAATAATTCCCTATTTCTCTTTCAGATAACCATTCTTCCCTTTATAATCACCCCAACCCTTGTTGTCAATGCAATTTATTACACAGAGCCCCTTATCCTCTATAGATTTGGCTAAGGCACAAAGCCCTGTTTGGCTAACCCGGGCGCCTAGCCCACTATCTTCACGATGAGCTAGGGTAGAGTACCCTAATTAATGATAGCCCCACATCGACTCAGTGCCTTAGTGATTCCATGACAAGGCATAGGGGTGTTGAAGCCCTTTTTAAAGGTGTGACGTACTATTATTTGCACCCAATGGCTTACGGCTCAGTGTTGCTTCAAGCTCAATATTGCCTGCACAGAGTGAGCCGCATACGAGTATGGTCAATTTCATTCCTGAGATGGCGTCAAACCCAGGAACACCATGCCTTGTTGGTGTCTTTGTCTAGCTCTATGTTGGTATCTGACTTCCTTGTTTGCTTACTGGTTTGGTTGTCCAGATCTATGTTGGTATCTGACTTCCTTGTTGGTTGCTTTCATGGAAACTTAGTCTAAAGGGTGGTTAGACAAAAGACGGGTAATCTTTATTTTCAGAACTATCATCCCAATAAAAAAAACATTATTGTAATAGGTCCTATTCTCGGTAAAAAATATAGTGAACTTGTGTTCCCCATCCTTTCACCAGATCCTTCTACTGATAAAGAAGCTCACTTCCTGAAATATCCCATATATGTGGGTGGTAATAGAGGAAGAGGACAAATTTATCCCGACGGGAGTAAGAGCAACAATACGGTCTATAGTGCTTTAGCAACAGGAAGAGTGAGCAACATTTTATGTAAAGAAAAGGGTGCATATGAGATAACTATCGATAATACATCAGACGGTGGGCAAGTGGTTGACATTGTACCTCCAGGACCAGAGCTTCTTATTTCAGAAGGCGAATTCATCAAGGTCGATCAGTCATTAACGAATAACCCTAATTTGGGTGGATTTGGTCAAGGAGATGCAGAGATAGTACTTCAAGATCCATTACGTGTTAAAGGTCTTTTATTATTCTTAGCATCTTTCATTCTGGCACAGATATTTTTGGTCCTTAAGAAGAAACAATTTGAGAAAGTTCAATTGGCCAAGATGAATCTTTAGGTCCATATATTTTTGAACATGAAGTTTACTTATTGATTCAAAAATGAATACCCCTTCAGAGCCTTTTATCCTTCTTCTCCCTTATATATTCTTGATAAAATGTTCATTTAGATCTAAATTGGAATGAAATTGAAATAGGGAGTGACTCCATAAGCACTGGAACAGATCAACTTGTTGTATCGGGACTATAATTCCCTAGGAATTATAGTAATACACTATCATTGCTTTTAAATGATGAAAATGTGTTTTTAAACACAAAATGCATAGGCGGAGGCTTTCATTCCAAAATAACGGAAATACACTATCATCGCTTTAATTTAAAGAAAAGCGTTTAATGCAATTAACACTATCGGCACTTTAACTATTGCCCTTCCAATAGCCTCTTCCCCGATGCGATAACACATGCCTCTCGGCAATCGCTATCGATGACTTCAATACACCAATGCTTGGTTCCTTCCACTCTGGGCTTGCGATGCGATAACAATCGCGGACCTGACAACCTTTCCACTCTTCTCTATAGTGTTTTGGGTCTGGATAGTCGGAGTTTCGGACTTCGGCAGTTCCAATGGTTCAATTTTGTTCTGCTCCCACTCAGCGATGTGACAAAGCTTTCAGACTTGACGAGGGTATAGTCCCTGTTCAATAAAATTTCAAGTCCGGAACTCTGTTCCGGCTAAGTAATTTCACGATTTCTCTGTGTAAAATAGAGTTTTACCCACGGACTCTATATAGCAAATAAGGAAGCCAGAACCATCAATATGAAGGAAACACAGGCTAAGGGCTTCAATCGCCATGTTAATTAGAAAATCAAAGCCAAATCATTGATATAAAATTCAGAAGAAAAGAACTGAACCAATACACGCATACAATTATCAGTTTAACTGAGGACCATCAATTCAAATGCATAGAGAGAGTTTTTTTCAAGATCACCATGTCTCTGGGCCACCCATAGAGAAGTCCCTTTATTTCCTTTAAAACATAATAGATAAAGCATTCTCGGTCCTTATCTTTTACAAAAGCATGCCTTTTACATAGAGCGATTTAAAGCAATTATGCATAAATCTTGTTACAGCTTATCCATAAGCGATTATTACAGCATGATTTTATTCTTAATTCTATCCTTATCTTAAACTAGAAAAGCATGGAAATTGCTGGCTAAAGGACTCCACTCCTTTGCCTGTAGATTTTTTTTGGAGTTTTGGAATAATTTTGAAGATTTTCCCTCCAAGTCTCATGCTCCTGCATCAGTTAGGTACCAGGGTAGCCCACCCCAGTCACCTTGTGTTCATCACTAAAAGTATGGCCACTATGGTTACCTAAAATCATAGACACTACTAGGGGGGACATAGCCGTAGACATTATGTTTTGTGGGCTAGATACCTAAGTCCCCAACTCAGCTCTGATATCCCCGAAGGGATCCCCGATACACAGGATACCCAAAGGAGTTGTAAGTGAATGTGGGATACCTTCATTTACAGTTCGATCTTGTCTCGTATTTAGCTCTGCTTTTACTCGAGTGGTCCTAGATAGTATGAGTGCAGAGGGATTTCCCTCACTAATGACACTAGTTTTGGTGTATGATCTTGGGCAGTTAACTCACAACTACCTAACCCAAAATCATAGCTTAAACTAATGTGTGTTTAGTCTAAAAAGAGTTGTTGATTTACTTTATTGGGTAAATTTTAAATTTACTTCGTTAGAGTCTTTGGTAGGGGTGTTGACGTATGAAGTTATATGGGACTCTAACTCAAATCATGCAAAAACAATGCTTGTAAGTTTCACTTTCGATGAAGAAGTTGCTTCTACAAAAGGAGATTCATTTATACATCAGTATATATACCATGCATCTAGTTTAGTAAAACATTAGAAAAATTGACAAAACTAACAATGCTCACTAACAACTTTTGAAACCAAATACATGCATATCTATCGAACTAAGCAAAAAACAGTAAAAATTTTGTATTTTTTCTTTTATGAAAACAAAAACTTAAGAAGTAAAGTTATTTTCTAAAAAAAAGAAATTGTTCAGGAGACAGATCAATCAAATAAGCACAGTTTTAGATCCCTGATCAGTCTACAAGAAGATTTCCCAACCCATGAGGTCATAGAGCAGTCTGTTTATCAAGAAATGGCTGGCTAACGCTCTATAATAGAGGGTACAGAGAGTTACTTGTTGCACTAACACACTGTGTGTGAGGCCACAGTGCTTTATAAAGCACTTTTTACACTAGCAGACAATGTTAGTGAGGAAAAAGGCTCAAAAATAAGGTTGTGGGGATCAGATCTAGGGCTGAGCACTGAGAGAAGGGTGTTGTATAGTCCTGAGTGGTCAGAAAGGGGATCAAGAAGTACAGGAAGGCCTGGAAGAAAGAGAGATCTAGGAACTTTGGGAGAAAACTAGGAACTAAGTGTAGTCCCCACCGAAGTCACCAATTCTGTTATAGGTATTAATGCACAGGAGTTTGGTGATGTAGAAACCATCAAGGATCTTCCCGGGATCCTTGGAAGACTAACATATTAGTTGCAGCTGTCACTAAGATACATGCATATCTATGTTAAATAATGAGAATCAAAGCAGGAAGAAGGACTTATTTCCTCAAGTCTCTATGTGGTGTTGCTGGAGAGGGAAAAGTAGCAAGGTGGAAGACCCCTTAGCTAGCTCCAAATCAAAACCTGCACGTAGATAAGACATGCGTAATATCACAACATATAACTTTGAAAAACAATGAATTAACATATAAAGATATCTAATCTGTTATGAAACCAGCTCAAGAAAAGATAGAAAAGATAGATCAACGCCTTAGAATTCAACCTCCTCGAGGGGGCAACCTCCTTTACATTACATAAATGAACAATTCTTTGATGATACAAATGACAAAACCTCATTTCTATATATAGGAGTCTAAGGAGTCACAATATAATCCAGACGACCTAACAATAATAATATAAAGCCACAAAAATAACAATAGAGGGATTCTATGGGGCACAGAAATAACAACATGGGGGTAATAGGGGCACAACAATATAAATAAGGGGTATAACTACAATAGTAATGGGGTAATCACTAGTATTATAGGGACCCAACATGCCCCTCTCCTTCAAAAAAGTGTTTTCCTCAAGGCTTGAGTAGTTCTGGATACTTCTGCATAAAATTCTCATCCTCCCATGTGGAATCTTCAGCAGATAAGTTCTTCCACTTGATAAGATACTCTGAAATTGCTCGATTTCGTAGCTGTCGAGTTCTTGTTTCTGTGACTGCTTCCGGTTCCAATATAATTTTTCCTTCCTCATCAAGTTCTAGCAATATTGTTTGCACTGGGAGCTTGTCGCCTATAACCCTCTTTAAACATGAAATATGGAAAACTTGGTGCAATCGAGAAGCTGTAGGAAGCTCCAATTTGTATGCCATAGTACCAATCTTTTGCAACACCTTGTACGGACCATAATACTTTGGTGATAGTTTATTATCCTTCTTAGCTTGCTTTAGGGACATTTGCTTATATGGTTGTAGCCGTAGGAATACCCAATCACCTACATCAAAACTTCTTTCACTGCGATGTTGATCTGCCTATTGTTTCATTCTATTTTGTTCCAACACGAGGTTATCCTTTAAGAGTTGGAGGACTTGTTGTTGATGTTCGATGTGATGTTCCACTGCCTGAACCTTAGAATTTTCTCTTAAATATGATGTGATGGATGGTGGATGATACCCATAAAGTGCCATAAATGGGGTCATTTTTGTTGCTGTATGGAAGGAAGTGTTATACCACCATTCAGCCAGAGGCAACCATTTGACCCATTGTGTCTGTTTATCAGATACAAAGCAACGAAGATATCCTTCCAAACATTTGTTTACTATCTCAGTTTTCCCATCAGATTGAGGATGATAAGATGAGCTATGAGCTAACTGAGTACCAAGACAAGAAAATAATTTTGTCCAAAAATTTCCAGTGAAAATGGGATCTCTGTCACTTACAATAATCTTTGGGTTTCCATGTAGCTTTTGAATTGTTTCCATAAATGCAGTAGAAACTGTACTGGCTTTAAATGGATGTGATAATGCACAAAAATGTGCATACTTGGTAAGTCTGTCAACTACCACCATGATGACACTCTTTCCCTCAGACTTGGGTAAACCTGTGATAAAATCCATTGAAACCTCCTCCCAACATTGGCTTGGAATGGATAAAGGTTGTAATAGACCCGGTGTCTTAATTGTTTCAAATTTATTTTGTTGGCAAACCAAACATTCCACCACAAACTTTTGAATATCTGATTTAAGGCCATCCCAAAAAAATTCCTTCTTAACCCTGTGGTAAGTTTTTAAAAATCCCGAGTGCCCTCCTAAGGGAGAAGTGTGCAATTCCATAAGAATCTTTTGTTTTAGGTGGGAATTCTTACAGAGGTATAAGCGATCTTTGTACCATAATGAATCATTTTGCCAGCTAAATGTATCAGACGTACTGGAATCTTGTTGTAGCTTTCGAATAAGTGCCCACACTTCTTCATCATTCTTCCATTCCTCCCTTTCTTCGTTTATCCAATCTGGTTGGATAATAGAAATGGCACACAACAATGCTTCCACATCCTCATCCTTTCTTGAGAGTGCATCTGCCACCACATTTTGCTTCCCTTTTTTGTAGATGATTTCAAAGTCATAACCCAACATCTTTGTGACCCACTTTTGTTGCTCTTCAGAGGATAATCTTTGTTCTAAAAAGTATTTAAGGCTATCATGATCCGTTTTTACCTTGAAGTGTCTTCCCATTAGGTAGGGTCGCCATTTCTTAAGTGCATGGAGTATTGCCAACATTTCCTTCTCATAAATAGCTTTGCTTAAAAACTTTCCCTTGATTGGACGACTTTCAAAAGCAATGGGTCTTTCATCTTGCATTAGAACAGCACCAATTCCATTTCCTGAAGCATCACATTCCACAATAAAGGTTTTTGTGAAGTCCGGTGTAGCTAAGACCGGTGCTTGGCACATTGCCTCTTTAAGATGTTCAAAGGCCTTTGTTGCTTCCGGAGTCCATGAAAATGCATCTTTCTTCAATAATGTTGTTAGAGGTGCTGCTATTCTCCCATAATTCTTAACAAACTTGCGATAATACCCTGTCAACCCAAGAAATCCTCGCAGATGCTTTATGGATGTGGGGATTTTCCATTCCTTAATGGCTTTAATTTTGCTAGGGTCTACCTTAACTCCTTCATGAGATACAATATGACCCAAATATTCCACCTCCTGGACTCCAAAGAAACATTTGGATCTTTTTGCATATAATTGTTTCTCCTCCAATAGTTGTAGCACCCTGTCAACATGTTCAACATGATCCTTCCAAGACTTGCTGTAGATTAGTATATCATCAAAAAATACTAACACAAATTTTCTAAGGAATGGTTTGAAAATTGAATTCATCAAACCTTGAAATGTTGAAGGTGCATTGGTAAGGCCAAAAGGCATGACCAAAAATTCATAATGACCCTCATGAGTTCTAAATGCCGTTTTCGGAATGTCTTCAATCTTCATTCTGATTTGATGATATCCCGAACGAAGATCCAACTTGGTGAAGTAAATTGATCCATGCAATTCATCCAGTAATTCATCAATGACAGGAATGGGGAACTTATCTTTAATAGTGAGCTTGTTGAGCTCCCTATAATCTGGACACATGCGCCATGATCCATCCTTCTTGTGCACCAATACTACTGGAGCAGAGAAAGAACTTTGACTTGGTTGAATTATACCAGCCTCTAGCATTTCTGCAACCATACGTTCAATTTCACTTTTTTGGACATAGGGATATCTGTACGGCCTGATGTTTGGAGGAACACTTCCTGGAATCAGATGAATAGCATGATCATGATCACGCATAGGTGGGAGACCTTTGGGAGTCTCAAATACCTTGGAATGATTGTCCAGGACTTTTTGGAGATCTGGAGAAATAGATGATTCCAATGTGGAAACATCTAGCGAACATAATTGTGCAATTACACCTCTTTGCTCCTTTTTTAGAAGCTTTGTCATACCATTAGAGCTGATTATCTTTCCTGGTTTCCCTGCAATACCCCTTAATTCAACTTCCTTTCCTTCCGTAGAAAATTTGATGAAAAGTTCTTGAAAATTAAAAGCTATTGTACCCAAGGATTGTAGCCATTGGACTCCTAGTACAACATCAACACCTCCCATTGGAATGGAAAGCATTGGGCTAGTCAATACATATTCTCCCATGGATAGCTTGATATTATGGCACTTTCCAGAGCAATTTATTGTTCCTCCATTTGCAATCATCACTTGACACTCTGGTGCTGGATATAGGAAGCAATTCAATTCTTTTGCTACCCTACAATGAATAAAATTGTGGGTGCTTCCTGAATCAATCAACACTATTACCTTTTTCTTCTTGATTTGTCCTTCTATCTTGATGGTTTGAGGAGTGGTAATTCCCGCCAATGCATTACAAGATATGGTCGGATTTATTTTTTCTTCATCTAGGCTTTGTTCCTGGAGTATATCTTCTTCTTTTGACCTTTCTTGCTCCTTTTCTTCTTCCTCTTCACAATCTATGTAGAATAATTTCTTCTCAGCACACTTATGACCTTTAGTGTATTTGCTATCACAACTGTAACAAAGCCCTTTTTCTCTTTTTTCTTCCAATTGTTGTGGTGTCAACCTTATAGGTTGTGGAAGACTAGGGCAACAACACTTCCGTCTTTATAGTTGTGAGTGGTATGCTTCCTGGTTGCCATAATTTTGCTTTCCATTTTTCTTGCTAACCTGAATGCCTTCTCTAATGAATCAGGTTCCCAAAGGCGAACATCATGTTGGATATTATCCTTTAAAGACCCTATGAACACATCAATCCTATGCTCCTCTGGAATATCTTTTACCCTTATGTTCAATTTTTGGAACTCCTCAATGTGCTCCATTACTGAACCCTTTTGTTTGAGACTTATCAATTGGCTAAAAAAAGTGTTGCTTTTTGTATCTTCATAATGTGCTATCAATTCTTCCGTAAAAATTGCCCAAGTGATAAATTTTTTACGAGAGCAAAGCCATTGATACCATACAAACTGATTTGGTTCCAAATATACAGTTGCCATACGTACCTTTTGTGTGTTTTGCACATTATTGAGATCGAAGAATTGCTCCATCTGTAATATCCATGTGGCGGGATCCTTGCCATCAAACTTCCTCATATCGATTTTTGGAATATGGTGGGTCTTCGATCCAACATTAGCTTCTATGGAATCATGATTAACATTACTTTTGTTCACATCATGAGTTTCCTTTACAACCTTTTCACCATTAGTAAGTATTTCTTGTAGAAAATTTGTCAAATCTGTCTTCAAATCTGCCATGTCTGTCTTCAAATCTGTCCTCAAATCTGTCTTCAAATCATCCATCTTAGCTTCCATGCCCTTTATCTTAGATTCCACGCCATTTATCTTAGATTCCACGCCATTTATCTTATATTCCACGCCACTTATCTTAGCTTTTGTTAGCTTTTGTGAGCGTGACATTTGTTGCACTTGTTCTTGTAATTTTGATATATCATGTAGCATTTCTTCCTCTTCTTCATGAGTCATGCTAGAGCTTTCAGGTTCCTTACTAGGTTTTTGCATTTTCTTTCCTCGAGGCATCAGTTACCGATAATAATTCTTTACTATGCCCTTTGAATTCCGTTAAACCAAGATTACACAAAAATTAAAAAAAAACTACACACCTTTTTTCACTTTATAGAAGCCTGATATTGAATTTGATGTATCTCTGTAATTTCGTATCATCCAGTTCTGAAATTGTGACCTGTAGTAGCCTTCTGCGTCCTCTTTCCAATGCCACAAGTCTGACCCAAATTGGATTCTCCAAGGAAGAGTTATGTGAAATCTCCCACAGTGACTTGCTTTTAGACTAGTTCAGTAGAGCGAACTTGTACGACATACCACGAGTCACTGTTTCAACCTTTGAATCTGAAACACACATAAAAGAAACTACAGTCCGTCCTCTTTCTGTAGCTTCTTGCGAAATTTCAATCCGATCCCCAGAGAGAAAGTTATGACGATTTTCCCCAGGTCGCCTGTTTTGAATGTAATTCAGGAGTCTGCAAAAAGACCAACTTCCTCAGATCATATCTCCACAAATATCACGCGAAAAGCTCTGAAATTTGGACCCAAGGTTCAGCGCGATTTCTTCTCAAATGGGTTTTTTTTGTGACTTCTAAAATGTCACAGAAAAAAAGTTATAGTGAAAATGACACAATGACTGTTTGGAGCAGCGAAACCCTAGAATCCAAGGCTCTGATACCAAATGTTATGAAACCAGCTCAAGAAAAGATAGAAAAGATAGATCAACGCCTTAGAATTCAGCCTCTTCGAGGGAGCAACCTCCTTTACATTACATAAATGAACAATTCTTTGATGATACAAATGACAAAACCTCCTTTCTATATATAGGAGTCTAAGGAGTCACAATATAATCCAGCCAACCTAACAATAATAATATAAAGCCACAAAAATAACAATAGAGGGGTTCTATGGGGCACATAAATAACAATATGGGGGTTATAGGGGCACAACAATATAAATAAAGGGTATAACTACAATAGTAATGGGGTAATCACTAGTATTATAGGGACCCAACATAATCACATGTATCTAAGCCACTCATAATAATGACAATACATAAATATGTAAACAAATTACACTACCAACATCGCGGAGAGGACAACACAATTGTAGTTCTATATTGATGTGGAAAAGAGTGATTACAACCATTAGTTGTATCAGCCTTCCCTTACTGCTCCAGTTCCTCTCTCTCTCTCCCTTCTTAACCTCTTGCTATGCCTTAGTCAGAGACTAGTCTCGATAGTCAAATAGGCAATCCTTTCAAATGTTTCAACCTCTTCCACAATGGCCCTAGCCTCACATATATAGCATGAGAGGATAAGCCTTACCAAATCATTTATGAGTTCTATTAGGAAAAAGCAGTGATGTTTCCATGCTTTTTTTCTCTTTCCCATTTGTAGACTCCATTAGGAATTAGTAACTCCTCCAAACAGGTCGAGTTTTGATGTTTCACTTCTTTTGTGAGTTGACATAGGAGATAATCTCGCGATATTTCTTGGTCAACTTGTTCCTTTTACCCATAGAAACTCATTTAGATTGACTAACGCCCTTCCCAAGGTAACAAACATAGTTAACCTAGGTACTAATGCACCCTTTTCCTTGTTAGGAAGCTTTATAAAGTAGGTTGCTAGTTCCTAGACAATGTTAGCCTGACAAATGGGCCTGTGAACTTGGTCAGTCCTTCAGTCATCCTGCTCTTCTCCTCTGAGCTGATGAGGAGGTCATTTTCCTATGTAACATGGGGGTCCAAGTGAATCAAGTGAGTTCCCACCAATTTCCATTTGGATTTGTCCTCACTCTCAAGGAAGCAATGGTCCCCATTGCATTGAGTTCCTTCGTGAGATGGGGAAAATTCTGGTGAACTTGGTCCCTGGTAAGCCACTTGCCTTGGTGTAGGAATTAGCTAGCTTCAATAACCTAATATAGTTGGATATTCTGTTGGTGATTTTTCTTAATTCATGTGTCCACGATATGATTGATTATGGCTTGTTCCATTTAGTTTGGTCTGAGCTCTATTGGTGGTAATTGTTCTACAATGTTTGATCTATCCAAAAATGGTAGGAAGTATAGCTGAAGGTGATCCACATTGAACATTGGGTGTAGTCCAAGGAATGGGGGGATGATGAGCTCAAAATAATTGTCTCCCATAGCCTTGTTGATGGTGTAAGGTTCGTATCAAAGTGGTCAAATATTTCGATGGGCTTTGACAAAGCATCCTTTCTACAAGTGAAACCAAACTTTGTCACCCACCCAAAACTTATGCGGCACCAAATGTTGATCATGCCACTTCTTGTACTTGGAATTGGACTTATCTATGATGTCATCAACATGATGGTGGATGTGTTCAATAAACTTGGTTTCTTTATTGACCTTATACTGTACATGTGTGGATATTTTCTGTGTAGTCACATGGGGAATGGTAACATCAATCAAACATAATGGTTGAAATCTCTGACCCACTTGAAAGGAACTGCAATTATTCAAGCAATGGAGAGCTTTGTTATAACTGTGTTGCACATAAGAAAGGCTCATATCATAGGTTTGTGGATACTTGGAGTTGTACATGTGTAGTATGTGCACTATCATCCTATTGACGACCTTTATCTGGTAATCATTTTGTGGATGGAATATAACCAAATCAATGAGCTTGGTATCGAATAATGTCTAGAAACTCAACCATAATATGGTTAGGAATCTACTATCCTAATCTAATGTAATGGTCTATGGTATCCCAAAATGTACCCACACTCATTCAAAGAGGATGTTTCTAATGTCCTCTATTGTGATACTCTTCTTGTAGGCTACCAATATAGCCATCTTTGAAAAAATTTCCATGACCAAACATACATAGCAACTACCATGCTTAGTAGAAGGGAGGCTAGATATATAGTCCATGTCTATGGGTTCCTAGGGTTGGATGAGAGTAAGAAGAGGAGTGTACATGCCTTTCTTCTTGATGGTTTTTTGGGTGATGGCACACACAGTACAAGATTTGATATATTTTCCAACATCCTCTCACATTTTTGGCCAATAAAAACACTTCTATAGTATGACCATAGTTTTCTCCACATCAAAGTGTCCTACAACACAACTATAGTGCACCTACCAAATCAACTTTCCATGGTCACTTGATGGAACACAAAAGTTCCCCAAGAAGCATAATAATGCATCTTGGAGGTGGAAGTCTGGAACTTGTTAGCCATCCACTAGCATTTGGTATGTGGTGGCGAAATCTAGATCATGTTTCTACAAATATGGACATCGAAAGGTCTCATGGCCACAAGAGTTGAGAACAATAGTCTACATTGCAACAGGGGGCATACTAAGGAAATCACCTACATGATTGGTGATGCCCTTATTGTATTTAATTTTCAAGTGGAATTGTTTCATATATGTAGACCACTTATAATGGCGATCATTCTACAACTTCCCTTGTGTCTATATAAACAAAAGAGGTTGGTGATCTGTGTGGATGGCCACCTCCTTCCCTAGAATGTAATTTTTTCATTGCTAGAAGGAATGCATGAAAAAATACATATCTTTATCACAGGAATGGTATTTATTAATTGTAACATAAAGTGTCTCACTAAGATAGGTCATTAGATGCCCTTGTTGGGTGAGAACTACACTGATAGCATAGTCGAAGGCGTCTGTCTCTATTTTAAATGGTTGTTGTAGGTCTGAAAATGTGAGTACTGAGTAAGAGAAAATGTTAGGATTTACCTGAAGGAATTCCTTCTATTGGGACTCAGACTCGGAAAATGTTGCATTCACTCTGCCCTTGGTAACCTAACTCAAAGGCCAAGTGATATGAGAGAATCTCAACACAAAACTTCGATAAAAATTGGTAAGGCTGAAAAGCTACGAAGCTTTGTTAGAGTGGTTGGGGATAGCCAATCCCAAATGAATTGGATATTATTCAGATCCATATGCATGCTTTTCGCATCAATGGTGTAACCTAGATATTGGACCTAGATCATGCCAAAGGTGCATTTCTCCAAGTTGGCACATAATTTGTGTTGTCGTAGGGTTTAAAGGACTTTCCAAATGTGTTTCAAGTGCTCTTCCCATATCTTGTTGAAGATGAGGATGTCACCTAGATATACAACCATGAATGAGCTAGTGAAGGGCTGCAATATGTCATCCATCATCCTCATAAAGGTTGCAGGGGAATTTTTCAACCCGAAAGACATTACCAAACACTCAAAAAGGCCCTATCCACCTGGATCACATCTATATGTCATCTTGAAGAACTAAAAAAAATATGATAAGAATAAAAATATCATCACCAAAAATTCAACCAATCAGGAAGAAAAAAACTTAGATGTGGAGGAGAATATGTTTTGTACATTATTTCATAAGGGGGTAAATCTCATTAGCCTTTAGAAACAATAAGAGAAGGAAATTACTAGCCTCTTCCTTATAAAGAGACAAGTTCGAAAGACAAAAAATTATGCTTTGTTCTCCTTCAGATTATAGGAGAATATAATAGTAGTACATTTTGTCAGGAGACTAGGACTAGAGATTTATGACCATCCCATCCCATAGCCATTATGGTGGGTCAATGGGGAGGTAAAGATAAATGTAACCAAACAGTGTATAATCAAATTTTCTATTAGTGTTGATTTTGTTAATGAAGTAGAGTTGGATGGAATTCCACTTGATGTATGTGGATTTGTATTTGGGACTCTTTATATGTACATGCAATATTTGATCTTCATATAAGGATCCAATCAGTGCTACCATATTAAGAAAAAAGGAACCCTTCATCATCAATGTGCACAAGGGAAAGTCAAAGTTCTCACTAGTAAGTGCCAACTAAGTCACAAAGATGATTGATTGTAGAAAGAAGTATGTTTTATTATTTTTAGGAGAAAATTAATTTATAAAAGATTCCATGAGGGATAATTCATCTCTATAGGCACACACTAAGGAAAAAATATTGCAACTGGAAGAGTTGTTACAAGTGTACAAGGATGTGTTACAACAACCTAAAGTGCTACCATAAAAGAGGGAAGTGGAGCATGAGATCCATGTTTTTTAGACTATTTATTGCCAAACGTTGGGCTATATAGGAGGTCCATTATGGAGGAAAATGAGGGGAATAATAAGTTGCAACAACCATAAGAATAATGTTTCATTCAACCAAATACCTCAGCATGTGTGTCACCACTCATCATTATGCCAAAGAAGGTTGGGAATTGGTGGACATGTATTAATTACAGGGCGATAAACAAAATTATGTTCAAGAATATGTACCCCATACCCAAGATAGATGATCTGTTGTATTATTTGTAGCAAGACAAATAATTCTCCAAGATGGAATTAAATTCGGGATATCACCAAGTTCAAATTAGAGAAGGGGATACCTAGAAGACCACCTTCAAACTAGAGAAGGTTTGTGTGAGTGGTTAGTTATGTTATCTTTCATATGCAATGTGTTAGATACATTCATGAGGTTAATTAATGATGTATTATGCAATTTTACACATTCATTTGTTGTTACTTATTAGGACGATATACTAGTAAAAAGTGCTACCATGCATGAGAACATCTCACGTTTGACGTATGTGAGGTGTTATAGGCACACCAAATTCTATTAAATTTCAAGAAGTGCGAGTTTGCACAAAATTCTTTGGTGTGTATAGGATATAATAGATGGACGAAAATGAAGTTAGATCCTACCAAGATGGAGGCCAACATCAATTTTTCTGGTTCCTACTAATGTTTTTTATCTCAAGAGTTTCAATGGGGTAGAATAGTACTTGAGGAAATTTACAACCTTTTTTTGAGTGATAACTACACCACTCCACACGATAATAGTGAGTGGAAAACTTTTCAAGTGGGATATGGTCAGTAGAGGGCCTTTTAGGAGTTGAATAAGGATTTTATTCAAGAATTTATTTTGGTGTCACCAAAATTTCAACATCTCTTTGGAGTTGAGACAAATGTGAGTGGGCATGTTATGGGAGTGGTATTGATGTAGGGATGAAGGCTTGTATGCCACCATTTTGAAGTATTTCATTGGGTTATTCTTAATTAACGGACCGATTTCGACATCCATTTGGAGTGGAGACAAATGTGAGTGGAAATGTTATGGGAGTGGTCTTGATGCAGGGAGGAAGGCTTGTATGCCACCATTTTGAAGTATTTCATTGGGTGGTTCTAATGTGACCTACCTATGACAAGGAGCTTTGTGCCCTAGTGAAATATATGAAGAACTGGAAACAATATATAGTGGGAAAGGAGATGGTACTCCACATGGATCATTAACCACTACAATATCTATAGGCCTAGAGTAAGATGTAATGGTCCAAGTATTACAAGTGGATGTGGTTTTCAAAGTAGTTCCATTTAGTGATCAAGTACAAGATGGGTAGAAAAGAAATTTTTCGAGCATGCTTTCAAGGCCACCAAAATCAAATATCATAGCTATACACATGGATACTTTCACCCATGATGTGTACAAAGGATGAGGACTTCAAGGAGCTATTTAAGTTGTTGCAAATCCAAAATAATGTACATGATGATGAAAGTAGATTTGACTACTGTATTCAAAATGGGTTACTTAATAAGTTAGAAAGTTTATGTGTTTCTAAAGGTGAGTGATTCCAATTGATCAAAAAGACTCACATCTCCAAGGTTCTGGGGAATTTTAATGTGGGGAATATAATGGCCAAATTGTAAAGCTATGTGTACTAGCCCAAGATGTAAGAAAAGATAGCTATGTTCATAAGAAAGTGCATGTTTTGTTCTACCACTAGGTCTAGTAATAGGAAACGAGCCCTATATCATCCCTTTCCTATACCCACTCTTCCTTGGGAAAGGATTTTCGTGGGAATTTTGAGAGGTTTACCAACAATTAGGAAGGAACATGACTACCTTTTTGTGGTAGTTGATACGTTTAGAAAGATTCACTGTAAAGAGACCATTAGTGGGAAAGAACTAGCGAACTTATTGATTAGATAGGTGACGAGCACCAAAATTGACATCATTTTAATTCTTATCCAACACCTTTTCTTTTTCCATATTCGCACCATCCTATCACCTATTTTTCCCATGTCGATGCATTTTTTTTATCAAGGTATACTTATCTTCCAATTATTTCAATTTAATCTTCATTCATATGTATTTGGGAAGGAAATTACCTTTTTATGCTAACATATGAGAATCATTTCAAGCATGATTAGGGAGGAAATATTAAAGAAACAATGAAGGATAGTTGTTGCAATACCCTCCTGTGTTGTTCCAACACTTTTAGGTTGCAACAACACCCTTATATCATTACAACACCCTATGTACCTTAGTGTTGCAACTCCTCCTATTATAATACAAGTAAAAAGTAGATGTTGCAACTCTTGTTCTTGTAACATGACTACAGGGTAGGAGTTGCAACTCTAGCTACTGCAAAATGAATAGGGTTCAATGTTGTAATGTGATAGAGCACAATATGGAAACTATGATTGTTGCAACATGAAATTTCACAGTGATGCAACATGGAAAAGCCAAAAAAACAAGTGATACAACATTCTTAAACCTAATTTTGCAACACAATGATATTTAACCATTGAGGATAACTAATTCCACTAAGGAAAAGTTGGAATAACACACCTCCATCCACACAATTTTCATCAAGATATGCATGTTGATCCTTTGACCACCTAATGAAGAAAGTGATAAGAAGTAGTTGGTTTCTAGTAAGAAACGCCTAACGATAGTAGAATATCCACTAGTACCACCTATGACAATAACTAAAAGAGTCAATATTTGTCTAATACTTTCTACTTTTTGGTGAATTTTTGTAACTGAGATGAACAAATTAAGAATATAAATATTCTCATGGATATTCTATGACCTATTAATAAAATTAAGAATTCAACGTTTTGTATAAAAGAACCCTACTCTACTCGAGCTAAGGAGGACGAAATAATTGCATTTTTCATTTTGACATTTTATTAATATAAATATTGTGGTTTTGTTCCATTTCATGTTCTTCTCCATGTGAATGGTGTGTTTCTAGGTGATATTCTTTTATAAATAGTGCCTTATATAAGGAGGTAGGGCCCCCACCTTAGTCAAGTACTACATGTAAACATATTGATTAGTTTCTGGTTTCATTTTTTTCTATAACTTAGTTCCTTTATACTGCCACAACTCACTAATTTGATAATTCCTAAGAAGGTAGGGGTCACTCCTTAGTCAAGTACTACATGTAACTATATTGATTAGTTCTTAGTTTCATTTATATTTATGTAACTTAGTACCTTTTTACTCTTCCAAATCACTAATCTCGTAAATTAATTAGTATTTGTATATTGTTGCAACTTGTTAACTTAATAAATTACTCGGTTTGTGTACATTTCCGCAACATGCGAATTTGCAAAATTACTTTGTTTCTATACACTATTGTAACTCAAAAGTTGGATAAATAAATTCTTTCCTCTATTTTGTGTTGGCATTATGATTCAGGTTTGGCACTATGGCACAGGTGTTGTACTTGATGGCAACTCACTCAAGTGGAAAATCTCTGTTTAGGCTCTCAAAATGATAGAAAATAAGGGGTTCGCAGGTACACTATTCAAAAGGTGCGGGCCCGCAGGCACACCATTCACAAAGTGCGGTCATGTCCACAGGTTATCCGAACAGAAGGTGCGGACCCCCAGTACATGCACTTTCATGCAGAGAAAAGCGCACGCACATGGGAAATCCTATGGTGGTCCATGGTATTTAGTCCGACGTATATGATCATATGGTTTTGGTCCATGGTATAGCATCTAAATTATTGAACCCCGGTTTTGGATCCCTTGTATTGGTTTTCTATGGTTTTGATCCATGGTTTGAGTAAGGGCTTGCCTATAAAAAGGAAAGGAGATCATTTGGCTAGTCACTTGTGAAATTTGAATATCTTAAGATCTGAAATTTTGGGTGATCAGTTTGAAACGCTAGATCTAAATCAAGGTGAAATCTATAAATTGTAAGGCGAATCTATTGATAGGTCATGATCTCTCTGGTGCATGATCAGATCTATGGATCTAACTGTCCGTGGCACATTGGAGGACTGTTAATTTGGCTCTATTCGGAGGTTAGCAGGCGATCGATAGCGCAGGTGAGGGGGTCTGCAGCGCAGCAGAAGGCGCAGGTGCGGGGGTTCGCAGCGCAGCAGAAGGCGCAAGTGCAGGGGTCCGCAGCGCAGCAGAAGGCGCAGGTGCAGGGGTCCGTAGTGCAGCAGAAGGCGTAGGTGCGGAGGTACGCAGAATAGCAGAAGGCGCAAGTGCGGAGGTACGTAGAATAGCAAAAGGCGTAGGTGCGGAGGTATGCTGTTGGGTAGACAATGTAGGTGCGGAGTTGCGCAATCCAGACACAGAAGAACTGCGGATATTCATAGGTTTCTATTGGTGAAGTTGCGGACCTTTCTTAAAATATTTGTTGGCTGCCTTTTATCTATTGCTGCAGAGTTCTAGGTTTAGATTACTGGTATTGCTTTTCTGGTTACTGCATTCTGAGAAGTTATTGGCTGATTCATTGGGTGATTGTAAAAGGAGATTGGTTGATTCACATGTACTTGATGATTATTTGATGTTCATGGATCCAGTTTGAAAATTTATGAAAAGTGGTCCTTGGAAGAAAAGAAGTAGGTCAGCACCTACGTACTAGTAGTTCAGCTAGTACAAGAGCTAAGGGGGTTGTAGCTCCCTTCCAGGAGAGACTGGAAAACGAGAGAGGGTCGTAGCTCTCAGCAAGTTGCAGCCTGCGTACTGGTAAAGGACTGCACCAGTACAAAATCATTGTAAAAGAAGTTTCTAATTGAAAGAAGATAGAGACATATTGCAGCAGGTGGTTTTCACCCACATTGGGTTTCCACCTTATATCTGGGGTTCTTTGGTGTGACTATCTGTTTTTTCTTGTTCTTGCTCATTATTATATGTTACTGACATACAAATTAATGATCAATATCTGAAGAATAAATTAAAGTATAAATCTGGAAGATATATTGAAAAGAATTTGATAATATTGATTCACCCCCCTTCTCAGTATTATTTCCAGCAATTGGTATCAGAGCAGGTCCTTCTGAAGAAGCTTGATCGCTTGAAGGAAGATCCATCATCATGAGCAACTACGAGAGAGAAGAATCTATCAGGCCACCAATTTTTGATGGGACAAACTTTGTATATTGGAAGGTAAGAGTTACTACCTATCTTCAATCTCTTGGTACAGAAGTCTGGGACATCATAGATACCGGGTACACCTTTCCATCAGCAACTCCTACAGATCCGGCTGAGAAGAAGAAATATGAAACAAATGCAAAGGCTATCAATAATCTATTAGGATGTCTATCTCAATCAGAATTCGTGAAGGTTATGTAGTATAAATCCACAAAAGAAATATGGGACAAGATTGTTCTGAGCTATGAAGGAGATGAACAGGTAAAACGAGCAAAACTTCAAACCCTCAGAATTCAGTATGAAAATCTCAGAATGCGCAATGATGAAAGTGTGGCTAACTATTTCCTTCGTGTTGATGAGATTGTTAATTGTATGAAAAATTTGGGTGAAGAAATAAAAGAGGCTGTTGTGGTTGAAAAGGTTCTAAGATCTTTGTCCCCTAGGTTTGAATCTAAAGTTTCTGTAATAGAAGAGAAAGAGAATATACAAAACCTTATCATGTCACAGTTGCATGTAATTCTGACTGCTTATGGAATGAGGAAAGGATGACCATCAGATAGGAGAGAAGCTGCCTTCAAGGCTTCAGGCAAAGGAGATTACTATGAGTCAGGATACGTGTCAGAAGAAGAAGAAGAATCAAATTTTGTCAAAAACCTTCAACGGGGTGTTGGACGATTCCGAGGTAAGTTAGCTTTCAAATGATTTTCTTGTGGAAGAGTCGGTCACTATGCTAACAAATGTCCTCATAAGGATAAGATTGATAAGGGGAAGGAACCTGTTAGATGGAACAAGAAACAGAATGCAAATAAGAAAAGCTATTACACTCATGAAGATAGTGATGGACTTTCAAATAGTGACGAAGATGAACGAGGTAATAATTATAAACTTTTAATGGCTTTTGAAGATGATGATTACCTGGATGCTGATGAGCCCCAATTTTTGGTACAATTTAAGCTCATTTGGCCTACTTGCTTTGCTCAAACCATTCATCTTTTATTGCTTATGCATTCATTTCTTGGTTTATTCATGTTGTTTGTAGGAAGAAGGGTAGGCATTCTATCTACGTGACTAATACATGATGATTTCAGGTTTTTGGCATTAAAAGGGAGCAAAGACCACGAAAAAGGAGACAAGGAGACAGTAAGGTGGCACTGCTGGTTTTTAGCAGAGGATGTCCACAGTCTTGGGGACCTTCCTCGTGATTCCCACCATAGCTCCGAGCTCCAACAAATCTCCCCACCGAGCTTAGAGGCAGCCAACCGTTCTACAGGAACAGCAGTTACAACTGTTCTACAGGATCAGCAGTTTAACCTTCAGTTGGACAGCCGAGCTCCACAAATCAAGGAAACCTGTTGGATTATCATTTTGCATAAATACTGAGGCCGTAGCCTCTGATAGGTGCTTTTTTGAACTTTTGCATTACCATTGTAATTTTGAAGTACGAGCTACAGCTCGGTGTTGGTTCTTGTTGTAAGCCAGTTTTGGCATGACATCAGATTTTTGGTTATGAATAAAGGCAGGCAGATTTTGATCTCATTCTGAGTTTCTAAGGGAGCTATAGCTCTCAGGTTAGGGCCCAACCTGAGAGCAATAGACCTCCTCTGTGTTGTAATGTTATTTTCCTTTCGTTCCAGCACTTCGTTTCTTTACTTTGACATGCAATTCGAATTTACAGTCTGCTAATTTAGTTTTTATGAGATTGAATAGGATTCGTTTATGGTGAATTTGTTTCCAGTTGCTTAGGTTAGAAGAGGATAGTTATAATTCATTGGAGCTCCAGAAAAAGGTTGAAAGGACCTCACTGCCATCTCTGTTAGGGATTGGGGTGTAGTCTGAACCAACCACCAAAATCAAACGCAGTTCTTTTCACGTCCATGCAAGCTGCAACAGTTACTTTAGTCGTAGATCCATCCATGCACTTTGGTCTTGATCATTACTTCTTCATTCCACTTCCATGCACGAGTTGCTTTCACAAATTGCACTGCTGTTCATTGGTTCAAAATAGCATAGTTAACGTAGGTTAAAGAGTTCTCGTTTTTGGTGACATTAAAAGACAATTTGTTTCATCTACACTGCTCCACACCATTCCATTACCTTCCTCTTCTTGCCAACCACACCTAAAGCCACTCAACCGACCTCTGTTCAGCTCGTTTACCTGCCAGCTCTTCCATTACTCACGTAGCTCTATTTACTTAACCTTTCGTTGATCCCATCCTTCCAGCCATCGACCCACTGCATGCACTCTTTCTCCATCTGACTTCTCTGCTCCTGAGCTATCACCAGTTCCATCTCCATCTCACCTATCCTCCCATACCACTCGATCACTTCGCCATCTCCCAAAACTCCCACGGTCGAACATCCTGTAGAATTTCACCGACTTCCTGTAGAATTCCTGAGTTTCCTGTAGGATCCCCTGCAGACATCCTGTAGGAGCCTGCAAACTTGGTTGCCGAGCATCCGAACGTGGTAGACTTCTGTGGAATGATGCTAGAGATCCTCTAGGGCCTCTCCTAGCCCCCCCTGACCTTGCCCATGCTTTCCTTCCATTCGAACCGCTCCTGCACAGTCAAACCCTAATCAAAAGCATCATCACAATAAATCCAACCACTTAATAAAGAAAATACAAAAACATGTCTTTTCAGATGCAAGTAGCTTAGATGCATGTATTTCAGCTCACTGCAAGTAATGGCATCATTGGTAGAAGTTTCATTCACAGTTTTGCATTGTAAGGGCCTAGCTAGTCAAATTAGGGTTTACTAGGGTTTTCATGCTTTGTTGGCTTTTAGTTTCTTTCTGCAAGTAGATTAGCCTCCTTTGAGTTAGCTTTCGTCCATCACTCATAAAGCTTCTTCTGTGAGCATATAGAAGTTGGCTTGAGCCCTAGCGGACTTGTGCCAGCTGACCAAGTGACAGCTGCGACAAGAGCTAGTACTTGTGCATACAACACCGTCGCTTCCAAGTTTGTACGAACTACCGGGTTGATAAAATTAGAGATAGGAAGCTCCAGGAGTTGTAGCATTATTGCTACAATACTGGAGCCCACCAGATGCTATAGATGAAGAAGGTCTTTATGAATAGATTTCTAAACTCAAAATTTGTTTAGAAGAGAAAAATGTGATTATTGATTCTCTGCAATGTCAACTGGCTGAAAGGGAAAAACATCATGAAAAATTGGAATGTGAAATTGTTGGTATTAGAAAAGAGATTGAGAAAACAAAAGCTCTTAATCTTAAATTTGTTAAAGGATCTGAAACTCTGGATGAGATTATCAATGTGCAACGTTCTCCACTAATCAAGACAGGTCTCAGATATAATGGAGAAGCATCTCAAGCATCCACCTCCAAAAGCTATCTTGATGTAGCAAGGAGCGAGCAAAGGCCTAATAGAAATCATCAGGGATAGTTTACCTCAAGAATGAACAAAGACTATCAAGAAAATTGGGGGCAATCTACCTTAAGGACAAACAGAAGCCACAACCAGCCACAGGTAAAAGCTTCCCAATTTGCCTCAAGAATGGATGTCAGTTAAACTACAATCGGTTGGTTGATAGATTTGATAATCACAAGAGTTTATTCAATGGCCAATGTTTCTCTTGCCATAACTTTGGACACAAAGCAGCTCAATGTGTTGCCTATAAGACAATCATGACTATAGAAGCTCAAAAACAAAGAAGTATGATTGGAATCACGAAAAGGACCTATAACAACTTTTCCGCCCTTGAAAGTGAAATTGAATGTTCTATTTGTAATAACTTCGGTCATGAAGATTTTGAATGCAGGAGCAGGTTTCGGAAGACAACTCAGAAGGAACAAACCTCAAATGCCAAAACATGGAGAATGAAGGAACCGCAACCAGAAAGATGTGGGATAGCTTTATATGCAGAAGGATAGGAAAATCAATGGTACATCAACAGTGGATGTTCGAAGCATATGACAGGTGATAAAGAAAAACTTCAATCATATAGTGCTTTAGAAAAGGGAAAGAAAGTTTCTTTTGGAAATGATACCCTTGCAGTCATAAAAGGAAAAGGCACTGTTCAGTTGAAAGAAAAAGTTAAAGCTGGAAATGTTTTGTATGTTGATGGCTTGAAGCATAATCTACTGAGTGTTAGTCAGATATGCGATCAAGGAACTGAGGTAATATTTCGATCAAATGGATGTAGTGTTTGTGATCTTGATATAGGAAAAACAATGATCAAAGGCATAAGAACTCCAAATAATTTATAAATATTTGAAGAAGGACAACAACAATTATATTTGATAAAAAATGATGAACACTGGTTATGGCACTGGAGGTTGGGGCATCTAATCTTTTCACAGATAAGGAAAGCATGCAAGTACCAGGCAGTTCATGGTCTTCCAGACATCAGAATTCCAGACAATACAATATGAAAATCATGTCAGTTTGGTAAGCAAACCAGAACTAACTTCCCTGAGAAGGAAGGATTAGCTAGCAGGCCACTTGAACTTGTCCATACTGATGTATGTGGCCCATCTAGGAAAAGGTCACCTCGAGGAGAAGAATATTTCATATTATTAAATGATGACTTTTCGAGGATGTGTTGGATAGGACTTATGAAGCACAAAGATGAAGCCTTTGAAAAGTTCAAATCATTCAAAGCCTTCGTGGAGAACGAATCAGATCACAAAATCAAATGCCTCAGGTCTGATAGAGGTGGGGAGTTTACCTCAAATGAATTTTTCGACTTCTGTGAAGAACATGGAATAAGAAGGGAATTCTCTACAGCTAGGACTCCTCAGCAAAATGGAGTAGTGGAAAGGATGAACAAAACGGTTCAACAAATGGCTTGTGCTATGCTTGATGAGTCTGGAACTCCCGCAACCTTCTGGGGTGAAGCTGCATGTGCTACGGTTATTATTCTCAACAAAGAAAATGTCTGGGTGAACATCACTCAAACTCCTCATGAGCTCTGGTATGGTGAGACTCCTTCGGTAAAACATTTCAAAATTTTTGGAAGCAAATCCTATATTAAGAATAATGATGAACATCTTGGTAAATTTGAACCTAGAGTAGATGAAGGCATTCTCCTTGGTTATTCTCCCCACAGCAAAGCATACAAGTGTTACAATAAAAGACTCGGAAGAATTGTTGACAACATTGATGTAGTGGTTGATGAAGAAGGAAACATTCCTAGGCAGGTAAATTATGAAAATATCGAAGAGGATGAAGACCATCCTTCAAATCAGGCTGATGATGAAAAATAACCTCAAGAGGCACCAAAGGAACAGATAAGGATAGAAGAAAAGACTCCATCCAGGTATGTTCAGAAGAATCATCCAGAATCTCAAATTTTGGGGCAGAAAGAGGCAGGTATACAAACAAGAAGAACAATTGCAGAAGCCTCAAGCTATTTGGCATTGCTCTCCTCCACTGAACCACAAAATGTAAAAGAGGCATGCAAAGATGAATGCTGGGTCAAGGCAATGGATGAAGAACTTGAGCAGATCGAAAAGAATAACACTTGGGAGTTGGTTCCTAGACCAAAAGATAAGAATGTTATAGGGACAAAATGGATCTTTAAAAACAAGTTGAATGAAAATGGGGAAGTGATTAGAAACAAGGCCAGACTTGTTTGTAAAGGGTATGCTCAACAAGAAGGAATAGTCTTTGAAGAAACTTTTGCTCCCATTGCTAGACTTGAGGCCATCCAAATGTTCCTTGCTCTCTCAAGCTTTCAAAAGTTCAAAGTATCTCAAATGGACGTGAAATCAGCCTTTCTGAATGGAGACTTAGAAGAAGAAGTGTACATTGAGCAACTAGATGGTTTCATTCTTGGGAATGATCCAAATCTTGTATGCAGACTAAAAAAGGCTCTCTATGGTCTTAAACAGGCTCCAAGGGCTTGGTACTACCGTTTGGACAAATATCTTCATCAACAAGGTTTTTCAAAAGGATCAGCAGATAGCAATCTTTATATAAAAATTGAAAATGAAAAATTGCTAATACTTGTTGTGTATGTAGATGATATTATCTTTGGCAGCAATGAAGAAGCTATGAGTCAAAGCTTTGCCTTGGTGATGTAGAAAGAATTTGAAATGTCTTTGCTTGGAGAACTGACATATTTTCTTGGATTGCAAATCCAACAAAATGAAGGCGGTATCTTTTTGTCTCAAACCAAGTACCTCAAGCAGATTTTGAAGAAGTATGGCATGGAAGATTCAAAACCAGTATGTACACTTATGGTTACAGGATGCAGCCTCAGTGCAAATGATGAATCTGCAACAGTGCATCAACCAACCTATAGATCCATGATTTGAAGTCTGCTTTATTTGACAGGTACCCGACCAGATATCATGCACGCAGTGGGAATAGTTGGAAGATTTTAGGCAAATCCAAAGGAAACTCATCTTCAAGCAGTTAAGAGAATCTTCAAGTACCTTCAAGGAACTCAAAACTATGGCTTATGGTATCCTAGAGATACAGATCTCACACTTCATGCTTATACAGATGCAGATTGGGCCGGAAGCATGCATGACAGGAAAAGCACTAGTGGCGGTGCATTCTTCATGGGTTCCAGATTAGTATCTTGGTTCAGCAAGAAACAGAGTTCAATTGCTTTATCTACAGCTGAAGCAGAGTATGTGGCTGCTGCATCTTGTTGCACACAACTTCTTTAGATGATGCAAACCTTGCAGGACTTTCAAATCACTTGTACTCCACCTATCTCCATCCTATGTGATAATACAAGTGCTATCAGCATTTCAAAGAACCCAGTCATGCATTCAAAGACCAAGCATATACCTATCAAATATCATTTTCTTCGGGAACAAGTGCTTGAACAAAAAGTCAAGTTGGAGTATGTTCCTTCTAAGGAACAAGTTGCTGATATACTGACCAAACCACTACCCAGGGAGACCTTTGAATACCTCAGGCAAAAGGTGGGGCTAGTTGATGCATCATCTTGTTGTTGAATCTTATCTGTTTCAGAGATTGTTGGTTGTATGCGACTTTCATATGGGGTATACGCGTACATTCGTTGGTTTAAGGATTGGTCAAAGACCATCTGGCACAGGTTCAGGGGGAGCATTTATTCTTCTAATAATACATTGTTGGCATTATTATAGAAGATCTTGGAGGAGAAAGTTTAGAAGGATGCTGATTTGAATATTGCTGCTAATGTTTTGTCTCTATGTCTTATATCTCTTTTGTTAAGGTCATTTATGGTGTATGGTGGATTATGGTTCTGCTTGAAGAAATTTTCTTTTACAGATCTGGCCTATAGTCAGGGGGAGCATGCTCAGCACAGCAGAGTAGAGTTTTCAGCACGTTCTCAAGGGGAGCATAACCCTTTGCCCTTGATGACAAAGGGGGAGAATGACTTTGAGGATCTTGGGGTTGGCATCAAGTCCAAAGGGGGAGATTGTTGGCATTATGATTCAGGTTTGGCACTATGGCACAGGTGTTGTACTTGATGGCAACTCACTCAAGTGGCAAATCTCTATTTAGGCTCTCAAAATGATAGAAAATAAGGGGTTCGCAGGTACACCGTTCAAAAGGTGCAGGCCCGCAGGCACACCATTCACAAAGTGCGGTCATGTCCGCATGTTATCTGAACAGAAGGTGTGGACCCCCAGTACACGCACTTTCATTCAGAGAAAAGCGCATGCACGTGGGAAATCCTATGGTGGTCCATGGTATTTATTCCGATGTATATGATCATATGGTTTTGGTCCGTGGTATAGCATCTAAATTATTTAACCTCGGTTTTGGATCCCTTGTATTGGTTTTCTATGGTTTTTATCCATGGTTTGAGTAAGGGCTTGCCTATAAAAAGGAAAGGAGATCATTTGGCTAGTCACTTGTGAAATTTGAATATCTTAAGATCTGAAATTTTTGGTGATCAGTTTGAAAAGTTAGATCTAAATCAAGGTGAAATCTATAAATTGTAAGGCGAATCTATTGATAGGTCGTGATCTCTCTGGCGCATGATCAGATCTGTGGATCTGACTGTCTGTGGCACATTGGAGGACTATTAATTTGGCTCTATTCGGAGGTCCACAGGTGATCGACAGCGCAGGTGCGGGGGTCCACAGCGCAGCAGAAGGCGCAGGTGCGGGGGTCCGCAGCGCAGGTGCGGGAGTCCGCAGCGCAGGTGCGGGAGTCCACAGCGCAGCAGAAGGCGCAGGTGCGGGGGTCCGCAGTGTAGCAGAAGGTGCATGTGCGGGGGTCCGCAACTCAACAGAAGGAGACGGTGTGGAGGTACACAGAGTAGCAGAAGGTGCAGGTGCGGAGGTACGCAGAACAACAGAAGGCGTAGGTGCGGAGGTATGTTGTTGGGTAGACAGTGCAGGTGCGGAGCTGCGCAGTCTAGACACAGAAGAACTGCGGATATTCGCAGGTTTCTATTGGTGAAGTTGCAGACTTTTCTTAAAATATTTGTTGGCTGCCTTTTATCTATTGCTGCAGAGTTCTGGGTTTAGATTACTAGTATTTCTTTTCTGGTTACTGCATTCTGAGAAGTTATTGGTTGATTCATTGGGTGATTGTAAAAGGAGATTGGTTGATTCACATGTACTTGATGATTATTTGATGTTCATGGATCCAGTTTGAAAATTTATGAAAAGTGGTCCTTGGAAGAAAAGAAGTAGGTCAGCACCTACGTACTAGTAGTTCAGCTAGTACAAGAGCTAAGGGGGTTGTAGCTCCCTTCCAGGAGAGACTGGAAAACAAGAGAGGGTTGTAGCTCTCAGCAGGTTGCAGCCTGCATACTAGTAAAGGACTGCACCAGTACAAAATCATTGTAAAAGAAGTTTCTAATTGAAATAAGATAGAGACATATTGCAGCAGGTGGTTTTCACCCACATTGGGTTTCCACCTTATATCTGGTGTTCTTTGGTGTGACTATCTGTTTTTTCTTGTTCTTGCTCATTATTATATGGTACTGACATACAAATTAATGATCAATATCTGAAGAATAAATTAAAGTATAAATCTGGAAGATATATTGAAAAGAATTTGATAATACTGATTCACCCCCCCCTCTCAGTATTATTTCCAACTTTTTGTTGATTGATTTGTAAATTAATTATGTTTCTTTAAATTGTTGAAACTCATAATTCGAAATATGTAACTTACTCTATTTTCTAAGGATTAAATTTCACTAATCTATCTCTTATATTTACAGTGTTGTACCAACTACATTTGGTGCAATTGGATTATGTATACCATATCTTATCGACATTCTACCATTGCATATGCATCTTCATTCCGAAGATCAATATCAACATAAACCTTGAGCAAGTCAATAATTTGCATTTTTTGTGATTTATTTCTACTTGAGTGATTCACTTTCTTCCTGTTTGGATTAGTATACATATGATTGGGGTTACAATGTTAAGCTTCCTCAACCTACTAGGTAAAAGTGTGTTATTTCAATTTTGCAAGTGTGGTTTTCTTTCCTAGGTGACTTATAAAATGCATTAATATATTGTTGTGAAACACACATATAAATTACTGCAACCTCATTAACACAATATTATTTTACTATCATATATTGTGCATGATAATTCACAAGTTCAATGCGAACACCATAATTGATAGTTAGATCCATAATTTCTCATTTATTTTCCTTGTAATTAGGAGATAAATGGTGAACCCATCATTTTTGGTGCCACTATTGTTAGTGTGAAATTTCTTGGAATGTGTACCAGAAATACTTCACTTAAGTCACTAGGTGACAAGTGACCCTAACAACAATTTGATGGTTACTTATGATTTAGATCTACAATAAAAATGGAAAAATCTGCAACAAAAATATAGACGATCCAGAAAAAAAAAAAAAAAAAAAAAAAAAAAAAACAACAACAAAGATATCTAATGCAATAACCCAAATATAAAGACTTTAATTAAATAGTCTTTATTAAAAACACTTGGTGAAGGAAATCTACAAAAGGGTCTACAAATCCCCTTCCGTGGGATGGGTCCTATGATGTCCTTGATGCTTCAGTAAATGATCTTCTCTCTCAATATGTGAAAAACCCAGACAAAATGTGGAGAACTCAAATGTGAGCTCCAAAGAAAAGAGATGATAATCATGATGATGATAATAATCATGGTGAATAATAAATGAAAAACCATCCTATTTATAACAAAGTATTGAGTTAATCTTGAAAATGGAGAATAATAAAAATAACATTAACCAAATAGAGATCTAACCGCTTGGAATACTTTATTATATTTATTGGAGAGAGAAAAGACATTTAAAATGGTTAAATATATTTATTTGGAAATAATTAAGAAATAAAATGACTTATGAATTATTTCGCGAGAATTAAGAATGGTGTGAGATTGAAATAATTATTAAATATTCCAATAATAGAAATAAGGAATATTAAATAAATAATGAATTATTCAATTATTCCTATGGGATTTAATTAAAGGTGACAATGAATAATTATTTAAATAATGTTTTAATAATTATTCCTAGAGAAAATTAAATAAATATTGGTTTATCTAATTATTCTCTTGGGTTTTTTTTATTTAAACCAGAAAATAATTTACTAAAAGTGATTTACTAATTTATTTTCCATAGAGAAAGATATTTTACTATGGTAAAATTAATCCTACATGGTGTATTTCGGTCCACCCAGTTATAAGTGGCTAGGTGATCATTTTTCTTGTGATAACAAATTTCCCCCACACGAATGAGTGTTAGGAGAAAATCATATGACCGAAATACGTTGTAGGTTACACTTCCATGAGACACCAAAAGGGGAGTCAAAGAGAGAGAGAAAGAACTGAAGCAATACAAGGAAAAATAAAAATGGAGGGAGTGAGACCAACAAAACTGCTAGAAGTCTCCTTTTCTGTGGGACTACATGATCTCAAATGAGGTGGGGAAGGCTTACCCATACCCACCGTATAACTGATAAGCGGAAGTATTGCAGTAAGTATGCTGCAATTCCTGGGCTACCAGCTTTACTTATCAACCCGAGGTTCATACAAACTTGGAGGTGATAGTGCTATACGAACAAGTAGAAGTGAAGGTCCTACCTGTTGTCACCTGTTCATCTAGTGAGAGACCCCAGGGATTCAAAGCCAGACTTCTATAGAGTTAGAAGAAACTTGATTCTTTGATGGAATAAGAGCAAATATATTCTAAGAGAGCTACTCTACTACAGTAATGAAGAAAACAACATGTAATGCTAAAACACACCATGTCCTAATTAACCATTTGAACAGCTATGCTAAGAAAAATTACTAAATAAACACTAACCTAATGCTGCTATCTAAGTTATAGAAGTAAAGAGCATCAAACCAAACTAATGTGTAAGCAAGGAAACTAGACCAAATATGTTTTTACTTTTCTAGTTTTTTTGATGATTGGACAGTGTTAGATTCTGATTGAATAACCAAAGTGAAACTCAGGAGTGGCAGTGTTTAAATGATATGAAAAACACAGTTCAGGAAGGAGTCAAGCAGAAAAGCAATCAAAGATCAAAATAAATTAAAGGAAGGCGTAATGAAGTAGCAGTGCGCAAGAACTGTTAGATCAGTCGGGAACAATATTAATGGGAGATGAGTGGCAAAGATCTTGTTGCAGGGGATTACGTGAATATATGGATGAACAGGATTAATGGAAGATGAATGGTAGATATCTTATTGCGGAGATTAAGTGAATAGATGGATGGATCACATTATGTCATGTGGTGACAGAAGGAAAAAAAATGTGCGTAATGATGGAGCGGTCTTCGTATGTGGTAAGTAGTTTATCGCGCATCCTCAAAGCTGTAAGTGGAATTCCTAAATTTTGCACGATAAGCCTAAGTGAGTGACATGTAGCATGAGAAAACCACTTTTCTCACATGCTCTCAGTCGGATATCGATCGTGCAACAATTCATGCGAGATTGCGCAATAGCCATTGGATCATGTGGGATTGATTAATGGTGGAGATCGGCCAAGCCAGTTGGTGATCGGGTGACACGATGGTCATTAGATCAAGAGAAATAGATCAGCCGTGGAGATGTGGAGCACCTAGTGTCAAACATTGAAATGAATATAGGTGGTAAGTAGTATCTCGCACGCCTTAAGCGCTGTAAGCTGTATTTATAAATTTCACGTGATTAGCCTAAGTGAGTGAAACATAGCATGGGAAAACCACTTTTCTTGTGTGCTCTTGATCGGATATTGGTCATGAAATAATTCACGTGAGATTGTGTGATAGCCGCTCGATCATGTGGGATTGATCAACGGTGGAGATTGGCCAAGTTAGTTGGCAATAAGGTGACGCAATAGCCATTGGATCAAGCAAAACAGATCGACGGTGGAGATTTGGAGTGCGTAAAGTCAAACATTGAAATGACAGTAAGGAGATCTATGGGTATAATCTGATTAAGACATGATTTATTGGCTTCCAAATATATTCTGCATGAAGAAAGTGCTGAAGGAAATGAGAATATGAGTGAGATCTTATTACAAAAAGATAACGATGAAATGAACCAAGTATCGAATCAAGATGAAAAACTCCAAAGCTCATGCGAGAACTAGAAATCTGTGTTTTTTGGGTTGTTGAAGGGTCTCTTCATCAAGTCATGGTCCCAGAGGGAGGAGGTGAGGCTGAGACACATGCTGACAACCTTATGGGGATATTTTTCCTTGCTAACCTGCTAATTGAAAGAAGGCACAAATGGAAGAAAACTAAAACATAACCAATTTACACTACACTGTTGTAATGGAAATGCAGCTACTTAAGCAAATGAACGAATAAACCATGAATCTATGCACTACACTGTCATAATGGAAATGCAGCTATTTAAGCAAATGAACGATTAAACCATGAATATATGCTAGCATACATGTACAATAAAGAGGAGCCTTAGTTGCTAGGGTTGGGCCCTAATGCAAGAGCTTCAGCCCTCTAAGTTAACTCAGTGATCGCTCAAAACAAAACTCATTCTTACTATCGAAACAATGGATTACATCAAAAAATGTCACAAGTCTTGCAGCTTGAAAATAGAGTAAAGTTTTACAATCAAAAGTCCAAATCCTACTGAGATCCTAGGCCTCTCTACTTATACGATTGAAGTCTCCAATGAATCCCTTAAAATTAGGGAGGCTCGGCCCAAACTCGAGATAAATTGGTGCTTTGACTTTCACTTTCTTAGTTGCCTTCTAGTCCTCATGATTTGGCTGTTTGCAGTCCGAGCTAATGGAGGAATATTCAAATGGACAAGTAGTAAATGAGGAGGATTTACCTCCTATAATTCCTTTCCCTTGTCCCATTCGAGTTTTGACCAAGGTCTTTGCTAAAATTCCTTGCTTTTATCCTTTAATCCTACATTAAATGCACATTAGACCACAGAGAAAAATATCCAACTCTAAATCATCTCATAAACAAAAAATAATCAAAAGTATGCAATAAGTTGTGAGAATAGTTGGTTTGACTAAGCTAGGAGGTGAATTAAGGCCCATATAGTTACCCAATGATGAGGTTCATCATCACCCCCTACTGAAAGTGTTGCTCATCCTCTAAGAAACTTAGTCAATGTCCATGTCCTTCATGGCTCTGGTAGCCTCTCTAACATCTCATGCCTCTGTTGTGGTCTCTTCTTCTTGTTCATAGAAGCCTGCTTTCTTTTCTTCCTCTTTCCACTACCTCTTTTCTTCTTCTTCTTTTATCCCTTCTAGCATCCCTAGGAGTAGTGGTGGACTGAGTTTAAGGCCTATCCAATTGACCTTCAACCTTTGCATTGATTACTTATACATAGGTGTCTTATTGAGTGCCTCTCTCAACCTTTGAGGGGAGTGATATTCTCTGATCTTCAAGCTGTGTGGCAGTGTGTTCCATCTTCTTAGGCAGGCATGTATACTATCATCTCCTAGCAGCGTAAACATATCCTCAAAATGTGAGATTTATTGCTCTTGGGTAGCAAGATATCTAGGTGCCAGCTGAGGATCATTTGCAATTAGATTATGGGTGTTGATTAGGGCCTTGGGATTTGATTGTTCAGCTCTGATGAAAAGAGGTTCTTTCTACTCTCTGGCCAATATTATTTTCATCTCTGCAACCCTTGACTCCTCATGGTTCATCCATGGTGCCAAAGCCATTAATTCTAGATATCCTAGCTCGGCATTAGGATCCCAAACATTCATGTCTGTGAGTGCCATGTTGTGCAAGTAAAACTCAACCATTTTTTCCCTATCCTCTAGTGTACTTTGATTAAAAATATCAATAAACTGCCTGTAGTCTTGACATGGCATGGTTCCCCTTTGTGCTAGTGTTTTAATTTGAAATTGCAGCCATTGTTCTCTGACGTAAAGAGCATAGGACTTAGCTTATGTCCTACACTAGGTGGCCTCCAAGGAGAGGTTCGCCATACATGCTAGTTGGTTTTCCCTTTCTTGCAGCTATCCTCTCAGCCATGCATTTTCCCTCTCAAGTTGATCTCTCATTATTGCTTCTCTGTCGCTTAAGCCACTTAGCTCTTTGTTTCTCTTATCTTCTTCCTCTTGTTGTTCTTTCTCATCTCCATTAGTTTCTTCCTTTGTTTCCTCCTCTATTTCAAAATCATCCTCCTTCTCTTATCATTCATCATGTTCCTCTGTATTAGTTTCTTCTTCATCCATCTCATCCCCATCTAGCTCTGTATCTTCTTCTTTTTGTTTTGCCTCCTCCTCACTGACAGAAGGACTAACATCATAGGTAAGGGTTTTGATGTCATCCTCTTTTGGTAAGTCTTTGAATATTAACCATGTTATAGGCATCCAGAGGTTTTGGAGGGCATCCTCATTGAGGATCCTGATCAACCCATGGTGAGCCAATTGTTGGGAATTCCCTTCCTTTATTTTGTTGTTAGAGTCTATGAGTGATTGCATCAAGAAATAGGGTATGCCAAGTCTTTAGTGAACGGGCGTTTCTACCCCAAATCTTAATTCTTCAAGCATCCTAAAATGGTAGCCATAAAAAATGCTATATCTATGGAATGGCAGATGAGGTGATGGGGTACGGTGAATGAGGTGGACGGTAATGAATGAGGGTGACAGATGACATGGAGGAGATGACATGGAGTGGAGTGATTAGGGTGGCCTGCTGTGGGGGTAGGGAGTGTATGGGATGTTCATCAAGCTTGAACTCCCCGCAACAATCTTAGGCCATAGATCTTGGTCAAACACCTTGACTTCATGGTCAAATATTGGGTTTGAGCCTAAGTTATAATTCGTGCTTGTTGCTCTCCCGCAGAGCACTTTAACTGCCTCTCGAACCCACGCTTACTTAAATCTTGTGCTATTGCTTGAACTTTAATATGGGTCAGGGCCCCACCTTACATCGGATTTGAATGCCATCAAAATAAATCACTATTTTCAGACTCTTGCATTATCTTTTGATTTTAAAAAGAAATTCCTTTTTGCCACCCGACTGTCTGCTTTGTCAAAGGTGGCCAAGTTAACTAGCCACATTTTCACTTATAAACCAACTACCTCGCAACCCTTACAAATTTTGATCAAATTATGAATATGAGTGAGTATCAGGATACTTACCTGTGGTCTCGATGCCATGCTATAGTTGTCAAAGATCAGAGGTGCTGCATTGTTTATTTGCTGCATGGTCATTCTTCTTCCTCCTTTGTTGTCTGCTATTTATTGTCTGTTGTTTGTTGTTTGTTGTCTGCTGTCTAGAGCTCCTTGATCATCCTATTGAATACCTGTAGCTGATGATTGAAATTCTGTGGGATAGGATGCTACAGGACCTAACCTAAACCAACCTATCATTCACCCTAAGATTTCTCCCTGTAGGTTTTCGAGGGATCCTGTAGAAAGCACCGTCTTCGCCTAAATAGAAGAAATGAAGTGAAAAAAACAATCGAATTGATGGACATATGCATGGTAAGGAGTGGAGGAGATGAATATATGTGAGGTAGGGTTCCCTTTGGATCCTCTCTTTGCTCCTTGATTGTCTTTCTCGCCCACCTCCAAATAACAATTTTTTTTTTTTAAAACACCTAGGCTACCTCATAGAGGTTTTCACCCTAGATGTTTTCCCTAGGCACCTCAAGGAAGGTTTTCAACTTGGGATCTTCTTATTCTTCTTTCTATTTTTCTCATCCTTGGGCAACCTCACGAGGTTTTCAACCCAAATATGGGACTCAGGCACCTCATGGAGGTTTTCACCTGAGTCCTTATTCTTTTTTTTTTTTTTTTTTAGTGACCTGATGAGGGAGGCGCTGGAACTTGCTCCACCATCATCACTGTTTTATTGATATTGTCAATGCACTCTTACTTTGATAAAGGCCTCTTGTACATTTTCAATTGGTGTCCATTAACAAGAAATGGAATGGCTTCTTCATCTATAGTTCTGATTTGCATTGAACCATTATCATGGCATCTTTCCACCACATAAGGTCTGAGCCATCCTGTCCTTAGCTTGCCCTTGAAGTATTTATACCTAGAATCATATAACAATGCCAAATCGCCCTCTTGAAATTGCATCTCCTTAATATGTCTATCATGCCAGATCTTCCTCTGAAGCTGAACTATCTCTGTATGTAGGAGGGCCTACATTCTGAATTCGTCCAAGACATTCAAATGGAACAATCTTTCTTTCTGTGTGTGATTGAGATCCAAATCTATCTGTGATGCCATCCTCAATGTGTTATATACAAAATCATTGGACAATAAAGCCTTTTTCCCAAAGAACAGCTCATAGGGTGTAAATCCAGTGGTGGTCTTCCATGTTGTATTATAGGCCTAGGTGGCCTCAACTAGTCTCTCTGCCAAATCCTTCCTACTACTACTCACTACCTTGGTTAATATGCTCTCTAGTGCCCTGTTGGTCACCTCCACTTTACCATCAGCTTGTGGATGATAAGGAGTGGAGGTCCTATGCTTGATTTTGTGATGGCTGAGCAGTTCTTCAATCATGTTGGAGGTAAAATGGTTGCCTTGGTCTATGACTAGCTCTCTAGGGTACCCAAATTTGTAGAATACATTCTCCCTTAGGAACTCAACCAACTTCTCTTTTGTTGCTGCCTTAATCGCCTTGGTTTCAAGCCAATTAGTGAAATAATCAATGCACACAATAATGTACTATTTTTTCTTTGAAGGAGGGTTGATAGGACCAATGAAGTCCATGCCCCACTTTTCAAATGGCTTGAAAGTCACTTGAGGTTGTAGGGATATTTCATATCTTAGAGTAGGATTTCCCATTCTCTAGCACCAATCACACTGACTAATGTACTTTTTCACATCCTGATGAAGAGTGGGCCAATAATAGCCCACTTTTAACACTTTGAATGTTGTTCTCTTTGCTGCAAACTCACCTCCACAAGGCCCATCATGATAGGCCAGAAGGATGTCAAAAACTTCCTCTTCCCTTACACACCTTCTCAAGATTTGATTTGGGCCAAGTTTGAAAAGATTGCCCCCAATCCAGGTGAAGGGGGCATTTTTCCTGATTATCTTGCTCTTTTCTTTGGAGGGAAAGTTTGGTGGGAACTGCATTGATACCAAATAGTTTGCTATGTCAGCAAACCATGGGGAGAGAACTGAAATAGAAAAAAAATTCTTGTCTGTAACTGGTCGTCCACCATTCCTTCTACACCTGCAAGTAGATTTATCTTAGATAAAGAGTCTGCAACAAAATTTTCCTTACGAGGCTTATCAACAATAGTTAGATCAAACTATTGTAATAAAAGCAACCATCTTATAATTATAACATTCACATCTCGTTTGTTCATTAAATATTTGATTACAATTTGGTTAGTATGCGCAAATGTTTGGTAAGCTGTAATGTAATGCCTAAATTTGTTTAATGAATGCACAACAACCAGGAGTTCCTTTTTGGTGATAGTATAATTTAGCTCATCCTTTAACAGGTTCTTACTGATAAAATAGATGGCATAGGGCAATTTCTCCTCTACCTAACCTAAGGCTGCTCCTATGGCCTTGTGTGAGGCATCAGCATGAATATGAAAATGGAGGGCCCCGTTTGGGCCTCAAAGAATTAGTGTAGTGGTTAACTTACCCTTTAAAATGTCTAAGGCCTCTTGACATATTTTTGATGATATAAACTCTGAATATTTTTCCAACAACCCAAATAAATGGGAGGCCAACTTGCTGAAGTCCTTTATGAACCTTCAGTAGTATCTAACTAACCCCAAGAAACTCCTGATATCCCTCTACTTTTGTGGAGGTGGGACCCTTTGGATGATTGATATTTTGTTTGGGTCCACCTGCAGTCCTTGCTAAGATATTGAATGACCTATCACACGATCCCTTCAGTCAGTAAGAATTCACATTTTTCTAGACTGAGAGACAGGTTCATTTCAATGCATTTGTGCAATACTTTCCCTAGGTTAGTCAGGGTTTCTCCAAAATCACAGCCATAAGGTGTAAAATCATCCATATAAATTTCCACCACATCATGTACTAATTCAGCAAAAATACTCAATACTGCTCTCTAGAAAGTGGCAGGAGCATTGCATAGGCCAAAAGGAAGGACCCTATAGGAAAAAGTACCCCAAGGATAGGTGAATGTGGTCTTATCCTGGTCTTCTAGGAAAATTTGGATTTGGTTGTACCCACTAAATCCATCTAGGAAAGAAAAAAACTTCTTCCCTGCCAGGCCATCTAGCACTTGGTCAATGAAGGGTAGGGGAAAATGATCCTTCTTTGTGGCTTTGTTCAATTCCCTGTAATCGACACAAATCCTCCACTTACCATTTTTCTTGGGAACTAACACTAAAGGAGAGACCCACTCACTGTCAGAGATAGGGTGAATGAATCCTGCATCTAGCAGTTTTTGCAGTTCTTCTTTGACTATATCTTTAAGAGTTGGATTCATCCTCCTTTGGGGTTGTTGGACCAGCTTGCAACCTTCTTTGATGTATATGTGGTGAGTACACACTGAGGGGCATACTCCCTTCATTTCCTTGTAACTCAAAGCGAAGGCTTCTAGGTTTTATCTCAACATGTTGCATAGATTTTCCTCTTCAAGAGTAGAAAGAGATGGATTAATTTTCAAAATTTTCTCTAGGCCAAATTCTATGGTTTTGACATGGAGTGGGTTGGAATTGAGCAAGAATAAGTCAATTGGATGATTTTTTTGGGTTTCCCTTACTTCTTCTAATGGTAATGAACTAGGAGTTGGACTTTGGAGCAGGTGTTCAATTAAGTCATCCTCATCTTGCCGTCCTCCTCCAATGGTTGCTTCCAAAGTGTAAAGTTGGGCTGAATAAGCCCCATCTTGTTCCTTCTCCTCCAACCATAAAGGTAAATCATTCTCTAGAGAAGGTTGAGCAGGAGGATATAGGACTAACTGCTTGGACATATGCTGATTCTTGATGGTGATATTCCCAACTCTGCCACTAATGTAAGCATTGGCTATGGCCAACCATGGCCTCCCAAGGATGAGAGGGTAACCAGTAAGCTTAGCTTTAGGTTGGAGAACTAGAAAATCTGCAGGGTACTCCTAGGAGTCAATGGAGACCATAACATCCTCCACAATTCCCTCAGGGGTGGCTGTGGAATGGTCTGCAAGTTTCAGAACTATTGTGGTCTTCTTAAATGACCCTTGGAGGTTGAGCTTGAGCATGGTGTCCTTGGTCATCACATTAATGGCAGCCCCAAGATCAATCAGAGTGTGTGGGACAATGGTGCCACTGATGTGCACATCTATTACAGGGATTCCAAGGTCCAAATATTTTGGACATATTATCTGCCTTAGCATTAAGTTAGACAGTTGCCCAATGACATTAATGGTAGGGGCATCCCTTTTTCTTCTTCCTGGATTCCTGAAGAATTTCTCCTTAATCAACTTATTGTAAATGGGAACATCTTTCATTTCTTGGAGAAGGGGAATATTTACACATAGATTTTTCAATTCTCCCAGAAGTTCAAGTTCTTCTGTGGTAGGCTGGAGTAGTTGGGATAATCTCTCAGGAAAGGGTGTGATCCAAATGAATCCTAGAACACCCTCTAAGTATTCAAACTCTTCTAATTCTACCAAAGATCAAAACTATCACATCTGGAGAATTCTTAGAGATGACGAGTTACACTATAGGGGTGAAAAAACATAGAAAAAATAGAGAAAAATAGGCATATCGGAGGCTTGGATAGTTATGCAGAGGAGTTGTTGGATCTAGCTGATCAACAGTCTAGATCCGATCGGCATATCGTAAATCAGCAGAGCCTATTGGAGGCTATCAGAGGCTGCCACTTAAAAATTGTGACAACAATCAGCGCGGTCAACAAGGACCATCGATCAAGCACACAGATCGACGGCCCAGGTTGAGTCGCGATATCGCGTCAGAGAAAACACGACAGAGTGCTTACAACGACCTAGGGGATTATGCAACATGTGATTGTGACTAGTCGCATCGTAATATCACATCGAAGCGGTACAATGGAGCAGTGTTGGCATTATGACACAGGTTTGGGACTATGACATAGGTGTTGTCCTTGATGGAAACTCACTCAGATGATAGATCATAGTTCAGGCTCTCAGAATGAAGGAAAAAGAGATATATGCAGGTTCACCTTAACCAAGCCACGTACACATGCGGGTTAGCAGACCAAAAGGCACATATGCGTATACACGTACTTTCACGCAAGTAAAGGCATGTACATGTTGGAGAATTTGGTTTTGGTTTGTGGTATTTGGACCATGGTATTTTGACCCATGGTATTGGTCCAAGGTATCTTGTCCGAAGTGTTGACCCCAGGTATTTGGTCCAAGGTATTGATTCTAAGTGGTTTTGGACCATGGTATTGAGTAAGGCCTAAGACTATAAAAGGAGGAAGAGATCATTAGGCAAAGGCACCAAAAAGATTAAATAGTTAATGAAGAGGAAGATCTAGAATACTGGACAATGGGTTATGGTGCATAGCTGGATCTGAATCAAGGAGGAACCTGAGTGCTTGAAGAAGGATAAGTTCTATTGATGGGTCAAGATCTTAAAGCTTGAAGAGAAGTATCTTTGTGTAGTTTTGATCTTTTAATTGGCGCATGTCATAATCTGTAAATTTGATGATCTGGGTATAATTGATTTCTGAATTGTTGTAAAGGTTAAATCATCTTTTACAGATCTTTATGCAGGTTCAGTATAGCAAAAGTGCATATACACGCCAGTTCGGCATTTTAAAACAACGTATACGCAGGTTTGCCTTCATATAACAGCGTATGAATGCAGGTTCGACACATTGAAGTAGCGTACGTCTCATAAAATATGTTTTAGCTACTTCTATTTGTTGTTGCAGTGTTCTGGGTTCTGGTACTGTTACTGTATTCTGGTTACAACATTCAGAGAAGTGATTGTTTGATGCAGTTTTGGTTAGTGCAAGGGAGATTCATTGATGCAGATATATTTTGATGTTTGATTGATGCTATTGATGGATCCAGTCTAAAATTTTATGAAACGTGGTCCCTGGAAGAAAATATAAGGTTGTAGCCTTCTGTAGGTTAGCACCTATGTACTAGTACATCAACTAGTACAAGAGCTAAGGGGGTTGTAGCTCCCTTCTAGGAGAAGCTGGAGAATGAGAGAAGGTTGCAGCCTTCTGTAGGTAGAAGCCTGTGTACTGGTACAAGACTGCACTAGTACAGAAATATTGTAAAAAGAAGTTTCTTATTAAAAGGAAGATAGAGACGAATTGCAGCAAGTGGTTTTCACCCACATTGGGTTTCCACCTTATATCTTGTTTTCTTGTGTGTGATTGTCTACTCTATTTTTACTGTACCTATTACTTCTTATATGGTTCTGATACACAGATTAAAGATTGACTGACTAAATTATAAGTTTACAAGGTATACGCTGGTTGCTCTAAACACAATTGCGTATATACACAAGTTGCATTAATAGAAGTAGCGTATATGAATCTGTTTATGGAAATGAAATATTGTTAATCTGCTAATACTAATTCACCCCCCTCTCAGTATTATTTCCAACAATTGGTATCAGAGCAGGTCCTTCAGAAGAAGCTTGATCGCTTGAAGGAAGATCTATCATCATGAGTACCTACGAAAGAGAAGGATCCATTAGACCACCAATCATTGATGGGAGCAACTTCGTCTATTAGAAGGTAAGAACCACAACCTATCTTCAATCTCTTGGAAGATATGTTTGGGAAATCATGGAAGGAGGATACACATTTCCATTAGCAATTCCTACAGATACTGCAGGTAAAAAGCAATATGAAACAAATGCCAAGGCTCTCAATACATTATTGGGGAGTCTGTCACAATCAAAATTTGTCAAGGTTATGTAGCTCAAAACTGCCAAAGAAATAGGGGACAAGATCATACTAAGCTATGAAGGAGACGATAAGGTAAAACGTGCAAAACTACAATCTCTCAAAATTCAAAATGAAACTCTCAAAATGCATAATGATGAAAGTATAACTAATTACTTCTTACTTATAGATGAGATTGTTAATCGCATGAAAAACTTGGGTGAAGAGATAAAAGAAGTTATTGTAGTTGAAAAGGTTTTGAGATCCCTGTCTTCTAAGTTTGAATCAAAAGTTTCTACCATAGAAGAAAAGTTGAATCTTCAGAGTATTACTATGACACAGCTCCACGGAATCCTAACTGCGTTCGAAATGAGGAAAGGGGGTCCATCAGATATGAGAGAAGTCGCATTCAAGGCCTCGAGAAGAGAAGAGCTCAATGAATTGGGACACATTTCAAAAGGAGAGGAAGAAGCAAACTTTGTCAAGAACCTTCAACGGGGTTCTGGAAGATTCAGAGGTAAACTACCTTTCAAATGCTTTGCTTGTAGAATATTCGGTCATTATGCAGCCAAATGTCCTCATAAAGATAAGCTAGATAAAGGTAAGGAACTGGCAAAAATGGAATAGAAAACAAAATGTAAGTAAGAAGAGCTATTATACGCATGAAGATAGCGATGGTTTATCAAATAGTGAAGAAGATGAACATGGTAATGATTATAGACTTTTGATGGCTTTTGAAGATTATGATTTCTTGGATGCTTTAGATGAAGATGGTCTCTATGAAGAAATTTCTAAACTTAAAATCTATTTAGAAGAAAAGAGTATGATTATAGATACTTTGACATTCCAACTTGCTGAAAGGGAAAAACACAATGAAAAGTTAGAATGTGAAATTGTGGGTCTAAGAAAAGATATTGAGAAAACAAAAGCTCTCAATCTTAGATTTGCTCAAGGATCAAAATATTTAGATGAAATTGTCAAAGTGCAGCGTTCTGCTCTGATAGAGACAGGTCTTGGATATACAGAAGAAGCATCTCAAGCACAGAAGCCATCAACCTCCAAAATTTATCTTGATGCAGCAAGGAGAAGTGAATAGGTTGACAATCATCAGAAAAGGCATAAAGCAGATCACCAGGTAAATCGGGTTCAATCTATTTCAAGGATGAACAGAAGCTACAACCTAGCTCAACTAAATCATTCTCAATTTGCTTCAAGAATGAATGTCAATGGAAATGATCAGGTCAGTATATTTGATAATCCTAGGAATTTCTTTAATGGCCAATGTTTTTCATGTCATAACTTTGGACATAAAGTTGCTCAATGTGTTGCTTACAAGACCATCATGACTAGAGAATCATGAAATCAAAGGAATGTGAATGGGATCATGAAAAGGACCTACAATAACTTTTCTGCTTTTGAGAATGAAATAGAATGCTATATCTGTAACAACTTCGGTCATGAAGATTCTGAATGCAGGAGTAAATTTCGGCAAACATCTCAAAAGGAGCAAGCTTCATTGGGTCCCAAAACATGGAGAAAGAAAGAATCGCAAACAGAAAGATGTGGTATAGCCTTGTATGTAGAAGGACAAGAAAATAAGTGGTACATTGACAGTGGATGCTTGAAACACATGATAGGTGATAAAGAAAAACTTCAGTCATATAATTCCCTAGAAGAGGAAAATAAGGTCTCATTTGGCAATGACACTCCTGCAGTCATAAAAGGTAAAGGCTTTGTTCTCTTAAAAGAAAAAGTTAAAGATGGAAATGTTATGTATGTAGATGGTCTAAAGCATAATCTATTGAGTGTCAGTCAAGTGTGTGATCAAGGAAATGAGGTAGTATTTCGATCAAATGGATGTGTTTTTCGTGAGCTTGATACAGGAGAAACAGTGATCAAAGGTGTAAGAACTCCAAACAACCTGTACATACTCAAGGTGGGACAACAATAGTGCTACCTATGCTAAAACGATGAACATTGGTTATGGCACAGAAGATTGGGGCATCTAAGCTTCCCTCAAATAAGAAAAGCATACAGATACAAGGTTGTTCGTGATCTTCCAGATATCAGCATTCCAGAAAATACAATATGAAAATCATTTAACTAAAATCATTTAATGATTTAACTAAAATACCATTTATTTGTTGTTTTTAATAATATTAGAACTATAAATTAGTAAGAAAGAGAAAAAAATATATATATATAGATTATTGTATAGTACTTACTAATTTATTTTCGAATGGGCCTTTACATTTAATATTAAATTAAAATGATTTATTGGGTTTAAACTTTTACCTATTGTAACTAAAATTCATTTTATATTTCTTTGGTCTAAGAACAATAATAATTTAATACTATTTATTTATAATAATAAATATAGGACCTTTATAATTTGTTTACCATTATTAATTTACCACAATGACCATTATAATATAAACATTACCATTGTAACTAAATTCTTAGATTAATAGTAATATTAACACTATTTATTTGTAATTAAATAATTTAAGAATAATAAAAAATATAAGTTTTTATTAATTATATAGATATAATGACCCTTATATTTTAAATTTATTATATTATCCAATTAACTAGTATTATTATATTAATAATAGAATTATTAGTTTGACTTTGATCATCAGGTCAAAATTAGCCGTTGCAATATAGCCGTTGGAGTCTCTGCACACTCTATTTAATCAAGCTAAGCCAGATCAGTTCTTCAACTTGTCCTGACGATGAACCACACTGGTTGGTTCGAAACGCGTCGACAAAAGATTGATTATGTGATTTTGCCGAAGATTACTAAACAATGTTATGGATCACAGAAGTCTAAATTCCTTAATCATTTCAATTTGGTAAGAAAACCAGAGCACATTTCCATGAGAAGGAAGGATCAGCTAGTGAGCCTCTTGAACTTGTTCACACTGATTTATGAGGTCCATCTAGGAAAAATTCACCTTGTGGAGAAGAATACTTTATATTGTTCATTGACAACTTTTCCAGAATGTGTTGGATAGGACTTCTAAAGCATAAAGACGAAGCTTTCGAAAACTTCAAATCCTTGGCTGAGAATGAATTAGATCACAAAATCAAATGCCTCAGGTCTGATCGAGGAGGGGAATTTACCTCGGATGAATTCATCAACTTCTGTGAAGAACATGGAATAATAAGGGAATTCTCTACCGCAAGAACTCCTTAGCAAAATGGAGTGGTAGAAAGGATGAACATAACTGTTCAACAAATGGCTCGTGCTATGCTAGATGAGTCTGGAACTCTTGCAACCTTCTAGGGTGAAGCTACATTTGCTGCCGTCACTATTCTCAACAAAACAAATGTCTGGGTAAACAACACTCAAACTCCACATGAACTTTGGTATGGTAAGAATCCTACTGTAAAATACTTCAAAGTTTTAGGAAGCAAATGTTAGATCAAAAGGACTGATGAAAAACTTGGCAAGTTTGAACCTAGAGTAGATGAAGGCATTCTCCTTGGTTACTCTTCCCGAAGTAAAGGATATAATTGTTATAGTAAAATACTTGGGAAAATTGTTGAAAGTATTTATGTTGTGGTTGATGAAGTAGGCAAAAATCCAAAGCAGGTAAAAACCGAAGATTATGAAGAAGATGAGGACTATCCTTCCACTTCAAATCAAACTAATTCTGAAGAAGAAACCAATGAGGCACCAGAAGAACAGATAAGGGTAGAAGAAAATATTCCATCCAGATATGTTCAAAAGAATCATCTAGAGACTCAAATTTTCGGGTAGAAAGAGGCAGGTGTGCAGACAAGAAGAACTATTGCGGAAGCTATCTAGCTTTGCTTTTTATCGTTGAACCGCAAAATGTCAATGAAGCATTAAAAGATGAATGTTGGGTCAAGGCCATGAATGAAGAAATTGAGCAGATTGAAAAGAATAATACTTGGGAGTTGGTTCCCAGACCTAATGATAAAAATGTCATAGGAACCAAATGGATTTTCAAAAACAAGCTGAATGAAAATGGAGAAGTTATTAGAAACAAGGCTAGACTTGTTTGTAAAGGGTATGCTCAACAAGAAGGTATAGACTTTGAAGAAACTTTTGCACCTGTTGCTAGACTTGAATCCATAAGAATGTTCCTTGCTCTTTCTAGCTTTCAGAAGTTCAAAGTATATCAAATGGATGTGAAATCTTCTTTTCTTAATGGAGACCTAGAAGAAGAAGTATATATTGAGCAACCAGACGGATTCATCCTTGGAAATGATCCAAAACTTGTCTGCAGACTTAGAAAGGCTTTCTATGGTTTAAAACAAGCTCCAAGGGCATGGTATTATCGTCTTGACAAATACCTTCATCAACAAGGATTTTCAAAAGGCTCAGCTGATAGCAATCTATATATAAAAATTGACAATGATAAATTGCTAATACTTGTTGTGTATGTTGATGATATCATTTTTGGTAGCAATGAAGAAGCAATGAGTCAAAACTTTGCTTTGATAATGCAGAAATAATTTGAAATGTCCTTGCTTGGTGAACTCACATATTTTCTTCGTTTACAAGTTCAACAAAATAAAGATGGTATTTTCTTATCACAAAACAAGTACCTCAAGCAGATCTTGAAGAAATATGGCGTGGAAGAATCTAAACCAGTATGTACCCCCATGGTAACAGGATGCAGCCTCAGCACAAATGATGAATCAGCCGTAGTACATCAACCAACCTACATATCCATAATTAGTAGTCTACTCTATCTAATAGCTACCCGACCCGACATCATGCATGCAGTAGGAATATTTGGAAGATTCCAAGAAAATCCAAAGGAAGCACACCTTCAGGCAGTCAAACGGATCTTCAAATATCTTCAAGGAACTTAAAATTTTGGCTTATGGTATCCTAGGGATACAAATATTACACTTCATGCATATACAGATGTAGATTGGGCAGGAAGCATGGATGACAGAAAAAACACTAGTGGTGGTGCATTTTAAATGGGTTCTAGATTAGTATCTTGGCTCAGCAAGAAACAAAGTTCAATTGCTTTATCTACAGCTGAAGCAGAATATGTGGCTACTGCATCTTGCTGCACACAACTCCTTTGGATGATGTAAACATTGCAAGGCATTCAGATCACATGTACTCCACCTATCTCCATTCTATGTGATAATACAAGTGCAATCATTATTTCAAAGAATCCAGTCATGCATTCAAAGACTAAAGACATACCTATCAAATATCATTTTCTCCGGGAACAAGTGCTTGAACAAAAGGTCAAATTGGAGTATTTTCCCTCCAAAGAATAGGTTGTTGATACATTCACCAAACCACTGCCCAGAGAGACATTTGAATACCTCAGACAGAAGCTGGGAGTAGTTGATGCATCATCTTGTTGTTGAAACTTATTTGTTTCGGAGAAAAGTGGTTGTACTCATGAAGTGTATCCGTGTACATACACCTATTTCTGTGGATACAGTCATGTATATGTTGGCTTGAAGAAAAAATAGTGGGCCAGACTTAGGATGAAAAGATTCTGATATAGGTCTGACAGACACCATCTGCCACAGGTTCATGGGGGGCATATACTTCTAATAATGCATTGTTGGAATTATCTTAGAAGATCTTGGTACAATTTCAAAGTTGTTTTTGATTTAGGTGGAATAGATGCAGAGGGAGATCATGGTTGCCGATGATTGACAAATGCTACTGATGATAGTTGCTGATGACTATCATAATCTTGTTTTCGATATTTTGTCTCTATAATCTTTTATTATCAAGGTCTTGTAATGGCCTATTTTGGTTTCCCCACTATGCATGGGATGAATGATGTAATGTTCTTATTTTTTCATGTATAAACATTTGGTATATCCCCACTTGGTTCGGTGGATGAGTCAATCTTGGTATCTCCCCACTTGGTTGGGATATGGATGTATGTATGAGCCCTCGGTGATAGAAAGGTCATGTATGATGTATAGAGTCTTGTTCTTCTTGTAAGAACATATTTTTTCAGACCTTGCTTACAGTCAGGGGGAGCATGGACAGCACTCTTCAGTAGATCAGAGAATTCAGCATGTACTCAAGGGGAGCATAACCCTTTGCCCTTGATGTCAAAGGGGGAGAGTGACTTGGGGTTTCCATCAAGTCCAAAGGGGGAGATTGTTGGCATTATGACACAGGTTTGGGACTATGACATAGGTGTTGTCCTTGATGGCAACTCACTCAGATGACAGATCACAGTTCAGGCTCTCAGAATGAAGGAAAAAGAGATATACACAGGTTCACCTTAACCAAGATGTGTATACACGCGGGTTAGAAAACCAAAAGGCGCGTATGCATATACACGCACTTTCATGCAGGTAAAGGCACGTACATGTTGGAGAATTTGGTTTTGGTCCGTGGCATTTGGACCATGGTATTTTGACCCATGGTATTGGTCCAAGATATCTTGTCTGAAGTGTTGACCCCAGGTATTTGGTCTAAGGTATTGATTCTAAGTGGTTTTGGACCATGGTATTGAGTAAGGCCTAAGACTATAAAAGGAGGAAGAGATCATTCGGAAAAGGCACCAAAAAGATTGAATAGTTAATGAAGAGCGAGATCTAGAATACTGGTCATTGGGTTATGGTGCATAGCTAGATCTGAATCAAGGAGGAACATGAGTGCTTGAAGAAGGATAAGTTCTATTGATGGGTCAAGATCTTAAAGCTTGAAGAGAAGTATCTTTGTGTGGTTTCAATATTTTAATTGGCACATGTCGTAATCTGTAAATCTGATGATCTGGGTATAACTGATGTCTGAATTGTTGTAAAGGTTAAATCATCTTTTACGAATTTGTACGCAGGTTCAGTATAGCAAAAGCGCGTATACACGCTGGTTCAACATTTCAAAAGAATGTATACGTAGGTTTTCCTTCATATAACAGCGTATGAATGCAGATGTGACACACTGAAGTGGTGTATGTCTCATAAAATATGTTTTAGCTACTTTTTTTTGTTGTTGCAATGTTCTGGGTTTTGGTTTGGGTTCTGGTATTGTTACTGTGTTCTGGTTACCACATTCAGAGAAGTGATTGTTTGATGCAGTTCTAGTTAGTGCAATGGAGATTGATTGATGCAGATATATTTTGATGTTTGATTGATGCTATTGATGGATCCAGTCTAAAAATTTATGAAATGTGATCCCTAGAAGAAAAGAGAAGGTTGTAGCCTTTTGTAGGTCAGCACGTACGTACTAGTACATCAGCTAGTACAAGAGCTAAGGGGGTTGTAGCTCCCTTCCAGGAGAAGCTAGAGAATGAGAAAAGGTTGTAGCCTTCTGTAGGTAGAAGCCTACATACTGATATAAGACTGCACCAATACATAAATATTGTAACAAGAAGTTTCTTATTAAAAATAAGATAGAGACGAATTGCAGTAGGTGGTTTTCACCCACATTAGGTTTCCACCTTATATCTTGTGTTCTTGTGTGTGATTGTTTGCTCTATTTTTATTGTACCTGTTACTGCTTATGTGGTTCTGATACACAGATTAAAGATTGACTGACTAAATTATAAGTTTACAAGGTATACGTTGGTTGCTTCAAAAACAGTTGCGTATATACACAAGTTGCATTAACAGAAGTAGCGTATATGAATCTGTTTATGGAAGTGAAATATTGTTAATCTGCTAATACTGATTCAACCCCCCTCTCAGTGTTATTTCCAACAACCATGGTTGTGTATATATATATATATATATATATATATATATAGAGAGAGAGAGAGAGAGAGAGAGATATATATGTATATATATGTATATATATATATATATATATCTATACATATATATATGTATATATATATATATATATATATATATATACACATATATGTATATATATATATATATATATATATATATATATATATATATATATATATAGATGCGATGCAATGGCCAAACCCGATGGGATCATAAGTGATATTTGATATAGTTTGAGATCCGTAAAAAGAGCTTTTTCTATGTAACGTTGTGTTCTTGTTAAATAAACGAAAAGCAAGGGAAACACGATTTAGGCGATGTTGCTGGACCCGAAAGGGTTATTAATGCTATTACATATGATTTCAAGTCTGATATAAGTGGGATTTTAATGGTTTAATTTATTTCAATGAAACAAGCGGGATTTCGGGAGGACCAAAGGCAGTAAGTGGTTTGGACCAGGCTTCGCCCAAGCCCATACATTGGCTGCCACGTGTCCAGGCTAAGGAGAGATAAAACCACCCTCATCGAGCGGTCAACCCTCGTACGAAAGGGCTGCCCGAAATGAACCACACCTGTTGGATCCAGACCTCCGAGATCAACGGTGGAGATGCAATGTCGATATACAGGCAGACCCAATAGGAGTTATAAGGCGAATTCATAATGTTTGAAGTCTGATAAACAGTGTTTGGCAAAATTTTACTGTGTTTGAAAGTATTTCTCTATGTAAATAGAGAATAGTGATTTCGAAGGATTTCAAAGGCCCGATGACCCATTCCATTACAGTACAGGTGGCCACCATCCTTGAAAGTGTTTAGTAATGATTGCTAATGCTTAGAGGGGGATCTGAGCAGACAGAGGTCGAGAAGCTAGAGAGCCTGAGAAGGAGAAATGAAGAGCCCAAGAAGGAGAAATGAACAGACAGCGCCGATTGGATTTAAAGCCATGGACAGAGAACAAACAGAAACAGGCAGTGCTGAGACAGAGAAAAGACAGAGACATAGAGTGATAGAGTGAGTCTGTGTACTCATAGAGGCTTGAGGGGTTCAAGCAAAACTCTTGTTGTTGTATATGTTGTGTGTTGAGACTCAAATTGAGCTCATACTATTGTAAAACTCTTCTTTTGAAGACATAATAGAGAGACCACCACAGAAGGCTGGACCAGGAGATGTAGCCAGGAGTTTTGGGTGAACTCCATATTAAGCTTGTTGTGTTTGTCTATTATGTTCTTTAACTGCTTCATTGTCTATGTATTTTGCAATCTTATCGATCCATTGCACAAAGTAACATAGGAGAATCCATGTACAAGAGTTTGTAATAACTTAATAATTGTCTTAGATCTCATTTTCAGATCAAGTGGTATCAGAGCTTTAGGTTTGCTAAGGTTAGACAAGCTTGTGCTAGATTGTTGAATGCTAACTAGGTCAAAGCTCAAATTAGGAGAAGGAGAAATGGTTGAGGCTAACCCAGGAATTGGTAGAGTATAACCTAAGAGGAAAATGATAGAAGAAATTACCTTGGAATCAGACTCTTAGTTCATGGACAGTTTCATGACCATGAGGGCCATGGTAGAAGAAATATACCGAGAATTTAAGAAAGGCCGAGGCGAAAGCCCTTCAACATCTCAAATAGGCAAAGGAGTAGAGGAACCTCTTCTAGTTGCCCATTCAGAAGGAAAAGGGAAAGGGGAGGAGCCTTCTCCATCAACACCTCCTTCTAGCCCTTAAAATAAAAAGAAGAAGACTTCTGTGATTAAATTAGATGTAAAATTTGACTTGCCAATATATGATGGAGAATTAAATGCAAAAAATCTAGATAACTAGATTAGATATATTGATGTATATTGTAGGGTGTAGAACATCGATTTAGAAAGGAGAAAGATTCAGCTGGCCAGCCTTCACCTTGGAGGAACTGCCCTAGTGTGGTGGGAAGGCAGGACACAAGCTGATTTGAAGAAGCATGGTAAAATTCTTTCTACCTGGAGTGAATTTGTTTCTGCCATTAAAAAACAATTCTATCCACTAGCTTATATGTAGCAAGCCATGATGAGTTGGCAAACTCTTTGCCAATTAAAGGGGCAAAGTGTACAAAGCTATACCCAGGAATTTAGAAAAAGAGCTTTAATTCTGAGCATTTCTCTAGACTCACCTGAAACTTTGCTGAAGTATATAGGTGATCTGCATAGCTATTTGAGGCACACCATTCTCATGTTTAACCCCACTAGCATAGATGAGGTATCTATTCAGGCTACACATATAGAGGCTAGAGGCAAGAATGTGAACCCAGAGATTGGGGGATCATCAAAACCCACTGCAAGAAAGAACAAGGAAAAGAAGAAGCAGAAATGGAAAGAGAGGAAGGAAAACATTGTACAAAAAGGCAAACCTTCATGCACTCACTACAAGAAGGATGGACACGATGATGAACATTGCTGGTCTTCGCATCCGGAGCTGAAACCCAAGAAGTTCGATGGAAAGAAGAAGAAGACTGTTGCTGCTATTAAGAAAGATTTGGGGTCAAACTCAGGTGATGAGGCAACAATCACAGCCACAGGTATAAAAGGTAAAAATTCTAAAGCATCTACTAGTAATTATGCACAAACTATTGATAATGAAGAAAATGAGAGGAAAAGACATGAGCTTTTTCATATTAGAGTTATTTCTAAGCATCAAAAGATTGATACTTTATTTGATAGTGGTTCACAAGTAAACTTGATTTCTGAAGCAGTTGTAAAGAAGTTAGGATTACTAATCACACCTCATAATAAGCCATATCCATTAGGTTGGGTATCTGATTAAGCAAAGCTACAAGTGACTAGACAATCTAAACTTAGGTTTTCTTTTGGGTCAGCATTTGTAGATGAGGTTGAGTTAGATATCGTTCCCTTGGATATATGTGGAATTGTTTTAAGAATTCCTTACTTGTATGATAGAAAAGCCATTTTCTATACAGCTGAAAATAAGTATCAACTCACCAAAGATGGAATACAATATATTGTAAGAGCTAATAAACTCAAAAATAATTACACTATCATAAACTCAGGGCAGATGAAAAGAATTGTAAATTCATGCAAGAAATTTTTAGTGATGGTTGTAAAGGAAAAGAACCCTAATAAAACCAATATATTTGAAGGCTGTGATGACAAATAGAAATCATATTTAAAAAAAGTTGTTTCAGAATATGATATCCTATTTCAAGAACCTAAAGGTCTACCACCCAAAAGGGAAATTGTACATGATATTCATTTGCAGCAAGATGCTCCATTTCCTAACATCAGAATGTACAGGTTATCCACTTTAGAGAATGTAGAGATCAAGAAGCAAGTGCAGGAGTTGCTCAACAAAGGGTTCATTAGACCAAGCACATCACCCTACGGATCTCTGATCATGTTGGTGAGAAATAAATATGGTTCGTGGAGGATGTGCATTGATTATAGAGCGCTGAATAAAATAATGATCAAGAATCGTTATCCCCTTCCTCGCATTGATGATCTATTGGATCAGCTGAAAGAAGCTGTTTACTTTTCCAAGTTGGACTTGCGTAGTGGCTACCATCAGGTCAGAGTAGCAGAACAAGATGCATGGAAGATTGCTTTCAAAAGAAAGCAAGGGCTATATGAATGGCTAGTTATGCCTTTTGGTTTAACTAATGCTCCTACCACTTTCATGAGAGTTATGAGTGATGTAATCAGGCCTTTTACTGATGATTTTGTAATTGTATATTTAGATGAAATTCTTGTTTTCATTAAAACATGGGAAGAACATTTTAAGCATGTAAAGCAAACTCTAGATGTTTTGAAAAAAGAAAATCTCTATGTTAAGTTATCAAAATGTGAATTTGGAAAAACATCTTTGAATTATTTGGGTCATATTGTAGGGGGTGGTGAATTGAAGATGGATCCCTCTAAGGTTGAAGTCATTGTAAACTGGCCTAAACCCAAATCTGCTACAGAAGTTAGAAGCTTCCTAGGAGCAACACAATATTGGAGAAAGTTTATTGCTAACTTTTCCTTGATTGCAGCTCCCTTACATGCTTTGACAAGATTGAACAAGGTGTTTCAGTGGGGAGGAAAACAATAGAAAGCCTTCAACACCTTAAAAGAAAAAAATAGTACAACACCACTACTAGCATTGCTAGATCTTCAAAGGCCATTTGAGATTGAAACAGATGCCAATGACTATGCCATGGGAGCAATGTTGATGCAACACGATAAACTCATATGTTATCATTCTGAGACATTCAATTCTATAGTAGTTTATTATCCCACATATGATAAATAATTTTATGCATTAGTACAGAGTGTGAAAAAGTGGAAACATTATTTAATGGGCAAAGAAACAGTGATACATACTGATCATCAACCACTTCAATATTTACACTCACAAACTAAATTGCAGCAATCAAGACACTATAAGTGGATGGGTTTTCTACAACAGTTTCATCTTTTCATCAGATATAAGAAAGGCATACACAATAAGGTTGCAGATATGTTTTCCAGACCAATCATAAATGCATCTACTATACTTAAGCATAATTCAGTATTGCATGAAAGCTACATTGAACAATATGCTCAAGATGTAGATTTTAAAGATGTATATGCAACTTTAAGTCATGGCAAACAAGTAGAAGAATTGGATTATCATGTTAAGGACCAACTCTTGTATCATTTGGGAAGGTTATTCATTCCTCAAACTGAAAGAGTTAACATAATCCGAGAAGCACATACTTTTCTGATATCAGGTCATTTTGGTGTAAGTAAAACAGTTGCACAGTTGCAATGATTCTGCTATTGACCAAGAATGCATGAAATAGTTTCTAGATATATTAAAGGGTGTACCATGTGTGGTAAAAGAAAGCCCAGCAATAGAAAATTAGGCTTGTACACTCCACTTCCAATTCCTTCTCGTCCTTGGGAAAGTGTTTCCATGGACTTTGTTGGGGGATTTCCAAAATCTAGAAAAGTTCATGACTATTAATATGTTATTGTGGATAGGTTCAGAAAAATGTGTATTTTAATACCTTGTAACAAGCAGATTACAGTTGAACAAATAGTGAAGTTGTTCTTTCAGCATGTCTAGGTGCATATTGGATTACCCACTTCTATTATATCTGATCGAGATTCTCGATTTGTTGGGAAGTTTTGGTCAATTCTATGGGAGTTAGTGGACGCCAAACTGAAGAAGAGCACAACCTTGCATCCACAAATAGATGACCAAATAGAGGTGGTCAACATGACAGTGATCCAGTTGCTCAGGGGCTATTGCAGCAAACATCCCAAGCTTTGGGATGATCATTTGTGTTATGTGCAACATGCTTACAACCATGCTAAACATTCTTCTACATAGAGATCTCCTTTTGAGACTTGTTTCGGTTTTACACCAAAGTCTCCCTTAGATTTTATCTTTGGGGAAGACATAGCAGTTGATGGACACAGTGATGTGGACAAAGCCACCAATTTCATTGAACAAAGCCAAGGAATTCACCAGGCAGTGCAGGAACAGCTGGAAAAGAGTCGGGCCAAGTATAAGGAAAGGCATGATAAGCATCGGATGGAGCATAGCTTCCAAGTTGGAGATAAATTTTGGTTATATATCAGCAAAGACAGAATGCAGGGTGGAGGGAAGAAGCTGAAGCCAATAAGGTATGGGCCTTTCAAGATACTTGAGAAAATTGGTGAGAATGATTTTCACTTTGATTTTCCAGCTTACATGCACATCTACTCAGTGGTTAATGCAGAGAACTTGAGACTGTTTGAACCTTCATTGATTGAAGATCCCAAATAGCAATGTCAACTACCTCCTATTAATGATCTGTTGCCTGAATATCTCAATGAGTTGTACGAAGATACAATTCTGGATAGGAAGGTGAGAAATACGCGTAGAGGGGATATTGAGTACCTCAGAATCAGACTCAAAGGTTCAAAACCAAGTAGTGCAAGATGGATAGAGATTGGACAAGTGAGGAAGCTGTATCCTCACTTGATTGATGCTTAAAAACCAACTTCTGGTGGTCCAAAAGACTTTTTAGTGGGAAGGCATGATCCAAGTGGATTGTAGAACACCCTCTAAGTCTTCAAAATCTTCTAAGTCTGCCAAAGATCAAAACTATCGCATGTGGAGAATTCTTAGAGATGATGGGTTACACTATCGAGGTGAAAAAACATAGAAAAAAATAGAGAAAAATAGGCATATCGAAGGCTTGGACAGTTTTGCATAGGAGCCGTCAGATCTGGCTGACCAATGGTCCAAATCTGATTAGCATATCACAGATCAGCGGAGTCTATCGAAGGATATCAGAGGCTGCCACTTAAACATTGTGACAACGATCAGTGAAGTCAACAAGGACTATCAATCAAGCGCGCAGATTGACGGCCTCGGTTAACTCGTGATATCGCGTTAGAGAAAACACGACGAAGCACTTACAACTGCCTGGGGGCTTATGCAATATGCGATTGAAACTAGTCGCATCACAATATCACATCGGAGATATAAAATGGAGTGGGGTTGTGTATATATCTCTCTCTCTCTCTCTCTCTCTATATATATATATATATATACATATATGCGATGCGACGGCCGGACTCGACAGGATCATGAGTGATATTTGATATAGTTTGAGATTTGTAAAAAGAGCTTTTTCTATGTAAAGTTGTGTTCTTGTTAAATAAACGAAAACCAAGGGAAATGCAATTTGGGTGATGTTTCCAGACTCGAAATGGTTATTAATACTATTACATATGATTTCAATTCCGATATAATCGGGATTTTCATGTTTTAATGTATTTCCATGAAACAAGAGGGATTTCAAGAGGACCAAAGGCGGTAAGTGGTTTGGGCCAGGGTCTGCCCAAGCCCATACATTGGCTGCCATGTGTCCAGGCTAAGGAGAGAGAAAACCACCCTCATCGGACGGTTAACCCTCGTACAAAAGAGCCGCCCGAAATGAACCACGACTATTGGATCCAGACCTCCCAGATCAATGATGGAGATGCGATGTTGATATACAGGTAGACCTAATAGGAGTTATAAGGTGAACTCATAATGTTTGAAGTCTGATAAGCAGTGTTTGGCAGACTTTTCATGTGTTTGAATGTATTCCTCTGTGTAAATAGAGAATGGAAATTTCGAAGGGTTTCAAAGGCCTGATGACCCATTTCGCTACAGTACAGGTTGCCACCATCCCTGAAAGCATTTAGCAATGATTGCTAATGCTCAAAGGGGGATCTGAGTGGATAGAGGTCGGGAAGCTAGAGAGCCTAAGAAGGAGAAATGAACAGACAACACCGATTGGCTTTAAAGCCACAGATAGAGAACCAACATAAATATGCATTGCGAAGATAGAGAAAAGACAGAGACAGAGAGTGATAGAGTGAGTCTGTGTACTCAGAGAGGCTTGAGGGGTTCAAGCAAAAATCTTGTTGTTGTATCTTTTGTGTGTTGAGACTCAAATTGAGCTCATACTATTGTAAAACTCTGCTTCTGAAGACATAATAGAGAGGCCACCATTGAAGGCTGGACCAGGAGATGTAGCCCAGGAGTTTTGGGTGAACTCCATATTAAACTTGTTGTGTTTATATGTGTTTGTCTATTATGTTCTTAAACTTCGTCATTGTCTATGTATTTCATAATCTTATCGATCTATTGCACAAAGTAACATAGGAGAATCCACACACATGAGTCTGTAATACCTTAATAATTGTCTTAGATCTCATTTTCAGATCAAGGTGGATTTACATTAAGGTTTATTTCCTCTCTCTTCTTCTACCTCCCTATGTGGAGAGGGAGGTTGGTTATCTGAGAGAATTCTCCCAGATCTTAGGTTTATCTCCTAGATTTCTACAGCATAAGCTGGGTATGATGTCTCTCCACTGTATACTTGTTGATCCTACCTATTTTTCGGGTTCGAATTTGGCTGCGTAGACATCTAGGGTTGCTTGGGTGGAGCAAAGTGTAGGAGCTGTGGTTGTGTAGGTGGTGTGTTACATAGTAATTTGTCACTACCTTCACCCCAGTCCTTCTAATATGTCATGTGTCTAGTAAAACATGCTCATGATAAACAAATTCTCTCTTATGTTGCCAATTGACCCACTTTTCCTAAGTTTTCTACCTCGTCGTGATAATAAATTTAATATATGCGACGGATGGCATCATAAACAGTCCAGTTGTGCCTCCATCACGGAAGTACATCTGATTCCCGCGACATCCAGTTTCATGCTTCGGTGCAAGGATATTTGCTATATTTAGTGACGGTCTAACTTGGCACATTGCCTACTAGCGATGTCAGCGCTAAATCTTAGTTATAAACTCGCGACAATCCAGATTGGGCGAATTCGTTCCAATAATCGACCTTCTAGATGTCTTTGGACCTGGTTGTTGGGTCAGTTTGGGTCGCCCTCCTCCCTCTGGCATGCTAGTTCCATCTTTCATGCTCCTTTTCTTGAGGATAAGCTCCCTCTCCCCCATTTCATGGAGACTCCTTCTCCTATAAAATCACTCACCATTGCTATCATCTGCTAGTTCTTTTGGTTGCATAGGGCTGCTGCTATTTTTGAGTTTGATAAATAGTTGGTGTGAGTGTGACAAGTGTGGGATTTCTTTATAATTTACAAGAAGGTGTGGAGTGCCCTTAATCTTGTGTAAAGCTTGTGAATGAGAGAGAGAGAGAGAGATATTGCTATTTGGGAGACCCATCTTTGAGAGTGAATGCTTGAAGAAACACACTGGTTGGACCCTCTGAGAAGGCTTGCAACGTCAAGACTCAGTTGTAAGCTTACTCTTGTTTCATTATTAATATAATCAATGATGATTTCCAATGTCTTGTATGTAATTTACTTGATAGCTCATGACTTCTTGACTTTGTGAGTAAATAGATCATTGTTATTTCCTGGTTATGTGCTTTGTCATTGTCTTGTGTTGTTTCAGGTCAATTACTCTCTAAGGAGAAGGAAACGGAAACTGGAGCAGCGCAATGGAACTTCATCAACCACTAGTTTGAGGTAGGCCTCCAACGATGGCTATTTAAGGGAATCAATTGTTGTTTTGTCCTTGCTATGACTAGACCCACTCTAGGGCTAGAGGGGTTGCCTCTATCCACAGAGGGAAAACTTTCCTGCATCACAAGTTGGCGACTCCACTGGGGAGTCCTTTGTATGTTGCCTCTCTTGTTTGCTCTTGATTTGATTTTGATTTGGTGTCTTTTGAATTTTGGGGATACACTATAAGTCTTTTGGGTTACCTGGGTTGATCTGGGAGACCCCTACATTGATTGAAGGATTGATTGGTTTTTGTTTGGGAGTTTTTGTTTGTTTATCATTGTTTTTTAGTATCATCACAAAAAATAGCTTAATAGTCACGCCGACGTCGCCTTTACTCTTTTGTAAAGTCCCGTGCATCACTAAATCTCATCGCACAGTCACGACGACTCTGAAATCGGTCCATCATGGAAGAGATGTGTACTCTCGCGATGACGTCGCTCTGTTGCTACAGACGTTGGCTTATCGCTGCTAGTTGCTTGTGTAGTACCTGCGATGATTCCTGTAGAATTGTTTTTTCAATTCTACCTCCTCAATTTACCAGTCTTGTTGATCCCTTGCCTTCTTTCTCTTGCTCAGTAGCTTGCTTTGACTGTTTATGGTCAAGGCACTCATTCTTTCGCTTTATTGAATGAATATTGCATTTTTACCCATGTGACCTACTTTGTTCTTTCAAGCTCTTGAATAAATTGGCTTGGTTGCTAGTTTGCCCAAGGTTCATTTACAACTTTCTTGTTGGTTTGTTTGAGCCTTCTCCATTGCGTGTTTCTGGTTGAGTTTTTTTAGTGACAATTATTGAACCAATCTTTAGCATTGATTCAATCTCTTTTCACTACTGAACATAGATCACAATTGTTTGGATCAACTGATTTTTTTTTTCACACTTGCTTGTTTACTTGTTTGTTTCTCTTAAACTTAAAGCAATCAAAATCAAAAGACTGCATTCATTTAGTATACGAAAGTGAAAGTAAATTTTCATTTCGAGTTTGCATATTGGAAAGCAAATGATAAAATCTATCATTAGTAGTCTTTGTGCACTATAGGGTTGATGTGTTCTTGCACTGTGTCTCTTGGTTTATCTTGGTTTTCTTGGTTTGGGAATGATCTCTCTACCCTCTTGTAAGTAGGTGTTCATTGAAGAAAAAGGATATTTCACTCATTCTGGCTGCATCCTAGGTTTTTTTGTATACATACGGTAAGGCCTGAAACTGAAACATAATTCGAGATAAACTCTAAAATGAACTGAATGAACTTAAGAACTCATTAGAACATAATGCACACTATTTAGAGGTCTAGGCTAGAGACATGCTCTGGCATCGTTAAACCTAGTCACTATTGTTTTCACTCAAGGTTGGGTGATTCCTCCTTCTGTGACTCAGTAGTGGTCTAGCACGGAATTGTGCTCCCAGTACCGTCAAGTATATGTTGGGAGACCCCACTAGGTTATCATCCTATATCCCTAGGAAGCCATGTCTGCCACCTTGCAAACCGTAACGCACTGAACACAGCATTCGAGAAGATTGACTACTGTACAAAATCTCCTTGGTTTTCATATGATCGCCAAGGTGTATATGCAGTTTTACGGGATGTTTGGTAAACCTTTTGCCTAGTTTCTCTAGAGCAGTCACTTTCATTCCTTTTTAGACTCCTTAAAAGAAAAGGTCCATCTGAGCACTTGTCACTTTAGGCTCATTAAATACTCGAAGGCGACTAGAGTCATCTTTTCGTCCTTTTCTTGACTCTTTAAAGATCAAAAGGTCAAGTTCTGTTCCTGTGTCTTAAAATTTATTTGACCACGTTCACACTTACCCGATTAAATATTGTTGCATTTTAGTTTGCATAGGGTTATTTCTCCTTACTCAATTAGTTATCCCTAGGGCTTTTGAGTTAAATCATCCTGGCAGAAGCATTGATCCCGTCTCCCAATCCAAGCAACTAAGGATCCCCATCTTCTGTCACTCCTGAGGTATTAGTTGTTAGTGATACTCTCCTTGTTATTCTGAGTATCCAACCTCTTAACTCTTGCGCTCCAGAAGACGAGTCTTATGATATTCATTGGAACCCCATTTGGGAGCCTTCCGAAGAAGATTTTCCCCTTACTCCTCCTAGTGTTTCAGTCCCAATGTCTTCTTCTGACATGGATGACACATCCCCTGTCATGAGTGAAGAGTCCTTAGTGACGAGTGGTGAAATTCCTATCCCGATGAAAACTTCACCCTTCCATGTCACCTCCCTTGGTATCACGCTGCCATTACATTATAATGCTCTGGCTGATATCATGGGTTCTAGGTCTCCCTTTACAAGTTCCATGTGGTCTCGTATTGTCACTTCAACTTCGGGATCTTTTACTCCCCAGATTCACAATGTGATGTCTATCCCAACTATGCTAACCGTTTGTGTGGCTTCCACAGCCTCCGCTATTAGTGTAGCCACTACATCTTTAGTGGTGACCACTGTTGCTAGGCCTTCGACAGGTCCTTCACATAGTTGCCCTACGGTACCCATATCCGGGGTTGTTGACCCTAGCCTAAGTGCCACGCCTTATTCTGGTTCCATTCCAGCAGGGGGGGCATATGATCAATCTCCTCAAATTCCTCAGAGTCTGGATCCTCAAAATCCGTTTAATTATTATGATTCTTGAGGAGCTCATACTTATCATCCTAGACCCATAGCATCTCAACCTTTTGTTGAGGTCTTGATTCCATTGTCTATTGCTTGGGGTACCACAGCTTACCATGGTAGCCAAGCACAGTTTTCAAATGTTTAAGGACCACCCCATCAAGGTCAACCATCTTACAGGCAGCAGTCTTACAGACAACCATACTATGGGCAGCCTTATCTAGGGCAAACTGTCGGCCCACAAGGACAACCCATTCCGGGACAACCTTCGGCCTTCAGTGGGTCTTCTTTCATGTACTTTGCGCAACCTTCTGGTAACCCAGGACAACCTTACATTCAACAAGGCCAACCTGGTACCCAGCAAGGCTACCCCTCTAGACAAGCTGGTCAGTCTCAAATTCAACAAGGCTAGCCAATTGTCCAACCTACTCGACCATCTGGTCAGTCTGGACAGCCTTCAGTTCCACAAGGTCAACCCAATTCCCAACAAGTCCAAGCTTCTAGGCAAATGGGCCAACCTCAACCGGGCAAAACTTCTAGCCAGATGGTTCAACCTATGTCTTCTCAAGGACATCCGTCTGGGCCTACTCAATCGGGCACTCAAATGATTGTTGCTTCTCAAGCTCCACCCAGTTTTTAGCCCTAGTCTAGGTTCCAAACCAAATTAGGTCTCAAATTCAGGTGGGATCCCAATCCCAAACTACTTATCAGATGCAGCCTAGCTCCCAGGCTCAATTTGGGGCCCAGCCACCTTATGGTTTTCAACAATTCCAAGGGCAAACCCAATTTTCCCCATACCAAAATTATCAACAACTGCAGGTGAGTCCTTACTAGAGTTACCAAGAAACATATGTTGCTCCTGCAGGGTAAGTTGGTAATCAATGGAATGCTGGGGGGGAAGATCTAGGGTCAACCATATAGTTACAACTATAACCCCTATGGATAAAATCAATACGGACAAAACCCTTCTAGGGAAAATCTGTCCGGACAAAATCAGTGGGGGAAACAAGCAACTGGGTGGAATTCTGGTACTACCTCCTACCCGTGGCCTCAGATGTCCTTTAATCCTCAATTACCCTTTTTAGCAATGTTGGAGTTACAGGACGTGTCCAAACTGACAAATGATCCCATTCTTCATAATTCGTATTGGCTGTCGGTTCCAACTAAAATTCCCGGTGATTGTCCCAAGTTTGACGGTAAAGCTGGAGAAGATCTCCAAGCTCATGTTATGACTTATCACCTATGGTGTTCATCAAATTCATGGCTTGATGATTCAATCTGGCTCCACCTTTTTCAACGGACCCTCATTGGCTCTGCTGCTGAATGGTATATTGAGCTAGCTCGCAGATCTTTTTAGGACTTTAACTCGTTGGCAATGGCATTTTTAACTCATTTTCAGTTGTTGATTCGATATGAGATGGGCACACATCTCCTGACATCCTTAAAACAGACCACAACCACACACATCTCTAATCATATCCATGAATGGAGATGGCATCGCCGTTTGATTAAGTTTTGGATTCCTGATCAGCTTCTGACCGACTGGTTCACAACCTCGTTTGTCGGTCCGATAGCCTGGGACATTGCTATGGGGGCATGTGTAACTGAAGAGCAGGCTATTGCGCGTGCTTGGTTTATTCCTAGTCCGGTACACTATATGATTATTTTCCTGATGCTCCGAGGCCCAGAACTTCCAAAGCCCTGCTAACACCATCTGTTGATGGTGTCATTGGTTCTATTAATACGTACTCTAAGAAATATTTTGAGAACCGTGGGAAGCAAAAGTTGAATGCTTCGAATGAAAACACTTCTCAGGTTGTATCCAATTCTGGTAGCACTTCCGTGGTTAACACCGTTCAGTCCACCACGGCAGACAAATCCTCGAAGGGGAAAAAGAAGGGAAAAAGGAAGAATAAGGCTGATCAACCGAAGCAGGATTCCCCTAAACCTCTACACGATGAAGGTACCAAACGCAAGCCTAAGTATCCTTACCTTATCTATGATGAGGATCACTATACCAAAGACTACTTGAGGCAGTCTGAAGTTAGTCGTTCGTTGAAAGGTGCCCCTGGGACTCCTGGCGTGCTCAAAGAGCCTTTTCCCTTGCAACAAATGCAAATGGTGGCAAATCCATCTCAATCCTCTTCTCCCTTTAGTTCTCAGGTATTTATGGCTGGGACGATTCCCGTCCATATTAGTACTCCGGTAAAGGAGTATCCATCGCCTGCCGGGATGGAGATTGAGGTCCCCTCTAGTGCTCCTCCATCCAGTGCTGGTCCCCTTCATATCGAGCAACCTAGCACTAAAGCGGTCATCCGATCTCCTCCTAAGGACATGCTTTGGAAGTCTTCTTACAACCCTAATGCCCATGCTGCTCAGCTCTACAACATTGTTGAGGACTTAGCCCAGGCTCCGTCAACTATGTTCCCGTTAGAAGTCCTCCAGAGCTGCCCCTCTCAGAGGAAGTCCTTGATATCAGCTATTAGTGGCATTAACCTAGCCGACTCAGACCTAATCGCTTTTGACCTAGAAAATCATATACCAATACTGCCTAACCAAATTTCCTTCCTTATCTAGGTCATCATCAATTCTAAAATGATTCATCATACAGTCATTGATGAAGATGCTTCTATTGCATCATGTCTGTTACTTGTTGGAAGGCTATTGGTTCTCTGACCCTGAGCCAGTCTCCTACGACCTTGGAAGCCTTTCATGGGAGAGAGTCTCATCCTTATGGTATACTCCAAAACTTGCCTATTACTCTAGCAGGGAAGACGGTCGAAATGGAGGTCGAAGTTGTTGATGCCAATTTAACTTATAACCTCCTTTTAGGACGAAGCTGGACATATGCGATGGGAGCAATGGCTTCATCTCTATTTCGTGTTATTTATTTTCCTCATCAGGGGAAGATCGTCATAGTAGACCAGTTGTCCTTCTTCACCTCCTCCTCCTCCGATGGCAATGTGCCTTTTTTGGAGCATACCTCCATTCTGTGTGAGAGTGTGGGTGTTGGACTCTTTAAAGATCTTGCCCTTATAGGTGTTTTTTCACTCCCAACATCACCCCCATTAATATGATTTCTGTTCACTCTAATCCTTGGGTTCTTCTCCCTGCTGATCAGATAGAATCCTGGGGCAATGAGATGTCGTTGAGTCCTGCTGAGCTCAACTATGTCGAAATTGTTTCTGCATCGACCCCATCCTTTGAATCTGCTCCTTTGAGCATAGCTCTCGACTCGTTCGTTCAATCCCCTTGGCTTGGAGATGGTGCTTCTTCAGACCCTTTAAAGGAAAATTTTCCTTCTGATGAAGTGATTATGGAGACCATGTCTTTTAAGGAACCCCCTTGGTCTAATCATCACCATCGTTCCTCGTTTCTCCCTGCCCATTCGGAAATGCTTACTTGTCTCGAGCGGTTTGCTCCTTGTCTCCCATCTCAACCCCTTCAAACACCCATCCAAGTTCATCAAGTATCTTTCGAAGGGAATATGGGAAACATTATGGAAACTCAGCCAATCAACATCTTTGTTAAACCAAGGATTGTCGAGCACATCCATGTTGGAGTAACTTGTACTCTGGAAGAACTTTATACCGATCTTTTTCACAAATTTCGTGATGTGTTTGCTTAGTCCTACGAAGAGATGCCCAACATTGATCCTAGCATTGTGGTGCATGAGATACCTACATATCTGGGTGCCAAACCTGTTCGACAGTGTCTACGCCCCATGCACCCCTGAAAGGCTGCAGCTATTAAAGCAGAAGTTGAAAATCTTCTTAAAGCCAGCTTCATTTGCCCCATCCCACTTACAGATTGGGTTTCTAATACTGTCCCTGTCGCTAAAAAACAGGGCACTATTAGGGTATGTGTTGATTATCGTGATATTAGTCATGCCTGTCCCAAAGATAACTACCCTACACCCTTCATTGACCATCTCATTGATGAGTGTGCTGGGAGTGAGATATATCCATTTATGGATGTCTTTTCTGGTTATAACCAAATTAATATTTCCCCTGCGGATCAACACAAGATCGCCTTTATTTGTTCGTAGGGCACTTTCACTTATAAAAAGCTCCCCTTCGGTTTAAAAAATGTTGGTGCCACCTTCCAGCGCACAATGTCTTATGTGTTTCATGATATTCGACACATTGTGTAGCCTTACCTGGATGATCTTCTGGCTCATTCAACAAAGTGCCAGGACCATCCAACTCACCTTCGCGAAATTTTCCTCCACTGTCGACACTATTGTATCCGACTTAATCCACATAAGTGTGTCTTCTACGTTGAGTCAACAGACTTCTCGGGTTCATCGTCTCCTGGGAGGGTATCCGTCTCAATCCCCTTAAAGTCAAAGCCATCCTAAATCTCCCTCCCCCTGCTTCTTTGCAGCAATTGCAGAGTTTTCACAGTAATGTGAATTTTTTACGACGATTCATTCCAAATTATGTTGAAGTGACCAAAGGCTATACATGGTTATTAAAGCGGGATACCTCTTTTCTTTGGGATGCCACTACACAAGAGTCATTCGAGTGCCTCAAGGCCCTCCTTGTTTTTGCTCCGTTGTTGCGCCCCCCTGATTATCACTGTGAATACACTCTGTATTTAGCCGCTGCCGATACCACTATTGGCATGGTTCTAGTTCAAGATGATGATGATGACACTGAGCATGTAGTTTACTATCTCAGCCACAATTTACTATATACGGAAACTTGATACGCCTATGTCGAGAAGTTGGCTTTGGCCGTCGTTTGCCCCGTCTAGTGTTTCCACCACTATATTTTATTGCGTACCACAACTATGATTTTTGATTGCAACCCAATGATGTACATCTTGTCATGTCAGTTATTGGGGGCCAAATACTCAAAGTGGATTGTCATCCTCCAAGAGTTTGACTTGGAGCTCACCACTGCCAAGTCTAAGAAGTCCCTCATCTTTGTTGAGTTGCTTTGCTCTCTGCCATCTGTTACTGTGCCCTCTCGGTTAGAGGACCATATTTCGGATGAAACTCTGTTCTTGATTAGCACCCTTGATCCTTGGTACGGGGATATTATTGTCTATCTTCAAACTTCCTCCTTTCGTCCCGATTTGTCCAAGGATGCTCGGCGACGGATTCACCATCATTCTCAACCTTTTCGCATTATTGGGGACACCCTATACCATCTCAACGCCGACTCTATTCTCTGCCAATGCTTAACATTTGAGGAAGCCGAACGAGTTCTAAATGACTGCCATTATGGTGCCTATGATGGTCATATGTCCAGGTATGCTACTACTTAGAAGATCCTCTGTGCTGGTTATTTTTGGCCCTCTATCTTCAAGGATTGCATTCTTGTCGTCCGCTCTTGTCATGAGTGCCAAATCTACCAACGTAAGATGGGCGCACCCTCGGCTCCATTGCACCCTGTCATTACCGTCGACCCTTTTTCCAAATGGGGCATTGATTATATGACCTGTAACCCTCGCTCGGCCGGGGGGAATGGGTATATCATCATTGCCATTGATTATTTCACAAAATGGGCTAAGGTGACGCCTACACTATCTAAAGACAGTCACATAGCTGCACAATTTTTATTTAATCATGTCATCTCAAGGTTTGGAGTCCCTCTAGCTATCGTCACTGATCACGGCAAACATTTCCGTAATCATATGATGACTGAGTTAACGACCCAGCTAGGCTTGTGGCATGATAGCTCGACACCGTACAATCCCCAGGCCACTGGCCAAGTGGAAGCTGTCAACAAAGTTCTAGTTATGATGCTTCAATGCACCCTCGGCATGCACAAGTCCAATAGGCATTTGATGTTGTTCTCCACCTTATTGGCCTACCGAAATTCAGTAAAGGATGCCACCGAGTTCACTCTGTTCCAATTGGTTTACAGTCTAGAGGCTACCCTTCCCATTGAATGTGAGATCCCTTCTTTGAAATTAGTCGTCAAATTACTCCCCAACACTACTCCGATAGAAGAATGTCTTCTCTACCTAGAGCGGCTGGACGAGACCCGTCGACTAGCTTCTCTAGCTATTGAAGCACAGAAGAAGAGAGTGAAAACTCACTTCAATCATACTGTCTATCCCCATTCTTTCGTTGAAGGAGATTTAGTCCTACTTTATGATCAAGCAAATGATAAGTTGGGGGTAGGCAAATTCGAGCCTATGTGGCATGGGCCGTATATTGTAAAACAAGTTTTGCAAAAAGGGGCCTATGAGCTGATTGATTATGAAGGGAACCCTCTAGATAAGCCCCGAAATGGGCTTTATCTGAAAAATATTATGCATGAACCCCATGCATTTTTTTTTTTACATACGTGTGTTTTCAGCAGATGTGTTGTGTGCTTGTTTTCATGCCTGGCTTGGTGTGTAGGCATAATTTCCGCTTATTATGTCTTTTTGCTTCGTGTGCAGATATCTGATACACCCTACGTTGGTTTCACTGATGGTGCCTACCGCAGCACTCAAAATATTTCTTCTGTGCCATGGGTGATCTATGATCCTCATGGTGAGTTAGTAGACCTTCAAGGTGTTTATCTAGGTTGCACCACAAACAATGTCGCTGAATATAGTGTTGTTATTGAATTACTGATTGAGGCTATCAACCTCGGTATTCATACATTGGTTGTGAACTGGATTCTTAGCTTGTTGTCCACTAGCTCAATGGGGATTATTCCATTAGAGATCGTCAGATTTTAAGGTTGTATTTACGTGATAAATTGTTAGAAAGAGATTTTGATCTTATTACATATCAACACATTCCAAGAAGATTAAACACGTTAACTGATGCATTAGCAAACCATGTATTAGATAGACATTTGCGCAACATGTAATCAAAACAGCATATAGAAGCATCCAAAACATAATAATGAACCATAGGAATATATATATATATCTATATCTATATCTATATCTATATCTATATCTATATCTATATATATATATATATATATATATATATATATATATATATATATATATATATCTTGTGTGGCACACCGAGGCACTCAAAAAATAAGTGTATATGTCCAAATGGAGTCTATGCTCTCCGTACATCTGAGACACATGTCTCTCAAAAAATCAGCAGGAAATAAAACCTAGGCATCTACTGCGGTGGGTTATGCTCCCTGTAGCACACCACCGCTCGTGCGACTCACCTCAAAAGTCGGTGTACCCTAGGTATCACCCCTACTATATGTATCTAGTACTCCATGGGGACCTCCTCGATCCCCCTGTAATCAGGGATCCCCTCCGTCAGGCCCTCAAGATTTTGGGCCACCATCTCCACTGAACTGCCAACTGGGGGAGCCAAGGCCAGCTCTCTGATGCCCTGTGGATCCCTCCATGCCTCTGGAGCTAGCCCCACAGGCCTCTCTGGTCCCACGTCTGCAAGTACCATAGAATACATCATTAGGACATATGCATAAAAAAAAAAGTCTAAAAAACATCATAAAAGACAAAATACAAAATAGTGTGATCAAGTGTTTTACCGCCATCATCCCACTGCTCGCCAGTGGGTAGCTGCATGTCGGGGTCTCCACGAAAGTCCATACCAGCATATGGCCAGTCCTCGATGAAGATCATCTGGAAATCCAACCACTCACGGAATAGTGTCCCCCATGACACTAGTCAATTTCCACCCCCTCGTGACATAACATGCACCCACCGTGTGATCTTGGTCTCCCACGGCCTGGGCCTCTCCAAGTCCATATCCTGAAACTGTAGTATTGGCACCCACTCCAGCATCAGTGGGATCAAGATAGACCCATAGCCAAACTGCTTCACCTCCCTGCGACAACAGTTGGTGAGTTGTCTTTTCATGTTGGCCATCACTGTTTCCACCTAGTTGAACATGGTCAAGTTGAGGTAGTCAAGAGCCAATCGGAGTTGGGTCTTTGTTGCCTTGTGTTGGGTTTGGGAGCCCACTACCCTCGTCACCATAAATAGAACTGCACGAAGAATGAAGTATTCCACTGTGGGAATTGCCACCTTCCCGCTTTTTGAATTGCATGCCCATGGGCACACTCGTGCTATTAGCATGCCTAATGATTCACCCATGACCCATTGGCCCTCTAGAATCGGCCTCTCGCTGTGACAGGACAATCTAGTTAGGAAATATATGTCTGTAGCATCGAACTCAATGTGTCTGCCATGGATTATGAATTTTCTGTCTATTGGGTTCCAAGCACGAATTAGCAACTCTAGCAAATCAGGTTGAGCTAGAAGGTGCGGAGTGAGAAAAAACTTCAGTAGCCCACAAACTCGTAAAGCATTTTGGCACCTAGCATCATCGAATGCTTCCTCATCATTGATATCGTGAGTTTGTTCCTGCCAAACAAATGCCATGTTGCCCCGCATGACAAGAAAAATGGATTAGAGCTCCTTTTATAAATTTAAATTCATAATTTACAGGAAAATTCAATTTAACATCGCCATCGTGGCTATTTTCAAAACAGCAGTGACAGTGCAGAGTCAATAGTTCATTTTTCTCGTGATCGTTGCGAGAGTACATCAGTTTCTCGCAACGATCCCGGAGGTGCTAGGTGTAATCATGCTTGGTCGTCGCGGACCCAAGTGGCTTTTCCGTGACGACCGAGAGGCTGATTCAGATTTGAAAAATCCACCTACTCCCACCTACCTAGCACTAAATTACATGAAAAAAACTACTAAAATGTAGTGCAAGGAGAAATGTACTTACTTGGTGAAGGTTTCAGGACGAACCATGGATGGATGAGGCCAAAATCAGCTTGAGAAGTTTGCTCAAGTTGGTACTCCAAACGCTCAAAGGTAAAATGAACAGTGAAAATGGTAAAAAAAAAATGAATTACCCCCCCCTTTTTATAGTAATTTTTTGAAAAATTAAAAAATCATACTTTAAAATGTGCGTTTTCTCATTTTTATTGCATGGTTAATAAGGATTTTTGGTTTTTTAACTGTATTTCCATGTATATTAATCATTTATGTCAAATGGGTTTTACGTTTGACATGTTTTTGTGCAGAGCTATAGGTGGCGAGGTTATGATGTACTTTGTATGCACTTGATCCATAAAGTCTCCTTTAACACTCTTTTCCAACTTAAAAGATGAAAAGATAGCCGAGTTATTCCTTTTGACTCGTTAAACGGAATAAAAGGTGGTCTGCTTTAAGCTCTTTTCCGACCATATAAACGCAAAAATATTATCGAGCTGTTGTCATTTCGGATTCGTTATTGGTTACGAAACGACGTGGTTTTGATCGCTTTTCTACTTTTTTGGATTGAGGTCACTAATCACGAAAAGTACTCCTTGATCGTAATGGTCAAGTGGTTCTCTCAGGTATTATTTTATACTTTTTCAGGCTTGAGAGACACAAATCTACGAAAATGGCCCACCATGGAGTTTTCTTTTTCGTTTCTTTTTCAAACTCTCTAAACATGAAAAAGACTCCAAGTTTTTCCTATGTCAGACTCGTTAAACCCTGACGACATTGGACTCGTCACCATGACAAGACTCAAACTTCTCCTCCCTAGGGATCGTTAAACTATTACTAGGTTGGATTCAGCCAAAGGTTGAACTTATATTACAAGCATATGCTATCCCCTTCAAGCTTGTTTTCAAAAATAATTGGGGTACTCGCCAGCAATGGCGGGGGAAAATTTGGAAGTTGTCATTGATTACCTGCAGCAGCTAGTCACTCTTGAACATTGACACTTTTTCTTCTTGTCGGGTTGGGATATCCATACATCGTCATTTGGCCTTTCGGGGTTTTGGGTTGCCATTTAGCTTTATTCCATTTGATCTACGTTGTCTCCATCAAGCCTCCGATCCCTTGGTACCTAAATGCTGCCACCCTCTGGAGTCGTGTCGCCGACATGTTCAAGAGTATAATCCTTTTGTAGTTCACATCCTTACCTCCTCTTCTGATACTTTGTTTTGCCATCTACCACTTTTTCCTTATCTCATGTCATTGATGGGGGAAACATTATGGCCCTCCTGCGACAGATTGTCTCTTGTCAACATCAACTCATTATCCAGGAGACTGATCTAGAGATCCCCTTCAGTACCTTGGAGCTTGCATGCCTCAATGGAAAGTTCTTCGCACCTGATGATCAAATTTCATCATTGGTCGTCGATTGGGTGATTCTACGAGTGTTCGACTTCAACACATTATTCACACTTCGTGGATTGTACTGGACAGTACCTTGAGAGCCATTGGCATTATTGGTGGTTTCTCTCGCGCTTGTTAACAATTTTCCTCATTGACCTATAATCAAGCAACTTTCTATCATGCTCGACTTCAGCCCCTCTATTCGCATGCTAGAATTTGTACTATGATTGGTTGGGTTTCAAGGCCCCGAACTAAGATTACACATGTTCGGGCTGCATAGGTTGGTTCGTGATTACATGACTTATTGATGGATGGCTGCGACTGTTATGAAACCAGCTCAAGAAAAGATAGAAAAGATAGATCAACGCCTTAGAATTCAGCCTCTTCGAGGGGGCAACCTCCTTTACATTACATAAATGAACAATTCTTGGATGATACAAATGAAAAGACCTCCTTTCTATATATAGGAGTCTAAGGGGTCATAACATAATCAGAGTTGACATAACAATAATAATGTAAGGGCACAATAATAACAATAGTGGGCTTCTACGTGGCACAATAGTAACAATATGGGCACTACATGGGTACATCAATATAATAAGTGGGTTGTACTAATAACAATAAGGGGTTACACTAGTAGTATAGGGGCCTAACATGCCCCTCTCCTTCAAAAAGTGTTGTCCTCAACGCTTGAGTAGTTCTTGATGCTTTTGTATAAAATTCTTGTCATCCCATGTGGAATCTTCAGCGGGTAAGTTCTTCCACTTGATGAGATACTCTGAAATTGATCGATTTCATAGCTGTCAGGTTCTTGTTTCTATGACACTCCAAGTTCCAATATCATTTTTTCTTCTTCTTCAATTTCTGGCAATATTGTTTGAATTGGGATCTTTTGCAACTTTTGAATAAATGGCCATACTTCTTCGTCCTTCTTCCATTCATCCCTTGCTTCGTTTATCCAATCTGGTTGGATAATAGAAATAGCACAAAATAATTCTTTCACATCCTCATCCTTGAAGAGTCTTCCCATTCTGTAAGGTCGCCATTTTTTAAGTGCATGTAGTATTGCCAACATTTCCTTCTCATAAATAGCTTGCTTGAGATGTAGCAGTAAAAATACCCAATCACCTACATCAAAACATTTTTCACTACGATGTTGATCTACCTGTTGTTTCATTTGATTTTGCACTGAAGTGGCATTATCCTTTAAAAGTTGGAGAACTTGTTGTTGATTCTCGATGTGATATTTCTCTGCTTGAACCTTTTTCTTCTTGATATATCCTTCTATCTCTAGATTTTGAGGAGTGGTAATTTCTTCCAATCCTTTACAAGATATGGTCGGATTCATTTCTTGATGCTCGATGTGATCTTTCATTTCTTGAACATTTTTCTTCTTGATATGTCCTTCTATCTTGATAGTTTGAGGAGTGGTAATTTCGACCAATGAATTACAAGATATGGTTGGATTCATTTCTTCTTTCTCGATGTTATCTTTCACTTCTTTCACCTTTTTCTTCTTGATATGTGCTTCTATCTTGATAGTTTGAGGAGTGGTAATTTCGACCAATGAATTACAAGATATGGTTGGGTTCATTTCTTCTTTCTCAATGTGATCTTTCACTTCTTGCACCTTTTTCTTCTTGATATGTCCTTCTATCTTGAGAGTTTGAGGATTGGTAATTCTTGCCAATGCCTTACAAGATATGGTTTGATTCATTTCTTCTTTCTTTGGGGTGCGGTCCTAGCGTATATCTTCTTCTTTTGATGTTTCTTGATCCTTTTCTTCCTCCTCTTCATATTCTATGTAAAATAATTTCCTCTCAGCACACTTATGACCTTTAGTGCATTTGCTATCAGAATTGTAACAAAGCACTTTTTCTCTCTTTTCTTCCAATTGTTGTGGTGTAACCCTTGTAGGTTGTGGAAGGCTAGGAGAAACAACATTTCCCTCTTTATAATTGTGAGGGGTATGCTTCCTGGTTTCCATAATTTTGCTTTCCACTATGTCACAAAGCCCTTTTACTCTTTCCAATTGTTGTGGTGTTGCTCTAAAGAAGGTGTTGCTCTTTGTATCCTCATAATGTGCTATCATTTCCTCCGTGAAAATTGACCACGTAACAAGTTGTTTACGAGAACAAAGTCCTTCATACTTGTTATAGACATTTTTGGGAACTACAACCCCAAGCATAAAATGTCCATGAACCAAGGGCTCCTAAGTCCCTAAAGCTATTGTTCCAACCCCTAAAAGAACAAGGTCAACTGATTACAGCTTATCCCAGAAGTTCTCCATGAAAAACTACTCAGAACTGGTCAAAATTGGACCATTTCACCTGCTCCATAGGCAAAGTGCATTGCATCTCACCTAAATACACATAGTAGGTGCGTTTCATTTCAAAAATCCCTTCTATGGGGTGCGATGGGTGAGAAGGGACAAATGGCAGGGTCAATCCGCGAGGTGGAGAAGCATGGAATCTTCTAGAAACTTCTCCTGTGACACTTGCCTCTCTAAATTTGGCCAGGGATGAGTAAGAGATCATCAATCTCCAAGTGGAATCAAGAACTATCAGAGAAGAGACACTAATCAAATATCAAAAGCTGACTCACCTCCCTTATAGACATCTATATATGGATCCCTCATCCCAAAGATCCAGAGGCTGGAATGTTGCATCTTGTAAGGAATTGCTGTTGGTTTCTTGAGGCAACATCATAGTGTTGGGTGATCTAAGATTTTCATGAGGTGAAGAAGGGCTTACTTGCTGAGAGGATGATGCCGGGTCAGAATAATTGGTTGTAACTCTCTTGGCTCTTTCTTGATTATCAATAAAGCTATTCAAGTTTTCCTCCATACTCTTGTGTGATTTATGTTTTATGCATTTGGATGGTCAATTTACATCTGATTCTAGATTGTTTATGATAATAGATCCATGTTCTCGTATAGTGTTATGTTGCTTTGATTCTATAGGGAAGCTAGGTATACAAGAAAGCAAGTAGCAAAGGACTATCAGAAGAGAGAGGAATCGAGCAAGGAACCAAGCGCAAGACAGAGGTTGGTCTCCTTTATTCTTCTCTCATCTATCTTTCATAAAGGAAAATGAAAGTAGTTTTACTCTATTTTTTTCTAAGGTAACTACTAGCCTTAGTGGGATTAGTAGTTCTGCATAGACACTATTCCTGGTAACAAAATGGCGACTCCACTGGGGAGTGAATAGATTAATTCTTTATCTACATTTTGTTTACTTTATAAACTTACAGACAGAGCCTGAAGTCAAGCCAGCTAGCCTTCGAACTGCATTTGCTATGCAAGTGCAAAGTAGATCAACGCTGCTTCAGTTAATCTCCGGGTTTTATTTATAAATTAAACAATTGATTTACAAGATTTCTAATTGCCCTCGTGGTGGCTCTAGTAACCTCCTTAGATCTACCCCTGTGATTGATTTACTGATTACCACTTTCTCGGCCAAAATCCCTGAACTGAACTGCAAACTGTGACTCGAAACCCAATCAAAGTCTCGTCCCTGGTCCAGCGCACTGTCTGTTCTATGAACTTCAAATGCAACGCACTTCCCAAGTGTAGTAGGTGCGTTGCATTTCAGTTTCACTGTGTTGCAGGTGCGATGATCAGACAAGGCCTTGTTCCTGAATTTTGGTTTCTGTATTCACTCTTTCCAGATCTATTCAGGAGTTTTGCTGCCTGTAGTTAGTATACCTCTGTTTAAAACCCCTTTCCTTGCTGATATTCCGCCTCCATTGTGCAAAGAACTGTAAATGTTTTTATGTATTTTTTGAGTCATTTTTAGTTCTCCTTTACAAATAAGTAACGTAATTGTACTGTCATTTCTTGATTTGAAAGTGTCGCAAGTGTTGTTTTCAGTCATAGAAGAGAATCTGATTGTTCTTGATAGTCGATTACCTTGTTACTATTGTATTTGATCTAAATTAGTAGTTTTTCTAGTGTCGAAAGAAAGTTTTCAATTCCAAATCGCAAAGTGTTGTCATTGTCTTCATTTTGATTTTGAAAAGAAACTTGTTAGTAATTGTCGCTTTGAAAAACAATTCAGATTTGCGCATTAGCTTTCTTTTTATCATTTACACATTAAGAAGGCTAAAAACAAATACATGCATGTGCATTTACATTTAGACTGTTTGATTGGTTTGATTTAGGATAGTGCATATAGTGTGTGCTCTATGCTCTTTGTTGAAAGAACGCCATCTCTCTTTCCTTAGTAGCTAGGATTTTCATTGCACAAAGAAGATAAAACGAGTGTTTATCATCTTAGATTGCGTTTTAGGAATTGTACATATACATCACGTGGTGAACCTAAAAGGAAAATTTCTTAAGCAAGATCAACTATAAAATAAATTTAATGAATCTAACAACACTTTGGAACCTAACGCACAACATCTAGAAGTCTAGGCTAGAGACGTATTCCGGCGTCATAAAGCCTGGTAACTGTTGTTTTCACTGTTGGTTGGGTGATTCCTCCACTTTGAGACGATAAGTGCCAGTACAGACTTGTGCTCCCATGTACCATCAAGTATATTTTGGGAGACCATAATAGGCTTAATCCTTTATCGATAGGAAGCCATGTCTGCCACCCTATCGATCGCAATGCACTGAACACAGCATTCGGGAAGATTGACTGCCGTACTGTAAAAAGTATTCTGCAGTTTTGCGATTGGTTTGGTAATCCCTCTATCTAGATTTCCAAAGCAGTCCCTTTCGTTCCTTTTCAGACTCCTTAATGGAAAAGGTCCATCTGAGCACTTGTCACTTCAGGCTCATTAAAAATTGAAGGCAACTAGAGTCATCTTTTGTTTTTTCTCGACTCTTTAAAATTGAAAAAACAAGTTGTGTCAAAGCGTCTAAAATTTATTTTAAACGGAATAATCATCACCTTTCCTACATTGGTCTTAGGTTGAGGAAAATGGATTCCACCAACCAAGGAGTTCCCCTTGGAGGAAATCCTATTCCCTTCTCCTCTTGGGGAGATGTTGGTGCACCCCATATGGCCACATTCTCGCTTCCAGGATTGACAATTGGCTTGCCCGTATGGCTCTTCTCAACCTCTGTCGTTCAGAATACCGTGATTCCTGAACAATCGAGTCAGCAACTAGAAGATTCTAGAGTTACCCCCCCAACCCTCTTCTTCCTCCAATTCTTCCTCTCCTCCTTCCTCTTCACTTGATGAAGCTGGTAAAGCCAAAAATCAAGTACCTGAGAAGAAGAAGGAAAAGAAGAAGAAAGAGAAGAAGAAGAAGGAGCCAAAGGCAAAAAGGGGCAACCAAGCATCGTCTAGCGAAAATCCACACACTGCACTGACCAAGCCTAAATTTCCATGTGTCATTTGCAAGGGAGACCACTTTCATCGAGATTGTCCTTGAATCCCTCGGATCTTAAGGGACTGGTCTCCTCATTTGCACAATCCGGTGTCGTCAACCTCTGATGATCATGTTGAAAGTACACCGTCAACTAGTGAAAGTGAAGCCCCTAGACAAAAAGGAAAATGTAAATTTCCTTGTAAACTGTGTGAAGGCAATCATGCCGTCCACTGTTGTCCCTTCTTAGATGAGGCTAAAAGAGTTTTGGACAATCGTCCGGTTTCACCGTTACAGCTTCCTCTTGGATATAAAAACTCTTGCTGAGTCTGTCACTAGTTGAAAATCCATCTAACACACCCTTGTGGTCGTCCGAAGTATCTATCATTGAAGAAAAACCATCTAAATCCATACCAGACGAAAGTCAAAAGGTCGAGGCAGCAGTTGACCTGGTCTTGCCTTCAGAGGTTCCATCTTCAGATGATACAATCACCGAAGAGAACAAAGACGACACCGTACAAATTCTTTTCGTAAGCACAAACTCCGATGAACATGGGGGCAATTTACCCATTCCTTTACCGCAGGAAGGAAGTTCATCAGAGTCGTACCTGGCCGTCTATTCAGTCCCACCTCCAAGCAACCTAGTTGTTTCCTTTGATTGGAATCTACTAGGCAGACCTCGTTTACCGGCGAGTGTACCATTCCGAATCATTGCTCAAATATATAGAATGGTTATGGCCGGTACCATCATAGATGAAGGGGCTTCTATGTGTATCCTTTCCTCAACTGCTTGGAAAGCGCTTGGTTCGCCATCGCTTTTGCCTGAGATGAGAAATCTAACAGGTTTTGACAAAGGAACCAGTCGACCGTTAGGGATCCTTCCCAATGTGCCCATAACATTGAGAGGGAAAATAGTTCACATGAACGTAATGGTAGTCCAAGGACCCCTGGATTATAATCTACTCCTTGGGCGAGACTATATTTATTGCATGGGAGCCATTGTCTACTCACTCTTTAGAGTAATGTGTTTTCCACACAAAGGAAGAGTGGTCAAGCTCATAGACCAACTTTCATTCCCCAGTTCACGCATAGCAAATAGTCCTATACCATCCCTGAATGGTCTTTTCATGCAAGGAATGTCTCATCAATCCCCAGTTCGTCCACCTGATGAGCACGAGTGATTCGGGGGACATGACTGAAACCCAGGGGGCATGCACCCTGGTCTGCTTCGGCAGGAAAACTTCAGGTATAGCATAGGTTTCCGTGAAGGATATATGACTAGTCTGACACTCCCGTCTGCAATTGGAAAAGGGGGTTAGACTGGAATAAGATTCCCTCGTCAAAGTTATGTGAGTGGTGGCGTCTGCGCCACTCACCTTTGTCTATTTCGGTAGACATCGCCGAAGAAGTGTTTTGTTTGTGGTACAAATAGAACAATCTTTGGTAACCTGAAAGAGGTAGGCCTTTTTGGCAAAACAAATGTTTTGTCCACGAAATTGCGGGGTAACCTTGAAACTCTATGTCTCTATACCTGGGGGCATGCAAACCTTTTGGCATGCAAGCGAAGAGCGACCATTTATTTTTTAAATTTGTAGGTCCTCTAACCCTTTAAACTCGTAGGATTGGTCGTTTCCTAACTTGCATAAAGAAAGGATGTGGGGCAAAGCTTTGAAATAATGCCATTTTTATATATGAGACATTCTTATTATACGACTGGATTAATCGAGCAGTTTTAACGCGGACTTCATGCTCGTTAAAAAATAAACATAAGCAATGAGAAAATGTTTCCCCCAGCGTTTAAGCTCATTAAAAAATGAACCAATTTCCGGTAAATAACCATCGTGAATGTAGTAGTTTAGCCTTTAAAGCCTTGGTCGTGTTCTCATCGCCACCTCCATTCTATATTGGCCGATCATTCACCTCCACTTGATTGTTTACCCCTTTTGAGGAACAACTACGAAGAGTGATCTTGTTAGCCATCCTTGTGACACTGCCGTGATTGGAAAATTCCAAACCTTACCTGGAATCAGCTGCTACCTGAATTTATCACTCGTTCCTCAAAGACGAGTCTCCTTTAAGCTCTTTTCAACTGACTCGTAAAATATGAAAATATTGCCGAGCCATTAGCCTCTCCAGCTCATTAAAGTGACCGGAAGTTCTATCCCTCCTTTAGATTTTAATATTTTTGGACCTGAGGGATTATTACACAAAAAGATCGAGTGCTTGTTTTGTTCGGCTCGTTAAAAGTACCGAAAATTCATCCCTTCTGTATTGTTTTATACTTTTTCAGACCTAAGGGATTAGATGACGAAAAAGGATTTTTGGAGTTTCCTTTACGTCCCTTTTCAGACTCTCTAAAATTGAAAAGGACCGAGTTATCTTTGTCGTTAAACTCGTTAAAACCTAATAGCGACAAACTTGTCCATAACAGACAAGAACGAGTTTCACTATCGCTAGGCTCGTTAAAACATAGCGATGGGTTTGCCCGAAAGGAAAATTATAGAACAAGCATATGTTATCCTCCTCAAGCTTCACAAAAAGTAAAGAGGTACTGGTCAGCAATGACTGGGGAAAAATTGGGAAGAAAACTTGAAGAAACTTTGTTGGTAGCAAGTCGCTCTTGAACATGACACTTTCACTCTGCATCCTAGTCGGGTTGGGTTGTTCCATTCATCGGTCACATCACCATGGTTCCATCACACCATCCACATTTGGGGTTAATGCTACCAATCCATCATGTCAGTGTCGCCGATATGTTCAAGAGAAGTCACTCAGAGAATTCACCTGTGTCTCACCCACTGCAATACATTTACGCTCCATTCTTTCATGACCGCCACCGTGAACCTTATATCACTAAATCGTTTTCACCTCCATTAAAATCATTTTCTCCATTCTGTGTCATTGATGAGGGATTCATTAAGGCCCTACTATGACAGATCACTTCTTGTCGACATTAGCTCATTATACAAGAAGTTGATCTAGGAACACCCCTTTCAGTATTTTGAAGCTTGCATGCCTCAATGGCAAGTTTCTCACTTCCGACGATAGGTTTACATCAATGACCTTCAACCGAAAGATTTTGTGTGGTGTTCAATGCGAGGTCCTTTATTCACACCACGTGAATTGTACTGTAGTACCTTGAGGGTCATCATCATTATCAGTGATTCCTCTCGCGCCTGTTAACAACTTACATCATTGGCTGGTAATCAGGCAATGTCTTTCCATGTTCGACTCCAGAACATCTCTCACATGGATCAACTTGTAGTTTGAGTGAAGATCGAACGAGACTGAAGACCTCGGATCTAGTTTCATCCATCGAGGCTGCGATATATATTCAGGAAAATAAATACATCAAATGTACATCATTGCTGCACAGATAATCATCCAATCTATGGGATGATGGCTCTACCAGAATCATCAGTCTACACTCAGACGATTGTCTGTCTCATGTACATGAAAATGAATTTATAAAGCTGAGCATGGGAATGCCCACCTCAGCTAGATCATTAAAGTATTATGAAGATAATGTATTGTATTGTATCTTATTACAGGTCTCCTTCCAGCTTGAAAGAACTTCGGATCCTCATGATAAAGCATTTCACCCGACATCAAAAAGATTAACGACCTCATGCTTTAGGGGGCAACTGTTATAGACATTTTTGGGCACTACAACCCCAAGCATAAAATGTCCATGAACCAAGGGCTCCTAAGTCCCTAAAGCTGTTGTTCCAACCCCTAAAAGAATAAGTTCAACTGATTACAGCTTCTCCCAGAAGTTCTCCATGAAAAACTACTCAAAACTGGTCAAAACTGGACCATTTCACCTGCTCCATAGGCAAAGTGCGTTGCATTTCAAAAATCCCTTCTATGGGGTGCGATGGGTGAGAAGGGACAAATGGCAGGGTCAATCTGTGAGGTGGAGAAGCATGGAATCTTCCAGAAACTTCTCCTGTGACACTTGCCTCTCTGAATTCGACCAGGGATGAGTAAGAGATCATCAATCTCCAAGTGGAACCAAGAACTATCAGAGGGGAGACACTAATCAAATATAAAAAGCTGACTCACCTCCCTTACAGACATCTATATATGTATCCCTCATCCGAGATCCAAAGGCTGGAATTTTGCATCTTGTAAGGAATTGTTGTTGGTTTCTTGAGGCAACATCATAGTGTTGGGTGATCTAAGCTTTTCATGAGGTGAAGAAGGGCTTACTTGCTGAGAGGATGATGCTAGGTCAGAACAATTGGTTGTAACTCTCTTGGCTCTTTCTTGATTATCAATAAAGCTATTCAAGTTTTCCTCCATACTCTTCTGTGATTTATGTTTTATGCATTTGGGTGGTCAATTTACATCTGATCCTAGATTGTTTATGATAATAGATCCATGTTCTTGTATAGTGTTGTGCTGCTTTGATTCTATAGGTACTCTATGAAGCTGGGTATACAAGAAAGCAAGTAGCAAAGGACTATCAGATGAGAGAGGAATTGAATAAGGAACCAAGTGCAAGAGAGAGGTTGGTCTCCTTTATTCTTCTCTCATCTATCTTTCATAAAGGAAAACAAAAGTAGTTTTACTCTGTTTGTTTCTAAGGTAGCTACCAGTCTTAGTGGGATTAGGAGTTCTGCATAGACACTATTCCTGGTAACAATACCATAAAAATTGATCCGGTTCTAAATATGAAGATGCAATACATACCTTTTGTAACAGTTGTACACCATGTAGATCAAAATATTGCTCCATCTAAAGTATCCAATTTACCGGATCCTTGCCATCAAACTTCCTCATCTTGCTTTTTCTTGATTTTAGGAGCTCGATCTTGAAACGATTGTAACTCTGTAATTTCAGATCTTTAAGTTCTGAAATTGTGATCTGTAGTAGCCCTCTGTGTCCTCTTTCCAATGCCACAAGTTTGACCCAAATTGGATTCTCCAAGGAAGAGTTATACGAAATCTCCCACAGTGACTTGATTATAGACTAGTTTAGTAAAGCAAACTTGTACGACATGCCACGAGTCAGTGTTTCAACCTTCATATCTAAAAAATGCATACAAGAAACTAAAGTCTATCCTCTTTCTTTACCTTCTTATCAAATTTCAATCTGATCCCCAGAGAGAAAGTTATGACGATTTTTCCTAGGTCACCTGTTTGGAATATAATTCAGGAGTCTGGAAAAAGACCAACTTCCTCAGATCATATCACCACAAATATAGCGCGAAAAGCTCTGAAATTCACACCCGAGGTTTAGAGAGATTGCTTCTCAAATGGGTTTTTTTTTACAACTTCTGAAACGTCGTAGAAAAAAGGTTATAGCGAAAATTCCACGAAGACCTGTTTGGAGCAGCGAAACCCTAGAATCCAAAGCTCTGATACCAAATGTTATGAAACCAGCTCAAGAAAATATAGAAAATATAGATCAACGCCTTAGAATTCAGCCTCTTCGAGGGGGAAACCTCCTTTACATTACATAAATTAACAATTCTTGGATGTTACAAATGAAAAGACCTCCTTTCTATATATAGGAGTCTAAGGGGTCATAACATAATCAGAGCTGACATAACAATAATAATGTAAGGGCACAATAATAACAATAGTGGGCTTCTATGTGGCACAATAGTAACAATATGGGCACTACATGGGTACATCAATATAATAAGTGGGTTGTACTAATAACAATAAGGGGTTACACTAGTAGTATAGGGGCCTAACAGCGACCATACCTGAGTCTTCATGGATGGCTGCGACCATACCTTTATCATTATCATGGTCTTACTAGCTGGATGGCTGCATCCATACCACAGACCTAGTTCATATGTCTTTTGGATGGTTGTGCCCATGCCTAGACTACATGTATTTCAATATCAGAGATATTAGTTTTACTTACGGCTGTGTTCTTCTAGGTGGTGTTCTGACTCAGACAGTTTCATAAAGCATTTCACTCCTCCCACTCTCTCGGGCTTCATACTTTAGGGGGCATCTTTTACATAGTAATTTGTCACTGCCTTCACCCCAGTCCTTCTACTAAGTCATGTGCCCAGTAAAACATGCTCATGATAAACAATGGCTCTCTTATGTTGCCAATTGACCCATTTTTCCTAAGTTTTTTGCCTCGTCGCGATAATGAATTTAATGTACGCGATGGATGGCAGTCATTAACAGTCCAGTCGCACCTCCATCGCAGAAGTACATCTTATTCCTGTGATGTCTAGATTTCATGCTCTGGCGTGAGGATATTTTCTATATTTAGCGACGGTCTGACTTGGTACAATACCTACTAGTGATGTCAGCACTAAATCTTAGTTATAAACCGGCGACAATCTAGATTGGGCGAATTAGTTCCAACAATCGGCCTTCTGGATGTCTCTAGACCTGGTTGTTGGGTCAATTTGGGTTGCCATCGTCCCTTTGGCATGGTAGTTCTATCTTTCGTGCTACTTATCTTGAGGATAAACTCCCTCTCCCTCATTTCACGGAGACTCCTTCTCCTATAAAATCACTCACCATTGCTATCATCTACTAGTTCTTTTCATTGCACAGGGCTGCTACTGTTTTTGAGTTTGATAGATAGTTGGTGTGAGTGTGACAAGTGTGGGATTGCTTTATAGTTTGCAAGAAGGTGTGGAGTGCCCTTAATCTTGTGTAAAGCTTGTGAATGAGAGAGAGAGAGAGAGAGATTGCTATTTGGGAGACCCATCTTTGAGAGTGAACGCTTGAAGAAACACATTAGTTGGACCCTCTGAGAAGGCTTGCAACGTCAAGACTCGGTTGTAAGCTTACTCTTGTTTCATTATGAATACAATCAATGATGATTTCCTATGTCTTGTATGTAATTTACTTGATAGCTCATGACTTCTTGACTTTGTGAGTAAATAGATCACTATTGTTTCCTAGTTATGTGCTTTGTCATTGTCTTGTGTTGTTTTAGGTCAATTACTCTCTAAGGAGAAGGAAACGGAAGCTGGAGTGGCGCAACGGAACTTCATCAACCACGGGTTTGAGGTAGGCCTCCAACGATGGCTATTTAAGGGAATCAATTGTTGTTTTGTCCTTGTTGTGACTAGACCTGCTCTAGGGCTAAAGGGGTTGCCTCTGTCCGTAGAGGGAATACTTTCCTGCATCACATGGTGGAGGTAATAGAGATAGAGCATTGTTGTATTGGGGCCTCCAACCCTAGAGTGGGGCATTCCACTGAGGTTGTGGTAGAGCATAAGGTTGAAATGACTGGCTGGTTGGCTTGGAATGATACTGAGATGCATAAGACCAAGGAGCGGGTGTAGACGAGGAAGGATGAGCAGGGGGTCCCCAAGAAGGTATAGTTGTGGTTTGGTTGGGGTTGTAATATGCATGGGATGACCCTTGCATACCCTACTGGTATGCTCTAGGCCTAGGAGGTCTCCTTTGGTTTATGTAGAAAAGCTGCTCAATGACCCCTTCAACTCCTTGATATACAACTTTGAGTCTGGGTAAACAAGGGCACTTGTCTATGGAGTGGTTTTCTTCACAAGCTGAGCAAATCTCAATGCAGTTCAATGGACATTCATTCCTAGGATGCCTCCTCGTGCATCTAGGACAAAAGATGGCCAAGGCTCTCTCTGCTTCCTCTTGATTTCTTTTGATATTCATGGTGTCCAATTGCAAGGCAAGGGTTTGCAGCATCTCACTTTTGAAATATTCCAACATAATTCCAATTTCACACTTGATGGATGAGTTGGCAAATGATGTGTTGGCCATAGGTTGACTACTCCTACCCTTTTTCCTAAATACCCTAGAATGGTTTCTAAAGACAGTGTTGATATCCTCATAGGGTAATTGGTAGATATCCCCTCCTTCTAACAAGTGTAAGGTATCTAGAAGACCATCCCTTACTCTTCTAAGCAGGACCAACTTTAGTGACTCGGGGTCAAGTGTGCACCTGGCCCTTTTGTAACTGAGCTGAAATATTTCTTCGTAGTCTTCTAAGGATTCATCTTGGCCCATGGTCATCCTGAAAATCTCTTCTTTAGTATCCTTTTACCTACAATAGTCCCTATATTTGTTGTTAAAAGCCTGTTGCATCTAAGCCCAAGTTGTGATGATATCTCTAGGTAAACCCACGAACCAGCGCAATGCTGCATCCTTGAGGGTAGATGGAAATAGTTTTAACTTTTTCTCATCATCTGTATAGTCATAGGTTTGGCATATAACAACAAACTCAAATAGGAAAGTTTTAGGGTCCTCTATGGTTAGGCTGAGGAAATGAGGTAGAGAAGAGGGGCTTATATTCTTCATCTTAGTCTCCCTGATGGGGAAGGCACCCTCAATTCTCTCTCTATTTCCTCTGTCATTTTTGTTTTCAGCCATTAGTTCAGTAGGAATGGGTTCCTATTCTTCTTCTTCCCCTTTAGGTTCTTCAAATATGTCAGGTTTCTCACCTAAAGGTTCCTCCAGTTCACAGCTGCCAAAGAAGAGAGAAGGTTGGTTACTAGATGCAGTGGGGGTATTTGGCAAGAATTTCCCTAAATTGTCCCTATTCCTATGAGGCATGAAAGGAAATTTTTTTGGGTTGCCTTTTATAAGATTTTTTTTAAGCTGGAAAGTACTTCATAGAAATGAAATTGCTGATTGAATGAAAAATACTGACAGAAAAAACTAATTGTTTAATTGAAATTCTACTTGCAAAATGGAAAGGAAAGCAAATAATGACAACTGAAAGAAAGGAAGCTACTAGATTAATTTTGCAGAAATAAACTAATGGCAGAAAATTGGAGACTAGAAATAGAAGAAAATAAAGCAGACTAGAAATAAAAGAAAAGAAAGGAGTACTCACATTCTACTCAGACACCTCCCTGACAATGGCACCAAAAAGTGATGAGCGCCATTATTACAGCAAGAATGCTGCAACTCCTAGGCTACCAGCTTTACTTATCAACCTGGCGTTCATACAAACTTGGAGGTGATAGTGCTATATGCACAAGTAGAAGTGAAGGTCCTGCATGTTGTCACTTGTTCATCTGGTGAGAGACCCCAGGGGTTCCAAGCCAGACTTCTATAGAGTCAAAAGAAGCTTGATTCTTTGATGGAAGAAGAGAAAATCTATTCTAAGAGAGCTACTCTACTACAGTAATGAATAAAACAACATGTAATGCTAAATCAAACCATGTCCTAATTAACCATTTGAACAACTATGCTAAGAAAAATTGCTAAATCAACACTAACCTAATGCTACTATCTAAGTTACAGAAGTAAAGAGCATCAAACCAAACTAATGTGTAAGCAAGGAAACTAGACTAAATCTATTTTCACTTTTCTAGTTTTTTTGATGATCAGACAGTGTTAGAGTCTAATTGAATAACCAAATTGAAATGCAGGAGTGGCAACATTTAAATCATATGCAGAACATAGTTCAGGAAGGAGTCAAGCGGAAAAGAAATTGAAGATTGTGCTGAAAATAGCAACAAGAAATGATAAAAATAGAATCCAAAATATTCCAATTTTAATTTGTCCTTGAATTAAAATTTAATTTAGTCTCACCAGCTACTTGGAAATAATTAATTAATTCATTATGGATTAATTAGTTGGAGAAATTCAAGTTAGAAGTCTTTCTGAAGTCATGCAACAATTATCCATTAAATTAAGGAGATTTTCCCTTAATTAAGGAGATAAGATTGAGTTATATTTGAGTTCTAATTATTTAGCTTAGTTTACTAAGTTAAGTCCAATTAAATTAGTTCCAAACTGTTTGAGGAACTAATTGTGAGTTACCAGTTAGTTGATGCATGCATGCACTCAACCAGTGTGCTCTAGATAACTGAAGATTCCCTCATCAGAAATCATTCATGTCTATTATGAGAAAGACCCAATTGAGATTAATGTCAAGCATAATGTACTATTAGTTGCATGTGTTTTCTATTAAAGGAAACTAATTCATACATTCAAGGTAAGGTTCCTTGAGGATTGCGCAGTTCTGACAGTGTGTTAGAGTAGTGTGTGAGAGCAGTGTTCCACTGGGTGAAGGAGGATCACCTAGGAGAAACTACACAATGAAATAGGAGCTTGGAGGGCAGAGAGGAAGACTTGTGAGAAGTTTTTCTTTCCTGTGAGCATCCAGGAGGATTGTACTGAGAGCTGGCTAGTTGTGAGAGCTAAGGCTTTGTATAATTCTGATGTATTTCCACCTTGTATGATAATACAGATAGTGGGGTTTTTAGCTGAGGCTTTCCCCTAAGTATTTTTTTTGTTTCATGTGCATTGATTCTTCTTCTTATGGTTATATGTTTTCAGCTCTGATTCAGCTTGATCTTTAAGCTTCCACAAGTTTGATAGTAGAAGTAGATTATAGTATTTTTCTTTGGTATATTGCATTATCGAGTTAATCTACAATCCGATTTTCTACATAGATCTTAGAGGTAGATCTGTAGGGAATTTGTAGTAAATTATACAGATCAAAATCAGTAAAAGGAAGACGTAATGAAGCAGTAGTGCACAAGAATCGTTGAGTCGGTCGGGAATAGTATTAACGGGAGATGAGCGGCGGAGATCTTATTGTAGGGGATTATGTGAATAGATGGATGAATAGGATTAATGGAAGATGAACCACATAGATATTATTGTGGAGATTAAGTGAATAGATGGATGGATCACATTAAGTCACATGGCGATAGAAGGAAAAAAACATGCAGAATGATGGAGTGGTCTTCGTAGGTGGTAAGCAGTTTCTCGCGCGCCCTGAAAGCTCTAAGTGGAATTCCTAAATTTTGTGCAATTAGCCTAAGTGAGTGACACGTAGCACGAGAAAACCACTTTTCTCACATGATCTCAATCGGGTATTTGTCATGCAATAATTCATGCGAGATTGCACAATAACCGTTGGATCTTGCAGGATTGATCAACGGTGGAGATTGGCCAAGCTAGTTAGTGATCGGGTGACACAATGGTTGTTGGATCAAGAGAAATAGATTGATGGTGGAGATGTGGAGCACCTAAAGTCAAATGTTGAAACGAATGTAGGTGGTAAGCAGTATCTCATGTGCCCTAAGAGCTGTAAGTTGTATTTCTAAATTTCACGTGATTAGCTTAAGTGAGTGACACGTAGCACGGGAAAACCATTTTTCTCGCATGCTCTCGGTCAGGTATCGGTTGTGCAATAATTCACGTGAGATTGCACGATAGACGTTGGATCATGTGGGATTGATCAAAGGTGGAGATCAACCAAGCTAGTTGGTGAGCGGGTGACGTGATAGTCGTTGGATCAAGCAAAATAGATCAATGGTGGATATTTGGAGTGCCTAAAGTCAAACATTGAAATGAATATGCAACACGCGATTAATGGTGATTGGTCAGGTTTGTTTTGGATTAGATGGTAAGGAGATCTACGGGTATAATCTAATTAAGACATGATTTATTGGCTTCTTCATATATTATGCATGAATAAAGTGCTGAACGAAATGAGAATATGAATGAGATCTTATTACAGAAAGATAACAATGAAATTAGCCAAGTACTGAATCAAGACGAAAAACTACAAAGCTCATGCAAGAACTAGAAATCTATGTTTTTTGGGTTGTTTAAGGGTCTCTTCCTCAAGTCATGGTCCCAGAGGGAGGAGGTGAGGTTGAGACACCTGCTGACAATGTTATGGGGATCATTTTCCTTGCTAACTTTCTAATTGAAAAAAGGCACAAATGGAAGCAAACTAAAACATAACCAATCTACACTACACTATTGTAATGGAAATGTAGCTACTTAAGCAAATGAACGATTAAACCATGAATCTATTCACTACACTACTATAATGGAAATGCAGCTATTTAAGAAAATGAATGATTAAACCATGAATCTATGCTAGCATACATGTACAATAAAGAGGAGGCTTAGCTGCTAGGGTTGGGCCCTAACTCAAGAGTTTCAACCCTCTGAGTTAACTCAGTGTTGGCTCAAAAAAAAAACTCATTCTTGTTATCAAAACAATAGATTACATCAAAAACTGTTACAAGTCTTGCAGCTCAAAAAAAGAGTAAAGTTTTACAATCAAAAGTCTGAATCCTACTGAGGTCCTAGGCCTCTCTACTTATATGATTGAAGTCTCCAAAAACTTCCTTAAAATTAGGGAGGGTCAGCTCCAAAACTCAAGATAAACTAGTGCTTTGACTTTCACATGCTTGGTTGCCTTCTAGTCCTCATGATTTGGTTGTTTTCACTCTGAGCTAATGGAGGAATATTCAAATGGAGGGGTAGTAAATGAGGAGGATTTACCTCCTATAATTCCTCTCCCTTGTCCCATTCAAGTTTTTACCAAGGTCTTTGCCAAATTTCCTTGCTTTTATCCTTTAATCCTATGTTAAATGCACATTAGACCACAAAGCAAAATATCCAACTGTAATTCATCTCATAAACAAAATATAATCAAAATTATGCAATAAGTTGTGAGAATAGTTGGTTTGACTAAGCTAGGAGGTGAATTAAGGCCCCTATAATTACCCAATGATGAGGCTCATCAATAACTATGGACAAATAATAATGATGATCTCAACAATGTGGGATTGAGCTACAAAGTACATGATACATGATACATTGGCATCAATGGGCCAAAAAAAAATACATTGGATCCCATAGGCCAGGACTGAATAGAATAACATTTGAGTACATGAGACATAATGCCCCTCAAGTGGACATGGTGAAGGGGGATCACGACCAAAGAAGTCTTGCTATACAGTAAAGGCCTTTGAAGATCTGAATGGATCATTTGAAGGAGACATGCGTGCTATGGGTGCTACAAGTGGCAGAAACCAAATCCATCACATCTATGGAATTGCATCTGAGGCTAGATCATCCAGGGATGTTTAGGGCTACCTAAAGGGTCACCCCCTCATGAGGAATGGAACATCTCATGCACACCCGAGAATCACTAGGACAATTGTTGGGATCACAGAACTGTCAAGTGTACGAATCTCAATCGTGCGATAAGGAGATGGTGTTGAACACATCAGAAACAACCAAGTCAAAGGGAAATGATGAGTCCATTTTCTTGATCCAAGGTATCAAACAAAGCTAGAAGATGGAACAAAGGTACACCATCCTCTATAGCACTCTTCTGGAATAACTATGCTAAGGTCAACAAAAGAGGGCTCACCAAAGTTGAGGAAATGAGGAATCCTTAACAAAGGCACGAGGGATCATAGTAGAGTCATTGATGGAATGACACCAGGGATTATTATGGAACGAAACAAGATGGGTGGTGGATTGACGAATTCCCTCAGCATAGCATAATAAGGATGGTTAACCTGGGAGTAACTGACTCGATTCCAGAGGGGATGGTAAATGACTAAAATGGGGGTTTGACAAAGATGGAGCAGTAGAGATGGAGGCCAAGAAATGGGAGGGATGTGACATGACGATGTATGAAATACTATAACGAGACACAAGGGGACTCAGAACAGACTCCATAAATACATGGGTGACTCATCTCTGATTCTTTGAATAAGGGTGACTAGATGATGCTTCCACATGGGGGAGGCCTGGGGGGGACCATGAAAATATGAGTAAATGATGGTTACCCATGATGACAATCGATACGTGAGTCCACCAGTGCAAAGATAAAGTGGCACTAGAGTATGGGTGGCTCAAATGAAGAAATTCAGTATTAATAGGAGATAAAGGGAGACCTCATGGAAAAATTGGCTTCTTGGTGAAGTGTCAAATTAATAAAAAAAAGACCCATTATATAACTCGGTGAGAGCTTTCCAACCGTGTTGATAGTTTGTCAAACAAAGATACAGTTTTGTCACAACGGGTGATAGAAAAGCTAGGGAGTTTCCTATAAAAGGGTTTTTTGCCCCCAAATCCAATTCATTTTCATAGTGAGATGTGGAGAATTTAGAGAGGAGGAGTAGGCCGTAAATCTTATGGAGACTGTAGTGGACAAACTGACTGTCGAAATCAGGATCTAAAAGTTGGAGGTAGGTGGCCTAATATTACTCATCATTTTTAGTCGAATAGGCTTTTAGATTAGGGATTCAACTCTCTATGGGGTATACCTGCTCATCCTCACAATTGCAACGCACATTTGGGGGCTTGTTCTATGTTCTGGAATGCAGAATTTGTGCCCACAGGTGCATCCAACGTAGTTTTGAGGGAAACAACTGTGTTTTGGGCTGAGAAGATTGGTAGAAATGGTGGTCCGCTGGGAGGTGAAGCTAAGTACTAGACATGCATGCCTTTGACTCTGGACTCAAAAAACATAATGGTATTTTACAAGTATGGAAGAGCTGAAGGTATCATGGCGAGAGCGATATTTGGAATCACTCCATGATGATTTTTAGAGGAATCAAGTAGTGAGAGGGGTGTTGGCATGATATGGCATGCTAATTTTCTTAGAGAACACCATGATGAGGGTGGGTGAGCCATTTTTGTCAAGGATAGTGATTTACTGGGACCTAGATCAAGAGGCCTTTGTAGTACAAGGGCACAGGATGGAGATCACGATCCAAGACATATATTTCCTGACAAGATTTCCCCCTTGGGGGTAGTAGGGGAGATACATCTAGTGCTTCCTCATGGGAGGCATATAGAAGAGTTTGTTGATCACCACTATGTATTTGGGAGTCGAGCAAATGGAATTACTATACAGATCAATAACTTGAGACACGAGCTATAGCTATAGTGGTGTTGTGGATCTGTGGCAGTCATGCCCTCCACCATATCACTGGAGGGAAGATGATGCTAGTGGATAGTGTGCTAGGAGGGACCTACTATGGGTGGGCCTAGATGATGTTTTCATTGTTGAAATAATAGTTTACATTATGTAGACAGAGGACCAATGATAATTGTTCATTTGGGATAGTTTTATGCTCACTCTTCTTGGGTAAGATCCTAGATCTGTGATCTATGATGGGGGCCCACAAGAGCCTAGAATGTGTCACTGGGGGGAAGCTATTGAGATGAGGTGGAGGCGTGGGAGTGATATGAGTGTTTTGAATTGATTTTTTCTCTCATTTGGACTAGATTCCACTATACATAGATGACTATCCATATATTGGCATGAACTATCAGGGGTATCTAGAGTTACCATTTCCACCAGGATGATCATGGGGCCCAGATAGTAAGTGAAAGTTGTTATACATTTGATGCATTTCTAGTAAGAAATATATGTATGTGGTACTAATTTCTAAACTTTCTGGTATGTATGTATGTAGCACTGGTGACACCGGAGGGATACACAGAACGAGCCGCATCGCTTGGGGCTGCAGATTAGGGTGGGGCCACATCACAAAAGAGACTAGGTGGTGGTGCTCTAATGGAGGATCTCCAATGTAAATGTGATGTATTACTGATCGAGGTGATAGAGCAAAGTGGCAAGAGCTAGAATATTGGTATATAGATGACAACATGAGTCTTCCCTCACAGTGGCAAAGAATCATGTGGCGCATTTTGATAGACGGTCTGACAGTACAAGATCTACAGGTTGGGGGAATGGCGCCATTGGAACAGGAGCCTCTAGATGACAGTGATTAATCATAGGGACATATGGGCCACCATTTTCATTTTATGATAACATGCAAATGATAATTTCATCTGTATTTAGAGTAGTGGACTAAAAACACTATATTACGATACATATTTATGATTATGCATGTTTTTGTGACAATTGTGGTTCACCATTTGTTTATGGATGTATTCTTACATGTGATAAATGCCAATTTAGAATATTATTTGTAATGGTATCTACATAGTGATTATGGGCTCTAGGAACATGATTGAATGAAATGGATTCAAATTCACGCACCAAAATCTCAACTTGTAGATATTTTTTAAATAGGACAAGACTATGCACATGATAAACACCATTCAATTGCATGACAAGAATCAAGGAATCAAGACAAACATGAAGGTTAAGGATGCGATAGTCAAGGGCATCAGATAACAAACATATCACAACATCATATTCGGCCTAGTTATTGGTGGTATATCTATTGCAAATGTCGTTGGAGTGGACTAACGAATGCAACGGGATGAAAATGGCCCAATCTGCCAAGGCTATATTCCTGGTGAAGCTACTCGCACCATCAGCATAAAAAATATAAGGTGTGGATGATGGATCCATCTCAAAGATGCAAGAAGACAAAGTGTAAGAATGTGGGGAATGAAAACTACCTAAATGAAAGAAGAAAGAAACAGATACACACATTTTAATGAGAAATTATATGGGTAAAATTTCTTGAGGTAGAGTGCATTTCAAGGATTGGGAAGGATTTATCCTTCTGGATTCTCTAACATGTATGCCCCATTTCCCAAATAGTTATGGATGATATAAGGCCCTATCCATAATGGTTTGAACTTCCCACTCCTGGGGACATCATGATCTTGGTCATAGATAAAAAATATGTTTCCTTCACGTACGGTACAAGGGTGGACTTTGTGATCATATTGAGCTTTGGTGTGCTTTTTGGCTGCTTCGATGGTTTCCAATTCAACATGATGGTCTTTAGTGGCCTGTTCAACTACGATGAGTCTTTTTTCTAATGGTTGGGTGTTTGGGAGTAGCTCGACGACAAGGTAAAGGGAAGGGATTTCACACTCGATTGGTAAAACTGCTTCCTCTCCAAAAATAATGTGGAAAGAAATGAACCTGATGGCAGTCTTGACAGAATTTCTATAGGCCCTAAAAGTAGGGAAGAGCATTAAATTCTAGTTGGTCATGTGTTTATTCACCATCCGTTGAAGCGTAGTCTTAAGGATCTTGTTGATAGCTTCAACTTGGCTATTTCCTTGGGGGTAATAAGACGATGAATATGAAGTTCGAAGTCCAATGGAGACGATAGCTCACACCATATCTCATTTTCAAAGTGTCAACCATGGTTAGAGGCCAATTGTTTCAAAACCCAAAGTCGAGTGATAACATGGTTAAAGAAGAAGAGAGTTGCAGTAGCTGCGGCGTTATTGAACGTTGGCATGGATTCAACCCATTTGGTAAAATAGTCAATGACCACAATAATATACTTGTGGTTATTAGCAGATGGGGGTCGAGACTCCATGAAGTCAATAACCCTTTTACAGAAAGGATCGATTTTGATGATGAGATGGAGGGGAGGAGGTGGATCTCACGCCTTAGGGGCGTATAACTAGCAATTGGGATGGTGATAAACTGCCTCAATACAATCACCAAAGAGATAAGGCTAAAAGTACGAAGTGTTCATAATTTTCTAGGCAATGGCCATTCTGGCGAGGTGACATCCACAAGCACCATTTTTGTAGTTATTGAACACTTGCTCAGCTTTAGCATGGGTGAGATAATGTCCAAGGATAGTGTTGAGACCATGAGGATAAAGGTGGTCACTAATGACGAGGTAGCAAGGGGCTTGACGTCAAATACGTCATCGATCATCAATAATGAGGTGGGGGATGAATTTTTGGGTTTGCAGATAGGTAAGGATGTCACCATACCAAGGATCATTTGACGTAATGGAGAACAAGTTTTCATTTGGAAGATCATCATTTACCGAAAGATCAAGTGCAACAGTGGGAAATTTGGAAATGAGTTCAGCAGGGGCTAAACCTTTCTTACTCTTGGGTGTGACAAATTTAAGATCGAATTCTTTAAGGATAATGATCCCATGTGCATACTTCCTGTTAACCATCCATCGACTCAATAACAAAGCCATGGGGTTGGAATTTGTCACAATTTTGGTGGTACATCTAAAGATATAATGACAAAGATTTTGAATAGAGAACATGATAGCTAGTGCTAAATTTCCTTCATGATAATAGTGTCGGAAAATACTGAGGGGGGGGTGAATCAATATTCCTTAGCAATTAGCACTTTTAAATATTTTCAGAGCATTAGTTAATCTTCAATTATCATTAGTGTTTATGCAGTAACAACAGTGAATAAAAGAACACAGGAGGCACAAAAACCCCCTCCGAGTCAAAAACCACCGAACGATTTTCTAATAATTCTTTAATCGTCAACTCCAATTGAAAAGAAAGCTCCAACTTCCTATAATCTAGAAAAACATTCGTCTCTAGCTCCCACTGGATGGATGCTCCAACGCCCAAGATTCTTCAGTAGTCAACTGAATGGATGCCCCAACATCCAATGAGCTACAACTCACCCTAGCACCACCCTACCACCCTAAAGTTTTCATAGGCTTGAACCTATTGGTGACTTCATGCACTAGCCTAGCACCAACCTACCACCCTATAGAAGAATAAAAGAAGAATGGACTCCCGTACCAGGGAAAATGGTCCACTTTACAACGATATAGAATGATGTAGAAGAAGATGACACACTAGACCATAACCCCAACTATGACACAACCACCTAATGATGATCCTAGACCTCCCACCATTGCCTCTTCAACTCTTGGGAGATAGACACTTGTACAAGTTTTACAAAGATGCTTTTACAAAGATTTTGTACAATGATACTTTTACAATGTCTATATGCAGTGCTGCCCACTTGAAGACTTCATGTGGTGAACTTCTTGTTGTTGTTCTGCACCTTGATTGCTACTCTTGTCATGCTATCCTTTCTCATTCTTCAAAACATTAGATTATGCATTGAGTCTTCTCTTGATGAATATATAATACCTGTAAAAATTCTTGAAGGAAATACTCATGACATGATAATAACAAAAATTACCTCATCCTACAGAGCATATGTCACTGCTAAGCAAAAACAACGAATTAGAATAAAAAGAAACTAATGCAATTAAGAGATCAACATGCATATACAGAAGGTGCATACCTATAGCTTACCTCTGCTGCACCTTTCTCTTTGTTGTCCTATAAGGTCTGGTCCTTTGCACCCCTTGACAACACTTGATCTAGTTTTTCTTGCCTTCTAGGAGCACGATATTTAATCTGATGTGTCTCTACTATTGCAGATCCACATCATGCAAGCTTTGGTCCTATAGAAGCCTTCTGAGTCTTCTTTCTAATGCCATAGGTCTGACCCAATTTGAACTCTTCAAGACAACGTTATGCCCAATATCTCACAATGACCTAATTATGGGCTAGTTTAGTAGAGCTAACTTGTACGACATGCCCCATGTCATAGTTTCCTCCTTCGACTCTGAAATTGATACATAGAAAACTGCAGTCCATGCACTATCTTATACTTTTTACATAATTCCAATCCTCTTCTCAGAGAGAGAGTTATGATGATTTTCCCAAGGTCACTTCTTTGAGATGAAATTCGGCAGCCTGCAAAAACCCTAACTTCCACAGATCATATCTCTGAGAATATAGCGAACCAAGATCTGAAATTCAGTCAAGATGTTCATCAGAATTTCGAATCAAATGGGTTTTAATATAAGAATCTAAGACTTCGCGAAAATGCATTTATAGCGAAAATGCCACGATCGGTACATTTGGAGGATATATGAGATTTATTTTTATAGAGTTGAGAGGGGCTTCTATAGAGAATGTTGGAGGGATTTTAGGAGCTTAAAAACTAATTAATTAATGACTATTCAATAATAAAAACCAATTATGAGTGCCATGCCATAACCCTATAGGGTTTTAGCCCGCTAACTGGGGTTACTAACTTCAAACATGAATATCTCTCAAACCGTGAAGAATTACTTGGTGTGCCATATATCAACAGAAACATCTCAATGAGTAGAATCTATCTAGAAGATCCTTGAATCAAAATAGAGTAAGTTGTCAAGTCAAAATTCCCTCACAATATCAGGGTAGCCCGTGGTGCTTCTTGGGTTAACATCAATGACAACATCAGATCATCTTTCGATCAACAATCTCCCCCTTTGGCATTGATGGCAACACAAGTACTCCCCTTGCGATCAGGGAAACTCTTCCTACTACCTTCTCTCCCCCTTTCACATCAATGGAAAAGGGTAACTCCCCCTGATACACAACCATCATGTGGACCTGTACACATTTCCACTCCCCCTTTATTTTCTAAATAAGGAAAATCTAATGAGAACTTGGGAGAATCCCAAGCTTCTGGTGAAGATATTCAAATGCTTCATGAGGTAAAGGTTTATTGAAGATATTAGTGATTTGTTCTTTTGTACCAACATATTCAAGTTTGATATTCTTTTCAGCGACTTGTTCTCTAACAAAATGATATTTTATCGGAATATGTTTTGTTTTTGAATGCATGATAGGATTCTTGGAGATTTTGATGGCACTGGTGTTATCAAAGAAGATGGGAATAGGCTCACTGAATTGTACTTGAAGATATTGCAAAGTTTGTCTCATCCAAAGGACTTGAGTACAACAAGCTGTCGGTGCAATGTATTCTACTTCCGTTGTAGATAATGAGATTGAGGTTTTCCTTTTGTTGAACCATGATAGGAGACAACCATTTAGATAGAATGATGCTCCACTAGTACTCTTACAATCATCAATGCTTCCTACCCAATCTACATATGTAAAGGCTTGAATAATGAGATTGTTGCCCTTGGGATATCACAAGCCATATTCTGTTGTGCCCTTTAGATATTGAAGAATTCTTTTGACAACAATAATATGTGATTCTTTTGGTGCTACTTGGAATCTTGCTACTTGTCCAACTGCTTACATAACCTCTGGTTGGGAGGCTATTACATATAGAAGGCTAACAATCATAGACCTGTACAATCTCTAATCCACATCCTTAGATGAGTCATCTATGCTCAATTTGTAACCTGTTACCATCGGAGTAAGGATGGGTTTGCAATATTCCATTTTGAATTTCTTGAGCATTTCCTTGATGTACTTGGCTTGACATATAAATATTCCTTTCTCTTGTTGAGATATTTGAAGCCCTAAGAAGTTTGTCAACTCACCAAGTAAAGACATATGTAACTCACTTTGCATATTTGTAGCAAAGTTCTTACTTAGTTGATCATCATTTCTACCAAAGATTATATCATCCACATATACCTCAACAATTATTAAATTATCCTTATCTATTTGTATGTAAATATTGCTATCAACAATAACTTTCTTGGATCCTTGTTGACATAGATATCCATCAAGATGAGCATACCATGCTCTGGGAGCCTGCTTGAGACCATACAGAGCCTTGTTTAACCTGCAAACATAGTCTTCTTTTTCTGATAGTAGAAAACCTTCGAGTTGTTCGATGTAAACTTCTTCTTCTAATTCTCCATTCAGAAATGATGACTTAACATCCATTTGGTAGACTTTTATTTTTCTTGAACATGCATAGGCGATAAACATCTGGATGGCTTCCATTCTGGCAGCTGGTGCAAATGTTTCGTCGAAATCAATTCCTTCCACTTGTGCATAGCCTTTGCAAACCAATCTTGCTTTGTTTCTGGTGACCTATCCATCTTCATTCAATTTGTTCATGAACACCCATTTAGTCCCAATGACATTTTTATCTTTTGGTCATAGAACTAATTCATAGGTGTTATTCTTCTCAATTTGATCCAATTCTTCATTCATAGCTGCTACCCAATGTTCATTATGGCTGGCTTCCTCAAAACTACTAGGCTCAAAGGTTGCTATAAAAGCAATGTGAGCTTGTTGTGATGAATGAAGTTGTCGACCTTTTCTTGTTCCAATTCCTTCATTTATGTCACCAATGATTTGATTTGATGGATGGTTCTTTTGAATCCACTCTTTTGTTCTCTTTGGAGGAGCTTCTTGTTGTTGTTCCTGTATATCATGTTGATCATTATTTACATCTTCCTTGTAGACAGTTGCTTCTTATTCTAGAATTTTCTCTGTATCCTTTTCAGCCTCTGTCTCAAGTTTCAAAGATTCTAGATCCTCATCATTATTCGTTAGAACACTATCTTCGTCAAATGTAACTTTTATGCTCTCCACTATCTGTTTTCATCTTAGATTATAACATTTATAGGCCTTTCTTTTGCGTGAGTAACCAACAAAGACACCTTCATCAACACGCGATTCAAATTTACCCAACTTTTGATCTTCTCTTTTGATATAACATTTGCTTCCAAAGATTTTGAAATATTTTACATTAGCCGGTTTTCCTTTCCATAATTCATATGGGGTCTTATTACAATTATTTTTTAGAAGATTTCTGTTGATAACGAAGACTATCATATCAATTGCTTCAGCTCAAAATTTTTCATCCAATTTTGAGTCCTTCAACATTGTTCTAACCATTTCCTGTATGGTTCTGTTCTTTCTTTCAGCAACTCCATTTTGCGGAGGTGTTCGTGCTGTTGAAAATTGTCTTTTTATTCCATTTTCATCATAGTATTGCTGAAATAATTTGGAAGTGAATTCTCTGCCATTATCTGATATTAGAAACTTTATTTTTAAATCAGTTTCATTTTTGACCAACTCCTTGTAGATCTTAAAGCACTCAAATGCTTTAGATTTTTTCTTTAGGAAACTGATGCCTGTCATCCTGGTATAGTCATCTATCATTAACATGAAATATAATTCTCCATCTAAGCCTTTTGTTCCTATAGGACCACATAGATCAGTATGTATCAATTCCAATGGATGTGATGCAAAGTGTTCTTTTGTTTTAAGTCTTCATTTTATCTACTTGCTGTGCCAACAAGCATCACATAATGTGTTGGAAGGTTTTGAGATTTTCGGCATTTCTCATACTCCTTCATTTTTTCTTATCCTAACAAGATTGTCAAATTTTATGTGACCCATTCATTTGTTCCATAACCAGCTTTCATCTTCTTTAGCTAGTAGTCATGCTTTAGTTGCTTGATCTAGAACATATATGTCATTTGGAGCTCGACTTACTGTAGCCACAATTTTACCATACCTGCCTTTCCTAATTTCACATTTTGTGGAGTTGAATAACATTGTGTGTCCTTGATCACACATTTGTCCAACACTGAGCAGATTGTGATTCATGTTTTCAACCAATAGAACATTCTTGGCTAGAGCATCTTTACTTCCGAGACTGCCGATACTTGATCCTATAACATGTGAAGATCCATCATTTCCAAAGGACATAGTTCCATCCTTCTTCTCTTTCAAAGATACAAATTTCTTCCTATCTCGAGTCATATGTGTTGAGCAACCGCTATCAAGATACCACACATCTTTGTTATTTTTAGCCTTGAGAGCGAGAACACAATTATCAGTTTTTTTCTTCTTCCATGTTCATTTGTTCCATGGCTTCGAATATTCTTCTAGAGGATTTTCAAGTCTGAATTATTTGGCTATGTGTCCAAAGTTTCGACATTTGTAACATTCAATATTAGTTCTTAAATGTTCAAATCTATTGATGTTTTGTTGAGCCCTCGGAGGTTCATATTTGACAGATCTCCTAGAATTGTATTGTTTCCTAGGGTACGTGCAACATTCTATAGCTTTATGACCAAATTTTCAACATGAATAACAATAGCCATGAAAAATATGTTGGTACTTGGATGGAAATATTCATCGGGGAATTATCTTCCAAGGCTATTCTTGTGAATCTTGTTCAATGAACTCTACATGCATGTCAGATCTCATAGGTTCATTATATTTTGTTGTATAAGGTCCTACTTCTTCTTCTTTGTATCTGAGGCTAGTTTTGTTGTTGTAAGATCATTGATTGTTGATGAGTTCTTCTGATGCCCTTGAGCTGTTGGCATAGTTTTGGACAGTTTTTCCCTTCTTCACTTCCTTATGTAGCAAGACTACTTCAGCTGCTAATGCTTCCCTTTCTTGGTTGCTTTCTTCCAACTTCTTTTGAAGTGACTCTTCAATACATTTGTGTTCTTCAACTTCAATTTTGATACCTTGAACTTGTTCTTCAAGAGTATTGGAACGAATCTTCTCAGCCCTGAGCTCTTTTATAAGCTTGATTGCCTCCTTAGAAAATTCTTCTATGGTCAACCCTTCTTCTTCGTTGTTTGATACCTCTTGTTTATTGTGCTTAGCCATAAACAATACTCTCTCAATGGATTATTTTTCACTGTCATTGTCTTCATTGGATGATGAGCTATATTATTTAGAGAGAAAATTATTTTTTAATCCTTTCTTCTTGCCTTGCTTGTTGATTTTCTTAAAGTCTTTCTTTCCTTTTGAGTTTCCATCACTTCTGTTTGGACATTTTGCTGTGAAATGCCCAACCTCACCACAACCGAAACATATCAATGGAAGTTTACCTTTGAATTTTCCCTTACCAATTTTTGGTTTTCTCGTAAAGCATATTCTCCATCTGAAAAACCTTCTTCATCATCTTCCTTTTCTTCAAACTTGTAGGTGTAGGTGTAGGTCTTTGCCTTTGAAGGTTGTTTGTCCTTATTGGTTTTCTTAGATGCAGCAAACACAGTTTCTAGATGCGAAGTACCCTCTTCTTCATGAAATCTCATTTCATATACTATGAGAAATCCATGTAATTCCTCTTTGTTGAGTTTGTCCAGATTTGCACTGTATTCTAAGACCGATACCTTTGGGTTGAATCTTCCTGGTAACATTCTAAGAATCTTTCGTACAATAGTCTTCTCATCAAAAGGATCTCCTAATCCTTCCAGAGTGTTGGTTATTTCATCAACATGTTGGAAGTATGCAGCAATGTTGTCATCTCCTCTCATTCTGAGTTGCTCAAATTTTGCTCTGTATATTTGAAGCTTTGCTTCTTTGACATTTGAGTCACCTGCATATATATTCTCAAGCTTCTCCCATACATTTTTGGCTATTTTACAACCCAACACCTTATGATAAGCAAATTCAATAAGTCCATTGATAATAATATTCTTTGCTTTTGCATCATTTACCAAATTCTTCTTACCTTGTTCATCAGCAGTTGGCGTAAATCCATTTTGAATAGTGTCCCATACTTTGTAACCTTGTGCCAAGAGATAGACCTCAATTCTTCTTTTCCAAAGTGCATAATTATTTGCATTCAATAGAGGAAAACCATTCTTGGTATGCTCCATGATCTCCTTCTAGTTGTTAAACTGCTATTGAAGGAACCAAGCTCTGATACCAATTGTTGGAAAATATTAAGAGGGGGAGGGGGGTGAATCAATATTCCTTAGCAATTAGCACTTTTAAATCTTTTCAAAGCATTAGTTAATCTTCAATTATCATTAATGTTTATGCAATAAAAACAGTGAATAAAAGAACACAGGAGGCACAACAATTTTAGGTGGAAAACCCCCTCTGGGTAAAAAATTGTCGAACACTTTTCTAATAATTCTTTAATCTTCAACTCCAATTGCAAAGAAAGCTCCAACTTCCTAGAATCTAGGAAATCATTTTTCTCCAGCTCCCACTGGATGGATGCTCCAATGCCCGAGGTTCTTTAGTAGTCAACTAAATGGATGCCCCAACACGCAATGAGATACAACTCACCCTAGCACTACCCTACCACCCTAAATTTTTCATAGGCTTGAAGGTATTGGTGACTTCATGCACCAACCTAGCACCACCCTACCACACTATAGAAGAATAAAAGAAGAATGGACTCCCGTACCAGGGAAAATGGTCCACTTTATAATGATATAGAATGATGTAGAAGAAGACGAAACACTAAACCATAACCCAAACTATGACACAACCACCTAATGATGATCCTAGACCTCCCGACACTGCCTCTTCAACTCTTGGCAAATAGACACTTGTACAACTTTTACAGAGATGCTTTTACAAAGACTCTGTAGAACGATACTTTTATAATGTCTGTATGCAGTGCTGCCCACTTGAAGACTTCATGTGGTGAACTTCTTGTTGTTGTTCTACACCTTGATTTTTTCTCTTGTCATGCTACCCTTTCTCATTCTTTAGAACATTAGAATATGCATTGAGTCTTCTCTTGATGAATATATAATACCTACAAAAAGTCTTCAAGGAAATACCCATGACATGATAATAGCAAAACTTACCTCATCCTGTAGAGAATATGTCAGTTATAAACAAAAAGAACAAATTAGAATACAAAGAACCTAATGAAATTAAGAGATGAACTTGTATATACAGAAGATACTTACCTATAGTTTACCTCTGCTGCATCATTTTTCTGCACCTTGCTCTTTGTTGCCCTAGAAATTTTGGTCCTTTGCACCCCTTGACAACACTTGATCTAGTTTTTCTTGCCTTCTAGGAGCACGATATGTAATGTGATGTATATCTGTGATTTCAGCTCCCCAACATGTGAACTTCAGTCCTGTAGAAGCCTTCTAAGTCTTCCTTCCAATGCCACAGGTCTAACTCGATTTGGACTCTTCAAGGCAACATTATGCCCAATCTCTCACAATGACCTAATCATAGACTAGTTCAGTAGATCGAACTTGTACAACATGCCATGTGTCATTGTTTCCTCCTTCAGATCTGAAATTGATATACAAAAAACTATAGTCCGTGCACTATCTGCCACTTTTTACAGAATTCCAGTCCTCTTCTCAAAGAGAGAGTTATGACAATTTCCCCAAGGTCACTTCTTTGAGATGAAATTCGGTAGCGTACAAACACCCTAACTTCCATAGATCATATCTCTGAAACTATAGCGAACAAAGATCTGAAATTTGGTCACAACATTCATCGGGATTGTGAATCATATGGGTTTTAATTTTAGAATCTAATACTTCACAGAAATGAAGTTATAGAGAAAATTCCATGATCGCTACATTTGGAGGATATATGAGATTTCTTTTTATAGAGTTGAGAGGGGCTTCTATAGAGAATGTTGGAGGGATTTTAGGAGCTTAAAAAATTATTAGTTAATGACTATTCAATGATAAAATCCAATTATGAGTTCTATGCCACAAGCCCATAGGGTTTTAGCCCACTAATGGGGTTTACTAACTTCAAACATGAATATGTCTGAAACCGTGAAGAATTACTTGGCATGCCATATATCAACGGAAACATCTCGACGAATAGAATCTATCTAGAATATCCTTGACTCGAAATTGAGTAAGTTGTCAAGTTAAAATTCCCTTGCAAGATTAGGGCAGCCCCTGGTGCTTCTTGGGTGGACATCAATGAAAACCTCAGATCATCTTTAGATCAACAAATAGGACATAGGAGGACCCTTAAGATTCTTACTGACATAGTATAGGACATGCTCAATAGCTGCATAATATTCTTGTATGAGGACCCCAATGACTGAATAGGTGGATGTAGGGAAATTCAAGATGAAATCCCTTTCAAATTTTAGTGGACAAATCAAGGGAGAAAAAGTGAGAGCACATTTGAGGGCATCGAAAGACTATTGAGCCTAGTCATCCCAAACAAATGGAATGGTAGATCGAACAAGTCTAAGGAATGCATGAGCCATGGTTGCATAGTTAGGAACAAAGTGACAAAGAAAGTTATCTTTGCCTTGGAGGCTTTGTAACTGGAAAGGGTTATGAGGAGGAGGAAGTTCAAGAATGGCTTGAAATTTGAGTGGATCAAGAGTGATACTGTATTTGGACACTATGAAGCCCAAAAGTTGGCCACCAAGAATGCAAAATACACACTTAAGGGGATTGAGGAAAATGTTATACTTGAGACATCGCAGAAACACGGTACACAAATGATGAAGGTGTTGCGACCAAAGTTTGGAACAAGCGGTGATATTGTCGAGATATGTAAGGATAATATGAGTCAAGTCGTGAAAGAAGTAGGACATGGCACGCTAAAAAGTGGCCCCTGAATTCCTTAAACCGAAGGGCATGACCTTGTAAGCGAAATTTCCTCACATAATAGTGAAAGAGGTTTTAAGTTGATCATCATAATGGATATGTATATGATTATATATGAAGAATCCATCCATAAAGGATAGAACCTCATGCCATGCAAACTCATCAATGACCTGGTTAATGAAGGGTGTCAGAAAGTTATCTTTGGGACAAGCTTCGTTCAGATCATGGAATATAGTGCAAACATGGATGGTGCCTTGTTTCTTGAGAATGGGAATGGGATTGGACACACATGTGGTGTATACAATGGGATATATGAAACTAGCCTGCTTGAGTCTATCGATTTCAGCTTTGATAGCTTCATGTTTAGAAGGATGGATAGGTCTTTGTTTCTAGTGGATGGGTATGGCATCGGGATAAGTGGAAATGTGATGTTCAACAATGGTGGGATCTAGTTCGGGAATTTCAGAGTAAGACCAGGCGAAAACATCAGATAATTCCTTGAATAACTTGGTGCAAGCATCAATTTCTTCTGAGGTATACTATGCCCCCAAGATAATGTTTTCTTCAATCCCTGGTTTATTCAAAATGTTAATTTTGATGGTAGGGGAAATTTTAGCCATATTCCCTTCTTCAAACGCATCTAGTGCGGGAATGGAATTTTTAAACCAATCAACTTCACCATGAATTAAGTCTTTGGACTCCACAACATATTGGTCATGGGTTTGTTGTAGAAGGAATTATGCACGATGGTGCATATAATCCCAAGGATAATCAAGGGTGGTCATAGCTTCCATGATGTCTTCATTAGAATGGAAGATGGGCGGACTGGAGGAAGAAGGACCACATGATGGAGAAGAGATACTTGAAGCATCTTCATGAGAGACAAGGTTCACATATGCATTGTCAAGGTTGGGAGACATATGACTAGTAGATGGAATATCTACTGATGTTGAGACTGGGGTGTTAGTTTAGGGATGTTCAATAGAATCGCAATATGAGACATCAAGGGAGTTCCAAGGCATTGATCTCATGGATGAAAACAAGTAGAGAATTACAACGGTACTATCCATCATCTCGACATCAGGGGGAGGGATCACAATCGGTTTTTGAGAGACCTCCTGTTCTCGTGTAAGAATTGGACAAGAATTCATAGGTAGAGGAGAGGTGGACTCACTATGAGTGACCTCTAATCCACGAAGCACTTGAAGTGTATCAAGAAAATATTCAAGATGAGGAGAACGATGAGAATAATGGTCATAATTATCATAGAAATCACATGGGTGATTCATGCGTAATGATTTGTTCTTCTTGGCTAACTCGGGTAAGGTGACATGGACCTTAGGAATGTTAGAATCATGGAAGGTATCAATGACCACATATTTAACATGAGGGAGTTCAGGAAAATTATTTATGTCATTACTAGAAACATCACACAAAGCACAAGCAGGAAAATGCTTTCACGGCTTAGGAGGAGATGGACTTGATGGGGGGGAGGGCTTGTCTTTAGTTCCCATTTTCTAGGCTTTTCCCTCCTCGCCAAATTATTTTGCAATAAGAGTAGGCTCCTCTTGAGGTTTTTTTGGAACTAAAGCAAAGTTAGGGATAGGAACAATAGGTTGGACCGAGGTCAAAGCAATGTAAGGTTTTAGTTGATTGGATGGAGTGTTTGCAGGAGGATCGATGTACTAGGTTGGGATCCCCAAGTTAATGTTGGGTAGGCTCAATGTAGCTATTATAGGTGTATAATAAACTCCAGGAGATGGAAATAAGAATTGTATCTGACCAGAAGGATAGTTGCCTAGAGGAACTACTCTGAGATGGTTAAGGCCTCGATGAATGGTTCTGGGCAAAAATTGATTAGGAGAGATGTTAGAAAATTATATATTACAGAGCAATGGCACACATAAAATATTGCAGAAATATAAGCACATAAAACACATAAAACAAGAGAGACACAGATATAGTGGTTCACCCAGTTTGGGCTATGTCCATGGAGAAATAGCTAGTCCTTCCTTTTATATTATCCAGCAAACTGAAGAGATACAACCTACAACAAATCCACTATAATTCCCTCTTCACTCTCAATATCCTCTCTTTTCCTCACTCAGAATACAAATCTACATACACGCAATACAATTCCCTCATATATAGTGACGGGTTGCCTTCTAGGGAAAAAAACCCTAAATTAAACATATATTCTACCGTCAGATCTCCACCTAATGAACGACCCAGATTGACTATGAAATTACACATTTTACAAGGAAATTTTACATCTATTCTTAGCTTTGGGGGCACTGCCCCCAATCCCCCCTCTAGGGGGGACTCCCAAAGGTCGCAGCTACCCCACCCCTAGACCCCCTCTATACTGAATATTTTATGGGCGGCGTTGCTACCCCATTACGAACTAGGGTCCAATGCAATGATACCTTTGAATATAGAAGATAATCATGCTCCACACCCAACAAGAGACACTAGTAGAAGGAAGTGATCCTTGAGGAGTAGTACCAGGAGGCTAGGTTGAGTTAGGAATAGTAGGCTGCAGAGGCACAATCTGTTGTGAAGGAATACTAGATCATTTGTGTGTGGCCCGCCATGCTTGGAGCATGCAAACACTGGATGACCTAGGGAGTGGACCATAGTAAGCACCAAGAAAAGTGGAATCTTTGCAGACTCCTAGAGAGACATTGGTGAAGGATAAGACGATCGTATTGTTAGCCATGGAATAAATTTTAGACCGAGGTAAAGTCTGGGCTTTGGGATCATAGTATGTCAACTAATAAACAGTGAAAATATTTCCATTGTGGGGAAATCACATTTTACGGTGAACTGTAGATGCGACAACTGACATGGCATAAGTATAGCTACAACCCAAAAGGATATTATAGTCTAAGGGAGCATTAATGACTTCAATTTCAATACATATAGTCTTCCCAGTAACTGTGACTGGGTAGTTGCAATATAAGCCAAGGGGATATGAAGGATGACCACTCTATGCACAAAGAATGATGATGGACAGGGATAGGTCAGGGGAACCAAGTTGGTTCCAAACACTGGAAGCCATCACACATGTGGAGGTGCCTTCGTCGATGATACACCATTGAACAATGGAATTTATAATGAAGAGTGGTTTTTGAAATGCAATGGATGAAGGTAGGGAGGATTTTCCGACTTGTCAACATGAAATGTAATCATCTGATCGTCTTGGGGATCCATGACACCTAAATAAAATAGTAGAGATTTCTATTGGGATGGGCATGTCTAGAGGACTTCCAGCATTGATATTGCAGCAGGAGACTGCACCAAGTCATATACTATGTTATATATATGGGTAGCTTTGGGAGAAGTAGAATTTCGACGTAATGTCCCTTTGGGGATCTTGGTAATAACCTCGACCTTAGGCTAAGGGATATGTAACGTACCATTGGATGAAGAAAGAGGCCCAGTAGCAACTTTGGGTTGGGACTCAGTCATTGACATAGAAGATGGCTTGTCGTATTGGCGTGATTGACTCTGAAGGTTGACTTGCTCGATATTGACCTCATCAGAATTCATCACAAGTATTTGATAATCATGGTGACCATATGGTGGAGCTGACTGAGTTTCCTAACCTTGTTTAGTCTGGGTAGCTATGTATCCTTGGTCAGTGGAAGGATTGGTAAGCACTGCAAGTTGAGATGAAGCAGGGGGTGGACGAGGAGCGGTGGGTTGTGATTCTCAGGAAGCAGTTGTTTAAGCTTCTCATGCTTGGAGCACTTGAGGTAAAATAGGAAACTCGTGACTATAATGACCATACATGCCACAATAGGAACAAGTTTTTTTCATGCAAATACCCTTGTTTTTCTTGGGCCAACCACCCTGTTGTTGGGTTTCAGGATTAGGTTGAGGACCCTGAGGGGAATTCGGTGGAGGACCCTGGCTGCCTTGATTACCTTAAGACTATTAGTTCTGATTACCCTTCCCTTTGTTCCTTTTCTTAGGATTAGTCAGATTGGATTCACTCTACCGAGCATACACTTGGCCTTATGGAGGAGGTGGTTGTTGTGGCAAAGGGGGGGCTGACATGGGGGTTTGGGGCACTAGTGCCAGAGGGGCTAGAGTGGTGCATAAAAATACTAAGGAGAAGAGGAAACATTGGGATAAAAAGGAGGTGCAAAAAATGACCCTATCATCTATTGATGTAGATGGGGATATGCATATGGCATGATAGGACCCGGATAAGAGTTTTCCTGTGGAGGATTGGGGGAGGAATAATTGTAAGAGGAAATAGTCCCTCTCTGTTATGGAACATAACTCATCAAAGGTGGAGCATATGGTTGAGGGTGTGAAATGGTTCCAACTATGTCATCCCACGACAAGAGATTCCGATAGTGCATTAGCAACACCAGGTCGAGGCATATCGGGGATGACAGTGTAAACATAACCTGACTTCGCATAGATCAGATCAAATTTTAAGGCTATCTGGAGTGTATATTCCTGAGATTTGGGGAAGTGTGACATGACATATTTATCAATGGGATACAAAAACGATCTAAGGAACCAATCCATATGGATGTGGTCTTAAAATTCAAGAGATATACAAATTCTCGTCCTTCTTCACCATTCCTGAATATGGTTGGAAAGGCGAGTGGAAAACATTTGGCAGAAAGAGTTCAAAAGTTCGGTACCAGTGTAATAATGGATAGGTAACTAGAAATAGGAAATAAAAGTTGTGGCAAGAGTCAAAAAAGTTGAATTAGTGGCTTTGGGTTGATTGACATACCACTTAGTAGCAACTCCAGTGAGCACGCATTGGAACAAACGAAGACACATGGAGTCTTCGGTAATGGAATTTGATGAACACCACATGTGGAAGGAGAAAACACGATTATTTAGATATTCTCTAGGATTACCTTCAAACTTTGGGATGTCTGAAGGGAGTTTAGTAGGCATAGTTGGCCAAGTTGGATCATGAAGAAGAGGATCACTGCTCAGCTGGATGAAATCAGGGAGACTCAAAGCAGCCATAAAAGGAAGCAAGGGAGTACGAGTGACCACATCAGTGGGGGTTCTGCTAGTGGGGGTACCCTGGTTGGTACCTGGGTTACGACCCTGGTTTCATACACCCATGTTGGTGCCTAACATGGTGGCGATACGGGGTTGAAAAGATAGAGAATCAAAGGATGAACTGGATGAATCAATAGAAGTGGAATAAAAATGATGACTCTTTGAAGGATAGGGAGGATGTGCTCTAACTCGAAGGGTAGGAGTTATTATCCTAATGAGAACTGGGGGTGAAGACCTCAAAGTCACTACGAAAAATGCATAGGGGGCACAATGAGGTCAAGACAATAATGATATAGGAACTAAAGGGTGATGGTAGGAATAAAAAGAGGAAAAAATAACATGAAAACAACTAGTGTAGTGGTGCCAAGTGTAAACTAACTATATTAATGATGTTACTCTAATACAAGAAAACAGGTCCTATTAAAGAAAAATACCTCTAGAATATAGGTAGTATAAATCCTTCAACAATCCTAGATATACTATTTCATATGATCTTCCAAAGAACTTCTTACTTGATGGAATTTGATCCCCATAAGAAGAGTTGTCTATAGAAAGGTGGGGTAGAGAACGAACTTCTTCTCACAACCAATCCTATAGGGTGTTTTCCTAATATTAGTCACTCCAGTTACCTTCGTACCATAGGGGTGGTTGATTCTTGAGCTTCTTGGTAGTTAGCCAATGCATGGGATTCACTGCCATGGGTTGGGTATCCCCAAGGAGAACCACTGACATGACGACCTAACCTAACCCCCTCTGAATTAGGTTTCTGATGCACTCCAACTTTAGACCATGGAATGTTGAAGGATTTTAAGCTCCCTAATATGTCAACTTCTATGTCTCAATGAAATAGACTGATGGGTGTTATTGGAAGCCTACCATCGATCCTACACTTACACTACAAATATTGTTTGGCCCTAGTGTCCAAATGGGCTTAATCTATGTGTGTTGATTTATTAAGGTGTAGTGTTTCATGTCTTGGCTTGGCGGTGTTAACCAAGCTCATGTTCCCTTAAGTGTAGCTGTGTGAAAATAATGTGTCAAGTGGACGAGTTAATTAAGCATGTTTCATGATTCCATGTGATGCTAAAAGTAAAGTGTTGAAATACAATAACTAAATCTAAAAATGAAATAAAATAAACAACCAATCAAGCATACTGGTGGGCCCCAATATTGAAGCAATAAGGCTTCACTCCTGGAACTCCCTTCTTTAATTTTATCAACCTGGTAGTTCGTAACAAACTTGGAAGCGACGGTGCTATATGCACAAGTACTAGCTCTTGTCGCGGCTGTCACTTGATCAGCTGGCACAAGTCCACTAGGAGCTTAAGCCAACTTCTATGAGCTCTTAGAAGAAGCTTTTTAACTGATGGATGAAAGCTAACTCAAAGGGGGCTAATCTACTTGCAGAAAGAAACTGAAAGCGAAAAGGAAATGCAAACCCTAGTTTTACCGACTAACCCTACTGGTGCAAGAAAAATGATGAAAGCTACAGAAAGGAATGCCATTGACTCTTAGAAAGGTAAAATGCATGTGACTAAGCTACTTCTGAAGTGAAATCTGAAAAGAAACATCTTTTTGTATTTTTGAGTAAGTTGGCAGAATTATTGTGCATGTGCTTTAACTGTTTTTGACTGTGCAGAGGTGGATTGGCGAAAGGAAATTATTGCAGGAGGTTGGGAAGGTTAGAAGAGGGCCTAAGGGGTCCCTAGCACCCTTCCAAAGAGTTTCACAAAGTTTGGCTATCAAGAAACCGCTTTTGTGAGCTTCTACAGGAAGTCTGCAGGGGTTCTACAGGATGTTCTGTAATTTCTACAAGATGTTCCGAAAAGAGGATTTTGGAGGGTTGATGGAGGAAAAATGGTGGGAAAGTGGAAATTTGTTATAGACATTTTTGGGCACTGCAACCCCAAGCATAAAATGTCCATAAACCAAGGGCTCCTAAGTCCCTAAAAGTGTTGTTTTAACCCCTAAAGGAACAAGGTCAACTAATTACAGCTTCTCCCAGAAGTTCTCCATAAAAAAATGCTCAGAACTGGTCAAAACAGGATCATTTCAGCTACTCCATAGGCGAAGTGCGTTGCATCTCACCTAAATACACTGTGTGGGTGCGTTGCATTTCAAAAATCCCTTCTATGGGGTGCGATGGGCGAGAAGTGACAAATGGCAGTGTCAATCCGCGAGGTGGAGAGGCATGGAAACTTCTAGAAACTTCTCCTGTGACACTTGCCTCTCTGAATTCGACCAAGGATGAGTAAGAGATCATCAATCTCCAAGTTGAAGCAAGAATTATCAGAGGGAAGACACTAATCAAATCACAAGCTGACTCATCTCCCTTACAGATATCTATATATGGATCCCTCATCCCAGAGATCCAGAGGCTGGAATTTTGCATATTGTAAGGAATTGTTGTTGGTTTCTTGAGACAAACATTAGATTGTTGGGTGATCTAAGCTTTGTATGAGGTGAAGAGAGGCTTCCTTGCTGAGAGGATGATGCTGGGTCAGAACAACTAGTTGTAACTCCCCTTGGCTCTTTCTTGTTTATCAATAAAAGCTATTCAAGTTTTCCTCCATACTCTTGTGTCATTTATGTTTTATGCATTTGTATGGTCAATGTACATCTGATCCTAGATTGTTTATGATTATAGATCCATGTTCTTGTATAGTTCTGTTAGCTACCTATACCAATAGGTTTCATATTTCATGATTGGCAATGAAAAGTTCCAAATATGCTCTGCTTTGGCCATGCAAAGATCCCATATTTCCAAAGAGAACACACTGTGTGTATATAGCTTGATGGGTACTCAATTTTGATGGATGGTCCAACAGCTTAAGCTGGATCATGCCATGTTTTAAATTTTTAGTTGCAGAATAGAGAAAGAAGTCTGTCCAAACTGTTTAATCTTGGCAGACAAATAGCTTAGGTAGAGAATTAAGGTTCCCAACTACTTAATCTGGGGCCTTGGAAGAAATAAGGGCAGCATTAGATAGGAAATCAAAAGGAAAAAGCCAGAGAAAAGAAAAGGCAAATAAGGGTCTGCAAGTCTAAGTGCACCCTCCAAGAAGAAACAAAAAATGCTAGGCAAGTAGATGGGTAGGCAGATGGGGTTGTAGAAATATTATTCCGGTCAAATGAGTGTTTGGTAGCATAGCTGCGAAGGAATATCAATGGATTGAGAAGGTCCTCTTCTCCATCAGGTTGCAGCAAAGCAGAGGAGCATGTCTAACTTCCCAGTTTCCCCCTTTCACATTCATTACTAACATTCCCTCATCAGTTGAGATTCATGGAAGAATTTATGGTTTCATGGTGGTTCTTGATCCTTTAAAAGCCACATTTCTTGTCTAAAATTCTTTTCATTTTGATCTACTCCCTAAAACTAAGTGAGTTTCAAATAAACTTAGTGATATCCCCCCTCATCCACCCATTTCATCCATATTAACCATTAATTCTATTATATAAATCCCCTATCTTATCCATTCCCTAGTATTATAACACCATGGTGTATAAACCCCAAACATGCTATAAGTATCCCTCCCCTTGGCATTATAGCCATATGTTCTCTGTCAGGGATCAAAATGACATCTGGTCACTTTGATAAACCTAAGCCTTACCCCCTTTCCTCTTTTGAATCCATTTGACCCATTAAACCCTTTGTTGGCAAAGAAAACCTTGAAAAAACCCTTTTTACCCATACCCGCTTCATTTGCAAATAACACACCAAAAACCCACTTTCTACCATTTATCCAAAGTCTCCGCCCACATTATTTCGTTCTGAAAAAATACATTGAAAAGCATTACAAAACACCATATCCCTAAGTTTTTCCGCCGGGCACAAACTCCAAAAAACATGTTATTTTAATCCTTCCCCCGCGTCCGTATCATCCGATCAAATCATCAACCCGTCAACCGTCCGATCGGGCACTTTTGATCGGACGGCTATTATGAATATCGGGTTGGGCCCGAGGTTCGACGTTTAGCACCCGAGAAACTGTCAGAGGGTGACGTCAGGCCTCTGCCACGCGTCGCCCTCACAGCTTCTTGGGTCGGCCTCTGACAAAACCATCGTCGTATTGTAAGCGGTCCGAGAAAACCATTACCGCTGTTCCGCTTACCACCTGTTTTGCCGGGCTTGCGTCATCCCCACGTCAGAGCCACGTCATCACCACGTCAGCGCCGCGTCGGCACGCCGCACCCGCCATTTTCCCACCTGTCTGCCACCTCATCATCCCCGTGGACCTCTCATATGCTGCCACATCACCATATGACGTCATGCTGACGTCATCCCAAAAAAGCGCCAAAGTCCCAAAAAATCCATATTTTGGCCAATTTTCGCGTTTTTTCACACTTTTTGCCAATTCGCTGTTGCTTTCTCTGCATGCCTTTTTACGTTCGAACCTGCGCCACCTTGCTGAAATCGAGTTGGAGACCTCCGGCGCACCATTTCTACATACATTTGTGACCGTTGCTCGCTGTTTACCAGGTATTTACCCTTGTAAATCCTTTATACGCCTAATTTGTCTGTGAATTCCCTCAAAAAGCTTAAAAGACACCGAAACTTATAAATTACCAGTGAAATTCCTGTGTCTAGCCCCCATTTGCAATTGTGAGGTCAAAAAGCACCAGTTGAGCCTTGTCTGCCCACATTTTCATAAAAAACTGTACTCTGTTCGCGCAATCGTGAACCAATCACTCAAACTGTACATACCTGCTAAAAGAGACAGATTGATACCAGACATTGGTCTTATTTACACTTCAAAGCAATATTTCAATTGCTGCAGCTGTTCATTTGCCCTCTGTTCCTCGAAATTCACACTTCCATTGCAAAGAAACTCCTCTGTGTTATCCTGCTCACTCGAACCAGTTCACATACAATTCGGAGGCCTTACTATCCATGGAAGCACCAATAGCCCTGAATATTCAGCCTTTGAATGCCCCTCAGAGGGAGTTAGAATGGAAAGCCCTGGGAGATTTAGATTATCAGATGATGGACTCCTTCCCAATGAAATCTAAATTTAATATTCACATGCTAAATGAGCTGAAGGCCCAACACCTTAGTGGAGCTGATATATTAGGGATTTGGGACTCAAATTTGCCCATTTACAACCTCCCTCAAGTCAATCCCCTTCCAGACTTGATCCATAAATGCCAGGAGTGCTATGATCCTTGCCAGAGAGCTGTTCTCAGTCCTACAGGCTCAGTTTTGTTCTTTATCACCCCAGAAACCATAAATGAGATGCTACACTTCCATACTGCAAGGCCATTGACCCCTCTCTCCATGATAGACTTGGTCAAGAAGGGGAGTAACTTGTCAAGTGCCCAGATCACCAAAATCAATCAGTTATTCATACAGCCAAGTTCTGAAACTATAAGAACTCCTCCTATTGGATATCCTTATCTGAATGACTTGGGCAGAATGCTGGTGGATTTGATTAGCTATGTCCTAGGCTACAGGGGAGTTGAAGATGTTGATAACACTATCATGGCAATGATGTCCATGTTTTCTCCTGGGAAGCCTCCAGCTGTACACTATGACTATGCCACTTATATTGCAGAGAAGATCCATGAACAACTAATGAATCTACCAAGGGAAAGGGTGTTCAGATTCACCTCATACATCTACCACCTGTTCTTGTTTTATCAGCCAGACAGTTTCTCCATTCCCCTCAAGAAACTTAATGTCCAGGGGAATCCAAGGTCAGTTGTGTTTTGGACTCCAGTCTTCCATCATGTTTCTCAATCGCCATACACATACTGTGAATTTATAGACCTGTTCATTCACCCAGCTATGACATTGCTGTATGGTGTCCCTCCTCCAAGGTTAACCGATGACATGCAGAGAATTCTCCATCTCTCCAAATCCTACAGCATTGGTGATTGGTATTTTTACCAGCATCACACAGTAATCAGAGTATATGGCTGTGAGTTGGACCCTTTTAGGCTTCCAAGGTATGTCCCCATGAACCTTTTTTCCTTAGAATATTTCAGGCAGTTTGGATATGCTGACTACTTCCATTTCCAAAGCAAAAACAAGAAGGTACAACTGAAGGTAAGGAGCCAGCTAGGCCCCTTTTTGTACAACAAAAGAGAGGAGGGATGGAAGGAGGCAGATATGATCCTAGCAAGCCTCAAATTGCAAACCAGTTTCAAATGGTCACCTTATGACCGTAATCATTTTATTTCCCTCAGGAGGATAAAACACAAATTGGGTACCTATTCACATATTAAGCTGCCTCATATTGAAAAATATGCAAATGCTTTGAGCTGGAAGGAGGGCACTCTAGAGGAGCCAATCTCTAGAGAGCAGATACTAGAAAGAGAGGCTAGGAATATGCAAAAAGAGGCTGACTTGGAAACTTGTGGACAGGTTTCCTTATCATATCAAAGGCAACTTGGAGCAGCTGCCTCTTCTTCAACAACACATCAGCAAGCTGCCATGGACACTCAACAAACAAGCAGCAAAGGCAAAGAAAAGCAGGAGGAACAAGAGCAACCACCTCCCATGGCTGAAGGGCAAGCAAAAAGAGAGATGGAACAACAAGAAGAAATGCAGCAGCAGGTAGAGCAACAGCAACAACAGGAATCACAACAAAGAAAAGGGCAGCATGACATAGAGCAGCCCACACAGCAAGAAGGGGCAGTTGAGGCCCCAATTCTCACTGAGCAGCAGGCTCAAAACATAGTACCCCCTAGGCAAGAAGCAGTTAATGAAACCTCAGTCCTCCAAACTCCACAAAAGGAGGACATAAGCAGGAAAAGGGATAGAGACACTCCCTTGACTACATCAATAAGTCAGGGTGAGAAGAGGCACAAGATGAACCCCCTCTCATAGGAAGAGATGCCTATAGGGAAATCTTTGGGTATGGGCCCGCCCAGTTTGGAGGCATCTGCAAGTTCCTTCCAACAGGAACAAGAGAGGACAATGGGAGGAGAGGTCAGCTCCTCTAGCCAGTAGAGGGAGGGTGAACTGAGCATTAAACAGCAGTTCATTGACATAAAGAAGAGGAATGATCCCATTAAGATACAGTTGTACAACCATTTATTGAAAATGGCTCCCACTAATCAACAAAGACTCATGTCTGCATATGATGTTCAGGAAGGCAAGATGATCATGAGTCACTTTATGCCAACTACATTGCAGCCACAATCTGCTTCAGACTACTTAAGGACCAATCTTGAGGTCCTGGCCAAAGACATCCACCCAATGGACAAAATTGAATTGCACAAGCAAACGGGTGAGATGGTATATGCTTCCTTGGCAGACAAGACATTGGATAACTATAGGCTAGAAAATAGCCTTAATAATACAGCTGCCCAACTTGAGTTGGAAAGGGCATCCTCACAAGCAAAGGACAATAGAATAAGGTCCCTAGAAGATATAATTATTGAGACTGGGCATGACCCCAAAGATATCAAGGGCATACAAGAAATATTAAAATTCTGGGATGCAGATATGGCAGCTTTAAGGAGAAAGATCAAACTCCCAGCCACAATTCACCCTCAAACAGATGAAGTAGCTCAACAAAGGCATGATCAAGATGCCACATCTTTGTTGATGTCTCTCTATAAACAGCTCATCCAGACACAAGAAAAGCTGGGAGAATCAGAGGCTGCACAGGCAGCATTAAGGTAGCTTTGAAGCAAAGAGAAGAAGGTCAGACCTCCCAGCCTCCTCTTGAAGTAATAAACCTTGAGGAAACTGCTCCAACTACTGTTCCTCCTCCTCAACAAACAGAACAGGCAGCAACATCCACCTCAGCACCACCACCAACAACAGAGCAGACCCCAAGCCTGGACATGCAAAAGCTGAGAAATGAGATCCAGGCCTTGGAAGCGCAAATGACAGAATTGAATGAGGCCAGGGAGAAACTAGCCAAAGTCAATGAAAGATATGACAAGTCCAAGCAGACCGAGGTGAACAGGTTCATGGACAAATTTCAGGTATTACAAAACAGAGGGCTCCCTAGCTTACTGAACAGCGCAGGGAGACTGTTCACACATGAGCAGTATGCCAAGAGGGTCAATGCATTTGCCACAATTCAGGTCAATGAGAAGCCCAGCACCTCAGAGGAAACAGGGCCAGCCACAGGACAGACTCTCTACAACAAAGTAGAAAGTTTATTTTTTATAATGAATGAAATTAAACACCTGTTTGAAGTGCCTCCCAATTTTTATAAATATACAGAGGCAGAGGAGACTATGGATGCAATTCTCAGGCATCAACTACCTACACAAGAATGGTGGACTAAGGCAATACAGATGATTTTATAAACAGGAAACCATTTAATAAATTTTGTTCATGGAAAATACAAATTGTCATGCGTAGGACAGTTTAAAAGAATCAGCATGCATTAAAGATGAAAGCTGAGCCAACTCAGCAGAACTTACGGCCAACAAAGCAAGATGAGAAGCTACAGGTGTCCAGACCGAGAAGCTACAGCAGAGCAGCTCCAAAAGCGCATTCTCCAGCATTAATGCAGATCACTCCAACCGACTCGTTGGCTTCCAAAGGCCAAAATATCTTCTGACTGATGTAAATGAGCATTTATGTTGTATTAAAGGCAGCAATAACTTCCTATCTGTTGTTTTGTACAAAGTTGGTGAAATATTCATTTCTCAGATGACTCAACGCCTTAGATATTTTGTAATACTGTTTGTATATATTGGCCCCACGCACAAGCTTGCAGGGGTTGTTGTTGATTTCTCTTGAAGAAGTTCTTATGCTGTAATCTTTTCAGAGTTTAATAAACAAAGTGATGGAATTTCTCAAAGTTCTGAAGCGTTGAATGCGTTCTGGTGTCTGTTGAAAAACTGCAGGATTCCTGTGTACTTCACAATACAATAAGTTTTCTGTAACTCTCTTTGTTATGTGTTTCAATCTTTTACAATCCATATATGTTTCTAATTTCTGAGTATTTAGCAACAAAGAAAAAGAATAGCCTTCAGGATTTATTCATGCAATACCCTGAGCTCAATCTGTGTTATTAATGAATGTTTTCTTCAGCTATAATCTTGATAAGTGTAATTCTTAATTGCTGCACTATCAGAATATATCTTTCACAGTGACCTTTGTTTCAGGAATTCAGGTTTGCTCCTGTGCAACATGCTTCACTTTCACATCACTAGCTTAATGGAGAATTCTTAATTGCTCTCTGTTGGCTGACCATTCATCACCACTTAAGTTTAAATTTTGTTTGTTTGAGATACCCAATAGGCCTTGCAGTCTGAACATCATCTCTCCAGCATTTCAAAACACTTCACAGCTCTAGACTCCATTGCCCAATGATATACTACTCTCTGAGAACTACATGTTAATGCACTGAAAGAAGTCCTTCAACCAAAACATAAACGAAAAACCTAAGCATAATAGCTAACCTAAAACACTATCAGAACAGAGACAAATTATAAAGAGAGAGCCCTCTCTGGTTACAGTTTGGCTAGAAACTGTGATCCAAAGATTGGTTAGTGGTTACCCCGGCCGTATTCCCTTGGGAGTCATAGGGAACAACCTGGGTGTTAACATAATTGGCGACTCCACTGGGGATTATTTAGGATTTTCCAATTACTATCTATCTCCCAAAGCTATAGATCAAGCCTGTATATCAGTCAGGAAGCCTTCAAAACTGTTTCTGTGTTACATTAACAGCTTTAGGGAAGAGCTGCTTCAGTCAATCTTCTTAGCTTTGAAACATATTTAGCCTTTCCAAAATTTTATCCAGTCCTTACAGATATAAAAATTTCCTGCAAAAACCAAAAACAAATAGAAGCTCGCTCCCAAGAAAAATCCACGGCATACTAGGGCAAATCCTGACCCTAATCCACCCACTATTTTTGATAACCCCAACATAATCCCTAAGAACATCAGGAAACAGCAAAGGCAGGAGTGGCTGGCTGATTTAACTCCAAATACAGTCCATCCTAACCCCATTCCAACTCCAATTAAAGTTCTTTTTCGGTCTACCCCCAATTCCCCTAGTTCACCATCCACATCTCAAAGCCCTCCTCTCACATCTTCATTCACTGCACATACTCCTTTAACCAATACCCTAGTTTCTACCCCCCCCATTAACCCTGTTATACCAGTCACCCCGGTCCCATTCATCCCTGTCAACCCCTTAAACCCTGTGAATATGGCTAACAGATATGCACCCTTGCAAATACCAGCTAATGCTGCAGCTCTACCCCAAGATTACCAAACCAAAATCTCATATTTTGACTCCACTGGCCCTTTGACAGCTGTTCAGCATGCCAAAAGGATGCAAGACCATTTTGAGACCTATGAAATAGATGATGACAGTGTGAGAATGAGGATGTTTGTTCAAAGCCTAACTGGGGATGTAAGAACTTGGTTTAGATCCCTGAATGCAAATTCCATCACAACTCCTGATGAGCTGTATCAAGCCTTTACTAACAGATGGGAGAAAAAGAAGGATCCTCTGCACATACTTGGCGAATATGACACTATCAAAAGAGGTCCTCAAGAGACTGTTTTGGAGTATTGTGCAAGATTCAACAATGTATATAATGCAATACCACAAAATTTAAGACCCCCTCCTGATTTAGCTTTGTACAAATTCCCTGATGGTTTTGACCCTGACATGGCCTATCAGTTAAAGGAAAGAGACCCTCAAACCCTTGCAGAGGCCCAAAGGGTTGCTGTCACAGTGGAAGCCAACCTGATTGCCAAAAGAAACAGAGCAAGGTTGGAAAAGAGAACAGCCTTCAAAGAAGAACCCTCTGCTTTTGATCAAAAGCTGGATGCAATACTCACTGGAATGAAAAGATTGGGTGATAGAGTGGAATCGGTTGAGAGAAAATCATCATGGGAAGCACCACAAAACAACCCTCCTAGGAATCCAAGTTATAGGAGAACTCAAAACCAAAACATTGGCAAGGCCAGTGCTGACCAAGACATAAGACCTCCTTTCCAAGAAAACTATGCTGAAACTTCCACATCAACTGAACCCAATGAAGATCCTCAGATTAATTTAATGGGTCTAGATGGTGAAAGTCAAGTTTTCTTAACACAAGAAGATCATGAGGATGATGAAATCAAACTATTCCAAACTAAATCAGGTGAATCCTTTGACTTTAAACAAGGCTATGACACTGCTGTTTATGAAGTCCATAAACAATACAAGCTAAGGAGCAGAACTGTGAATGTAAACCAGCCTGAAAGGATAAAGGATAATCAGCAGCCTAAAAGAGTCATAGTCACAGAGCCTAATGACAAAACAAATTCACCTACAGAAGAAGTAATTATTGAAGAGATCACTGAACCATTGTCCTTAAAACAGCAGCCTCTGGCTACTTCATCCTCTCACCCTGATTTGAATGTTATTCCTCAAGAGATGAGTAAAAAAGACAAGCCTCAAAATCAGGACAAGAATCAAGAAGAAGAGTTAGTGAACAAGGAAAGAAATGTTATCCACAGCCCTAAGACCCAATCTGAAAAACCCTTTGACCTAGAAACTGAAATTAGTAAATTGAAGATAGCAATTCCTCTCTCGGAATTGGCCAAACACAGCATCTACAAACAACAGATCAGGAAATCCCTCCAACTTACTAGCAACAAAGATGATGTTAATGTGTTGGATGATACCCCAGAGCTACTTTTTGGCCCAGAGGTGGATGGAAAGACAACAGGTGTAGGCATTTTACCTTTTTATGTCAGTTTACATATTCATGACAAGATATTACATAATGCAATGTTTGACTCAGGTGCCTCTCACAATCTCATGCCAAAAGCAGTCATGGAGAGATTGAATCTAGATATAACAAGACCCTATAAGGACCTGTTTTCCTTTGACTCCAGCCAAGTCAAGTGTTTAGGTCTCATAAAAGATTTATGTGTGTCTCTGGTTCAATACCCAAACAAAACAATTCTAATGGATGTTGTAGTTGCTGATATCCCACCCAAGTATGGTATGCTGTTATCAAGGTCATGGGGGGCTAAACTTCAAGGTTCCCTACAATTAGACATGTCATATGCCACCATCTCTGTTTTTGGGCAACCAAAAAGACTATACAGAGAAACACTAATGAAATACATGGTCAGCAGTGAAGAAAAGCCTCAAAACTTTCCCATATATGTTGTCCATTCAGACATAGACTCATACATTCTCTTCAATGACAGTACAACTCTCTCAGATGATGAGGTTGAATCCAAGACACTCAGACAAGAGGAAGACACCAATGAGCAAACTGCTACCCAAGAAACAAGGATTAAACAAACATTAAACACAGCTGCTGCTCAAGAAAGCGAACAAGTTCCATCAAATGATGAGACTGTCCTAGAAGACAAGCCAGATGAAAAACCAGAACTTCGACTTACATTGCCAGCCCATGAACAGATCACTAAGTCTCCCCTACAACAAAATATTCTATGGTTTCTTGAATTTGATGGCTCAGTTAACAAATTAGGGGCAGGAGCTGGAGTTTGGGTACATAATAAAGAAAACAGTCATGCAGAAGGCAGAGCCTATAGATTAAACTTCAGATGTACTAATAACATGGCAGAATATGAAGCTCTTTTACTAGGCCTCAAGTTAGTAAAGTTCTTGCAAGCTGCCAGGGTTTCAATCATGGGAGATTCAGATTTAGTTATCCAACAAGTGAAGGGAAATTTTGTCACAAATGACAAAAGACTAAGATCTTATAGGTCTGCTGTTGCTGAAGTACTAAACTGTTTCTCTGAATTCCAAATCACTAAAATTCCTAGAACCCACAATCTGCATGCTCATAGTTTGGCCACATTTGCAAGTACTTGTAAATTACCATTGGAACCTAACAATTGCTTCACAGCTGAGATTAAACACAGACCCTCCATTCCAAATAATGTTAAATATTGGCAAGTATTTGAGGATGATATGCAAATAAACAATTTTTTAACGCTGCAACAAGAATTTGCAGGATTAAATATTGACACTGACAGAGCAAGTCAATCACAAATACTTGAGAGAGCAAGTCAATCACAAATACAGTTTGAACAGACTAACCACCCAATATCACCTAGAACAGCAAAACAAATGCTGAATCCAACTATCTTCAACAAGGAAAAAATTTAGCAAATTCACCAAATCAGTTGTGAAGAAGTGGCCAATGCTGAAGCTGAAATCATAGAGCTGAAAGACAATTTTCTGCCAACAGGCCTAACTCCACTAGAGGACATCTTTGATTCAAATGATATTCCCAGAAAACCAAAAATGCAGCCTCTAAATGCAACCATTGAAGAATGCAACATTGGTACCATTGACAAGCCTAAAATAATAAAGTTGTCTGCATCCTTGCCTCCTGACCAAAAGCCTAAATACATTGACCTTTTTAAAGAGTTTTAGGATGTTTTTGCTTGGGGTTATGAGGATTTAAAATCCTATGACACCTCTGTAATTCAACATACTATCCCTCTCAAACCTGATCAAAAGCCATTCAAACAAAAATTGAGAAGGATCAATCCCATGCTCCTTCCTTCAATTGAAAAAGAATTGTAGAAAATGTTCAAGGCAGGCATCATAGCACCTATCAGATTCTCTGAGTGGATCTCAAACTTAGTCCCTACAAGAAAGAAAACGGGTGAAATAAGGCTGTGTGTGGATCTAAGAAATTTGAACCAAGTATCCCTCAAAGACAACTATCCCTTACCCAAGATGGATCACATTCTCCAAAGAGTGGTAGGGGCCTCAAGGATCTCATTACTTGATGGATTCTCGGGTTTTAACCAAATCTTAGTACACCCTGATGACCAAGACAAAACTGAATTTACAACCCCATGGGGAACTTTCAAATATGTGAAAATGCCTTTTGGATTGAAAAATGCAGGGGCAACATTTCAGAGAGCAATGGATATTGCTTTTGCCAAGGAGATTCATGACTTTCTTGTCATTTATTTAGATGATCTCACACCTTTCTCAAAATCTGACCAAGAACATTTGAAACACTTAAGACAGATCTTCTTAACATGTAGGAAATATGGAATTTCCTTGAATCCCAAGAAATCTCTGTTTGGTTTGGAAGAAGGCAAATTATTGGGTCATATTATCTCAAAAGATGGCATAAGAATTGACCCAGACAGGATCCAAGCTATCCTACAAATGCCCCACCCAAGAAATATCAAAGAATTGCAAGCATTCTTGGGAAAGATCAACTTTTTGAGAAGGTTTATCCCAAACTTAGCAGAACTAATCAGATTACTGAATAACATGCTAAAGAAAGATTCAAAAGTGAAATGGACAGTTGAAGCAAATCAAGTCTTTGAAGGTATAAAACTGGCCCTTACCCAAACCCCAGTCTTGACCAATCCTCAATTTGACGGAGAATTTATCATTTTCTCTTTTGCATCCCAGCATATTATTGCTGCTGTTTTGTTACAGAAAGATGACCAAGGAAATGAGAAGCCCATTGCCTTCTTTAGCAGAGCTCTTAGGGATGCACCTCTAAAATATCAAATCATGGAAAAGCAAGCTTACGCTTTGGTCAAGGCAATTAAAGACTTTAGGATTTATATCCTTTATTCCCATGTTGTAGCATATGTGCCAAGTCCTATTGTAAAAGACATACTCACTCAAGAAAACCTAGAGGGCAGAAGAGGAAAATGGATAGCTAACATCTTGGAATTTGATATTGAAATAAAACCTACAAAACTGATAAAAGGGCAAGGTTTGGCCAAATTAATGACAGAAGCAAACTTCCAAGCCTTAGACATCAACCAGCTGGACAGTGAACCGGAGCTGGCGACTCCAAAGATCAATGTAGCCTTTGAACAATCCCCCTGGTACTCTGATATATGTTATGTCTTACAAAACCTGTGTGCTCCCCCAGGATTGTCCAGAACTAAGTGTAGGTTTTTAAAAATGAAAACCTCAAGATTTTGTGTGATGGATGGCAATTTGTTTTGGAAAAACCATGAAGGAATATTGCTGCACTGTTTGATTGAAACTGAAACTAACAATATCATGAAAGAATTTCATGCAGGTGACTGTGGTGGACACTTGTATTGGAAGTCCACTGTGGATAAGATTTTGAGGGCTGGTTATTATTGGCCTACTGTTTTCTCTGATGTTAAAAAGTTTACCACATCATGTCATAAATGTCAAGTGTTTGAGGGGAAAAGAAAGCTACTGCCTCTTCCCTTAAGGCCTATTGCAACAGAGAGACCTTTTCAACAATGGGGCTTGGACTTCATTGGGGAAATTCATCCTTCATCCTCAGGCCAGCACAGATGGATTCTAACAGCTACAGACTATTTCACTAAGTGGATTGAAGCTGCTCCATGCAGACAAGCTAATGATTCAATAATCATCCAGTTTTTGGAGAATAACATATTGGCTAGATTTGGCTGTCCTGATAAAATAATAACAGACAATGCTGCTGCTTTCAGATCTAAAAAGATGGTGAATTTCTGCCACAAGTTCCACATTACCTTGGGCCATTCTACTGCATACTATCCCCAAGGAAATGACCTTGCTGAGTCATCAAACAAAAGCCTAGTAAACATCATAAAGAAGGTGCTGGAAGAAAATAAGAAGAATTGGCATAAGAAGCTAGTAAATGCCTTATGGGCAGATAGACTAACAACCAAGAGATCAATTGGGACCAGCCCATATGAGTTGGTTTATGGATTAGAAGCCAAATTTCCTTCATCACTAGGGGTTCCTGTTATGAAACTTCTTCAAGAGAGCCAAGCTGAACCAAATGATATGCAAAGAAGGATCAATCAAATAATTTGTTTACAACAAACTAGGGACCAAGTTTTCAGCAGAGTCCAAGTTTTACAAGAGAAATTAAAGAAGGCCTTTGACAGAAGAACTAAGGCAAAGGACTTCAGCATTGGAGACAAAGTCCTCAAGTGGGATGCAAGAAGAGAGGACAAAGGAAAACATGGAAAATTTGATTCCCTTTGGAGAGGACCTTTTGCTGTTCAAGCAATGCAAGGAAACAATACTTATTTCCTTAAAAGTCTTAATGAAACTAACTTGGATGAAGGTCCTGTGAACGGTAGGATGCTGAAGCACTATTTTGACTACTACCCATAAGTGCAGCCTGAGTTTCCATTGTACATATTCAGATGTATATATTATTTTCTGATTAAGATGTAAAAATGCAATTTCTCAAAGTTTTCCTAAACTATCAGCAAAAGGTAAATAGGTTCAGAGATCTACCAAGAAGGAAACTACACAATTTTGGCATTTCAAAGCAGCATACTTCAAGTGTTGGTAAAAGCAGTCAAGGGCCAAGGCATTCTGACCTGCTGTTCTTGGTCTTTCAAATGAAAAACCATCCCCATGTGGAGCCACTGTTAGCTACCTATACCAATAGGTTTCATATTTCATGATTGGCAATGAAAAGTTCCAAATATGCTCTGCTTTGGCCATGCAAAGATCCCATATTTCCAAAGAGAACACACTGTGTGTATATAGCTTGATGGGTACTCAATTTTGATGGATGGTCCAACAGCTTAAGCTGGATCATGCCATGTTTTAAATTTTCAGTTGCAGAATAGAGAAAGAAGTCTGTCCAAACTGTTTAATCTTGGCAGACAAGTAGCTTAGGTAGAGAATTAAGGTTCCCAACTGCTTAATCTGGGGCCTTGGAAGAAATAAGGGCAGCATTAGATAGGAAATCAAAAGGAAAAAGCCAGAGAAAAGAAAAGGCAAATAAGGGTCTGCAAGTCTAAGTGCACCCTCCAAGAAGAAACAAAAAATGCTAGGCAAGTAGATGGGTAGGCAGATGGGGTTGCAGAAATATTATTCCGGTCAAATGAGTGTTTGGTAGCATAGCTGCGAAGGAATATCAATGGATTGAGAAGGTCCTCTTCTCCATCAGGTTGCAGCAAAGCAGAGGAGCATGTCTAACTTCCCAGTTTCCCCCTTTCACATTCATTACTAACATCCCCTCATCAGTTGAGATTCATGGAAGAATTTATGGTTTCATGGTGGTTCTTGATCCTTTAAAAGCCACATTTCTTGTCTAAAATTCTTTTCATTTTGATCTACTCCCTAAAACTAAGTGAGTTTCAAATAAACTTAGTGATATCCCCCCTCATCCACCCATTTCATCCATATTAACCATTAATTCTATTATATAAATCCCCTATCTTATCCATTCCCTAGTATTATAACATCATGGTGTATAAACCCCAAACATGCTATAAGTATCCCTCCCCTTGGCATTATAGCCATATGTTCTCTGTCAGGGATCAAAATGACATCTGGTCACTTTGATAAACCTAAGCCTTACCCCCTTTCCTCTTTTGAATCCATTTGACCCATTAAACCCTTTGTTGGCAAAGAAAACCTTGAAAAAACCCTTTTTACCCATACCCGCTTCATTTGCAAATAACACACCAAAAACCCACTTTCTGCCATTTATCCAAAGTCTCCGCCCACATTATTTCGTTCCGAAAAAATACATTGAAAAACATTACAAAACACCATATCCCTAAGTTTTTCCGCCGGGCACAAACTCCAAAAAATATGTTATTTTAATCCTTCCCCCGCGTCCGTATCATCCGATCAAATCATCAACCCGTCAACCGTCCGATCGGGCACTTTTGATCGGACGACTATTATGAATATCGGGTTGGGCCCGAGGTCCGACGTTTAGCACCCGAGAAACTGTCAGAGGGTGACGTCAGGCCTCTGCCACGCGTCGCCCTCACAGCTTCTCGGGTCGGCCTCTGACAAAACCATCTCCGTATTGTAAGCGGTCCGAGAAAACCATTACCGTTGTTCCGCTTACCACCTGTTTTGCCGGGCTTGCGTCATCCCCACGTCAGAGCCACGTCATCACCACGTCAGCGCCGCGTCGGCACGCCCCGCCCGCCATTGTCCCACCTGTCTGCCACCTCATCATCCCCGTGGACCTCTCATATGCTGCCACATCACCATATGACGTCATGCTGACGTCATCCGGCCTTGACCCCACCCGATGACGTCATGCTGACGTCATCCCAAAAAAGCGCCAAAGTCCCAAAAAATCCATATTTTGGCCAATTTTCGCGTTTTTTCACACTTTTTGCCAATTCGCTGTTGCTTTCTCTGCATGCCTTTTTACATTCGAACCTGCGCCACCTTGCTGAAATCGAGTTGGAGACCTCCGGCGCACCATTTCTACATACATTCGTGACCGTTGCTCACTGTTTACCAGGTATTTACCCTTGTAAATCCTTCATACGCCTAATTTGTCTGTGAATTCCCTCAAAAAGCTTAAAAGACACCGAAACTTATAAATTACCAGTGAAATTCCTGTGTCTAGCCCCCATTTGCAATTGTGAGGTCGAAAAGCACCAGCTGAGCCTTGTTTGCCCACATTTTCATAAAAAATTGTACTCTGTTCGCGCAATCGCGAACCAGTCACTCAAACTGTACATACCTGCTAAAAGAGACAGATTGATACCAGACATTGGTCTTATTTACACTTCAAAGCAATATTTCAATTGCTGCAGCTGTTCATTTGCCCTCTATTCCTTGAAATTCACACTTCCATTGCAAAGAAACTCCTCTGTGTTATCCTGCTCACTCGAACCAGTTCACATACAATTCGGAGGCCTTACTAGCCATGGAAGCACCAATAGCCCTGAATATTCAGCCTTTGAATGCCCCTCAGAGGGAGTTAGAATGGAAAGCCCTGGGAGATTTAGATTATCAGATGATGGACTCCTTCCCAATGAAATCTAAATTTAATATTCACATGCTAAATGAGCTGAAGGCCCAACACCTTAGTGGAGCTGATATATTAGGGATTTGGGACTCAAATTTGCCCATTTACAATCTCCCTCAAGTCAATCCCCTTCCAGACTTGATCCATAAATGCCATGAGTGCTATGATCCTTGCCAAAGAGCTGTTCTCAGTCCTACAGGCTCAGTTTTGTTCTTTATCACCCCAGAAACCATAAATGAGATGCTACACTTCCATACTGCAAGGCCATTGACCCCTCTCTCCATGATAGACTTGGTCAAGAAGGGGAGTAACTTGTCAAGTGCCCAGATCACCAAAATCAATCAGTTATTCATACAGCCAAGTTCTGAAACTATAAGAACTCCTCCTATTGGATATCCTTATCTGAATGACTTGGGCAGAATGCTGGTGGATTTGATCAGCTATGTCCTGGGGTACAGGGGAGTTGAAGATGTTGATAACACTATCATGGCAATGTTGTCCATGTTTTCTCCTGGGAAGCCTCCAGCTGTACAGTATGACTATGCCACTTATATTGCAGAGAAGATCCATGAATAGCTAATGAATCTACCAAGGGAAAGGGTGTTCAGATTCACCTCATACATCTACCACCTGTTCTTGTTTTATCAACCAGACAGTTTCTCCATTCCCCTCAAGAAACTTAATGTCCAGGGGAATCCAAGGTCAGTTGTGTTTTGGACTCCAGTCTTCCATCATGTTTCTCAATCGCCATACACATACTGTGAATTTATAGACCTGTTCATTCACCCAGCTATGACATTGCTGTATGGTGTCCCTCCTCCAAGGTTAACCGATGACATGTAGAGAATTCTCCATCTCTCCAAATCCTACAACATTGGTGATTGGTATTTTTACCAGCATCACACAGTAATCAAAGTATATGGTTGTGAGTTGGACCCTTTTAGGCTTCCAAGGTATGTTCCCATGAGACTTTTTGCCTTAGAATATTTCAGGCAGTTTGGATATGCTGACTACTTCCATTTCCAAAGCAAAAACAAGAAGGTACAACTGAAGGTAAGGAGCCAGCTAGGCCCCTTTTTGTACAACAAAAGAGAGGAGGGATGGAAGGAGGCAGATATGATCCTAGCAAGCCTCAAATTGTAAACCAGTTTCAAATGGTCACCTTATGACCGTAATCATTTTATTTCCCTCAGGAGGATAAAACGCAAATTGGGTACCTATTCACATATTAAGCTGCCTCATATTGAAAAATATGCAAATGCTTTGAGCTGGAAGGAGGGCACTCTAGAGGAGCCAATCTCTAGAGAGCATATACTAGAAAGAGAGGCTAGGAATATGCAAAAAGAGGCTGACTTGGAAACTTGTGGACAGGTTTCCTTATCATATCAAAGGCAACTTGGAGTAGCTGCCTCTTCTTCAACAACACATCAGCAAGCTGCCATGGACACTCAACAAACAAGCAGCAAAGGCAAAGAAAAGCAGGTGGAACAAGAGCAACCACCTCCCATGACTGAAGGGCAAGCAGAAAGAGAGATGGAACAGCAAGAAGAAGTGCAGCAGCAGGTAGAGCAACAGCAACAACAGGAATCACAGCAAAGAAAAGGGCAGCATGACATAGAGCAGCCCACACATCAAGAAGGGGCAGTTGAGGCCCCAATTCTCACTGAGCAGCAGGCTCAAAACATAGTACCCCCTAGGCAAGAAGCAGTTAATGAAACCTCAGTCCTCCAAACTCCACAAAAGGAGGACATAAGCAGGAAAAGGGATAGAGACACTCCCTTGACTACATCAATAAGTCAGGGTGAGAAGAGGCACAGGATGAACCCCCTCTCAGAGGAAGAGATGCCTATAGGGCAATCTTTGGGTATGGGCCCGCCCAGTTTGGAGGCATCTGCAAGTTCCTTCCAACAGGAACAAGAGAGGACAGTGGGAGGAGAGGTCAGCTCCTCTAGCCAGCAGAGGGAGGGTGAACTGAGCATTAAACAGCAGTTCATTGACATAAAGAAGAGGAATGATCCCATTAAAATACAGCTGTACAACCATTTATTGAAAATGGCTCCCACTAATCAACAAAGACTCATGTCTGCATATGATGTTCAGGAAGGCAAGATGATCATGAGTCACTTTATGCCAACTACATTGCAGCCACAATCTGCTTCAGACTACTTAAGGACCAATCTTGAGGTCCTGGCCAAGGACATCCACCCAATGGATAAAATTGAATTGCATAAACAAACAGGTGAGATGGTCTATGCTTCCTTGGCAGACAAGACATTGGATAACTATAGGCTAGAAAATAGCCTTAATAATACAGCTGCCCAACTTGAGTTGGAAAGGGCATCCTCACAAGCAAAGGACAACAGAATAAGGTCCCTAGAAGATATAATTATTGAGATTGGGCATGACCCCAAAGATATCAAGGGCATACAAGAAATATTAAAATTGAGGGATGCAGATATGGCAGCTTTAAGGAGAAAGATCAAACTCCCAGCCACAATTCACCCTCAAACAGATGAAGTAGCTCAACAAAGGCATGATCAAGATGCCACAGCTTTGTTGATGTCTCTCTATAAACAGCTCATCCAGACACAAGAAAAGCTGGGAGAATCAGAGGCTGCACAGGCAGCATTACAGGCAGCTTTGAAGCAAAGAGAAGAAGGTCAGACCTCCTAGCCTCCTCCTGAAGTAATAAACCTTGAGGAAACTGCTCCAACTACTGTTCCTCCTCCTCAACAAACAGAACAGGCAGCAACATCCACCTCAGCACCTCCACCAACAACAGAGCAGACCCCAAGCCTGGACATGCAAAAGCTGAGAAATGAGATCCAAGCCTTGGAAGCGCAAATGACAGAATTGAATGAGGCCAGGGAGAAACTAGCCAAAGTCAATGAAAGATATGACAAGTCCAAGCAGACCGAGGTGAACAGGTTCATGGACAAATTTCAGGTATTACAAAACAGAGGGCTCCCTAGCTTACTGAACAGCGCAGGGAGACTGTTCACACATGAGCAGTATGCCAAGAGGGTCAATGCATTTGCCACAAGTCAGGTCAATGAGAAGCCCAGCACCTCAGAGGAAACAGGGCCAGCCACAGGACAGACTCTCTACAACAAAGTAGAAAGTTTATTTTTTATAATAAATGAAATTAAACACCTGTTTGAAGTGCCTCCCAATTTTTATAAATATACAGAGGCAGAGGAGACTATGGATGCAATTCTCAGGCATCAACTACCTACACAAGAATGGTGGACTAAGGCAATACAGATGATTTTATAAACAGGAAACCATTTAATAAATTTTGTTCATGGAAAATACAAATTGTCATGCGCAGGACAGTTTAAAAGAATCAGCATGCATTAAAGATGAAAGCTGAGCCAACTCAGCAGAACTTACGGCCAACAAAGCAAGATGAGAAGCTACAGGTGTCCAGACCGAGAAGCTACAGCAGAGCAGCTCCAAAAGCGCATTCTCCAGCATTAATGCAGATCACTCCAACCGACTCGTTGGCTTCCAAAGGCCAAAATATCTTCTGACTGATGTAAATGAGCATTTATGTTGTATTAAAGGCAGCAATAACTTCCTATCTGCTGTTTTGTACAAAGTTGGTGAAATATTCATTTCTCAGATGACTCAACGCCTTAGATATTTTGTAATACTGTTTGTATATATTGGCCCCATGCACAAGCTTGCTGGGGTTGTTGTTGATTTCTCTTGAAGAAGTTCTTATGTTGTAATCTTTTCAGAGTTTAATAAACAAAGTGATGGAACTTCTCAAAGTTCTGAAGCGTTGAATGCATTCTGGTGTCTGTTGAAACACTGCAGGATTCCTGTGTACTTCACAATACAATAAGTTTTCTGTAACTCTCTTTGTTATGTATTTTAATCTTTTACAATCCATATATGTTTCTAATTTCTGAGTATTTAGCAACAAAGAAAACGAATAGCCTTCAGGATTTATTCATGCAATACCCTGAGCTCAATCTGTGTTGTTAATGAATGTTTTCTTCAGCTATAATCTTGATAAGTGTAATTCTTAATTGCTGCACTATCAGAATATATCTTTCACAGTGACCTTTGTTTCAGGAATTTAGGTTTGCTCCTGTGCAACATGCTTCACTTTCACATCACCAGCTTAATGGAGAATTCTTAATTGCTCTCTGTTGGCTGACCATTCATCACCACTTAAGTTTAAATTTTGTTTGTTTGAGATACCCAATAGGCCCTGCAGTTTGAACATCATCTCTCCAGCATTTCAAAACACTTCACAGCTCTAGACTCCATTGCCCAATGATATACTACTCTCTGAGAACTACATGTTAATGCACTGAAAGAAGTCCTTCAACCAAAACATAAACCAAAAGCCTGAGCATAATAGCTAGCCTAAAACACTATCAGAACAGAGACAAATTATAAAGAGAGAGCCCTCTCTGGTTACAGTTTGGCTAGAAACTGTGATCCAAAGATTGGTTAGTGGTTACCCCGACCGTATTCCCTTGGGAGTCATAGGGAACAACCTGGGTGTTAACAAGTTCTATGCTACTGTGATCCTACAGGTACTCTGTGAAGCTAGGCGTGTGAGGGAACAAGTAGCGAAAGACTATCAAGAGAGAGAGGAATCGAACTAGGAGATTAGCGCAAGACAGAGGTTGGTCTTCTTTGTTCTTCTCTCATATATAATTCATAAAGGAAAAATGAAAGTAGCTTTAATTTGTTTGTTTCTAAGGCAGCTATCACACGTTAGTGGGATAAGCAGTTCTGAGTAGACACTTTTCCCTGTAACAAAATGGCGACTCTGCTGGGGATGAATTAGTTTGTTTTTTTATCTCCCTTGTTGTCTATTTCATAAACTTACAGACGGAGCCTGAAGTCGAGCCAGGTAGCTTTCGAACCGCATTTGCTATGCAAATGCAAAGTAGATAAATGCCGCTTCAGTCAATCTCCGGGATCTGTTTATGATTTAAACAACTGATTCACAAACTCTCTGATTGCCCCTTGTGGTAGCTCTTAGATCCTCCTTAGATCTACCCCTGATTGTTGCATTACTGATTACCATTTTCTCGGCCAAAACCCATGAACTGAACTGCAAACTGTGACTCGGAACCCAAGCAAAGTCTAGTCTCTAGCCTAGTGCAGGTACTGTTCTGTGAATCTGAAATTCAGCGCACTTCCCGAGTGTAGTAGGTGCGCTGCATTTCAAATTCCCTGTGTTATAGGTGCGCTGATCAGACTAGGCATTGTTCAGTTTTGGTTTCTGTGATTCATTCTTTCTAGTTCTATTCATGAATTTCGCTGCCTGTGATCAGTATATCTCTGTTTGAAACCCCTTTTCCTTGCTGTTATTCCGCCTCTTTTGTACAAAAGAACTGTAAATGTTTTTGTGTGTTTGTTGAGTCATTTTCAGTTCTCCTTTGCAAAAAGTAACATAATCGCACTGTCGTCCTTTGATTTGAAAGTGTTGCAAGTGTCGTTTTCAATCATAGGAAAGAGTTTGATTGCTGTTGATAGTCGGTTATCCTATTACTATTGTATTTGGTCTGAATTTGTAGTTTTTCTAGTGTCAAAAACAAGTATTCATTTCAAAATCGTAAGGTGTTGTGATTGTCTCCATTTTTTATTTCGAAAAGAAACTTGTTGATAATTGTCGCTTGAAAAGTAATTCAGATTTGTGTATCATCTTTCTTTTTCCATTCACATACTAAGAAAGTCGAAAACAAATACATGCGTGTGCATTTGCATTTAGACTGTCTGATTGGTTTGATTTAGGAAAGTGCATTTGGAGTGTGCTCTTTGCTTTGTGTGAAAGAATTCTGTCTTTCTTTCCTTAGTAGCTAGGATTATCATTGCACAAAGAAGTTAAAAAGATTGTTTATCATCTTAGATTGCATTTTAGGAATTATATTACATCTCGCAGTGAACCTGAAAGGCAAACTTCATAAACAATATCAACTATAAAATAAATTCAATGAATCTAACAACGCTTTGGAACCTAACGCACAACATTTAGAAGTCTAGGCTAGAGATGTATTCCGGCGTCATAAAGCCTGGTAACTGTTGTTCTCACTGATGGTTGGGTGATTCCTCCACTTTGAGACGATAAGTGCCAGTACGGACTTGTGCTCGCACGTACCGTCGAGTATATTTTGGGAGACCACAATAGGCTTAATCCTTTATCCATAGGAAGCCGTGTCTGCCGCCCTATCGATCGCAATGCACTGAACACAACATTCGGGAAGATTGACTGTCGTACTGTAAAAAGTATTCTGCAGTTTTGTGATTGGTTTGGAAATCCCTCTACCTAGATTTCCAGAGCAGTCCCTTTCATTCCTTTTCAGACTCCTTAACGGAAAAGGTCCATCTGAGCACTTGTCACTTCAGGCTCATTAAAAATCGAAGGTGACTAGAGTCATCTTTTGTTTTTTCTCGACTCTTAAAAATTGAAAAAAACAAGTTGTGTCAAAGCGTCTAAAATTCATCTAATTCGGAAACATACTTCCCCTTTTTGTTAGTTGATCGAGTAATCCGCAATCATGGAAGAAAGTCAATTGAAACCTCGTCGTTCGCGAAGGCTTACGAGTCAACCATCTTTGTCTCCGGAATCGAAGCTAGTATGGACAAAGCGAACTCGTTTAACCAGTTCCAAATCTCCTGTTAAAGTTAGAACAAGTGTTCCAACAACATCAGAGACTCCGGTCACTCCAAACATTTCTGGTATCCCTGCCTTTACAGAAGAAGTTCAGCAGCCATAGAAGGATAGTGGTACTGATCCTAGTCTGAGGGTAAGCACTTGTATCACTGAACCAGTTCCATCTACAACCGGTTCAGAGAGTGTTGCTCCCCAAACATCTGTCGTTGCCGATTCCATACCTTCTTCGGCACCAGAAATATTCTACGGACCTGACGGTCTACCCCTTCCACCTGGTTTGATTGCTATAGGAGAGATTGTGGAAGATCCTCCATCTAATACTCCATCGCAATTTGGAGTCAGGATCACTCTGTATCCTTCTTCATCAGAAGTTAGTCTACCGCTAGCAGAAGCTCCTGTAGAATCGCTAGGTAATCTTTTGGATAGACTAGAAATGTCTGAACAACCGTCAACATCTAGGACTGTGTCGTCTAACATAGCGACGACAGAACTCCCTGCTATCACTCCAATAATGTTCGCCGGTATACCATCTGTCCCAACTAGCTCTTAATCGCTAGAAGGAGCCCCACTCAGGGGCCATTTCGACGGTATGGTCTGTTCCTGTTTGTTCATCCGAAATAATATCCGGAAACTCTTATGTTGAGTCTCAACAAATTGATCCATTTGGAGGTTAATTTGGGCAGTCCGGCCGTCAAGGACAAACCATTCCCTTAAGTACTGGATTACCACCGTATGAGGGGCAGTATGCCCTTTCATTATCCCCTCTCGGAGGACAGCCATAAGGGAGTTCACAGCAAAATTCGAGCTATGCTAGAATTACTTCAAGCGGTTGGGTACCGATACTACCTCAATAACCAAGAGTTGTATATTCGATGCAACAATGCTTACCTATGTCAAGTATACCAACTACGCCAGCTATTGTGATGGTGTCGCAAGTTCAAGCGCTGCCTGTTGTATGCCAACCTCAGGTTTCTCAGGTTGTAATGCAACAGCCCCTTGACCCTACGACTCAACCACAATCGCCGATTTAGGTTCAAATGGGTACAATTACCACTCATCTTGGTCAAACAGTTAGTATCAGGCAATAGCACATGGCTTCAAAACCATGGCTAGTGCAATACCAACAACTGCAGTTCCAACAAGTATACCAAGGTTCTGAGCAACAGGTATTTGCAAATAGTGGGCAACCGTATATTCAAAACGGTCAAAATCAACCATTTTACAATGGTCATGCCCACCAACCTTACCAAAATTACCAGCATCAAATGCATTATGCTGGTATGCAAAGACCAACTTCTCAGGCAATCCCATCTTATCCTGGGTATGCTTCGCCTAACCTGAATCAACAGTTACCCTTCCTGGCAACTTTAGAGTTACCTGATTTAAATAGGTTAACAAACGATCCAAGCACTTATGCTCCTTGGTGGCCAGCGATTCCGCATAAACTTCCATCAAATATTCCTAAATTTAATAGAAATCTGGGTGAAGATCCGTCGTATCATGTGATGACCTTTCATCTGTGGTGTTCATCAAACACCCTAAACGATGATTCGATTAGGCTTCGCCTTTTTCAAAGGACGTTAACTGGTCTGGCAGCAAAATGGTATATCGAATTGCCTAGAGCTTCATCTGAAAACTTCAGTACCCTAGCCACAACCTTTTTAACCCATTTTCAGTTACCGATAAGGTACGAAATGGGAACAGAAATTCTTACCAATTTCAAACAAACGATGGCCACTCACATATCTGATCATATACATGAGTGGTGACGTCATCGTAGAATGGTGAAAACGTATGTTCCCGATCAACTTTTAGCTGAATGGTTTATTAAGTCATTACTGCCTTCCATCACGGAAGATGTGGCAAAAGGGGGAGTCGTCACAGAAGAGAAAGTTATCGCTCGTGCGCAATATTTGGACTTGATTTACACTTAGTCTGGCACGCTCTACAATAAAATACCTGACGCCCCTAGACCGGAATTCTCAGTTCCTCCTCCTCCTAAATCAAACAATGACTCTCATGCCGGCGATGGCGTGATTGGCACAACAGACACGAAATCGATAAAGGCTACATCTAAAAGGGCCCGTAAGATTTTCGGTCAAAATGCAAAAGAGGAACTTCTTGCCTCGGAAGTAAATTCCATATCGACAGATAAAGGTAAAGAAACCAAGCAACCAGGGGGTAAGAAGAAAGGCAAAGGGAAGAAGAAGAAACAGGAGGAATCATCTCCTGAAAAATCTTCTGCAAACCCTCCTGGAAATAGGAAACTAAAATATCCATGCATGATAAGTGATGAGGATCATCGAACAGCAGATTGTCCACACAGAGTTGAGCTTAAAATATTCTTCAAGAATACAAAGACCTCAGCAGTATTAACCGATCCATTTCTGAATCCAGGAACAAATCTGGTTGACAGTGAAAATGCTTCCCCGTCTCAAGTGCTAATGTTGTCGGTTTCAAAACAGCAAAATGATGCTTTGATATCGACAAGGAACAAAGATTATGGGAATCCACAACTGTCGAACAACAAGGATAAAGATCAACCTAGTAGTTCGACAACAACTTTGATAGAAGTTGTGTCGCCCATCATTCCTGAACTGACAATAAAACCGCCAAAGGGAGTAGTACACAAATCGACATTTAATCCTCATGCTATAACAGCACAGCATTATAATATAGTGGAAGATTTGGCCCAATCACCATCCGCTATGTCGACTCTTGAGGTACTACAAAATTGCCCATCCCAAAAGCAAGCTTTATTATTAGCCATTGGTGGGATAGACCCAAAGGATTCCAATCTTGTATCCTTCAATCATAAAGGATACAATCCTCAGTTACCAGCTCAACTAGCTTTCCTCGTTCAAGTGAAAGCCCTCAACAAAACTGTTCATCGAACAATTATTGATGAGGGGGCATCTACATGTATTATGTCGATGAGTTGCTGGAAAAATTTAGGATCTCCAACCTTGTCGCGATCTTCGACAACATTAAAATCATTTGACAGATGAACATATACCCCATATGGTATTCTAAGTAACTTGAAGGTTGAACTAGGAGGGAAAACAGTAGAAATAGATGTTGAGGTAATCGACAAAAATCTCGATTACAACATCCTACTGGGAAGACCATGGATATATGCCATGGCTGCTGTTGTATCGACCTATTTTAGGAAGATTGCATTTCCCTTTCAAGGAGGGATTACAATCGTCGATCAACAAAACTTCCTCCCCAATGGTTCTCAAGTTATGGGAAGCATTCCTATGATCCATGGAAGCCCCCATTCACTTCAAAATATCGGAGTAGGCCTACTAAAAGACCCTGTATTAATGGGAACTTTTTCCCTTCCACCTGCAATCAATTTGGCGGAAGTAGCGTCAGTAGGAACTTGCAACATGATATCTTCTAAAAAGATCTCAGAAAACGATATCGACATGGATCATGCGCAGGTTTTACCTCCAAGCTCAACAGAAATATTGTAGCAATCAATGTTCCTAGCGTGGGAGGCAAACCCAAATCAACGCTCATCAAGCATTTGGATAGATAGGTCTAAGGAATATGGCACCCCTTCAGATCCTTGGTCGAGAGTGCATGTCACCGACGAAGGAATTGTTCAATCAATGGTAATTGAAGGGGCACCATCGGATGATTACCACCATCGTTTCCTTCTTCTGGATTGTGAAGAAAATGCTCCTGATGACCTTTATCATCCTTCAATTTTTGATTTTCTATCAAATACTGTAAACACGGTGGATTCCGAGTGAAACTTGTCCAACATTGAAGAGACTACTGCCATAAATATCTTGACCAAAATAGATGTTCTAGAGAATATTTATGTTGGAAAATGTTGTTCTCCTTCAGAACTTGAAATATATAACGCTCTTTTTCGTGAGTTCAGAGATGTCTTTGCTTGGTCATATAATGAAATGCCAGGCATTGACTCAAGTATCGTTGAACACGAAATCAAGATGTATCCAGATGTCAAACCAGTACGACAACGGCTACGGCAGGTGCACCCCAAGAATGCCGCTGCCATTAAGGCAGAAGTTGAAAAACTTCTCCATGCTGGTTTCATTTACCCGGTTCCTCTAACCGATTGGGTATCGAATATTGTCCCTGTTATGAAAAAACAAGGAACAATTAGAGTGTGTGTCGATTATAGGGACGTAAATTAAGCTTGTCCAAAAGACAACTACCCTACACCCTTCATCGACCAGATAATTGATGAATGCGCCGGATGTGAAATCTTTTCATTTATGGGTGGATTCTCCAGGTATAATCAAATAAATATCCGCCCACAGGACCAGTCAAAGACTACTTTTATTTGTCCATGGGGCACATTCGCATATCGAAAATTACCCTTTGGTTTAAAGAACGCAGGGGCAACATTTCAGAGGGCAATGAATTATGCCTTCCATGACATCAAAAACATCGTTCAACCATACCTCAACGACCTTCCGACTCACTCGTGAAAGCGGACTGATCATCCGCAACATTTAAGAGCGATATTTCTACATTGCCGACACTACAAGATACGACTCAATCCACACAAATGTGTATTTTGTGTTAGTTCTGGTCATCTACTTGGCTTTGTAGTCTCGAAGGATGGGATTCATCTCGACCCATGTAAGGTTCAGGCAATCATAAATTTGCCTCCATCTTCAAACTTGCTTCAGATTCAGAAACTCCAAGGGAAAGCAAACTTTCTAAGGAGGTTCATTCCAAATTATGCCGAACTTGCTAAAGGTTATACACGTCTTTTGAAAAAGGAAGTACCCTTTGTTTGGGATCAGGTTGCGCAAGCTTCCTTTGATGCTTTAAAAGAATCCCTAATGAAAGCATCATTAATGTACGCTCCTGATTATCAAAAGGACTTTAACTTGTATCTGGCTGCAGCGGATACAACCATCGCAATGGTTTTAGTTCAAGAAGACAACGGAATTGAACATCCTATATATTATTTAAGTAAGAACTTAAATGATACATAAAGCAAATATTCTTATGTTGAAAAGCTAGCACTCCCAGCTTTTCAAGCGGTACAGAGATTTCGACACTATGTCCTCTTTCGAAAAACTACCATTCTGTCAGATTGCAACCCCATGACTTATATATTGTCGCAATAGTTGCTGGGGGGCAAATATTCAAAATGGATAGAAATTCTATAAGAGTTTGATCTGGAATTTGTAAAATCCAAGTCAAAGAAAGCTCTGGTTTTCGCGGAATTATTATGCGATCTCCCATCGTCGTCCAACGATGAAACATCCGAAGAAACAATCGTGGACGAAAATTTGTTTCTGATATCTTCAAGCAATCAGTGGTATGGGGATATAATCATTTATCTCCAAACCCAAAAATATAGGCCAAATACCTCTCGCTCCGAACAAAAACGTATTCGATACCAAGCAAAAGACTACATGATCGTCAGTGATACACTTTACCGTCGTGGTATCGACACGGTTCTGAGAAGGTGCCTCACCCATGAGGAGGCCAGAAAAGTCCTGAATGATTTCCATTCAGGTGCGTGTGGGGGGCATCAATCTGATTATGCTACAGCGCAAAAATTTTTACAAGCAGGATACTTTTGGCCAACAATGTTCAAAGATTGCATAACCGCAGTCAGAAGTTGCCATGCTTGTCAAATTTTCGATAGCAAAACCAGAAGACCACCCGCACCTCAGGTCATTCGCCAAATGGGGCATCGATTTCATGACATGTAACCCCACCTCGATCGGGGGGCATGGGTATATCATAGTCACAGTTGACTATTTTACCAATTGGGCCGAGGCGATGCCTACATTAGATAATAGTGAGCAGTTTTAGCACATAGTTCAAGCTCGTTAAAAAATAAACATAAGCCATGAGAAAATGTTTCCCCCCATGTTTAAGCTCATTAAAAAATGAACTATTTCCCGGTAAATAACCATCGTGAATGTAGTACTTCAGCCTTTAAAGCCTTGGTCGTGTTCTCATCATCACCTCCACTCTGTATTGCCCGATCATTCACCTCCATTTGATTGTTAACCCCTTTTTGAGGAACAACTGCGAAGAGTGATCTCACTAGCCATCCTTGTAACACTGCCGTGATTGGAAAATTCCAAACCTTACCTGGAATCAGCTGCTACCCAATTTTATCACTCGTTCCTAAAAAAAAAACGAGCCTCCTTTAAGCTCTTTTCAACTGACTCGTAAAATATGAAAATATTGCCAAGCCATTGGCCTCTCCAGCTCGTTAAAGGGATCCGAAGTGCTATCCCTCCTTTAAATTTTAATCTTTTTGGACCTGAGGGATTATTACACAAAAAGATCGAGAGCTTGTTTTGTTCAGCTCGTTAAAAGTATCGAAAATTCATCCCTTCTGTATTGTTTTATACTTTTTCGGACATAAGGGATTAGATGATGAAAAAGGAATTTTGGAGTTTCCTTTACGTTCCTTTTCAGACTCTCTAAAATTGAAAAGGACCGAGTTATCTTTGTCGTTAAACTCGTTAAAATTTAATAGCGACAAACTTGTCTATAGACAAGAACGAGTTTCACTATCGCTAGGCTCATTAAAACATAGCGATGGGTTTGCCCGAAGGGCAAATTATAGAACAAGCATATGTTATCCTCCTCAAGCTTGACAAAAATAAAGAGGTACTAGTCAGCAATGACTGGGGAAAAATTGGGAAGAAAACTTGAAGAAACTTTGTTGGTAGCAAGTCGCTCTTGAACATGACACTTTCACTCCGCATCCAAGTCGGGTTGGGTTGTTTCATTCACCGGTCACATCACCATGGTCCCATCACACCATCCACATTTGGGGTTAATGCTGCCAATCCATCACGTCAGTTTCGCCGATATGTTCAAGAGAAGTCATTCAGAGAATTCACCTGTGTCTCACTCGCTACAATACATTTACACTCCATTCTTTCATGACTGCCACCCTGAACCTTATATCACCAGATCGTTTTCACCTCCATTAAAATCATTTGCTATGTTCCGTGTCATTGATGTGGGATTCATTAAGGCCCTCCTGTGACAGATCGCTTCTTGTCGACATCAGCTCATTATCCAAGAAGTCGATCTAGGAACACCCCATTCAGTACTTTGAAGCTTGCATGCCTCAATGGAAAGTTTCTCACTTCCGGCGACAGGTTTACATCAATGGCCTTCAACCGAAAGATTTTGTGTGGTGTTCGACGCCAAGTCCTTTATTCACACCACGTGAATTGTACTACAGTACCTTGAGGGTCATTATCATTATCGGTGATTCCTCTCACGCCTGTTAACAGCTTACATCATTGGCTGGTAATCAGGCAATGTCTTTCCATGTTCGACTCCAGAACATCTCTCACATGGATAGACTTGCACTTCGAGTGAAGATAGAACGAGATTGAAGACCCCGGATCTAGTTTCATCCATCTGGGCTGTGATATATATTCAGGGAAATAAAGACATCAAATGTACATCATTGCTGCACAGCTAATCATCCAATCAAAGGGATGATGGCTCTACCAGAATCATCAGTCTACACTCAGACGATTGTCTGTCCTATGTACATGAAAATGAATTTATAAAGCTGAGCATGGGAATGCCCGCCTCAGCTGGATCATGAAAATATTATGAGGATAATGTATTGTATTGTATCTTATTACAGGTCTCCTCCCAGCTTGAAAGAACTTCGGATCCTCATAATAAAGCATTTCACCGGACATCAAAAGATTAACGACCTCATGCTTTAGGGGGCAACTGTTATAGACATTTTTGGGCACTGCAACCCCAAGCATAAAATGTCCATAAACCAAGGGCTCCTAAGTCCCTAAAAGTGTTGTTTTAACCCCTAGAGGAACAAGGTCAATTGATTACAACTTCTCCCAGAAGTTCTCCATGAAAAAATGCTCAGAACTGGTCAAAACAGGATCATTTCAGCTGCTCCATAGGCAAAGTGCATTGCATCTCACCTAAATACACTATGTGGATGCGTTGCATTTCAAAAAGCCCTTCTATGGGGTGCGATGGGCGAGAAGTGACAAATGGCAGTGTCATTCCGCGAGGTGGAGAGGCATGGAAACTTCCAGAAAATTCTCCTGTGAAACTTGCCTCTCTGAATTCGACCAAGGATGAGTAAGAGATCATAAATCTCCAAGTGGAAGCAAGAACTATCAGAGGGAAGACACTAATCAAATCACAAGCTGACTCATCTCCCTTACAGATATCTATATATGGATCCCTCATCCTAGAGATCCAGAGGCTGGAATTTTGCATATTGTAAGGAATTGCTGTTGGTTTCTTGAGAAAAACATCAGATTGTTGGGTGATCTAAGCTTTGTATGAGGTGAAGAGAGGCTTCCTTGCTGAGAGGATGATGCTTGGTCAGAACAACTGGTTGTAACTCCCCTTGGCTCTTTCTTGTTTATCAATAAAATCTATTCAAGTTTTCCTCCATACTCTTGTGTCATTTATGTTTTATGCATTTGTATGGTCAATTTACATATGATCCTAGATTTTTTATGATTATAGATCCATGTTCTTGTATAGTGCTATGCTACTGTGATCCTACAGGTACTCTGTGAAGCTGGGCGTGCGAGCGAACAAGTAGCAAAAGACTCTCAAGAGAGAGAGGAATCGAACTAGGAGATTAGCGCAAGACAGAGGTTGGTCTTCTTTGTTCTTCTCTCATCTATACTTCATAAAGGAAAAACGAAAGTAGCTTTACTTTGTTTGTTTCTAAGGCAGCTATCACACCTTAGTGGGATAAGCAGTTCTGAGTAGACACTTTTCCCTGTAACAAAATGGAGGTTGGATAATGATGTTAAGGGGTCTAGGACCTGGTGAATGGGGCTAAGGAGCGATTGGATTTGTTCGAGGATGGAGAAAGCGATGAAGCACAAGAATGTAGAAATTAGGGCAAGGTGGGAAAAGTATGGCAAATGAAGGGTAGGAATCATGGATTAAGGGTTCGAGTAGATTATCTGATGGAGGAAAGGTAGATAGAGAGGTAATACAAGTGATCTTCAAGTTATTTCTCAAACTGAACAAACACGGACTTGGAAAACCAATGACCTAGCTACTTTACTCTAATTTGGCCTAAGTAACAGCAAGGGAAATGAACAGAAGTTTATTGCAATGAAATCACGTGAAATAGCTATGCAAACTGAGCAATCATGAATCTGAACACTTAACCACAACTGGTATCAACTTCTGTAAATGAGAATGTAACACTAATGATTGCATGGTGAGGCAAAGACAGTGTTTTTGTTGGCAGCAAGGTCACCTTTGTCCCAACTCATGATCCCACTGAGGGAGAGGTGAGATCAGAGGTGCTTGATGGCCTTTTTCTGAAGATCTTCCCTGTTATTAACCTATCAAATCAATCTGAACATGAAAATCCTTTTTTAATCATCAAAAGCAACCTAAATAACAAAACAAGATTTAAATCTAAATAGCCTATTTTATTCTAAGAATGCAACAAAAACACATAAAGGTAAACAAAGGAAGTACTGGGCACTTGGGTTGGGCCCAACCCCAAGAGCTACACCCTCCTAAGAGAGATTAGAGCTGGTGCAAAGCTGGATTCATCTTTATTGAGCAAGAAATAATAGTTACATCAAAAACTATCCACAAGGGAAAGCTTGAAAGTGTGTTGAAATGCAAAGCTAATCTACTGCCTAAAAAATGACTAGAAGAATGACTAAAATCGAACTACAAACTAGCTAACTTCTGTATACAAAGTGACTAACTAAAATGAGGCCCTAAGCCTTCTTATTTATACAAATTGAGGACCCCAACAACCATCCTAAACTTTAGGAACTCAGCTGCCAAAACTTGTAGTTAACATCACCTTTACTAGCCCTTGCTTGGCTGCCCTTGTGATAATTGATGTGGTGGCCCTTGAACTCCGTGCTGATGGTGGAGAATTCAAGGTAAGGGCCCATAAATGAAGGGGACACATTCCTACAAATCCTCTCCCTTGTTCTTCCATGAATTTGGCTGCCAAGTGCTCATTAAAACCTTTGATTTTGTCTCAAAATTGACCAAAAAACTGCACAAAGCACCCATTAGACTTGTTGGCATAATGACTAACCCAATTCACTCTATTAGCATAAATATAATAAAAAACATGCAATAAACTAATGAGAATGGTGGATTAAGTCGAATTAGGAGGCTGAATGAGCCCATATAATTGTCCATTTTTGGGGCTCATCATCACCCCCCTACTGAAAGTGTTGCTCATCCTCTGAGCAACTAATCTATCTCTTCATCTTTGATGGCCCTGGTGGCCTCCCTATCATGCCAAGCTTCTGAAGTGATGTCCTCTTCTCGGTCATGAAACCATGCTTTTCTCTCTGCTTCTTCCCATTGCCTGTGCTCCTTTTCTTGTAGCAGTTTTGTTAGCGCCTCAACCTCAGCCTGCAGCTCATCCTCTCTTTGTTGTTCATCAGATGTTTCCTTGTATTTCCTTCTTCCTGTGATTGTTTGGCCACCTTTTCCTCCAATTTCTCGGTCTCTCTTAGCTTAGCCCGAATTTCCTGTAGAGACTTCTCAGCTTCCTGTAGAACTGTCTCAACTTCCTGTAGAGTTGTCTTTGAGTCCATCATTTGAATTCTCTCTCTCCAAGTGAAGGTTTTTGGCTTCCTCAGTCATAGGTGATGGATATCTTTGAATGAGACTCCTCCTTTTGTTTAGTTGTTGTGTCCTTAATGGCAATTTGCTCCTTTGACTGTGGCTGGGGTCTGCCTACTTTGATCAGTGTGCTCCTCCTCGCTTTAAAGTACATGGAGGTTTGCCTCCTTCTCTTCCTTTTTTTCTTGGGAGATGTGCTTAAGGCAGCAAGCACAGTTGCTACCTCCCTAGCCAATATCTCAGGTTATTTCTCCCTCTTGCTGCTCTGTTTCCATGCTTCCTGTAGAAAGTCCTGTGTCGACTGTTCTCACGCTTCTTGTAGAAACTGTTTTCAACTGTTTCGGCCTGCTTGGCTGGATGTGTCTTTCCTTTTAATTTCTGTGTGGTTGCCTTGGTTGTGACAACTTTCATTTGGGCTTTCTTGGCCTTTTTCTTCCCAACCTTTTTCCTTTTTTGCCCTGTCTGTTTTTGCTGTTGTCTCCTTTTCTATCTCATGCTCAGTAGTCATGTCAAATTCCTCTTTTTCCTTATATTCTTCCTTTGTTTTGCCCTCTGCTTGAATGTCTTGTGCTCCCTCATCAATGTTCTTCTCAATTTCTTTAGTTGGCATGGTGTTGAGTTTGTGTTTTAACCAAAAAAAAAGAAAATGCTCAAGTGGGAAAAAACACAGTCAATCACCGAAATAGAGGACAGCTGAATTTGGTCTTTTTTGAACCCAAGAAGGAATTTTTCATGTGCTCTTTACAACATCAAATGGTAGTAATTCCCTTGTGTTAAAACTACTGTCACCTTGAATTGGTCTGTCTGTTTATGAAAGGAAATTTTTTACAGATCAGAGCATAAGGACACTGGTTTTTTCAACACATTGATAGATATGTAAATTTGAGTTTTTCCACACACACAGGTTGGTCTCTACTACTGCATGTCTTCCTTGCAAGGGAATTTTTTATTTTCTTTTTTAAAACTGATGAGGAGATTTCAGATGCAGAAGAAAAAAATGGGTAAACTCAGTGAAATCATGGAGGCAGACTTCCACTATTCTCAATGCACAGGTAGGCTTTTTACTCTCATTTTTTCAATTTAATGCCATGTTCAATTCACCATTTTGCACCAACAAATCATGCAAAAAGAAGTTTCCCTGATCCTACCTCATTTTAAGCTTGAAATTTGCTGAAAATCCCAGGTTTTCTTTCTTCATGGCTGTTTTCTACATTTCCTATAGAAGCCTTCCTGTAGAATGAAACTGCGCTTCCTGTAGAGCCTGATAGGTGGGAGATTTTTTAAAAAACCACAGAAATCTCGAGAAATCATGCAGGAATCTTGTAGAGGACCATTGGTTAATTTATCTGGAAGTGGTGGACGCATGCTTCAGTTGTGACCGCAGTTGAACAAAGAGTGGTGAGAGTTTCAACCGAGCATCATTTAATTTCGGCATGATTCGTGGTGAGGGAGTGAGGTGGCCAGGTGTACGTGGCCACATGCAGACTGTAGTGTCATCATGGGACTGGATGTTTTCTGCTTGGAATCCCTTACCATTAGTTGCGCTGGAGTTCAAAATCTCTACCATTGTCTATTTTTTTATTTTTTCCCGTGAATGACTACACATGTGTGCTGGTGATGCCTGTATGAGTGCAATCGAACTAGCTAGCTTTCTGGTTGAATCCCACCATTTCATTCGTTCATGCAGTTTTTAAATTAGATTCATGCAATCAGAGGAACGATTTTAGTCACATACCTGGAAGTCGAGCGTGGTTGCTGTGAGGTGTTGTGGCCTTTCATGTGCTGCATGCATTGGTTTCCGTGGTTGCATGATGGCTTGGTTGCTGATTTATGGTTGTTTTCCTTGTGCAGGTGTCCTATGGCTGGATCTAAGTTGCAGGAGTTTGTTTCCACGTTCAGACTTGCACCCTCAAGCTGCTGATGTTGAATTTTTACAAGGCAGCGACTTATTTTCTCCATTGCTCCTGAACGATAGACCAGATTGATCTAAAACTTTCTGAGCATGTTCCTATCATCATTATGCACCTCCCATAGCAAAATTACGATCAATGGATGCAGAGATATCGAGAAAAATGGAAAATGGCTGAAGATTACAGAGATCAATTTCTTGGAAACCGTGCATCGGAATCGACTGAAACTGCTTGGGTAGGTTACTATCACCCATGTGCATCTCCCCATGAAATAGATTTTGAAACAGATGCAAAGATATGGAGAAAATGCAAAAATGGCTGAAGGTGATGGAGGCTGATTTCTTGGAAACCGTGCACCGAAATTGGCTGAAATTACTCGGGCATGTTTCCATCATCCCTATACAACTCCCCATAAAACGGTTTTGTAAATGGATGCATGGTTTTCACGTGAGGGAAAAAACAAAATTCAGCACTATGTATTTTTGCTTCCAAGCATTCTGCAGTTTCTTGCATGGTAAGAAAAATGGGCTTGGGCTATAATGCTGACTTGGAATTCATTGATGCAGAGTCTAGATGGAGCTTGGATAGATAGGGTGTGCGAGACTTTGTTGCTTGACTTGTCATTAAAAATTGTGGCTGTCAATCTGAGGAAAACAGGGTTTCTTATATGACTGTGCATGAACACATAACTAGGTGGGTGACGAAGGTGTAAAGAGATGGAACAGGGTGCCATATGGTGATGGGTGGAAACAGGGGTGGCTGCAGGCCTAACAAATAGATTCCAACATTCAGATTCCCCTCCAAAATCGATTTTGGCTCGCTCGAAGGTTCTATAGGATGTTTCCTGGAGAAATACAGAACTCCCTATAGAAAGCCCAGAACTTCCTGTAGAGGGTGGAATCTCGACCAGAATGTGATCAAATCCTAGGAAAGGCAAGTGGTCATGGCAGGAGTGTCTATAGGGATGTCCTGTAGCCTGGTATAGACCCCTATCCTTGTTTTGCGTGACCCTCCTTGCCTGCAATGTATTCCCTGCAACCTGCAATTATTCCACAGAGATTAGGCCTGTTTTTTCTTCTTCTTTTTTTCTTTTTTCGAAAACAACTAGGGTGCCTCATGGAGGTTTTCACCCTAATTGCCTACCCTGGGCACCTCCAAGGGAGGTTTTCACCCAGGGATCTTATTCTCTTTTTATTTTCTCTTTTTTCCAACCCATTGACCGCCTCATGGAGGTTTTCAATCAATGAGCCAATCTAAGGTGCCTCCGAGGAGGTTTTCACCTTAGATTTTTATTTTCCTCTTATTTTAATTTTTTTCTCTTTTTTCTTTTTTTTTTTTCTACCCCACCCTACTTGAAAAACAAAATCATTTTCAAGTATAATAATACTGCCAATGGATCCATGTGCACATCGAGATTAGAGACAAAATGATGTGGAGGCTTGAAATGCATGCTTTGACAGCTATCCGGATTTCAGAGACCAAATGATTTGACTTTGAAGGGATCAAACATAGCTGAGGAAGAGAGTACTGCTGCAACTTAGTGACTGTCTAGAACCATATCTCAATATAGCTCTGATATCCTTGGTCCTCTTGCTGATCTTGATTATTCTTCATGTCACCTTCTATCATGACCTTCTCATCTTCCTCTTTTTGCTGATTTTTCTCTTGACTACATGGAGGATTTGATGGTAACCATGAGGGGGCTTTCTTGATCTCTGATTCTGATGTCTTCTCTTCATCAAGTGCAGCCCATGGTTCTTTGATCTGCTCTTTCAAATCTTCTTTTGATGGATGTGGTCCTTCAATGCTTCCAAGATAATATCTTTTTTTCAATACTCTTCCTGAGCTATGGTGAAGATCTTTGAGCTCAAGAGGAGTCATTTGGACATGTTGTGCCTCAGCTTTGCAATTGGGTTGAGCTATTCCAATGTGCGGGTTTGGAAATGGTGGTATGGGTAGTTGAGTGGGGGTGTATATTTGAGATGGATGTGGATGGGGTTGTGGTTGGGCAGGTGGTGGCGGAAAATGAGTGGGAGGAGAGTTGTACTGGGGCCTCCACCCCTGATGAGAGGCATTCCACTGAGGTTGTGGCAAAGCATAAGAGCGAAACAAATGAGCAACTATAGGAGCATGGTATTGAGGAGGATACGACCAAGGAGGGGGGGTGGACTAGGAAGGATGAGCAGGGGAACCCCAAGAAGGCATGGAAGTGGCTTGATAGGGCTTATAATAGGTCTGGGATGTCTCTTTAATTCCCTGCTGGTAAGGTATGGGTCCATGTGGCCTCCTTTGGTTCATATAATAGAGTGGTTTAGTGGCTCGTTTTTCCCTCTGATATGCAGCTTTGATTCCGGGTAAGGAATGGCACTGATTCGTAGAATGGTCTTTTTCACAGACAAAACACACTTCTATGGAGTGCAATGGACATTCATTCCTAGGATGCTTTCTAGTGCACCTGGGACAAAAGATGGCCAAAGCCCTCTTGGCTTCCTCTTGCTTCCTTTGGATCCACAAGGTATCCAGTTGCATGGCAAGAAACTGCCTCACATCACTCTTGAAATCTTCCATCTTATTTGCAAATTCATTTTTGGATAAGGTACTACTCCCAACATTTCTGCTTGTAGCCATTTGCTCCAGAGGAATGTTTCCTTCTTCTTCTCCCCTAGAGTTTCTTCAAATATGTCTTGCTAGCCACCTAGGGGTTCTTCTAATCACAGCCATCGAAGAAGAGAGAAGGCTGGCTGTGTGAAGCAGTGGGGGGTGTTGTGCAAACATTTTTATGAATTATCTCTACTCCTACAAGGCATGAAATGAAATATTTTTCGTTGATTTTTGTTTTTCTTTTTTCTTCTTGTACCTGCAAAACTAAAATAGATTGAACTACAACTAACTATCTTGTTGAAATGAAAATGCGGAATTGAAATGAAAGCTAGAAATGACTAATCTATTTTGCTGAAATGAAATTGCAGGAATGAAATGCTAGGCTACGCTTGAAGAATTGAAATTGCGGAATTGAAATGCTAATCTATGAAAGCAGGAAATGTCTAATCTACTTTTGCGAAAATGAAATTGCAGAATGGAAATGAAATAAACTACTTAGCAGAAGGTTGTAGTAAAAAATTGAAGAAAAGCAGCAATCGCCAATACTCTGACGCTTCCCTGACAGCGGCGCCAAAAATATGGTGGGCTCCAATATTGCAGCAATAATGGTGCAACTCCTGGAACTCCCTTCTTTAATTTTATCAACCCGGTAGTTCGTAACAAACTTGGAAGCGATGGTGCTATATTCACAAGTGCTAGCTCTTGCCGCGGCTGTCACTTGATCAGCTGGCACAAGTCCGCTAGGAGCTTAAGCCAACTTCTATGAGCTCTTAGAAGAATCTTTTTAACTGATGGATGAAAGCTAACTCAAAGGGGGCTAATCTACTTGCAGAAAGAAACTAAAAGCAGAAAGGAAATGCAAACCCTAGCAAACCCTAGTTTTACCGACTAACCCTACTGGTGCAAGAAAAATGATGAAAGCTACAGAAAGGAATGCCATTGACTCTTAGAAAGGTAAAATGCATGTGACTAAGCTACTTCTGAAGTGAAATCTGAAAAGAAACATCTTTTTGTATTTTTGAGTAAGTTGGCAGAATTATTGTGCATGTGCTTTAACTGTTTTTGACTGTGCAGAGGTGGATTGGTGAAAGGAAATGCTTGCAGGAGGTTGGGAAGGTTAGAAGAGGGCCTAAGGGGTCCCTAGCACCCTTCCAGAGAGTTTCACAGAGTTTGGCTATCAAGAAACCGCTTTCGTGAGCTTCTACAGGAAGTCTGCAGGGGTTCTACAGGATGTTCCGAAAAGAGGATTTTGGAGGGTTGATGGAGGAAAAATGGTGGGAAAGTGGAAATGGAGGTTGGATAATGATGTTAAGGGGTCTAGGACTTGGTGAATGGGGCTAAGGAGCGATTGGATTTGTTCGAGGATGGAGAAAGCGATGAAGCACGAGAATGTAGAAGTTAGGGCAAGGTGGGAAAAGTATGGCAAATGAAGGGTAGGAATCATGGATTAAGGGTTGGAGAAGATTATCTGATGGCGGAAAGGTAGATAGAGAGGTAATACAGGTGCTCTACAAGTTATTTCTCAAACTGAACAAACAAAGACTTGTAAAACCAATGACCTAGCTACTTTACTCTAATCTGGCCTAAGTAACAGCAAGGGAAATGAACAAAAGTTTATTGCAATGAAATCACGTGAAATAGCTATGCAAACTGAGAAATCATGAATTTGAATGCTTAACCACAACTAGTATCAACTTCTGCAAATGAGAATCTAACACTAATGATTGCATGGTGAGGCAAAGACAGTGTTTTTATTGGCAGCAAGGTCACCTTTGTCCCAACTCATGATCCCACTGAGGGAGAGGTGAGATCAGAGGTGCTTGATGGCCTTTTTCTGAAGATATTAGTTGTTATTAACCTATCAAATCAATCAAAACATGAAAATCCTTTTTGAATCATCAAAAGGAACCTAAATAACAAAACAATATTTAAATCTAAATAGCAGATTTTATTCTAAGAATGCAACAAAAACACATAAAGGTAAACAAAGGAAGTACTGGGCACTTCGGTTGGGCCCAACTCCAAGAGCTACACCCTCCTAAGAGAGATTAGAGCTGGTGCAAATCTGGATTCATCTTTATTAAGCAATAAATAATAGTTACATCAAAAACTGTCCACAAGGGAAAGCTTGAAAGTGTGCTAAAATGCAGAGCTAATCCACTACCTAAAAAATGACTAAAAGAATGACTAAAATCGAACTACAAACTAGCTAACTTCTACCTACAAAGTGACTAACTGAAATGAGACCCTAAGCCTTCTTATTTATAGAAATTGAGGACCCCAACAGCGCTTCTAAACTTTAGGAACTCGGCTGCCAAAACTTGTAGTTAACAGCACCTTTACTAGCCCTTGCTCGGCTGCCCTTGTGATAATTGATGTGGTGGCCCTTGAACTCCAAGCTGATGGTGGAGAATTCGAGGTAAGGGCCCATAAATGAAGGGGACACCTTCCTACAAATCCTCTCCCTTGTTCTTCCACGAATTTGGCTGCCAAGTGCTCATTAAAACCTTTGATTTTGTCTCAAAATTGACCAAAAACTGCACAAAGCACCCATTAGACTTGTTGGCATAATGACTAACCCATTTCACTCTATTAGCATAAATATAATAAAAAACATGCAATAAACTAATGAGAATGGTGGATTAAGTCGAATTAGGAGGTTGAATGAGCCCATATAATTATCCATTTTTGGGGCTCATCACATACCCACAAAGGCTACCAAGACACTAAGAAAGAGGGAAAACAAGCTACTCAAAGACACATAAAAATGCCTAAAATATATAATTTCAGGGGATTTACATCTAGAGGCATTAATCTATTGTAAATGGTGCATAAAAACAACAAAAATAAGAGGTGAAAAATGTTGCAAAGGATAAGTGTGAAGCTCTAAAACCTAGGATGCTCAAGCGGATCCTAAGGGGGGAAAGGAAAACCCAAAATCTAAGTGGAGAAAAGGTAAAAGAAACCTATCCAAAAATGGTAAAAAGTAATGGATAAGAATCTAAAAATTAGTGGTTGAAAATGATAAAAACCCTAGACTCCTCACTCAACAAATCTCTTCCTAACAATGTGGAAATGTACTCTAAACCCTAGGGGGATTTTTCCTTCCTCAAATACATAGATCAAGTTTATCTAGGCCTAAGGGAGAATAAAAATAGAGTTGAAGTACCCAACTCAATCTGTAGACAACACTCTCAACAATTCTGAAAATATTCTCAAATTTTTTTGGAAAAATACCAAAACGCGGGTACTTACTTAGAACAGTGGAAAATGCATTTTTTGGTACAAATAGTGTGCTCTGGAATGTAGATCAGGGGATGAAAAGTGATTTTTCTCCCAAGAATATCAGTCAGCAAACCTTGCAAAAAAAAATTTGTCTCCTACTCGTCTGGTACCTTTCACCTGTAGAAAGAACCAAAAAACCACCAGAATCCAAACATTTGACAAAAAAGGAAATAATACTATAAATAGAAATTGACAGGCTAAAAATAGTTGTTGAAAACACTGAAATTTTCTAAAACTTTAGTCACCTAAGAATGCTATTATTACACCATTGGAGTCATCATTTGTTGATGACCAATCTAACTAAAATCCAAGTGCAGTCTCCATTTGTTAGTGTCAAATATCTTGGAATGTGTAATAAAAATACTTCACATAAGTCACTAAGTGACAAGTCACCCTAACAACAATTTGATGGTTGCTTATGATTCAGATCTACAATAAAAATGGAAAAATCTATAACAAAAATACAGATGATCCAGAACATCAAACAATAGTAAATATATACAATGCAATAACCTAAATGGAAAGACTTAAATTGAATTAATTAATTATTAAAACCACCTGGTGAAGGAAATCTACAAAAGGGTCTGCAAATCCCCCTGTGTGGGATGGGTCCTTTGATGTCCTTGATGCTTCAATAAACGATCTTCTCTCTCAATATGTGAAAAAAACCAGACAAAATGTGGGGAACTAAAATGGGAGCTCAAAAAAAAAGAGATGATAATGGTGATGATGATAATGATCATGGTGAAGAATGAATGAAAAACCCTCCTACTTATAACAAAGTATTGAGTTAATCTTGAAAATCGAGAATATTAAAGTAATATTAACCAAATCAAGATCTAACCACTTGGAATACTTTATTATATTAATTGGAGAAGGAAAAGACATTTAAAATGGTTAATATCTTTATTTAGAAATAATTAACAAATGATTTATTAATTATTTCGCGAGAATTCAAAATGGTGTGAAATTGAAATAATTATTAAATAGTGATTTAATAATTATTCCAATAATAGAAATAAGGAATATTAAATAAATAATGATTTATTTCATTATTCCTAAGGGATTTAGTCAAATGTGATAAGGATTAATTATTTAAATAATGGTTTAATAATTATTCCTAGAGAAAATTAAATAAATAATGTTTTATCTGATTATTCTCTTGGGTTTTTTATTTAAATTAGAAAATAATTTAATAAAATTGGTTTACTAAAATTTTTTCCATAGTGAAAGTGATTTTACTATGGTAAAATTAATCCTACATGGTGTATTTCGATCCACCTAGTTAGAAGTGGCTAGGTGATCATTTTTTCATGATAAAAACTATTCGGGAACTTTTAGTAGTGAAATCATTGTTTTGTTTTATTTATTTTGTAGGTTCCCTCAAAACAATTAGTGTGATGTATTTCATTCAATTTTTCCTTCTTTAGCAATCTGTTTTAGAGAGAATTCCATTTTTATTTTCCATCCACAAAGCTATAGATAAAAAAGGTAGATTCTTTAGCTCCACCAAATATTCCCATAGGACTAATAGTGTATGACATTCTCAAGAGGAAAATGGAAACAATTAGTTATGTTATTTAATTAGCAAGTTCCCTTTCCAAGAAGTTACTTGAACCCACTATTTAGGGACATGAAATTGTATAAGATTCATCCTCTATAGACAAAAAATACTATTCCATAAAGGTATGATAACTAAGTAGTCACACTTTGAATTCTAGAATCTCATAAAGAACTTGTATAATAGGAGCACATTTCTCAAGAAAATATGGCACACAAGATTATGAAGGAAGAAAAATCCACCTTTAGATTCCCTATTCTAAAGTTAGATGAAGATTATCCTACAATTAGGCTTTTGTGACTTCCATGGATTATCAAAATAGGGTCCCAACACCTTCCTCTTTAAATTTTATGTTCTCTACATAAGTTATGATTATGTGACAAATGCCCAAATATTGATACTTTTGCCTGCTATAATCATGAACGTTGCACTACATTGTTCATGAGCCTTGGCAGGAACAAAATACACACCAAGGATTTGTTTCCATGATTATTGTAAAGACAAATAAAGGACAGAGGAAGTTCTTAGGATGACACAAAATGAAGACAATAACCTCAAAGAGTATGTTGAAAGATTCAATTGTATTTTACAAAGGAAAAGATAGATAGGTTTAACTCCTAATACACTACATGTATTTCTACTATGAGGAATCTAAGATGACTACATTGAGCTTCTAAATTTTATAGGAGGTGTATATGTCTCCCCAAGTTCTTATGATGTCATTACTGAGTTATGGTAGATATATTCTAGAGGAACTTCAAAGATTAGCAAAGGATCGAGAGACATATTATTGAGATTTTGTAAGAAAATTGGTAATGGAATTACGCAATTTGAGATAGAAATACATACACACACACACGCACGCACACACACACACATATGCACTTTATTTATTTCTCAATTAAACATGTTACATGAACAAAAAGAAAGGAGAAGCATAACTAGCTTTGGCAATATTTTTTCGATGTTTTAGAAGAAAGAATTTAATAAATTCTTGTTGGATCATATTGAGGCCTCTGCAATATGAAATTATTACCTTGTTACAGGTAAGTTTCCAACCCTTATTATATTAAATTTTTTCTATTAAGAAGCTAAAGAAACAAAGCAACAATGTTTCATATCTTATAAGCACCTATGGCAACGAAGACCTCAAGGTATAATTCAACAACAATCATAGTATTGTAATTCATGTTGAAATAATCCTTGAATGCATCATTATTTTTCACCATGTTACTTTCCTACTCACCAATGGATGGCTCCCCCACCTAATCAATCATGGTTGTAGGGTTGGAGGAATCCATCCTTCGGAGGCCTCAATAAGCTTTGCTACAAGAACCTACGCCACTACTTCCTTCTCCACCAATGGAACTTCTCACATCTAGTTCTCCTTAACTAAAATTCCTATAAAAACCATTCCTAACCAAAATAATGGTAAGGTAGCTCAACCAATGCAATATTTTAGGCTTTCTACTTACCCCAGTTACTCTATCTCTTCCCTATATTTTCATGACATCCACCTTAGATAAAGGAGTACTTCGAAAAGGTAACTCCTGTTGTTCAAATTGAAAAATTTAATGAGGAATTTCTAAGTGAAGAAACAAAAATGATTTAATCTCCCAAGACCTAAATAAAAATCAGCCTCACACAGAACTACAAGTTCCTCCTTACCCTAAAAGATTAGATCTAGAGATACTTGCCACAAAGCCTAAATTCAATTTCTTAGGAAAACTGAAGAATTTGTGTGTCTGCATACCATTTTTCCAACAAATTAAAGATTTTGATATATACTCAAAATATGTGATGGAATAATGTGAAAGGAAACCCAGTAAAAGAAGGAAAGACCCCTAGACCATAAATTTCATGTGAATATTGTTAGATCTTACGATGGAGGGAATCCTTGCTACAAAATATTTAGATCTCAACAACCTTGTAGTCAATGTGAAAATTGAACACATATTTCCTCCCAACATTTTGATTGACCATGTTCCACTATCAATGTAACAACCCCCAAGACAATGGAAGGCCTATGACTTTCCTATTCTAGGAAAACCAGGGAAAATTTTAAGGATGGAAGGTTATCATAAAGTTTAGCAACCTTGGTGAATCTTACTAGTCGCTAATATCAAAATCTTAAAATGTTTGATGATAATTTTGTTAAAATTTTTAGGTTTCTAATTATCTTATATTATACAATATATAATATTGGTGATTTTTAAGGTAAAATAACTTTATACTCTAAAATTTGGGCGAACTCATTTTTAGAAAAATGAAAATTGGCGAATCATTTTTTTGGGAAAAGAATAGAATATTAGACTACTTACAAATATTAGCCCATAAAATTTTCCCTCAGGAAAACCCCTAATGTCTTATCCCTATCTATCTTCTTATCCTTCTAACAAATCAAAGAAGGATTGCTAGCCTATTCAATAATAATTTTTCCAATAATATCCCCTTTTGTCATTGATGTCAATATGCATGATCCCCCTATCTCCATGATTTACTTCTATTGTCTCCATATTGCACTTCCATTTATTTCTCCCTTTGACATCAATGGAAAAGGGTGGATTATGTATTTGGGGTTGCTTCCCTTGAACATATGGCACTCAACATGACTTTTTTCTTCTTATCCTTCTCTTATTTGTTGTCTACAACTCTTTTCTTTGGCTTCAATTTTCTTTTGCTCTATGTGATCTAGAATGTATATGTTTTTTGGTCTTCTAGTGGATATTACGACCAATATTCCTAAGTATTCTTCTCTTATTTCACACTTCTAGGAGTTAAACAAGATATTATACCCTTGATCACTAATATTTCCAATAATGAGAAGATTTTCCTTCAAATCCTTAACTAGAAAAACATTTTGTTCCTTCACATTTTCTCTTCCAAGGCTTGCCACACCTTCTCAAAGTATCTTGATAGAAGAGTTATCTCCAAACACAAGACAACCACTCTCTTTTTTAGGATAACAAATTTGTTTTGATATCTAATCACATGTGTCAAGCAACAAAAATCTATGTAACCTTCATCTTCTTTATCTTCAAAGAATAATGATAGATTTAAATCTTCCTTCTTTTCCCTTTCCCATTTCATAGCTATTGTTATACAGGAAAATGACCTCCTCATCAGCTCAGAGGAGAAACACATGATGACTGAAGGACTGACCAAGTTCATAGGCCCAGTTGTCAAGCTAATGTTGTCTAAACACTAGCAACCTACTTTATAAAGCTTCCTAGCAAGGCTAAGGGTGCGTTAGTGCCTAGGGTAACTCTGTCTGTTACCTCAGGAAGAGAATTAGTGAACCCTAATGAGTTTCTATGGATCAAGAGAATGAGTTGACTGAGAAATATCCCAAGATTCTCTCCTATGTCAGCTCCCAAAAGCGGGGAAACATCCAAACTCGACCTGTCTGGGGGAATTACTAATTCCTAATGGAGTATGAAAATGGGAAAGAGCACAAACGCATGGAAACATCACTGCTTTTGCCTAATGGAAATCATGAAGAACTTGGCAACGCTACCCTCACATGTTATATATGCAAGGCTAGGGCCATTGGGCAAGGAGTTGAACCATTTGAAAGGATTGTCTATTTCACCATCGAGCAGAGTCTCAGACTAAGGCATCAAAAGGGGTTAAGAAGGGAGAGAGAGAGAGGAGCTGGAGGGGTAAGGGAAGGTTGATACAACTGATGGCTGTAATCACTCTTTCTACATCAATATAGAACTACAATTGTGTTGTCCACTCCAAGATGTTGGTAGTATAACTTATTTATATGTTTATGCAACATTGTTAGCGTGAGTGGCTTAGATATATGCAACTAGATATATTTATATGTTCATGCATTATTTATCAAGGTTTTATGCTCTGATATTACACTTTTCTTTGCTATGTGCTGGTTTTGATCTGAAGCTAGCTCAAGGGTCTTCCGCCTAGCTACATTATGCTCTCCAGTAACACCACACTAAGGCTCGAGGTAATAATTCCTTCTCGCTTTGATATTTAGTTGTTAAGCATAGATAATCATGCATATTTGTGACGACTGCAGCAAATCTGACTATTTGTCAAGGATCCCCATAAGATCCTTGAGGGTTTCTATATCACCAAACACCCGTGCATTAATCCCTATAGTAGAATTGGCGACTCCACTGGGGACTACATTTAGTTCTTTGTTTTTCCCAGAAAGTTCCTAGATCTCTCTTTCTTCCAAGCCTTCCTGTACTTCTTCATTCCCTTTCCAACCACTCAGGACTATACAACACCCTTCTCTGAGTGCTCAACCCTAGATCTAATCCCCACAACCTAGTTTTTAATCCTTTTTCCTCACTAACATTGTCTGCTAGTGTAAACAGTGCTTGATAAAGCACTGTGGCCTCATAAACAGTGCGTTAGTGCTGCAAGTAACTCTCTGTAGCCTCTAATACAAAGCATTAGCCAACTGTTTCTTAATAAACAACTTGCTCTGTGACCTCATGGGTTGGGAAATATTCTTGTAGACTGATCAGGGATTTGCAGCTATGCTTGCTTGACTGAGCTATGTCCTAATAATTTTTTTTTAAAAGAGAATAACTTTACTTCTTAAATTTTTTGTTTTCATTAAAGAAAAAATACAATTTTTTTTATTGTTTTCTACTTAGCTGGTTAGATCTGCAATATTTGGTTTCAAAATATGTTAGTTAGCATTGAAGTTCTATCGGTTATGCTAGTGTTTTACTGAATAGAATGCATGGTATATATATTGATGTATGAATGACTCTCCCTTTGTAGAAGCAACTTATTCATCAAAAGTGAAAATTTACAAGCATTGTTTTTGCATGATTTGAGTTAGAGTCCTATATAATTTCATACATCAACACCTGTACCGAAGACTCTAATGAAGTACATTTAAAATATACAAAATAAAATCAATAAGCAACTCTTTTTAGAGTAAACACGCATTAGTATAAGCTAGGATCTTGGGATAGGCAGTGTGAGTTAACTGACCAAGATCATACATCGAAAATAGTGTTATTAAAGAGAGAAATCGTTCTTCACTCATACTCTCTAGGACCATTCCAATAAAAGCGGAGCTAAATACGAGACAATATCAGACTGTAAGTTAAGGTATCCCGCCTTTGCTTACATCTCCTTTGGGTATTTTGTATATTGGGGATCCCTCTGCGAATATTGGAGTTGAGTCGGGGACTCAAGTATCTTGCCCACATAGTGTATTGTCTATGACCATGTACCCCTTGGTATTGTCTGTGATTTGAGGTAGCCTTAGTGGCCATACTTTCAGGGACAAACACAAGGTGATTGGGGTGAGCTTCCCTAGTACCTAACTCAAATGAACCTACTCTGTCTTCGGTTTTTGGGATGGTGCTCATCTTCACGAGACTACTTGGCCCCTTAATCTGAGGTTCGAGCAAAGCTCAAGAGTAATCGTAACTATACATTTGGCCATCTCTCTCTGTTATTCATTGTGATACTAGGTTTCATCTCTAGTGATAGATGCTTATCAGACAGGGTCATTTCCCTCTACTTGTTGATTTATTTCCTTAGTGTTTTTATTTTTTATTTTTTAAGTGCCAGATTGTTATCACAGAGACTTTAATCAATATCACTGTAAAATATACTAATAAAATTTATCGGTCGCCGTGGCTACATCTGGCCCTCATCATCAATCTAGACAGTTGTTAGTTCTTACCCAACTCATTGTAGAGGATCCGCCGAGCCATAGTATACTGAATTCCCCATCTTTGTGCAATCCATTTCTGAGATCTAACACAGAATCAGTTTGGACATCCCACGATTCAAGCTTACCGAAATATTTCTTTACTAAAGGATTCCTTCCTCCATACAATACTTTGATCACAAATCCGTTGGGACCACTTTTCATTCTCGTTGCATTTGTACCTCTTGTGTCTTATGTTGGAACATTTCCACCCATCCCATCGACGACTAATGGGTCATGTGCTTTTGTGGAAACTTTTGATCCACCACCACCTCCCTAGTCAACAGTCAGTACTACACCTCTGATGGCAAACCCTACTATCCCATCTATCTCAGGTTCAAACCATATCGTGACACCCACCACGAGTGAATCCAAATACATTCTGGGTTTCGCCCCTTTTGTATTAGCCCCTAGACCTTTGACAAGTGCTACATATAACACTCCTTATAACACTCAATATAACATGGTTAGCATGGGTCCTGTCAACTACCCTTATGGTTGGTATCCATTGTTTAGTTCTAACACCCAAGTTCAGATGCCTAGGGGCACAGTTCCCAATATGAATATACTGGCCAGGAACATAAGAGTTCCCCCTCTATTTACAGGTCAACAGGGATAGTCATTGATTGACATGAACCCTCCTTATGTCAATCAAGGACCTGTAGTTAGTTACATGCCGAGCGGGAACCCTCAACAAGGTCCCAATCAATCCATATGGGCACCCTACTCACAACCTCAAATAAGTCAAGGGGGCATTCCTTATCCTGGGGGCACTTCCAAGCCCCATTCTAACAACCCCTATGGAAACCCATAGTACACGACTATACCCCAAGGAACTTACTATACCATGCAACTTGTGTATAATATTGGAAACAACATGATGGGAGGAACACAAGGATCCTCAAGTCATATGTCATTGCCTTGGTCTGATTCAGGGGCATCAAAAACCTTGCCTTTCTTGGCAATGCTTAATATCCATGACTTGTATAAACTCATAAACTACCCCGTTTATCACAACTTACTTTAGCTGCAAATCCCACATAAAATCTCGACAGACGTCACGAATTTTGAAGGGAAACAAGGGGAGGATCTGGGTACACACATCACCACCTATCATTTATGGTGTGTTTCTAACTCCATGGTGGATCATAGTATCTAGCTAAGGCTCTTTCCCCACACCCTTACTAGCAATGCATCCAAGTGGTACATCAAGTTACCATGTGCATCAGTCAATACCTTTGGCACTTTTTAGTGATGGAATTCTTAAAGAACTTCCAGCTACCCATCCACTATGAAACTGGGATGGAACGCCTCACTTCATTACATTAGGACATTGCCACCCATATCTATGATCATGTACATGAATGGAGATGTAAGAGGAGACTAGTTAAAGCTCCCCTTTGAGACTATCTATTTGCAGATTGGTTCTGCAAGTCTCTACTCCCCCAAATCGCTAAAGATGTCACCTTAGGTGGTGCTGTCATGGAAGACCAATCCATTGGTCATTCCCAACACTTACATTTGATATATTCGTAGTCTGTCACTTTATACAACGCCATTCCCAATGATCCTAGAAACTCCAATGTTGCTGCTACTCAGTAAATTGGTGTGCACACCGATGGTATTATCAGCACTACCTTTGGGGCTACTGTAAAATAACTTAACGGTCACATTTCCCAGTTGTCAATTGATCCCTCTACCAAATCAACTGCTCTTCCTACCGCTGTGATAAACTCTGTGTAGTCTACAAAAAAACCCGATGTCAAGAACAAGAAGAATAAGAAAAATACTGCTCCTTCTGAAGAGTAGTCAACCAAGCAGTACAACCCAAAGCAGAATGTTGTTGTGCCCTCTAATGATGGAAAGGAAAACCCCACCAAATTCCCTTGAAAAATATTTGTGAAAGACCATTTGACATATCGTTTTCCACGTCTCCAAGAATACATAGATTTCATTACTAAAAACGACGCTGGCAGGACCCCTACTGTCCTAAACAACCCTTTCCCTTCTCAGCAGCAGCAACACCTTATTGCAAACCAACCCCAACCCCAAGGGGGTAACGACGGTTTGCATCATCCTTCAGCTGGTGAAGTACCATCTACTGTTTACACCTTTGAAACAATAGATCTTCAAACCAGAGCCAAAACTTATGGAGCTCCAGTCGCTAATGCTGAGGAAGCCTCCTCGACTCAAAACCCACCACCACCTAATGATCTTCATATCAAAATGCCAGTTGCTGATCTTGTGATTCGCCCCCCAAAAGGGGAAATTTTTCACACAACGCATAATACATATGCACATGTTTCCAAGGACTATAGTATTGTAGAAGATTTGTTGCAAGCACCATCAGCTATTTCAGTGCTCGAAGTATTACAAACCTATCTAGCATAAAGGAAAGCTCTTCTTTCGGCAATTGGTGGGGTCGACCCTCAGGATTCCATGCTTGCAATTTTCAACATGTACAAATGTAAATCTCCCCTTTCACACCAGATTGCATTTCAGGTGTAAATATTTTCAAAAGGACGAGGAATACATAGAACTATCATTGATGAAGGTGCTTCAACTTGCCTCATGTCGGCTTCATGTTGGCTCACTTTGGGTTCTCCAACCCTATCCTTGTCGTCGAATTCCCTTAAAGCTTTCGATGGCCACACTTTCATACCAAAAAGTTACCTAGCTAGCTACCCCATCACCTTGAATGGGAAAATGGTAACTGCAAACATCGAAGTCATAGATAGAAAGCTCGACTATAATCTATTGTTCAATCACAGTTGGACTTACGCCATGACTACCATTGTGTCTATTATCTTTTGCATCATCCTATTTTCATTGGATGGAAAGATAGTCACAATGGACCAGCTATCATTTTTCACCCCTGATTATTCCCTATTACCCAGCAGCTCTATACCCTTAGTGGGTGGTGTACCTGAGTCTTACGTCAGTATTGATACCTGTCTATTGAAGGGCTCTTCCCTGATGGGTTGTTTCCCTCTTCCACCACCTGCAGTTCCATAAATGGTCTCTGTGGTTTCATCCGTTCCTCACAAACCGATTGATCCTTGGATCCTCCTGGCCCCTTCATACATTAACACTTACGGAGAACAAATGTCACTGTCACTAGTTGAATTGGCCTACCATGCCATTCAATTTGCATCTGAATCTCCGGTCACTTTGATCACGGCCAACTGTACCACGTCCCCTCCAATAACAACTCCTTTCGATCTCCTCAATCAATTCCTACCTTCAGACGAAGCTATTAGAGGGATCATGTGTTTAGAAAAGCGACCATGGGAGGACTCTCACCATCATGTTTCGATATCTGATTCAGACACGATTCCTCTTCAAATCATGTCATTTGACACACCTGAAATCGTTTCCTCACCTTATATGACTATCCAAACTTTGGACTCGAAGAGAAGCATGGACAATATTTCGAAGACATTGCTCATTGATATTTCTATCACGAGAGGCATTGTAGAAAACATCTAGGTTGGAGCAGATTGCACTCCTGAGGAAATTGCAAGATTCACTTGCTTTTTTAAGGAATTCCGCTATGTATTCACTTGGTCTTATGAGGAAATGCCCGGAATAGATCCGTCTATTTTTGAGCATGAGATTAAGATATACGACAATGCTAAACCTATCCGCTAAAGGCTTTGACAAGTCCACCCTCGTAAAATGGCAGCCATCAAGACTGAGGTGGAAAATTTGTTACGTGCTGGTTTCATCTACCATGTTCCCTGAACGGAATGGGTTTCCAATATGGTTCCTATTGATAAGAAACAAGGAACCATATATGTATGTGTCGACTATTGGGACTTGAATGCTGTGTGTCTGAAGGATAATTATCTGACACTGTTCATCAACCAAATCATTGATGACTGTGCCAGTTGTGAATCATTCTCATTCATGGATGGTTTCTCAGGTTACAACTAGATTTCCATAAAACCAATAGACCAACACAAAAATACCTTCATTTTCCCCTGGGGAATCTTTGCCTATTGAAAACTTCCATTCGATTTAAAGAATGCTAGAGAAACATTTCAAAGGGCCATGGACTATGTGTTTCACGATATTAGACATATCATTCAAGCTTACATGGATGACCTTCCATCCCATTCCAAGAAGCGAGCGCAACACCTAGATCATTTAACAACTATATTTCTTAAGTGTTGGTTCTATAACATACATCTGAATCTACATAAATGTGTTTTCTTTGTCAAGTCTGGATGCTTACTTGGATTCATTGTCTCCAAGTATAGGATTAGGGTTGACCCCGGTAAGGTAAAGGGAATTACTCAATTTACCAAAACACAATCCATTTTGCAGCTCCAACGTTTGTAGGGGAAACAAAACTTCTTACGACAATTCATCGTAAATTATGTTGAGTTAACAAAAGGATTTATGCATCTACTTAAGAAGGGAGTGTCGTACCTATGGGATGATCAAGCTCAATGATCATTTCATTCCTTGAAAAAGGCAATTATATAAACCCCACTCCTTAGTGCTCCCAACTATAGGCACAACCTTCTTCTATACCTGGCAGCCTCGCCATCCTCTCTAGGGATGGCATTGGTTCAAACTCATGATGACCGGAGTGAGAATGTAATATATTATCTGTTGAAAGGCCTGGCTAAGCTTGAATTGAGATATTCACATGTGTAAAAGTTCTCCTTGGTAGTTGTATTTGTTGTCAACCACTTTCAACATTACATATTGTTGCGATAGACTACTGTCATCACCTTGGAGAATCCCATGAGACACATTTTGTCTCGTCAAGTCATTGGAGGGAAATATTCCAAATGGATAGTGATCCTCCAACAATTTGATTTGGTTTTCACTGCTGCCAAGGTGAAAAATTCCTTAGTCTTCGTTGAACTTTTGTCGAATATTCCCATTGTCGATCCTAATGAGATAGCCCACGATCCTCTTCTAGATGAAGCTGTCTATCTTATCGACTCTACTGACCCTTGGTATGGTGACATTCTTATCTACCTCCAAGCACAATGTTTCTACCCTGAACTATTGTCAAGTGACCGTCATTGCATCTGCCACCAAGCATGGCACTATTTAGTGCTTCATGATACGTTATATCATTGTGGTGCTGATACAGTTCTTCAACGTTTCCTCACTAATGAGGAGGCAGAACACATTTTAAATGACTGCCATGTTGGGGCATGTGGTGGTCTTATTTTTTTGGGCATGGAATCCCTCCACAGCATGTTTTGGGGCTCAAAGCCCAAGTTTTGGTGAAATGTATTGTAAGGCTCCGCGCATTGCAGGCGCGGAGTGCAAAGTATAGGTTGAGTCATAGGGCTATCCACCCTAAAGTATTGTAATGTAATGTGAAGTCATGTTAGCCGACCCATGGTCCGTGGACCATGGGATTGTATAAATAGAGCGAGGCTCTAAGTTGTAAAGAGAGTGAATAGGAGAGATGAATACAAATGGTTCAAGCATAGAGTAAGAGTTTAAGGGTATTGGTGTTATAGACATTTTTGGGAACTCCAACCCCAATCAAACATGTCCATAAACCAAGGGCTCCTAAGTCCCTAAAAGTGTTGTTCCATACCCTAAAAGAACAAGGTCAGCTGATTACATCATCTCCCAGAAGTTCTCCATGAAAAACCACTCAGAACGGGTCAAAACTGGACCATCTCACCTGCTCCATGGTCAAAGTGTGATGCATCCCACCTAATGCACACGGGAGGTGCGATGTATATTGAAAATACCTCCTATGGGGTGCGATGGGCAAGAGTGGACAAATGGCAGAGACAGTTTGTGAGGTGGATGATCATGGAATCTTCCAGAAACTTCTCCTGTGACACTCACCTCTCTGAATTTGCCTAGGGATGAGTAAGAGATCATCAATCTCTAAGTGGAACCAAGAACTATCAGAGAAAGGACACTAATCAGAATCCCAGAAGCTGAATCACCCCCCTGCAATAATCTATATATGGATGCCTCATCCCAGAGATCCAGAGGCTGGAATTTTGTATCTTGTAAGGAAGTGTTGTTGGTTTCTTGTTGGAATATCATAGTGTTGAGTGATCTAAGCTTTTCATGAGGTGAAAGAAGGGCTTTCATGCTGGAGGATGACACTGGGTCAGAACAATTGGTTGTAATTCTCTTTTCTATTCTTGATTATTAATAAAGCTATTCAAGTTTTCCTCCACATTCTTGTATGTTTGATGATATATGCATTTGTGTGGTCAATATATATCTGGTCCTATATTGTTTATGATTGTAGATCTCTGTTCCTCAATAGTATTATGCTGCTTTGATTCCATAGGTGCTCTTTGAAGCTGGGTAGACGAAGGAGAAGCGGCAAAGATCTGTCAGAAGGGAGAGGAACCGAGCAAGGAACCAAGCGCAAGACTGAGGTTGGTGTCCTTCATTCCCCTCTTATCTAATTCTCATAAAGGAAAACAAAAGTGGTTTTAGTTTGTTTGTTTCTAAGATAGCTACCAGTCTTAGTGGGACTAGCAGCTCCGAGTGGACACTAGATTTCCTGATAACAAAATGGAAACTCTGCTGGGGAGCGAATAGATTGTTTGTTTGTCTATATTTGTTTTCTTTATAAACTTACAGACGGAGCCTGAAGTCAAGCTAGCTAGCCTTCGAACTGCATTTGCTATGCAAGTGCAAAGTAGATCAATGCTGCTTCAGTCTATCTCTAGGTTTTGTTTATAAACTGAACAACTGATTTGAAAATTTTCTAAATGCCCTAGTGGTGGCTCTAGTAACCTCACTAGATCAGCCCTTGTGATTTTTATTTACTGTACATCATTTGCTCAGCCTAAATCCCTAAATTGAGCTACAAACTATGACCAAGAGCCAAGTAAAGTCTCGTCCTGGTACCATCGCACCCTCTCTTCAAGGAAACCAGTATGCATTGCACCTCCAGTGTGTAGTAGGTGGGATGCATCCCTGTTTCCGTGTGTTACAGGTGCGATGATCAGAAAAGGCTAATTTTGCCTCCAGGTCTTGGTTTTTCTTCACTCTTTTCAGCTCTATTCTGGAGCTTTTCTGTCTGTGATCAGTATACCACTGTGGAAACCCCCTTCCTTTCCATCATTCCACCTCCATTGTACAAAGAACTGTGAATTATTTATGTATTTTCCGCCATTTTCAGTTCTCTTTTACAAAGTAGTAGCATAGTTGAACTGTCGTCTTTTGATTTGAAAGTGTTGTAAGTGTCATTTTCAGTCAAAGAAAAGGATTCTATTGTTCTTGATGGTTGATTATACAGTTACTCTTGTATTTGATTTGAATTAGTAGTTTTTAAAGTGTCAAAAGTAGTTTTCAGTTCAAAATAGTAAAGTGTCATCATTATCTTCCTTTCATTTTGAAGAGAAATTTGTTAGTACTGTTGCTTTGAAAAGATAATTCAGATTTGTACTTAGCATTCTTCTTGTCATTCACACATTAAGAAAGCTGAAAACAAATACATGCATGTGCATTTTCATTTAGACTGCTTGTTGGTTTGATTTAGGACAGTGCATCTAGTGTGTGCTTTATGCTCTATGTTGAAAGAATACCGTCTCTCTTTCTTTAGTAGCTAGGATTTTCATTGCAAAAAGAAGATTAAATGATTGTTTATCATCTTAGATTGCATTTTATGAATTGTACATCTACATCATGCGGTGAACCTGAAAGGAAAATTTCTTAAGAAAGATCAACTGTAAAATAAATTTAATGAACCTAAAAACACTTTGGAACCTAACGCACAACATCTAGAAGTCTAGGCTAGAGACGTATTCCGGTGTCGTAAAGCCTGGTAACTATTGCTTTCACTGTTGGTTGGGTGATTCCTCCTCTTTGAGACGACAAGTGCCAGTACGGACTTGTGCTCCCATGTACCGTTGAATATATATTGGGAGACCACAATAGGCTATATCCTTTATCCATAGGAAGTCATGTCTGCCGCCCTATCGATCGCAATGCACTGAACACAACATTCGGGAAGATTGATTGTCGTACCGTAAAAAGTATTCTGCAGTTTTGCAATTGGTTTGGTAATCCCTCTATCTAGATTTCTAGAGTAGTCTCTTTTGTTCCTTTTTAGACTCCTTAAAAGAAAAGGTCCATCTAAGCACTTGTCACTTCAGGCTCATTAAAAATCGAAGGCGACTAGAGTCATCTTTTGTTTTTTCTTGACTCTTAAAAATTGAAAAAACAAGTTGTGTCGAAGCGTCTAAAATTTATTTTAATCGGAATAATATCACCATTCCCGCGTTGGTCTTAGGTTGAGGAAAATGGAGTCCACCAACCAAGGAGTTCCCCTTGGAGGAAATCCTAGTCCTTTCTCCTCTTGGGGAGATGTTGGTGCACCTCATATGGCCACATTGTCACTTCCAGGATTGACGATTGGCTTGCCAATATGGCTCTTCTCGACCTCCATCGTTTAGAACACCGTGATTCCTGAACAATCAAGTCAGCGACTAGATGATACTAAAGTTACCCCCCAACCCTATACTTCATCTGATTCTCCCTCTCCTCCTTCCTCTTCGCTTGATAAAGGCAGTAAGGCCCAAAACCAAGTAACTAAGAAGAAGAAGAAGAAGAAGAAGAAGAAAGAGAAGAAGAAGAAGGAGCCAAAGGTGAAAGGGGGCAACCATGCATCGTCTAGCGAAAATCCACACACTGCACCATCCAGGCCTAAATCGCCATGTGTCATTTGCAAAGGAGACCACTACCACCGAGATTGTCCCTGCATCCCTCAGATCTTAAGGGACTGGTCTCCTCGTTTGCACAATCCGATGTCATCGACCTCTGATGATCATGTTGAGAGCACACCATAAACTAGTGAAAATGAAGTCCCTAGACAAAAAGGAAAATGTAAATTTCCTTGTAAACTGTGTGAAGGTGATCACGCCGTCCACCGTTGTCCCTTCCTAGACGAAGCTAAAAGAGTTTTGGATGACCATTCGGCTTCACCGTTATGGCTTCCTCCTGGATATAAGAAACTCTTGCCAAGTCCATCACTGGTTGAAAATCTGATTGACACGCCATTGTGTTCAGTCGAAACATCTGTCATTGAAGATAAACCTGTTGAACCCATACCAGACGAAAGTCAAAAGGTTGAGGCGGCAGTTGACCTGGTCTTGTCTTCAGAAGATCCATCTTTAGACGACACAATCACCGAAGAGAATGAGAACGACACCATCCAAATTATTTTTGTAAGCATAGACTCCGATGAACATGGGGGCAGTCTACCCATTCCTTTACCACAGGAAGGAAGTTCATCAGAGTCATATCCAGCTGTCTATTCAGCCCCACCACCAAGCAACCTAGTCGTTTCTTTCGATTGGAATCTACTAGGCAGACCCTGGGTACTGGCCAATGTACCATTCCGAATCATTGTACAAGCTTACAAAATGATCATGGTCAGTACCATCATAGATGAAGGGGCTTCTATGAGTATCCTTTCCTCAATTGCTTGGGAAGCGCTTGGTTCGCCATTGCTTCTGCCTGAGATGAGAAATCTGACAGGCTTCGACAAAGGAACCAGTCGACCATTAGGGATCCTTCCTAATGTGCCCATAACATTGAGAAGGAAAACCATTTACATGAATGTAATGGTAGTATGAGGACCTCTAGATTATAATCTACTCCTTGGACGTGACTATATTTATAGCATGGGAGCCATTGTCTCCTCACTCTTTAGAGTAATGTGTTTTCCGCATGAAGGCAGAGTGGTCAAGCTCGTAGACCAGCTATCGTTTCCCTGCTCACACATAGGTAATAGTCAAATACCATCCCTAAATTGTCTTTTCACGCAAGGAATGTCTCATCAATCTCCAGTCTGTCCACTCGATGAGCGCGAGTGATTCGGGAGGACATGACTGAATCCCAAGGGGCATGCACCCTGGTCTGTTTCGGCAGGAAACCCTTGGGTATAGGGTAGGTTTCCACGGAGGATATATGACTAGTCTAACACACCCATCCATTTAGGAAAATGTGATTAGACTGGAATAAGATTCCTTCATCAAGGTTAGGAGGTTGGGATTTAGAACCACCCTGGTCCAGATGGACTAAGCCAGGAAGTGTTTCTATCTGTGGTGTGGATGGAAATTATCTTGCGAAAGCAAGAACTTCTATATGGTAACCTGGAAATTTTTCGCTATACCTGGGGGCATGTAAACCTTTTTACATACAAGTGAAGAGCGACCATTTGTTTTCTTAGTTTGTAGATTCTTAAACCCTTTAAACTCATAGGATTGGTCGTTCCTAACTTGCATAAAGAAAGGATCTGGGGCAAAGCTTTGTAAGGTGCAAGCTCCATAAAAAATGGCATCTTAGATGAGATATCCTTATTATACAACTGGCACGAGAAGTTTTTATGTGGAGTTCAAGCTTGTTAAAAATTAAACATAAGCAATGAGCAAACATTCCCCCAGAGTTTAAGCTCATTAAAAAATGAACCAATTTCTGGTAAATAACCATTGTGAATGCATTATTATCAGCTTTTAAAACTTGGTCGTGTTCCCATCATCACCTCCACTCTGTTTTAGCTGATCATTCACCTCCATTTGATTGTTTACCCATTTTGAGGAACAGCTGTGAAGAGTGATCCTGTTAGCTATCCTTGTGACACTACCGTGATTGGAAAATTCCAAACCTTACCTGGGATTAGTTGCTACCTGAAATTATCACTCGTTCCTCAGCAAACGAGTCTCCTTTAAGCTCTTTTCATCTGACTCGTAAAACATGAAAAGATTGCTGAGCGATTAGCCTCTCCATCTCGTCAAAGTGATCGGAAGTGCTATCCCTCCTCTAGATTTTAATCTTTTTGGACCTAAGGGATTATTACACAAAAATATTGAGCGCTTGTCTTGTTCGGCTCGTTAAAATTACCGAAAATTCATCCCTTTCGTATTATTTTATACCTTTTCGGACTTAAGGGATTACATGATGAAAAAGGATTATTGGAGTTTCCTCTACGTCCCTTTCAGACTCTCTAAAATTGAAAAGGACCGAGTTATCTTTGTCGTTAAACTCGTTAAAACCGAATAGCGACAAACTTGTCCATAAAGACAAGAATGAGTTTCACTGTTGCTAGGCTCGTTAAAATATAGTGATGGGTTTGCCCGAAGGAAAAATTATAGAACAAGCATATGTTATCCTCCTCAAGCTTGACAAAAATAAAGAGGTACTGATTAGCAATGACTGGAGAAAAATTGGGAAGAAAACTTGAAGAAACTTTATTGGTAGCAAGTCGCTCTTGAACATGACACTTTCACTCCACATCCGAGTCGGGTTGGGTTGTTCCGTTCAATGGTCATATCACCATTGGTCCATCACACCATCCACATTTGGGGTTAGCGCTACCAATCCATCATGTCAGTGTCACCGATATGTTCAAGAGAAGTCGCTTAGAGAATTCACCTATGTCTCATCCACTGCAATACATTCATGCTCCATTCTTTCATGACCGTCACCCTAAACCATGTATCATCACATCGTTTTCACCTCCAAAATCATTTACTCCATTCCATGTTGTAGATATGGGATTCATTAAGGCCCTCCTACGACGGATCACTTCTTGTCAACATCAGCTCATTATCCAAGAAGTCGACTTAGGAACAACCCTTTCAGTAATTTGAAGCTTGCATGCCTCAATGACAAGTTTCTCACTTCCGGTGACAGGTTTACATCAATGGCCTTCAACCGAAAGATTTTTCACAGTGTTTGATGCCAAGTCCCTTATTCACACCATGCAAATTGTACTGTAGTACCTTGAGGGTCATCATCATTATCAGTGATTCCTCTCGTGCTTGTTAACAACTTACATCATTGGCTGGTAATCAGGCGATGTCTTTCCATGTTCGACTCCAGAACATCTTTCACATGGATCAACTTGTACTCCAAGTGAAGATTGAATGAGTTTGAAGACCCCAGATCTAGTTTCATCCATCCGGGCTGCGATATATTTAGGAAAATAAAGACATCAAATGTACATTGTTGCTGCATAGATGATCATCCGAATCAAAGGATGATGACTCTATTAGAATCATCAGTCTCCCGCACAGACGGTTGTCTATCTTATGTACATGAAAATGAATTTATAAAGCTGAGCATGGGAATGCCCGCCTCAGCTAGATCATGAAAAATATAAAGATAATGTATTGTATTGTATCTTATTACATGTCACCTTCCAACTTGAAAAAACTTTGGATCCTCATGATAAATCATTTCACCCAACATCAAAAGATTAACGACCTCATGCTTTAGGGGGCAAATGTTATAGACATTTTTGGGCACCACAACCCCAATCAAACATGTCCATAAACCAAGGGCTCATAAGTCCCTAAAAGTGTTTTCCATACCCTAAATGAACAAGGTCAGCTGATTACATCATCTCCCAGAAGTTTTCCATGAAAAACCACTCAGAACTGGTCAAAACTAGACCATCTCACCTGCTCCATGGTCAAAGTGTGATGCATCCCACCTAATGCACATGGGAGGTGCAATGCATACTGAAAAGCCCTTCTATGGGGTGTGATGGGCGAGAGTGGACAAATGGCAGAGACAGTTTGCGAGGTGGATGACCATGGAATCTTCCAGAAACTTCTCCTGTGACACTTGCCTCTCTGAATTCGCCCACGGATGAGTAATAGATCATCAATCTCCAAGTGGAATCAAGAACTATCAGAGAGAGGACACTAATCAGAATCCCAGAAGCTGACTCACCCCCCTGCAATCATATATATGTGGATCCCTCATCCCAGAGATCCAGAGGCTGGAATTTTGTATCTTGTAAGGAAGTGCTATTGGTTTCTTGTTAGAATATCATAGCGTTGGATGATCTAAGCTTTTCATGAGGTGAAAGAAGGGCTTTCATGCTGGAGGATGACGCTGGGTCAAAACAATTGGTTGTAATCCTCTTTTCTATTCTTGATTATTAATAAAGCTATTCAAGTTTTCCTCCACATTCTTGTATGTTTGATGATATATGCATTTGTGTGGTCAATATATATCTGGTCCTATATTGTTTATGATTGTAGATCTCTGTTCTTCAATAGTATTATGCTGCTTTGATTCCACAGGTGCTCTTTGAAGCTAGGTAGACAAAGGAGAAGCAGCAAAGATCTATCAGAAGGGAGAGGAACCGAGCAAGGAACCAAGTGGAAGATTGAGGTTGGTGTCCTTCATTCCCCTCTTATCTACTTCTCATAAAGGAAAACGAAAGTCATTTTACTTTGTTTGTTTCTAAGATAGCTACCAGTCTTAGTGGGACTAGCAGCTCCAAGTGGACACTAGATTTCCCGATAACAATTGGGTCATAGTGGTAGGAAGAGGCTCTGTAGGTGAGTGCGCAGAGACCTAGTAGAGTCCATAGCTAAGTGCACAGGGCAATGTTGAGTTTGTAATCTTGAACGAAGAATAATAAAGAAACGTTGATTCCTATTCCTTCTTTACATTTATGCTGTTTTGTTTACCACATGGAGTTATATGATTGCTGGATGTACTGTTAATTATCACTAGTCCTACATAGATCAATTAAGTAATTGAGTAATAACAGATTAAATAATAAAGAACTTGGGTATACTACAGGTCGTGCCCCGGGTAGGACTGCTCGAAGGAAGTCTCACAGATTATGAGGGACTAATAGGTGCACACAACGACATGCACGCAGGGTCAAACCGTGGACTGCCAGAAGGTCATCAGACATCCCCAAGGTGTAGAAACCTGGTTCTAGCACTCTCCCCTACTACTTCGAGTGAGACCTCAGTCCGCACTCTACGGACTGTTGCCGAAAGGGCCAGTAGTACTAGGATTTATTTGGCTAAATCACCTCTGAACCTGGGTTAGGCCCATACAAGCCAAGAAATAGTTCCGTTGCTGGGACCAGGATCTGCATAAAGGATGTCTGATGTTGTGCCACTAGAATCCAACAAAGGAATAAATTGAAGAGAGGTTGGACAAGAAGATTCATGAGTTCGTAGTGCAGGAAAACATAAATCCACGAGTATCTAAGGAACAGTGGTTGGAGCGCTACTTGTATATGAAAATCCATGAAATTTTCTTTTCATCCTTTCCTTCTGAGCTGTATGAGTGGATTGCAAAGTTAGCAAACAACAAAGGAAGGTGTAGGCTCGACAAACCAATAGTGTCGTGGCGGAAAAAGTCGTTTGTGCGGACACAACTGACCTCCCTAGGAGTCTAAACTCTCTAGCGACAAACAAGACAAAATGGAGCGATCTTTCTCTAAATACACCTTTTAAAACATGAAAACTACAAGTGTTTAGGCTTACCTTATTCCAAAACGCTGTTGTTGTAGTCCGTCCTTGCCGATCCGGATGAGCTCCTCCTTCACATCAATTCCTGCAACCACAAACAATCAAACAATTACCAAGCACTTGCATCTCATATAATAAAACATATATTCAACATGCAGACCAAGGAACACATGAAATAACTCATTAACACAAGCTATTGAGAAAAATGAACCAGTTTGTATTAATAACGAAACAAAGAAACTCTTACAACCTGGCCTTGGTGTTGTGCAAGTTCCTCCCAGGGTCCATCAAGGGTTTTCCTCTACTTTGACAAAGCTCACCCACTTCCAAGTAGAATCAAGCAAAGACAATCTCTCCTCACAAGGTTCTAAATGGGAGTCCTAATTCCTGCAGCATTTACCCAAAGAAAATGTATAGCTCCAACCTCCCCTCCTTCTGGCTCAATGCCTTTATTTATAGTGCTGTAAAGAGGTTATTCAGGTCCACCATCAATGGGATAATCCCCCTCTTTGGGTGGGATAGCTCCCTTATTGATGGGATAAGTTCCTCCTTAATAGGGATACATGAACCAACTGGAGGCGCATCCATTTCATCAAACCGACCTCTAGAAAGTTCTAGAAGTAACCACAAGTAACTTTTTTAAGATGAAACTTGCGCATTTTGCCTTTTACAAAAGGACACACCTGTCCCTTAACATACAGAGCGTCCAAGGACGCAGCCTTTGTGAACATTGTGAGCGTCCCCGTAGGTAAGGCTTGAGAGAATCTGCGTCCCAAGAGATAAACACATTTTTTACAAGACTTTCTCTCTTCTTTGAGTTTGAGATGGATAGCAGAGGCATAAGACTTGCCTAAGAGGGTAGCATGACTATTGATTGAGCCATACTAACTGTAAATAGTCATGGTGACATTTTTTAGTGTAACAGATTGCCCCCTAAAGTGCAAAGCCTGGAATAGATTAGGGTTTGTAATTCTAGGAAGGGTGAAGCGCTTTATCATTTCAAGGATTGTCTTGTGGATGACCTGGTCGGAACCTGCAATTTTCAACACAAAATACATGTATAAGATTATATCATCACTGAGGTAGGCATTCCCATACTCAGATTCAAAACTTTAACTAATGGACTAACTACTCTGATACAGGAATGATCTTGCAATACATCATTTTTATAGACTTTTGTAGACACAGTATGGATGAAGCCATCTGTTTATGATTAGTCTACATAGATAATGAATACAAAACTCCTCGCAGCCTGGATGGTAGAAACTAGATCCAGGGTCTTCACTTCTACTTCCCGAATTGGTACGATTCTAGCCATGTGATTAAATGATTTGATGTCGAACACGGTAGAAACCACTTGATTACCAGTCGAAGATGTAAACTGTTAACAAGCGTGAGAGAGACCACCAGTAATGTCAATGGTTCTCAAAGTACCAAGCACAACCCGTGAAATGTGAATAGATGTTTTGATGTCGAACACTTCACGGAATCCTTTGATCGAAAGTCAATGATGTAAACTGACGTCAAAGGCGAGAAACCTGCCATTGATGCATGCAGACTTCAAGGTACTGTCGATTCCTAAGTCATCTTTCTAGATAATGTGTCGATGTCGATAGAAAGCGACCCGTTGCAGGCAAGCCCACAACACGAAATCATTGTTCAAGTTGAAGAAATGTTGCTGTGAGGACTGACTCAGGGATGGTCAAATGGATGACAAGTATTTTGCAGATGAAAGTTTTGCTCGCAGACCTCTTGAACACATAACGGCACGACAGATGGCTTGGTGACGAATAACTCAAAGTGATTCCCGAAACCCGGCTAAAGACTTTCAAAGTGGTTTGGTCAACTGTGAGGTAAAAGATTTCCCAATCCAGGTGAATGAAAAAGTGTCGTGTTCAAGAGTGGTAATAAAGTTTCTTTTGAGACAAAAGGTGACAAATAGGTTCATTTTTCTCTCTTTTCCCCCACCATTTCTGGCAAGTACCTCTTTATTTTTAACAAGCTTGAGGAGGATAACATATGCTTGATTGTAAGCTCATCCTTCGGACGAGTCCAACCTAGTTTAAATTCGAACCCTAGGAAGGAGTGGTTCGTTCTTGTTTGTAATTGAACAGGTCCTCTACTGTAAAAGTTTAACGAGCCCAGTATAGGAGAAACTCGGCGTTTTTCAATTTTAGAGAGTCTAAAAAAACTAAAGGAGACTCCACGTCGAACTTTTTCGTACATTTGTGTCCCTCAAGCCCGAAAAAGTATAAAATAATACCTGGGGGAACCGCTTGATCTTACGACCAAGGGGTACTTTCATAATTAGTGCCACTGACCTGAAAAGTAAAAAGCGATCAAGGACACGTCGTTTTATTTCCTTATCGAGTTTGAAACGACAAAAACCCAGCAATCTTTTCCTGATTTTGCGGTCAGAAAAGAGCTAAAAGGGGACCGTCTTTTAATTCCGTTTTAACGAGTGTAAAAGAAACGCTCGGCAATCTTTTCATGTTTTAGGAGTCTGAAAAAGGGCTTAAAAGAGAACTCCAAGGTTTCACTTTTTCGTAAATTTTAATGAGTTCGAAAAAGGGATAAAAATGTACTCATAGTTTTCACTTTTTTGTAAGTTTTGATGAGTTCAAAAAAATGATAAAAATGTACTCATATGGCCGACTTTCAATTTAATTTACGAGCAAGAAACGACGGAAAGAACTCGGCATTTTCATTTGTTTTACGAGAATGAAAAATAGCAAAATAATCTCGGTATTTTCATGAGTTTAACGAGTCTTGAAAATAACTGAAATTGACTCGAGATAGGTTTCATTTTTACAAAAGCTTGAAACAGATAAAAACTATGCTTCAAAGTAGTTTCATTTTTTCACAAGCTTGAAATAGAGAGAAAACTGTGCTTGATGCCCCCTAAGCATAACTGCTAGAGCGCATGCCCCCCAGCTTCATTTCATTCAACCAGTTGGATGAAATGAAGGTTCAAGACGAGATCATTTGAAAGACTCGACCTAAAACTGTAATAAAATTATGCAAAAACTGAAATAACTAACCTAAATACTTAACATTTATGAGATCTAGTCAATCTCTCGACTCAAGTAGAGGAGGATTTGTTTCATTTTTTAACGAGCTTGACACAGGAAAAGAACTATGCTCGGATTCGGTTTCATGTTTACGCAAGCTTGAAACGAAAAACTATGCTTGTTATAAGTTCACATGCCCCCAGCATAATGACACAAATCAAGGTACATGCCCCCCAAGCTTCATTTCATTCAACCAGCTGGATGGAATGGAGCTTTACTTTCAAGATCTTGTAAAGATTCGACTTGAAAAGGGAGTTGTTTCATTTTTTAACGAGCTTGACACAAGACAAGGAACTATGCTCAGAACTACTCTCTACAATCTACCTACTTAACCTACCCTTGTTTCATTTTTTAACGAGCTTGACACAAGACAAGGAACTATGCTCAAAAAGTTCGCATGCCCCCAGCATAATGATGCAAAGCGAGGTACATGCCCCCTAGGCTTCATTGCATTCAACCGGCTGGATGAAATGAAGGTTTACTTTCAATATTTAACTTGAAAAGGGAGTTGTTTCATTTTTAAGGAGGTTGACACAAGAAAAGAACTATCCTCATACCTGGTTCATTTTTTAACGAGGTTGACTCAGTAACAGGAACTATCCTCAAACCTGATTCATTTTTTAACGAGGTTGACTCAGTAACAGGAACTATCCTCAAAACCCTACTTTCTACGATCTACCTACATATCCTAAAATCTAGCTGATTCATTTTTTAATGAGGTTGACTTAGTAAAAGAACTATCCTCATCAACTGATTCATTTTTTAACGAGGTTGACACAGTAAAAGGAACTTTCCTCAGAATCCTACTTTCTAACTATCTATATGACCTAAAAACTAGCTGATTCATTTTTTAATGAGGTTGACTCAGTAAAAGAACTGTCCTCATACACTGATTCATTTTTTAACGAGGTTGACACAGTAAAAGGAACTTTCCTCGCAACTCCTTGTTTCATTTTTTTAATGAGCTTGACACAAGACAAGGAACTATGCTCATGACTTCCAGTTTCATTTTTTAACGAGGTTGAGACTAGAAGAAACTATCCTCACGGACACCTATTTCATTTTTTAACGAGGTTGGCACAGGAAAAGGAACTGTCCTCATGCCTGATTCATTTTTTAATGAGGTTGACTCAGTAAGAGGAACTTTCCTCGGCAACTCCTGAACATGGCTTCTAACTGGAAGAAAGACATGTCAATGGACACACCTTGATCATGGCTTCCAAGAGATCTTCATCAGAGGGAAGAATACTTCTTTGGAAGGAACACATGTCAAGGGACTCAAAAGGGATAAGAACATCGTGTTCATGTAATCCCATAGAGTTTTCCATGTCAATTACCGTATCTAAATCAAAGGAAGATGAGCAACCAGTGAGAGGCTCACTTACATCGGTAACTGAAAGCATGGGATCAGTTGCCACATAATTAACCCGTGGCAGGGTAGATACCACTTTAGAATCAGGAACATTTAGGGGTGTCATATTATTGGTAGTTGAGACTGGACTAGGGAACGAAAGCTGGTCCACAGTCACAATATTGCCATTGTGAGGGAAAGACATCACGCGAAAGAGTGTCGATACGACAGCTTTCATTGCATAAACATAGTCTCGCCCAAGGAGTAAATTGAAATCCAAGGGACCTCGAACTACCATAAGATCAATATAGACAGTTTTACCTTCCAAGGTAATAGAAAACTTAGGAAGGATCCCTAAAGGTTCACTAATGGTTCTGTTAAAAGCTTTCAGATTCTGCGTAATAGGCGCAAGCTGAGGGGAACCCAAAGCTTTCCAAACAGTCGAGGATAAAATACTAACAGAAGCACCTTCATCTACCTAAGTACGATGTATGTCCCTACCACCAGCCTTGACAACGATTTGGAAAGGGATGGAGGAAGGAAGACGAGGTTCTGTCAGTCTGTTCCAATCAAAGGAAAAGACCTCAGTGCTTGGAGGGGGTTCTGTAGAAACAGGTGAAATGCCCCCCGGCATAGAAGAATCCGATGTAACAAGAAGAACATCAGCGGTATGAAATTGACTCTCGAAAGGGAGAGTGTGATCGACCGAATGTGAAAGTGAATCGACCACTTGATCAACTAATGGATCATCAACCTGAGTGACATGAGTTTCACTCTCCAATGGAAGAGTGTGATTGACTCTACTTGAAGTTAGATCAATCACTTCGTCAGTTGACGGTAGGTTGGGAGAAAGTTTACGGTAACCAGTTGGAAATTCTTGCTGTGGAACAGTAAGGTTTTCCAACAATGTTGAGGCTTCATCCATGTGAGGGAAAATGTGAGTTTGATGACTCCCTTTTCATAACATACAAGGAAACCTAACTTTACCCTTTTTCCCAGGAACCTGACTATCACTGGTTGATGGATCAACGGAAAGTTGATGAGATTTTTCTGACCATACTTCCAAGACCTTTGGAATACTAGGACAATTGACAAGGAAGTGGTCACCCTTACAAAGCCTGCAAGGGTATTTGGGTTTACGATGCATGTCGGAATTTTCCTCAACACAACTAACACTTACAGCCATGGTTGGTTGGTTGACTTCTTTCTTATCTTGCTTCTTTTTCTTCTTCTTCTTCTTCCCTTTCTTCTTCTTCTTAGCCTCCTGGTTACTAGCATCAAGGCTTTTACCAGGCGAAGAGGAAGAAATGGAGGAAGAAAAATTAGGCGAAGAAGGTAAAGGGTCAACAGAAGGTTGGTGATGTTGAGATGGTGAACTCTGTTGAGGTGAAGCATCCGATTGAGATGGAACAATTGGAGTATTTTGGGCCAACGAAGTTGAAAATAACCATATCGGTAAACCTATTGTAAATCCAGGTAATGACAAAGTAGCCATATAAGGAGGACCAACATTCCCAAAGTAAGGAAAAGTACTAGGATTCTCATTAGGAGGGGTTCCTAGGTTGATAAATTCTGGAACATTTGCCATTATATTCAACTTCAGTGAATTTTATTAACAATTTTATAACTAAAATTAACAATTCACAATTCACACCTAACAATTAAAATTCACAAATCACACCTATGGTCTCTAAAAGTAAAAACAAACAAATTAACACGCGCTATCAAATCTAGGAGTCAAACCATACACAAACAGTAGCCTTCCGGACCGAAAACACTAGTTGGTGATGAAGCCCAACATCGCCGAATTCAGTACAGAAGTGGTGGGTGGAACAGTTACCCCGGCAACCTGCTTAATGAATAGACTGGACCAAGTTCCTCCACTTTAACCATCTCGAGTGAAGTGAACCCCCCAGAAAATCCAAGTGAGTATAACCGACGTCTGCTCCAGGTACAGTGGGATCTTCCCTCCACCGTCACCTTGGGTAGAATCCTAAAGATTATGGTCACTAAGGTTACCAACGACCACAAGTACACCTGGGGGAACAGTCTAAACTCCGACAGCACGCAAGGGCAGAGTAACAAGCTCAATCCCCTTACCGGCTCCTTGACAATAATCCAAGGTTTACCGATAAGTGACCCCTGGCTCCTCGACAATGGTTAATCCGAGGTTTACCGTTTGTAATACGTACTGTCTGGCGTCATTCCCAACGAGGGAGGATGGATCCCCTCACTGGTTCGGACACGAGCTCGTGCTTCTCCTTTAAGAGGAGCTTTCCCAGAGTGTAAATGTAACAATTGGATTTGATTCTAACTCAAGATCAGCTACTTGTTTGGTTTTACTGTCTTGGAGAGTTAAGTACTCACCTACTCCAAGACACTAGCCTGATCTATGTTGGTGTTTCAGAGCCCTAGAAATGTAAAAATTACTAGATGAATTTTAATTAAGCGCTGTGTTATTAAGGCTGTTATTACTCAAATGGGTAAATGGATACGAAACCAATGGTGTTATGACCCGACTCAACTGAATGCAATCGAATATGATAATGTAATCTTTTCAATTCGATGAATCCTAACTAAAGTAAGGAGAGAGTTTCCATTCACTTCCAACAATGCAAAAAATTGATCACTAAGAGAAAATATAACAAATTCTCTAATGCACTAATTTCATCAAGAAAAACTAATGCAAATCAATTCCAAACCATTTTTTTTTATTTTATTTTGAGTAAATTCAAATCAAAGAAAACTGATCTAAATCTACGATTGATTTTTCAGAATGTAAACTATGCAATTGTAATCTAAGCACAATTCACTTGAAAAGTATGCAAATGTAATCTATGCACATTTTTCATTTATATTCTGAAAATGAGAATTCTAATTATGCAAATGTGATCTATGCAAGAGAATTCTCAGACACAAGACGATTCTAATGTGATCTAAGAACCAATCAAGTGCAAGTCGAGAAAACTGGGTGAGAGTTCCAAAGATCAAAATATAAAAACACTCAAAGGCGATTAACACTCATACACAATTTAGCCCCCCCCGGCGAATGAGGGGGAAATTTTTTTGCAAAAACAGAAGCAAAAAGATGCAAAATTGTGAAAGGACTGAGACAAACCTCCAAGTAATGACCAAAGGAAATCAAATTAAGAATTTCTCAAAAAAGAGACTCAAAACACCCAATTGATGAAAGCTTAAAGTAGGAATGCTGATGAAACAAGATTAGGTGAAGATTCTTGGCAAGGGACTAATGAATCTGGGCAGAAAAAACTAAGAAAAAACAAAATCTAAGAGCAAAAAATGCAAAAAATGGAATTTTCTCAAATTTTAGCAGGGGACGCAGGCAACCCATTAGCACAGGTGCGGGCCCGCTCTGTGCACACAGCAAAAGTGCGTCCAGGGACGCACTGTGCAGCGCTCAGAGGGTGCGTCCTTCTGAAAAACTCAAGAAAAACCAAAATAAAACTAATCCTAAGCTAACCCACCCAGAGACAGAATCACAGAGCCAAAACCAGAAAAATAAACCAATTTTCTCAAAGCAAAGTTCACATAAAAGAAAAGACTCTTCTCATCAATGGAATCTACTCCCACTGTGGTCGCCAATTTGTCGTGGCGGAAAAAGTCGTTTGTGCGGACACAACTGACCTCCCTAGGAGTCTAAACTCTCTAGCGACAAACAAGACAAAATGGAGCGATCTTTCTCTAAATACACCTTTTAAAACATGAAAACTACAAGTGTTTAGGCTTACCTTATTCCAAAACGCTGTTGTTGTAGTCCGTCCTTGCCGATCCGGATGAGCTCCTCCTTCACATCAATTCCTGCAACCACAAACAATCAAACAATTACCAAGCACTTGCATCTCATATAATAAAACATATATTCAACATGCAGACCAAGGAACACATGAAATAACTCATTAACACAAGCTATTGAGAAAAATGAACCAGTTTGTATTAATAACGAAACAAAGAAACTCTTACAACCTGGCCTTGGTGTTGTGCAAGTTCCTCCCAGGGTCCATCAAGGGTTTTCCTCTACTTTGACAAAGCTCACCCACTTCCAAGTAGAATCAAGCAAAGACAATCTCTCCTCACAAGGTTCTAAATGGGAGTCCTAATTCCTGCAGCATTTACCCAAAGAAAATGTATAGCTCCAACCTCCCCTCCTTCTGGCTCAATGCCTTTATTTATAGTGCTGTAAAGAGGTTATTCAGGTCCACCATCAATGGGATAATCCCCCTCTTTGGGTGGGATAGCTCCCTTATTGATGGGATAAGTTCCTCCTTAATAGGGATACATGAACCAACTGGAGGCGCATCCATTTCATCAAACCGACCTCTAGAAAGTTCTAGAAGTAACCACAAGTAACTTTTTTAAGATGAAACTTGCGCATTTTGCCTTTTACAGAAGGACGCACCTGTCCCTTAACATACAGAGCGTCCAAGGACGCAGCCTTTGTGAACATTGTGAGCGTCCCCGCAGGTAAGGCTTGAGAGAATCTGCGTCCCAAGAGATAAACACATTTTTTACAAGACTTTCTCTCTTCTTTGAGTTTGAGATGGATAGCAGAGGCATAAGACTTGCCTAAGAGGGTAGCATGACTGTTGATTGAGCCATACTAACTGTAAATAGTCATGGTGACATTTTTTAGTGTAACAAATAGTGTGGACTCCAAAATTAGTGTGCAGAATAGAAGCGTCAGGAGATAAGATCATGTGAGCTGTGGACCATTGGCTTGCCCGAATAATAGGAGGATTTATCACTGAGTTTGCGGTAGACACGACCGTCAGCTACAGTGAGGTGGAGCGACGTTTCCTCAAGGGGCTGCGAGGTAAGTATATTAGATCTTTTAACACTTGGATTAAGATGCTATTGTGTGAAAACTGGGTTATGCGAATAAATTAATGTTTGGAGCTATGAAAAGTGGGAATATGTATAGAAGCAGAGGTAGCGAATAATTAGAAACCAATCCCTTAATTTCACCTTCACAGGAAAGTGAGGAAGAGCCCGTGAAAGTTTCTTCGAGAAGTGTGATCAGTTTGATAAGGCAACGAATTCCACGTTCACCGCCTCCACCCACACCGCCACCTATCTCACCCTCCTCACCTCCATCTCCACCCACCCCACCTCTGCTACCACCACAGTTCATTATGGCGAGTGTGATCAAACTACTAGTATTCAAAGGAGTGGGGAATGAATATCTAGACCAATCCTATTTCATGGTAAGAGCAGTATGGGAAGCACAAGGCGTCGTGGATGACACTATTAAGAAGGCTACGCTGGTGAGCACATTGCAGGATCATGCATTAACATGGTACATCAAGCATTCTAATGAGCATCCAAATGCAGGAATCGCAGAAATCCAGGCCCACTGAACAGGGAATTTAGCAGGCCAAATTCAGAAACACAATCAATCATTGGGTTTAAGGACATCATGATGCTCCCAGGTGAGACCCCTTGGGATTTGGACTAAAGGCTGGAGAGTATGATTTGCGAAGCCAATATGACTTTGATGGATGGACAACACCATGCATGGTTTGTAGTGTCACTTACGCCGCACTTAAAGACTACGCTGTCACAACAAAAGCTTTCCACCCAGGCCAAAGCTTTCGAGGGCGATGAGATTGAATGAGACCCTTATACAAGACCATGGGTTGGGAGTCAAACAAATCCATGCACAACTACAAAATCTATGTATGGATATGCAGAGTTTGAAACAGGACAGGACACCTCGGCTAGAGGCACGCGAGGAGGTATGGTGCATAAAATGCAAAGGCCAAGGGCATGAGAAGGACCACTGTCTAGTATTCACAAATTACTTAGCGAGAGGAGGGCCGATGTCATTAAGACCTGATGCATAGGCAGGACCGAGTGTGGCGCCTGCATTATGGTGTGCTATCTGTCAGATAGGAGGACAACACACTATGGATAATTGCCATCTATTGCAGAAGTATACATAGACGTCCCGCAATTGTTTTGTAATTTCTATAGTTTAGTAGGCCATGATGAACACACCTATTGAAGCTACGAACTAATGATGGATCGGACTCCAGCCTACAGGGTGCAAACTAAAACGCAAGCCCTTGACCCAAATGCAGGGATGGCACGCACTGGATTTCATGGGCGCGGTCGAGGTCGAGGCGGAATGTGACCAGGAAGGGGTTGTGCATAACTAATTTGTTACAATTGCGGAGGGCTAGGGTACTATGCCTATGATTATACAAACCTGACAAGGACATCATGTTTGTACCATACTCTATTTGATCATGAGGCAAAAGACTACCCTTCGCTGATAGTGAGGATGCACGAAAAAGGGGTTCTCCAGCCCTCTCCAACTCAGAATTTGCAGATGATGAGGTCTAAGCTGCACAAAGAAGACCGAAATGTAAACATGATGCTCAGGAGCAGTATGACCATGGGTGATGATAAAGGGAAGCAGGTAGAAGAAAGTGTGTGGGTTCGAAAGGCTCCTACAAAGGAACCCAAATTTGATTTAGAACGGGTGAAGGAGACATTCATGGAAGCTAAGAAGAGCTTCATGGAGGCCTCCACTTCAGGTAGTAAGGATCAACTAGAACCAGGGATGGATCCTTCAATGCTCACTATGTTTCTGGAGACAAGAATGAAACTGCTACATGACAACAAGGTAGTCAAAGGAATACAAGAACTTATCACTAGGTGCACGGGGTCAGGAAAACCGCTCGTGCTACGGAAAGTTGGAAAGCATGCATTGCGCATAGGAAGGGAAATGAGGTTAACTGTGCAAATTGGTGAGTATGAAATAGATCAAGTAATCCTCGATCTTGGGTTGGATGAAAATGTATTTCCAAAACAATCATGGGAACACATGAGCAGACCTGCGCTACAGTGGTCTCCTATCCAATTACGAATGGCGAATCAACAGAAGTTTTTTCCCATGGGAAGATTGCAAGGGGTAATAGTAGATATTAAAGCTGTGAACGCGCCAGCGGATTTTGAAGTGATAGAGATTGTCGATGATAGTAATAGCTATCCTGCACTACTAGGAATAGACTAGGCCATGGATATGAATGGAGTCATAAATCTGAAGAAGCACAAAATGATCTTCGAGAAAAAGTCACTACGCATAGTAGTACCGCTAGATCTAGCCAAAGGGGTGCGATACATTGAACCGGTACGCAACAATGATAGTGATGACGATCTCAATTTTATTTAAAAGATAACTGTGCGAGAACAAGATTGGGTGAATCCGACTACAGATGGAAGGATTTCTTGGGAGCGCGAAAGCTCCTGCACTTTAGATTCAGATGAAGAAGTAGAGCGATAGCAGAATCGGCTATTATTTTTCGTTCAAGATTACAGACTCAATACCGCCCTGTGCACTCAGCTGCAGGGGTCCACGCACTTAGTTCTGGACTCTACTAGGCTTCTTCACACTCAGCTACAGAGCCTCTTCCTACCACTACGACCCAATACACTTAGACTCTTACTCTATGCTTGAACCATTCATATTCATCTCTCCTATTCGCTCTCTTTACAGCTTAGAGCCTCGCTCTATTTATATAATCCCATGGTCCGTAGACCATGGGTAGGCCGACATGACTTCACATTACATTATAATAGTTTAGGGAGGACAGCCCTATGACTCAACCTATACTTTGCGCTCCGTGCCCGCAATTCACGGAGTCCTACAATACATTTGACCAAAACTTGGGCTTTGAGCCCCAAAACATGCTATGGGGGTATTCCATGCCAAATAGGACCCCAACACAATCATCATGACTCATCCCCAAGTCACTCAGTTGGCATGGCAATCTTGGTGCAGAGTCCCTCCAATTGGTCCCCAACTGCTCAGAGGTCTGCAGCGCACTGTTCGGCAGTTTACTGGACCTGTTGCATGCATTCTTCTGATGCTTCTTTGTGACGATCAAATTCATACCTTAACACATAAAGCCCATACATCTTTGTGAGCTTTCCTTTAATATCTACCATAATGTTGAAGGCCTCATCAATCCATGGCTGGATGCGCACTTTAAGGAGTGCCTCTTTTTGTCTGGCAGCATCGACCTGCTCTTTCAGTGCCCTTGCTTACTGCATCTTTGCGAACCGTTGGGTGAGGATGATTGTTTACATCATTCCCCTTACATTGTCGTACTACTCCTGAATCTCGCGCGCCTCTGTTTCCAGGCGCTGTATGTTGGGATCCTCCTGTGAGGATGTGAGGACTCCAAAGGCTTGGTCCAACATACCGATATAGTCCTGCACTACCCGTCCAATTTCTTCCAGACCTATTTGAATAGCGCTAACACGCTACTCTCTAACTTCTGGAGGAGTGGAAGGTTGCGCCTTCAGTCGTAGCTTGAAAATCTAGAGATTTAACTCCATCTACACTTGCATTGTTTCCTCACATGTGGTTCGGACTCCACTTACCAAACAGTGGATCCGCATTTCTGTTGGTAATTCTGCGGAGATGGACAACTCTGGGACCTGCCGGAATGCTTCATCAATTATCTACACTATCTGTTGGTTCTGTGACACCAGTTCGTCACACTGCAGGCTGAGCTATTCAATGTTGATCCTTTTCTCATTCATCACCTGAATCGCATGACCCTCCCTAGTGCGGAGCTCTGCTGTTATGCCATCCTGCAGTTGGTACCATGTGTCATGCAAAAGGGTAGCCAAATTAAGGCCAAGTCCCATGATCCTTCCAACTGCGGCTCTGTCAATCTCATTCTTTGCTACTAGCACCCCTTCTGGTAGCACTATGGTGTTGGCCATATTTGTGCATAGCAGTTGCTCTGCTGCTGATGTGCCTGCTACGTCGTAGGTGGCTACGGTTCCTTCCTGTGGGGTTTGCATTTGTAGTTCCTACAGCTGTGCCCTTAGGGCCCCCAACACAGTCTGATACTCTGACATGGCTTCTTGGAGAATTTCCTTGGTGACCTCGTGAACCATGTCGCCGATTTCATAGAGGTCGCCTTCTGTTAATGTGATCGGGTCGAAGGTCAATTTGGAGGCCTTGACCTTTTTTCGTGGACCCGATCTCTCTGTGATGCATGACCTTTTCAGTTGGGTAGAATTTGTGCCGGGGTCCATGCCTTCTTCTACAAAGTTTGTGTCCTCTACCTCCTGTCCCTTAGACAAGTCCTGGCCTTCCTCTTGCTGTGTTTTTGTGGCCCCTATTGTCTGCATTGCTGCTACAACTTCGGCAGCCTTTGCCTGCTTTGTGGCTACTTTTGCTGCCTCATGGACTGCCCTTACCTCTGCTGCCACTTTTTCATTGCACCTCTTCTTGGACTCATCCTTTCTCCTCTAGGTTGCTATCCTATCCAGCTCTGTCAAATCCAAGGTGTGCCACTCAAGAGGCCATGATTCTAACACTGAAAAAATTGCATCGTAAATGGCGATGAAGGGGAGCTTGGTCCACTGCTCCGTCAGATCCTTTCGTGCCTTGATGTAGATGTTGTGCATGTCCGCCTTGAAGTCTGCAAAGCTCCGCAGACTGTTGTAAACTATGGGGGATAGGTGTGGCCTTATATTAATCCACATCTAGACGCTCGCCTCCATGAGCACCCAAAAGATCTTTGTCTCGTGAATCTGCTTTGTGTCCTTGGTACCCTAGAGTGACGCATATTTTATGGCCTCTAGTAAGTCTTGTTCGATGCCCGAGAAATAGCTGTCCTCTGGCAGTTCTCCCGCTACCAGCAGAATGGACAAGAGAAACCTTGCATAGTGGAAGGTCTTACCCTACCCCTGGGCTTCTTTGTAGTTGGTCAAGAATTCCTCACAGAGGAACTTGGCCCAGTTGAATTGGACCCCCTCTACACATTGTTCAGCCAACGCAACTACCGGCGTTGGTACTTCATCGCTGCAACATTTTCTCATTACCTTTCTAGCCAGGAGTTGGGTGGCTATGAGCACCCCCTTATCTTTGATGCTGCTGATTGTGTAAACCCTCGTTTTCTTCTCGATTTTGTATTTCTTCTTCATGGCTTCTGCGAGACACAAATCGTCGCTTTTTCCTGCTATCATCGTGAGGTCCTTTCCCTTACAAGGAATCCAAGAAATTCAGTGGATGAGGTCCACCGTGATGGAAATAGGATCCTCCAACCATATGTACCCATCATGCACCAGGAACAGTAGCTGCCTGATGACGAAAATAGTTATGGGCGCGTGGTGAAAGTGTGGAATCCAAAGTATATGAGGCAATACGATCTTCTTGTTTCAGGGAAAACTAGTGTCAATTCAAACTACTAGTCCCACTAAGACGGGTAGCTATCTTAGAAACAAACAATGAAAGCTTTTCAAGAGTTCCTTTAGGTGTGATAGATGGAAGAGAAGAAAAGAGGACCAACCTGGATCTTCTGCTTTGATCCTAGCTTGATTTCTCCTTTCCTTGATAGAATTTTCCACTCCTCTCCTACTTGTCCCTCTTCAAAGAGTACCTGTAGAGTCAAAGTAATAGAAAACTATCAAAGCATCTCTATCTAAAACATCATAAAAAATGTGGAATCAGAAACACATTGACCATACAATTGCATTTATAAACAATAAGATTCACAAATACGAGATCATATGGAGGAAAACTCAAAGAACTTTATTAATAGTAATGTGAGATAGGATTACAACCTAGCTATCTGATCCAGCATCATCCTCTAGTTGTAGAAGCCCTCTTCACTTCATGAACATGCAAATCACCCAACAATGCAATGTCTCTTCTCACCAACAAACCAACAACACTTCCTTACAAAATACAAAATTCCAGCCTCCAGATATCTCAGATGAGGGATCCATTTATAGATTTCTTGCAAGGGTGTGAGTTAGCTCTGGGTTTTTTATTAGTGTCATTCCACTGATAGTTCTTGGTTCCACTTGGAGATTTCATGATCTCTTACTCATCCCTGGGCGAATTCAGAGAGGCAAGTGTCACAGGAGAAGTTTCTGGAAGATTCCATGATCATCCACCTTGAAAATTGTCTCTGCCATTTGTCTATTCTCGCTCATTGTACCCCACAGAAGGCCATTTGAGTATGCATCACACCTGGCCAGTTAGGCAATCAATATGCAGCGCACCTTTCTAATGGAGCATTCTGTATGGTCCAGTTTTGGCCAGTTCTAAGTAGTTTTCATGTGGAACTTCTAGGAAATGACGTAATCAATTGACCATGATCTTTTAGGGTGTGAAACAACACTTTTAGGGACTTAAGGAGTCCTTAGTTTATGGACATATGAGTTTGGGGTTGCAGTGCCCAAATATGTCTATAACACTTCTCCACACCGCGTAGCCATTTTCACGGTTGTAATGTTGTGACTAGCCCCTCTGTGCTTTGCTTCATGAGGCTCTTCATCTCTAAGTGTGGGAACTTCTCACTGTTTGTGAGGTCCCAATATACAAACTTCATTTTGGGCACATGACCCAGGTGCAAGCCCTCAAAAACAATTCCATAAGGGAGGAGTGGGGTCTGGAGTGCACTCTTGGTGGCATCCAGATCCTTTGGTATCTTTGTTTTCCCTTTTCATGGAGGGATGTACTTGGGCAATTTAGCTGTAGAGTGCACCAGCTAGATGTCCTCTTCCATGTCCTCTGCTTTCTCTATCTCATAGATGAGAGCCTGTAGGTCCTCCTCCTCATCATCTGTCTCAATGGTGACAACCTTTCCCTTTTCTTCCATTAAGAGCTTACCAAACCGCGGATTCCGCAGGGACATGCGGATGGGTCCCGCTTCCTACTTATCTTTTTTTAGCCTTGGCATCTGAGGTGATTTTGGGATTTCCAGTGTGTCCCCATCATCTATGGGATCATCTTGCAACGTGGAGTTCTGTGCAGCTTCGTCGGCAGTTGTTTCTACAAATCCTATACCTCTCCTCGTAGCCGCCATCTTGTTTGAATGGTATGTGGTCATTCGAAAACTTCAGGGCTTGAATATCACTCAGCGCTGGACACTCTAGGATCTAATCAACTGCTCAAATCTCAAGTGAACAAGTGTTGTTTTATTGCTAGCCCCTAGATTTTTATAGTGCCTTATGAATTCAAATTCGATCATTCCCCCAAATTCTAGGCCATTAATTCTTTCTTGGCAGTACATTGTGCCAAATCTTGCCCTTAATTCATATCTTAAATGCCTGCTGCCTACTCCCTTTTGCCTTAAATTGGACATCCTGTCATGAACAGTGACACCAAGGGTCACTTCCCAGCCTACCCGCATGCAGCGCAGCCCCCCGTGCGCAGATGCAAACCTTATGACATACTGATTCTGCGTGCATCTCCCTTATCATGCAGCTCCAAAATAGACTCTTTTATAGTCTCACGCTCTCTTTCAACTGCCTGGAGTGCTAAGACTGTGCTCCCTATGGCTAGTCAGGTGGTCGCACCACCTATGCGAGACTTCAATTTGCCTTCCAATATAATCCCTGGAAAGTCCTCAATTGCCCTCATGACAGCCAATGTCGTGCATTTTACCTTATGTAGTGCACTCCCTTGGTTACTTTGTTTAGTGAGGTGTGATTGTAGCCAAGGCAGCAGAGTCATAAATTCTCGGCAACAATCTTCTAATGCAGTGGTATGATCATCCGTATCTAGCCTTGTCATCCTTGGTTTATTGATGAGACATGCTTGTGTGATCGTGTTTTCCAGCCTCTTGATCTCAGCATCCATCAAAATTCTTTTCTTCCTCAATTGTACCCGGTCCTTATCAAGTTCGCAAATTCTAAGGTTCCCTCACTGAATGGATTCCTAAATCCTTATATGTTTGACTTCATGTAGTTATGTGAGTTCTTCGTCTTGGTCTTCACGCACTGTCACAACTGCGGGAGCCATTACGTGTGAATTCCTTTTTGTATTCTCTTCAAAAAATACAATCTCTACTTTGTTCCACACCTTTGGAATCATTTCCATGCTTAGGGTTTTTCACATGGTCGTGTAGGCCCATCGAACCACTGGCATGCGCAGGTCCCAATCAGTTTGTCTCGCTTGGTGAACCTTGTTCAGTACTTCGCACACCCTATCAAATGCCTCTCCGTGGATGATTGGTAATGTGCGTCACCTTTCCCGTGGCTGTGGTTTGTTCCGATTCTCTATTCTGGGAGTGGTGCGTGCTTGTGTGGTCTATACAACATATGTCTGTACCCATCAGAAAAGGTGGTCGTGCAAGCTATTCCACCATAGTTAACTAGCTCATAGTTGAGTGCGCAGGGTGGTGTTGAGTCTGTAATCTTGAACGAAGAATAATAAAGAGAAGTTGATTCCTATTTCTATGCATCTACTTGTGTTTTGCCTTCTTTACATTTATGTTATTTTTTTATCGCGCACACTTATATGGTTATTGGATGTACTATTAATTATCACTAGTCCTACATCGATTAATTAAGTAATTGAGTAATAACAGATTAAATAGCAAGGAACTTGGGTATACTATGGGTCGCGACCCGGGTAGGGCTATGTGAAGGCAATCTCACAGATTACAAGGGACAAATAGGTGTGCATAGCAACATGCACGCAAGGTCAAACCGCGGACCGCCAAAAGCTCATGAGACATCCCCAGGGTGCGGAAACCTAGTTCTAGCACTCTCCCCTACTACTTCGTGTCAGACCTCAGTCCGCGCTCCACGGACTGTTGCCGAAAGGGCTAGTAGTACTGGGACTTTCTTGGCTAAATCACCTCTGAACCTCGGTCAGGCCCATACAAGCCAACATATTTCTAGCGTATCTAAGGCTCAGAAAATTTTGCGCGTAGGCTACTACTAGCCAACCTTGTTCAAAGAATGTATCAAGGCTATGGTAGTGCCACCCTTGTCAACTATTTACAAAGAAAATGCGTGCTCCTCTAGCCCTACTACACCCGGTTCTCTCTGTCGGCGCCTTTCCCAAATGGGGGATAGACTTCGTAACTTGCAACCCCACTTCCTCTGCTAGACACAACTGTATCATTGTATTTGTGAACTATTTCACAAAATGAGTCGAAGTGCTTCCCACCTTCTGAGCCGATGGAGAAACTGCGATGTTATTCCTGTTTAATTAGGTCATCTGTCACATCGGTGTGCCCTACATGAATTTTACATACCATGGGTCTCATTTCCAAAATCAGATGATGTCTGAGTTAACATCATTGCTCAGTTTTCACCAGGATCAATCATCCTCCTACTACCCCCAAGCTGATGGTCAAGTAGAGGCCGTCAATGGCATTGTAAAGACCATGATCCGCAGGTTAGTGGGGAATCATAAAACCCACTGGCATCAAATTTTCTGTCCTGCACTATGGGCATATCGAACTTCAATAAAAACTACTACAGGCTTCACACCTTTTCAACTAGCTTATGGCCTGGAAGCAATTTTACCAATAGAGTGTCAGATTCCTTCCTTACAAATTGTCGTTGAACTCTTTCCTAACAAAAGTGCTGAAGAAGAGCACCTGCTATACCTAAATCAATTGGATGAAACTTGTCAAGATGCTGAATTGGCACTTGAAGCCCACAAGTGCTAGGTCAAAGCCCAGTACGACAAAAAGGTCAAGCCTTGTTCTTACCGAGAGGGAGATCTTGTTTTACTCTATGATAAGAAACATGACCTCTTGGGGGCAAGAACACTTCAACCCTTATGGCTCGGTCCATATGTTGTCACAAAAGCCATCTCAAAAGGGGAATATGAACTTCAGGACTGAGAAGGAGTCACATTCGCTGAGTGCCAAAATGGGCTCTATCTGAAAAAGTATTATGCCTAGTATTGCACTAGGCATGTGCTTTGTAATTTTATGTATTTATAAGTTTTGCTTCTTTTTTATGTGACTGGAATTTTTGGTATTTCTTGAAGTATTTATCTCATACATATTTCTCGTTACGCAGATGTCTTCATTACCCTTAGCATACGTAGGATATGTGGATGGTGCCAGTCGTCACACACAGCACATTGCATCAGCTGCTTGGGTCATTTACACACCTGAGTTGGAACTTTTTTGTTCTAGGGGAGTCTTTCTTGGTACTACCACCAACAATATTGCTGAGTACATGTCCGTAGTTTCACTTCTCACTGAAGCATCATCAATGGACATCTCCAATTTGGTGGTTAGGTTAGACTCTCAGCTTGTTGTTATGAAATTGACAAATCATTATCACATTCGTAATCCAATCTTGTTGCATCATTATTTAAGGGTACGACTCTTGGAATGTCAATTTGAGTTTATCACGTATGACCACATGCCTAGAGAATTTAATACAGTTGCTGATTCATTGGCAAACTATGTGTTAGATTGACATATTTCTCATTCATTATAGATACATGTATGAAAGTAAATATTTACATAGCTAAAAATTTACAAAAACACTTAAAAAACATTTACATCATAAAATACCAAAATATCTGTAGATATATGTATATCGAATCCAACCTTTTACATCATAAAAGTTCCCAAAACTTGGGTGTGTTAAGTACAAAATGGCTACTAAGTCTAGCTATAAACACCCTTTGGCTATACCACACATCTGCTAAAAAAACCTACTACTCATGAAAATATAACATTTCTCTAGCTATCCTCTCAAGAGGAACCAAAAACCACTCAGGCACACCAATTGTGTCGATGCATATGAGCGGGGATCTCCCTCATAGGAAGGGGGGCACACCCATGATCAAGCCCTCCAGGTTACTCAGAACCTCACGAAGACTCTCAACATCACCCCCGCCTTCGTGCAATTGGCCTCCTCACCTCATTTAGCGAGGCTCGCCTGCAGGTCACATTGGTGCCACATCTGTGTCAAGAAAAAAGCTTCATGTCAACACTTGTTCACCCATAAAATCAACAAAAAAATAATATAAACATTCAAAAGATTAAAAATACTTTAAGTACTCTCACAATCCTTCTTACCTTGAGGCCCCCAGTTTGTACCAGGCAAAAAAATCAAGTCAAGGTCATTGTGAAGTCCATTCCCTCATAGGCATATTCATCAAGCATCACAATCTAGCCACTGAGCCATTCAAAGAAATATTCTTCGAAAAAATTTCGGAAGGGTCCTCCTCCTATGCGAGGATCAAGCGATGCCCATCGCTTCTATCTAGGCTCCCTCGGCTCGAGAGGACCTAAGCTCATACGCAGACACATAACTAGCACCCTCTCAAGTATCAAGGAGACAATGAGAGTACCATACCCAAAACTCTGTTGGGTCTGGGTCTTACATGCAATCAACTCTACCTTCAACTAACGAAGCACTACCTCGCACCAGTCGAATATCTGCAGCTAGACATAGTCAACTACAAGTGATAGTTGGCCCTTTACTGCAACATGGGGACTTTTCGACCTTGCCAAGCACACAATCATCCATAAAATGACCCTTATAGATCTGGATCTAATCCTCTCTATAGTGACTCTGTTGTTGAAAAGTCTGCTCTCAGGGATACAGTAAGCTTGGACCAGCTCTAGGGTGGATCAGGGATCAGGCCTACCACCGGTTAGGTTTTCCCATGCTCCTCCGCATGACAAATCCGTCAAGAAATATATATCATCTTGGTCAATGCCCAACTCATTGTCCCCAATTCGGAACACCTATTCGTTTTCATCTTAGCATTGAATAATCCAACTCAAAAGATCCTCCTAGCCTTTCATCAAGTCCAATTGAGCATACTTCATCACACCACAATGGCGTCATGCAATTATGCAAGCTGGATCATTTCGCATCAACAATTCTTGTCAGTCATGGGCCCACTCTCTCCATAGAATAGTCATAATGGCTCAAAACCCACACAAATCAACCCAAAAATTAGTGTAAATGGGGCAAAATATCTCAACAAATCATTGCCTAGAGTTTTGGGGTGTGCCCTCATGCACTAAGGCCCCCCTAGTGACAAACAGGAAGGATTAATGCCCTCCCCCAGGTCGTAAAGTGCGTTTAACGCTCCCTATACGCTTGGAAGGAGGCGTTAGGAGAAATAAATGATCTAATGCAAAAGTAGCTCAAAAAGGTTGAATAATGCAAGATAAGGGTTTTGGCATCCACCTGGGACTGATAGCACATTGAAGGGTTGCCCAGATCTCTTGCAAAATTGTGCATGGAAAGTCTGCTCATATTTAGCTCCAAAAAACTCTCACAGCTCTTAAATGATGCAAATGGTGAAAGTGGGGGCTCAAGAACTCCTTTATAGTCACTTTGGAGACATTACTTATCTTAATTGAAGTCATTAAAGTAGAATTAGTCCATTTCCAATCATATCTATCATGCGCCATGACCCCATATTGGTAGAAATTGCTCATGTTTTGATGAAAGAACTTTCAGGATTGAATTACAGAAATGACCATGTTCAATTCTCAATGAGAACTTTTTTTTATGGGATGTTTTCTTACTCTAAAACTAAAAAATCCTTGATTTTTCCATCTTTAGGCTCATTAAACACTTACTACGATAGTCCATGCATCTCTTTTTCCCTATTTTTCTAGCTCACTAAATTGAAAAAGATTGACTAAGAATTATTTTCTGGGATTTTTTTTCTCACTCATAAAATTGAAAAAACCCTGAGTTCCTTCCTCAAGCTTGTTAAAAACTTATGAAGAAGCTCCGAGCATTATTTTTAGGAACTTTTCTCACTCGTTAAATCGAAAAAACCCCGAGTTTTCATCATTGGGCTCGTTAAACACTTACGACGACGATATGAGCGCTTTCTTTTTTGGGACTATTTCTTGCTCTTAAATTGAAAAATCCTCAAGTTTTTCCCTTCTTTGGGCTCATTAAATCTACGAAGAAGGAATGAGCAGTTCTTTTACCTCTTTTTCCTTGCTCACTAAACTAAATAGATACCTAGATTTTTCTTCAATTGACTCATTAAAATTCGATGAAGGTCTATCGATTTTGTCGTCATGTGAATCATTAAAATTTCATGACAAATATCTAGTTTACTCTGTCTCCTCGTACTCATAACAAAATGAGGCAAACATCTATTAAGCATAGGTTTCTCTTTATCCAAACTCAATAGATTAACTTACGGAAAAGGAATCGTTCTAGGTATACTATTAAACCTTTATCACACCCAGTTAAAAACTATGACAAAGGGACCACCTTGGAGTTGTTCTTTACAATGTTTTCAGACTCTATAAATATGAAAAGACCATCGAGTTGTCTCGTCTGGACTCATTAAATTACATAAATGAGGAATAGAGTTGCTCTTTTTATGATCCTTTTCATACTCTTAAAACATTTAAAGATCGATGAGTTTGCCTCTCTAGATTGATTAAACTAATCAGATAGGGCATAGAGTCACTCTTTCTATGGTCCATTTTAGACTCTTAAAACATGAAAAGATCAATGATTTTACCTGTCTAGACTCACTAAAATAATCAGATGGGGAAAGTGGACAATATAATTTCTTTATATTTTATATTGTGAAAAGAGTTTTTTGGTAGTAGTCACTCCCTTGAACATGGCACTCCCTAAGATAAATGTTCCTTGTGATGGCCTCTCAATATGAATCTTACCATCCTATGAGTTTAGCCTATATACCCTGATGTTCTTGCATCTCTGTATCCTAATACTCTTTGGTGTTCATGAGTCTAGTTATGCATGGTTATGAATATTGTCATGCCTTCTATTGCTCAAGGGAAAACATTTATCTTATGTTTCCTCCATCAAACCATCAAGAATATCCTATCATCATTCCCTCTGTCACTTTGACCCAATGCTTAAAAGATTCCTCAAAAAACAATCATTCTTGTCTCATTTCATGATGACTGATGTAGGACACCTTATTGCCTACCTTTTGACAGGTCTCTTCCTATTGACTTCAACACTCTATCTAGGAAGAAGACCCATAAACACTTCAGTTCCTTAGTACTTGCAGACATTAGTGGCAGGTCACCTTGTCTTTGGTCAGGGGTTTTCATTATTGGCTCCTGGTTAAGCAATTCTACGAGTGTTCGATGACAAAAACATTATTCACACTTGCTAGATTGTACTATGCATCTTAGATACCATCACCATTATTGGTGGCCATTCTTGTGTCCATTAACAATCTCCATTATTGACTGGTAATCAGACGATTTCGTGCATGTTCGACCTCAACACCTATATTCACATGTATCGATCTATGTTGTTGCAGTGAAGAGGAAATCAAGACCTTGGGTAGATGCTTACATCACTCAGCCTTGTTTCCTATCCCAAGTTGCGTTTATTGTTTTTTGGAGACAGCTCATCAAAATGATCCCATTATGACACAAGTTCCACATTGTCCTTATCAGTGGCCAACATCGTCATATCTCTTTTCTAAAAAAATCACTCTGACATAGCTACTGAGCATGGGAATGCCCGACTCAAGAAATGATTTTAATTGTTTTATATATATCTGTTGTATCAGGGTTCTCGTACTGCTTGAATCTCCGATCCTATCTCTCGTTTTTCCAAAGAAAAGGACAGTTAAATATAAAGTATTCGGCCATCATCATAGCCTCTGATCTCACACTTTAGGGGGCATCTGTTATAAAGGAAAATGACCTCCTCATCAGCTCATAGGAGAAATACATGATGACTGAAGGACTGACCAAGTTCATAGGCCAAATTGTCAAGCTAACGCTATCTAAACACTAGAAACTTGCTTTATAAAACTTCCTAGCAAGGCTAAGGGTGTGTTAGTGCCTACGTTAACTCTATCTGTTACCTCGAGAAGAGCGTTAGTGAACCCTAATGAGTTTCTATGGGTCAAGAGAACAATTTGATTGAGAAATATCCCAAGATTACCTCCTGTTAGTGTCGGTCTTGAAGCCCTCCATCAGCGATCAAAGCTCTTTGCATTTGCATAGGTAGGTGTCTCATCAGTGTCAAGTTTTGCATCCTGTAGACATGCCATAACCCTGATGGAGGAGCTGGTCTATTTATACCCCTCTTGGCTTTGTCGGATCAGGTCATATCAGTCATTAAGCTCTTTCAAGCTTGTCTTGTTTTGTCTTGAGGTCAAAGTCCTAGGTCTAGGGTTTTGGTCATTTATCTCTGCAAGGTCATGTCTCTGAAAGTCCATGAGTGCTCAGCAAGCCAGAGGGAGGAATTGTAAACATGTTTCTTCGATATTTTTATCTTGTACAGTGAATTTTCACCTTGGATTTAAAAACTTTGTTTTTAAAGCCAAGGTCATTTTTTTTTAATTTTTGTAAAAAGTGATGAAATTTCAAAAGACTGCAGCGGACATCATGAAAACCCTGGTCCCCTTGCCGAGATCCCTCAGATGATCTACCTGCAAAAAGAATCAAGAAAAAGCACTAAAAGAGTCGATTTCAGGCCAAAAGGAAGCCAAAAAGTCAATTTTATAAAGTGTCAAAGATAAACTTTAGAAAGTGGGTTTGAGCATTAAATTTTTTCAAATGGAGTTTATAAAAGTTAAATTTCCCTCCTATTAGTCTCATTGTGCATCCAAAGCATGGTTGAGAGAGAGTGAGCAAACATCAAGAGAATTGGGCGAAAATTGGTCAAGGTTCGAGCTCAAGACAGGCGCGCGACCCGTCAGGCCAGGCGCGCGACCTGTCAGGTGCGCACGACCCGTCAGAGGCCATCCAGCAGTTCAATTTTTGAACGGGCGTGACCTGTCAAGCGCGCGCGACTCGTTGGGAGGGGCGCGCAACCCGTCAACCTGTTCTCTGCAATCTCCTTTCAAATTTGCTCAATCTTCCTCCAAGTCATCGAATTTGTTCAAGCATAGAATTCAGCACTTTTACAAGCAGAAACAGCAGTACATTTTGTCCACTCTGCTCCTCAAACATGTCAGAAACCGAAACATATGAGCAGAGTGATGACCAAGCATCAGTGTCAGAGGTTGAGGTATAGAGGAGGCCACATAGAGGTGGAAAAGGTGGCCATCACAGGAGAGAGGAGCCTACTTCTTTGGCAGGTCTACAAGCTTGTCCTTTGGCAGTTTCTTGCTTTCAGTACATGTCCTGTTATGAGTTTTGTGAGAGGATCTCTCAGATTCAACATCACCGAGAGTTGGCCCACCTCTTTGTCTTGCATTTTCATGAGGGACATGTTAACCTTGCTGGGGTGGATTTCATTTTGACACCCGAGATCATTGCACAGGCTACAGGGATTCCAAATGTCGGGGAAATTTGGAATAAGCGTAAGGTATTGGATACAGTTCACTTTGAGCTTTTTGTCCGGCCACCATTCATGAGACGTTTGGCCGGTGTGTTTCCTTTCAGGTTCCTCCGGAGTCAGTATGCCCCCATGTTGAGACTCATTATGCTTTATTTCACCTGTGAGGGCAGATTTTCCCAGGTATACTCATATCACATTCGCCTCTTGATGCACTTCACTCAAGTGCGGATGATGAACATCCCGGTCTTCTTTTATCAGAACATTGAGAGGATGGTCTCCATCATGCAAAGGAAGAGCCCGGCTCAGCAGTACAGGAGCCTATGTCATTATGGTTTGATTCAGCTCGTAGTCTTGCATCAGTTGGCTCAGCAGGGCATCTCATGGGAGGAGTTCATTTCCCATGAGTTTTTCACAGCACCACCCCAGCCACATCCTGAGGTCATTCAGGAGGAGGGAGGACCATCTCAGCAGCCTGATATTCCGGTCACTTGACATGTTAGTTCCTTACCTCAGCTCACTTATCAGAGAGGCCAGAGGGCCTTGTTTGTAGCAGCTCGGCGAGTACTATCTCCACAGCAGGTGGAAGGGGTCTCGCCTTCATCATCGGCTCAGCGAGTGTTATCTCCACATCAGGTGGAAGGGGCCTCACTTTCTTCACCAGCACAGGTACCAGAGAGGGGCAAACAGCCCATGATTGATGAGGGTCCATCAGGAGTTCCCGATATTGAGTTTGTTGACCTTGAGGCCAGTTCTCCTAGCCAAGAGGCAAAGGAGATCATTCAGCATCTCATAGCTAAAAATGATGCCTTGCAGAGGAGATTAGAGGGGGCACAATGGACCATCACCTACCTTGAGCAGCGCAACAAACAGTTGGAAGATGAGCAGGCACTTGATGAGTTATGGAGGATTCGTAGTGACCGATTCTTGAACCGAAGAAGACCCGGTGATCCATTGCCCGCTGACCGAGAGTCCATGCTCATCCAGGAGAATGCACACTTGGAGAGGTTGTTGGCTAAGGCCAACCAAGAGAAGAAATTGCTGAGGAACATGAAAAACCATTACTGGGCAAGAATGCATGTGTGCAAGGCCAAGATGAAAATGTTTCAAAGGCGGTTGTCCGAGGCCCTTAAACAGAAAAAGAGGACCAATCCACTCCGTATCTTGGCAGAGGCTTCCCTCAAAGATCAAGGCACTAATTAGCCCAGCCACAGCACAAATCCCAAGAAATTTTGAGAATTTTGGGTGAATTTTGGCATTTTTTGGCAATTTGCAGGTTTTTCACATTAACGGGTCTCACCCCGCGCGCGACCCTTCATCATGGCAACTCCTTTTGGTGAAAACTCAGCATTTCTAGATTTTTCATGCAAAGTTACATATGCCCATGGATGGACTTGAGATTTTGTGCAGTTTTGGTCCCCCAAAAGGTCAAAAAACTACCAAAAAATGACTTTCTGGCCCTTTTTTGACTTGCAGAAACCAGTCTTGGGAGAATTAAGTTTTGACAAGGCAAATGACCTCCAAATTCAAAAACTCCAGTTGGGTTGGAAATTAGACTCACAGACCTTTCCAACAACCCCACGTTTGCTCAATTTGAACACCTGCAAATGCCTCAAACATCGCTCCAAAGGCGCGCGACCCGTCAGGCAGTGGCGCGCGACCTGTCAGGCAGTTTTTGCCAGATTGCATTGTACAGCCCAGAAAATGCAGTTTTGACCCAGTTTGACTTTTTGGGGTGGAAGATGATTATCTTTGATGTAATTATTGTAACTCTAAGACACTTTTACTCTTGTTTAACACTTCTAGAAGATTCATTCATGTAAAGGGTAAATATTTAATGAATGGATTGGCTTCCTAGCTTATAGAGGCAAGTTGTTTTGACTGCCTAGATTGTAGTGCTTAGTTTAGAAGTGGTTGAAACAGCTCCTAGGATAGTGAGCTCGACCCATGGAGGCAGGGAAAGAGGTTAGATCATCTATATTATGTACTTTCTTGCTCATTTTCATGGTTGGACTCTTGAGGGAGAAGCTATCATTGTATTATTTCACTTGTATCTCTGCAATTTTTGGCTAAGGAAGACCAGGGTTTTGCAGTCCTTTTTGGGATTCTTGTGGTTTCATGTATTGATGGAGTGCTTCTTAATGTTCTTGTAAGTGTGTTATGTGATTCATCTCCTTTTTTTCCTTCTGCATATTAAACAAATTAAGTGTTAAAGTAAGAATTCATGCTTGCCATGCTCTGCTTTTAAATTTGTTTAATTTCTATGTTTTCTACTGTTTAAGGAGAATTCAAAGTATTATTTTCTCTCCTTAGCTCCTCACTGGTATTTTCCATTCACTCACCTCAATCAAAGGCATCAATACGGTCTCCTACCTCGCCCCAAAGAATCCCCTGCAGAAACTGTGTCAAATCCCCGCACCCAAAATTGCAATTCCTCAATTTGCCACCAAAAACCCAAAAAACCCCAAATCAAACTTTTAAATCAGTTTACTAGCCTAATATCAGTGTTACCTTATTGGTCATCTCATTCATTGAAGATTTTACCGAGATAGACCGGAGAGAGCCTTCTCTTGCCCCGTAGGGCTAGCTACGAGGCTAAATGGTTTGATGTTGCCTTGAGGTTTACCTTTCTCAGCCTGAGGTGAAATTTCAAGCGCTAACACCTCCTATGTCAGCTCACAAAAGCAGGGAAACATTAGAACTCGACCTGTTGGGTGGAATTACTAATTCCTAATGGAGTATGCAAACGGGAAAGATCACAAAGGCATGGAAACATCACTGCTTTTTCCTGATGGAACTCATTAAGGACTTAACAACCATATCCTCCCATGCTATATATGTAAGGCTAGGGCCATTGTGAAAGGGGTCAAACCATTTGAAAGGATTGCCTATTTGACTGTCGAGAAGAGTCTCAAACTAAGGCATCAAAAGAGGTTAATACAGGATAGAGAGAGAGGAGACGGAGGGGTAAGGGAAGGATGATACAACCGATGGTTGTAATCACTCTTTCTACATCAATATAGAACTGCAATTATGTTGTCCACTCTGAGATGTTGGTAGTATAACTTGTTTATATGTTTATGCAACATTGTTAGCATGAGTGGCTTAGATATATGCAACTAGATATCTTTATATGTTCATGCATTGTTTATCAAGGTTTTATATTGTGATATTATGCTTGTCTTTTATATGTGCAGGTTTTGATATGGAGCTAGCTTAGGGGTCTTCCGCCTAGCTACATTACACTCACCAACAACACCACACTAAGACTTGAGGTAATAATTCCTTCTCGCTTTGATATTCAGTTGTTAAGCATAGATATACATGCATCCTTTTGACAGTTAAAACTAATCTGACTGTCTGCCAAGGATCCCTAGAAGATCCTTGATGGTTTCTACATCACCAAACACCTGTGCATTAATCCCTATAGGAGCTATCTTATCTACCTTTATGGTTGCAACATTTTCAAGCCTGCAATTATGTGCCTTGTGACCAAGATTATTGTACATGTAGCATACAATGTTCATAATCATTAGTGGTTCAAATGGATTATAGTTTCATTTGGTATGTCCATGAACATTTCCTGATCTGTTTCTTCCATAATCATTCCTACTTATTACATAATTGTATCTTGTACTGATTTTACAATGGATTACTTTATGCCCAAAATTTCCACAAGAGTAACAATGACCAAGAAAAATGTTTGATACCTAGAAGAATAAAATTATCTTCTGAAGTTGGTTTTCCTTAGAGGAGGTTAGATCCATTGTTGAAAGTTGTTATGGGTGTTCTTGGAATCATCAGCATGACCTCTTCTAGTTTCTTCCACAGATATATTATCCTCATTTCTTGAATATGCACCTATATATCCAAGACCTATTTTATTTTCTATTGGTTTTTGACAATTAAGAATACTATCCAATACTAACGAGTTGTTCAGGTTCCTTTTTAGTTTATCAACTTCAACTCTCAATGTCACTATTTCCTCTTCTAGCTTCTTACAATATTCTTCCTTCTTCATCATTTGAGTCTTTATTAAGTCCTCAAATTTATTTGCCTCTTGAAGTTGGAACTTTAAGGAGATAAGTTATTCATTGCATTTTTCAAGCAATATTTTCAATTATCTATTTTTATTTATAAGCAAGGCATTTTATTTTTCACTATTCTTCAATTTTTCCTTAAGGTATTCATCTTCTTGTTCATACATTGAATATTTTCTCCTTAAGATATTTGGTTCTTCATCATCTGAAAAATTGATCTTATCTTAATTTTCTTGGGTTATGAATGTTAGAAAATAAATAACATGATAATGAAACACAAACTATTACGGAAACACAAACACAGAAAAGCATAAAACAAGAGAGACAGAAATATATTTGGTTCACAAAATTTGGGCTATCTCCATAGATAAATATCTTATCCTTCATTTTATATTATCCAACAAAATAAAAGGATACAATCTACAAAACATTTGTTTTAACTTCCTCCTCGCTCTCACACAATATCCTCGATTTTTTTCTCTCACAGAATAATACACAACTACAATACAATTCCCTCATACAAATCTATGGTTTCCTTATAGGTAAAAAAAAAAACTAAATTAACATAAATTATACCATCATATATTCCACCTAATGAATGGCCCAGATTGACTACAAAATTAGAATATTTTACTGGGAAATTTTTCTCAAAAAAATTCTTTTGGGGGCACTTCCCCCAAACCCCTGCCAGGGCAATAAAAAAGTATTGTTGCCCTCTTGGACTCCCTAGTAGGAATAGTTGCAGGAAAATCCTCCCCACAGCCCTCCCACCAGGGATTGGGATCCAAAGATAGTTGAAACAATACCTTTGAATCAAAAATATAATTATGTTCCCCACACAACAATGAAGAGAACGTCTCATGTATTTGGTTGTTCTGTATCACTTTCATCTAAGTAGTTGTTGTCTTCTTTGGAATAAATGATTTTCTTATGGAAGATTGTATTTTACTTGAAAGGGCATCTCTTAGCATAATGACCTATTCTACCTTTCAACCCTTAAGCCTCAAGAAGCCTTAATTCAAGGAGGATGGTAGTTCTCATCTCATTTATGAGCCAAATAACTTCACTGATGAACCAAAGGATGGATAGGGTGCTCAAAATTTCTATAAATGTAAGAGCATGGAGAGCCAAAAAAGAGGAATTTGTGCATTCTTATGCTACAAAAATTTCTCCAAAGAAATCAAGCATACCATTTCTAATAGGATTCCACCATTAAGACAATTATATTTGCTTCTTTGAGAGAGCAAGAGCTTGTGAAACAGATTGAGAAGGGAAAATCCATATTGAGAGGTATTGAGCACCATTTATCAAGGATCTCTCTTCAAGTGTATTTGAAATTAATTTTTGTCTCTTTTACTACCATCAAATAATAAAGAGGATCATTTTCCCATTCCTTTATTGATTTGTTTAGCTCCATTAGCTTGTTCCAACTTGTTTAGTTTAGCTTAGTTTTAGTTTTCTTTTATGCATTTCTTTCTCTTAATTTAATGCCTTTTTAGTCCATGTTTAACCAATAATTTTATCCATTTTTTGTATTCCTTCTCATAGGAAGAAACCAACTACAAGAGAGGTGTATTTAGGACTCATATGCTACCAAATACACCATACAAATTGGTGACTCCAATTGGTTACATTTTCTTATCTAATTTGGTTGTTTTACAATCCTTTTCTCATTGTTTCTCCTTGTTGGGTTGTGTTATATTCTCTCCATGACCCTATATTAGGTGGGCAAACCTACCTATGGTTTTTTGCATGGATTTCGCACATGGTTTTGGGCACGATGGTTTTTAGTCCATTGTATTTTGTAGATCCGGTCAAGGGAACTACAATTATGTTCTAATCCAGAGTTAATGGATTTGGGTTTATGGATGCTTCGACATGTATATATATGTATTGTAACATTGAAAGGAACATAATAAAAAATCAATCTAGTAGTCTCAATTTTGGGATCCAGGGGAAAATCTCTATGTATATTTCTTTATGTGGTATGCTCTCACCATTATTTATTTTCTATTTTTAGAATTTGTATGCAGGTAATTTCCGTATGGGGTTAAAACATACATTTGGATTCAGAGTTATTTTTGCCTCAAGGGGAGGCCTTTGTTGCTGAGTGGTTTTTCTCGAGCCTATGGTAGACCCTGTTCAATGGTAGATCTGCAGGATCAATTCTTGTGGTGAAAGAAGATGGCAAGCAATGGAAATATAGAGATCGAGAAATTTAATGGTCAGAGTTTTGAGTTGTGGAAACTCAATATGGAGGATTTGTTGGTGGATAAAGATTAGTGGATCGTAGTAGATCCAGGTACTAAGCCAACAATAGTGTCTGATGTAGAATGGAAGATGTTGGATCAAAAGGAAAAGAGCACAATACGATTGTGTGTCTCAGATTCAGTATTACTGAACATATCAAGGGAAGCTACAATGAAGGCTTTGTGGGAAACGTTAGGGACTTTGTACCAATATAAGTCTCTGGTGAATAAAATGTTCCTACGGAATAAGTTGTATAACTTGAGGATGAAATATGCAGACTCAATGACAGAGCATCTGAACACATTTAATACTATGGTAAGCCAGTTATTATCTGTTGATATTAAGATTTCAGATGAAGATAAGTGCATCAGTTTGTTGTGTTCTCTACCAGATTCGTGGGATAGTCTAGTTGTTGCAATAGGTGGCAATTCCACTGCCTTGCAATTTGATGAAATAGTCTCATCCTTACTAACAGTGGAGATGAGACAAAAAAATATGGAGAGCCAGAATGGTGATGCATTTTCTAAACGAGGACAGTCCCAGAATAGAAACAAAAATAAGTCCTCGAGCGGGAGATCTAAATCTAGAGGGAGATCTAAATCTCCAAAAAATCTTATAAAGGTGTGCTAGAAATGTGAAAAGGAAGGGCACTACAAAAGGGACTGTAAATCTAAATCTCCCGAGAAAGGAAAGGGATCTAATGATGCTCCTTTTGCAGAGGCAAAAACCACCTCAAATGAAGGTGGGGATGTGTACTTGGCTTCTTCTTCAATGACACGTGTAGATCATGAGCCATGGTTGATTGATGCAGGTGCATCCTTTCACTTCACTCCCCATAGAGAGTGGTTCTGCGATTATGAGAAATATGATGGTGGAGATGTCTTATTAGAGGATGATAGGAAGGCTAGAATCATTGGTCACAGAAAAATCAAGTTGAAGTTTCAAGGTCGAAGGATTAGAACACTTCTAGTTGTTCTGCATATTCCTGCATAAGCCAAAAATCTGATTTTTGTAAGCAAGTTGGATGATGCAGGTGTAAAAACAGTGTCTGAAAAAGATACTTGCAAGATGGTTCAGAAAGCATTGGTATTGATGTGAGGAGTTTGGATTGGAACTCTGTACAAGCTGCAAGGTAGCACTATTATTGATGGGTACAACAGTTCTATGGTTCCTGAAAGTGGAACAAAAAATCTAGTGGTCTCTGGAGAAAAGACCATGCTATGGCATCAAATGCTTGAACGTATTAGAGAGAAGGGCCTTCTAATACTTCATGGTAAATTTATGGTAGAAGGTATGTCTAATAGCTCTCTAGATTTTGATTTCTGTGAAAATTGTGCATATGGTAAGTAGAATCGCTTGAGTTTCCCCTCTGGTGGTAAGAGGGCGAAACAGATATTAGATCTTGTGCATAGTGATGTGTTTGGACCTGTGTCGGTTCCATCACTGGGTAAGTCTATAAATTATGTATCATTTATAGATGACTTATCAAGGAATACATGAATATATTTCCTCAAGAAGGAATCTGAAGTCATTGACAGGTTTAAAGAATTTAAGGCTCTGGTGGAAAACGAAACAAAGAAGAAGATAAAGATGTTGAGGATGTATAATGCTGGAGAGTTTTGCAAGAAGGAATTTGAAGAGTTCTATAAGAAGTGTGGTATAGAATGACAGAAGACTACTCCATACACACCTGAGAAAAATGGAGTTGCAGAAGGAATGAACAAGACATTGATGGAAAGGGCAAGAATCCTACTTAGTGGTAGCAGGTTAGGATAGGAATTCTAGGCAAAGGCAGTGGAGACTGCATGTTACCTGGTCAACAGATTACCTTCATCAATGTTGGAGGATAAGACTCCATAAGAGGTATGAACTGGTAAGAAACATTCTCTTTCACATCTAGGGGTATTTGGATGTGATTCATATGTACATGTTCCAAAGGAGAAAATAACAATGTTGGATAGTAAATCTGAAAAGTGCATCTTTATTGGGTATAAGGATGGTTTAAAAGGTTATAAGATTTGGAACCCAGTAACAGGGAAGGTTGTGTACATCTGAGATGTGGTGTTTAGAGAGGCGAAATATGTTATTAAACATGAATTCTTACCAAAGGAACCTGAGAATATAGAGTTTGAGGTAAAGGAGAAAGAATTAGACTCCATAACAGAAGAGGAATCAGAAGATGAAGAGCCACAAAATCCAGTTGTGAGAAGATCAGTTCGAGAAAGAAAGCAACCAGAAAGGTATAGTCCATCTTCTTTCTATTCAACTTTTTCTTTATCTATTACTAATGATGATCACAAAACTATGGAGGAAGTAATAGATTCAGAGGATGGGAAACTTTGGAAAGAGGCCATGGTTGATGAAATGGCATCTTTGAACAAAAATGAGGCTTGGGATCTGGTGGAGTTTTCGGCTGGAAGGAAATCCATTGGAAGAAAATGGTTGTTTAAGAAGAAGATAAATGCAAAAGGAAAGGTGGAGAAATACAAGGATCGGTTGGTAGAAAAAGGTTATTCCCAGGTGTCAGGAATTGATTTTGGTGATATTTTTTCTCCTGTTGACAAGGTAGCTCTATTAGATTAATTTTATCTATTGCTACTACTTTTAATTTTGAGGTAGAACAGATGGATGTGAAGACATCATTTCTTCACGGAGATCTGGAAGAAGAGATCTACATGAAGAAACCTAAAGGATTTGCGGTGAAGGGGAAGAAAGAACTGGTATGCAAGTTAAAAAAGTCTTTGTATGGGTTAAAACAGTCACCAAGGATGTGGTATCAAAAATTTGATACATTTATATAAGGACTTGGCTTCACCAGAAGAAGAGAAAATCATTGTGTGTATTTTAAATTAATTGGTGACCGTGTTATTTATCTGGTATTGTATGTGGATGATATGTTGCTAGCTGGAAATAACAAAGAAATTATCTAGGATTTGAAGACCCAATTTTCCTCCAAATTTAACATGAAAGATATTGGTGCTGCAAACTATATTTTTGTCATGGAAATTAAACGATATCGGGCAAAGAGGAAGCTCTGGTTAAACTAGAGGAAGTATGTTGAGACAATATTTCAGAGGTTTAATATGAAGGATAGTAAACCGGTGAAGTTTCCTATTCCTCTAGGTGTAAAGTTATCTACTGAATAGTGTCCCAAGACACAAGAAGAGGAAGAGGACATGTCCCGTGTTCCATATGAAAGTGCAGTCGGTAGCCTGATGTATGCAATGGTATGTATTGTACTAGACATTGCACATGTAGTGGGAGTATTAAGTAGGTTTATGTCAAAACGAGGGAAGGAGCATTGGACAACAGTGAAGCGGGTTTTGAGGTATTTGCATGGCACTAGTGATTATGGTTTTTTCTACCAAGCAAGACTGGGATTGGACATACTTTTGGACATCCGTGGCTTTGTTGATGCAGACTATGCCGGAGATATGGATCAGAGAAGATATACAAGTGGGTATGTGTTTAACCTATTTGGCGGTGCACTTAGTTGGATGAGTAAGAGACAATATGTAGTGGCATTGTCAACTATAGAGGCAAAATACATGGCAACCACTCATGCAAGAAAGGAAGCAGTTTGGTTGCATAGATTCTGTTCAAATATGGGGTTAGTACAACAAGATATAAGGATATACTGTGACAACCAAAGTGCAATTTTCTTGGCAAAGAACCCCGCTTATCACTCAAAGACAAAGAACATTGATGTTCAATATCACTTTGTGAGGGATATGGTAGAAGGCAAAAAGGTGTTGCCAGTAAAGGTGGACACTTTGAAGAATATTGCAGAAGCATTGACAAAGTCTATGAGCTCTGAGAAGTTTTCTTGGTGTAGAAAAATAATGGGCATTGTAGGGTTGGATCAATGACTAAGCACTCCTGTGCCCCCCTGTGGAAAGAAAAAAACAATTGGGAGAATGTTGGGTTGTGTTATATTCTTTCCACAACTATCCTGAGTAGTTAAACCAAGGGGTTAGAGGGGGGATGAAGCCCCACATTCATTGTTTCGGGCGCGGCGGGGGAGTCACAGGGGGGCAGTAGCCCCCCTGTCGAGGGATTTAAGGGGAGTTGTATCCCCCATCTACGGGGTGTGGGGCAGTGGCTTGGGAAAAATTTGTCTGGACCCTATATTAGTTGGGTGAACCTACCTATGGTTTTGTGCATGGATTTGGCACAATGGTTTTCAGTCCATGGTATATTGTAGATCCATTCAAGGGAGCTACGATTATGTTATAATCCAAGGTTAATGGATTGGGTTTTATGGATGGTTCGACATGTATATATATATATGTATTATAACATTGAAAGGAAAATAATAAAAAATCAATCTGGTAGTCCTAGTTTTGAGATTCAGGGGAAAATCTCTGTGTATATTTGTTTTATGTGGTATGCTCTCACCATTGTTTATTTTCTTTTTCTAGAATTCGTATGTAGGTAATTTGTGTATGGGGTTAAAACATACACTCCTTTTGGTTTTATTCACATTATTTTTCTAAAGCTTTGTAGGTCTCCATTCGACCTATTTGTGGCCTGAAATCCTCCCTTTTCAATTTTTCGGGTTGGTCTCGCAGCTTTTTGCAAAGACAGTCATGTGGGTCTCGCAACTGTGCATAACATAACTTGCAAGACACTCAGAGAATCAAAATTTTCATTGTAATTTCATTTTCCTGAGTGTTTTTTCAACCTTTAGTGAGCTACCTACACTCCTGCATTTTCTTATAATTCAGATAGGCTTCAATTTTTCTTTACTAACAATAACAATTGATTTTTCTTACCTTTTACTTTTAAATTATGTATGTTGGGATTAGGAATAGTGTGACTAAGAACAAGAGTAGGCTCTCCCTCTCTTGCACCTATGGGGGGATATGAAAAGGTTCTAAAATACTACCTACCATATACCTTTAAATTGGTAAATTACACATAAATTAACTAGGAAATAAGTAAATGGCCCTAATCCACATATATTTTACTTTTTTTGCTAAAATGATCATTATTAGGACTAGGAGTTGGTGTTAGGAAGAAATAGAGTACGCTATGCTTCCCTTGCACCCTTGTTGTGAACCTGTGGGGGGATTTGAAAAAGTTTCTCAAGGCACTAATTTTCTGTCTCCCTATATGGCCATTCAGCATAATTAGGAAACTTAAGTCACCCATTATCCACACATGTTTTCTTTGTTGCGAGGAACAATATAACCTAGTCTAATTAGGGGGAATTGTAAAGGATCATCACATATCCACATTGTTGCAATTCAAACACTTTGTATGTTCACAATTCACCTTGTACACACCATCACATCACACACTAAATTTAATTAAACTTGGTGAAAATGGTATGCTCTTTTGCAATATTTGTACTTTTTTTTATTTTGAGTTTACATTTTTGGTTATACCCTAAGTAAATAAAATACTCTCTAAAAATAAATTTTAACTTGAACCAGTTAAATTCCCCACACGGGTCACAAAATAATTTATAGTTCAGTTTAGGACCATGGGGATAGGAATCCCATAATCCACCATGGTTATTCTTCATTTGAAACATATAAGTTTTATGTTTAGGGAACTTTCAAATCCTACACCATCTAGTGACAAAAATGATAATAAGAAGAAACCCATGACGGGTAAAGGCCTAGAGAGTGGATTATCAAGAGCCTCCTTTGGTAGGGGCTCTAGTTACAAATTTGACAACCAGAAGATGATATTCTCTCATTCCCGCTAGACATATGTAGCTTAATGGCCAAATTTTTAGGGAATATTTCCCTATAGGTGGTGAGTGTAAGAGCACTTTCACCTAGAGGCAATTTTTATCACGATGTTGGAAGCATTACCAATACGTTCAAGATGTGGCTCTAGTATCCCTCATTATAACTCTCTTCCATACATTGGTTGGTTTTTGGCTGCTAGAAGTGTCACTGATACTTTCGGTACATGGCGCTAGTACCCTTCTGTAATCCTTCATAAGGTCTAATTATTGATTGAGTGGAAGGACACTACATATTTTAGAATTTTTATCATAAGCAAAAACTCACAAAAACTTTTGTTGTTTTCTCACGCATTAAAGAGTTTTAAAGCAAAAATAACCATTTATTTTTTGTTTTGACTTATGTATGTGACTCATTTGGTTTTCTAAAAATCCCACTCACAATGTCTTCCCAAACACTTACTAGGGAACCATATGGTACCCAAGGGTTTCTCATCAATATAGGCACTTACAAGATCTCCCAATTTTTCCAGTAGTGTGTCTATCCTCTCATTATTTTTTCATAGAAAATGACATCCATCTAGTACCTTGTTTGGCACATGCATTCCTGTTATGACTTTGCTAGGATTTGATTCCTCTTAAAGTACCCCTAGCATCACTCCTTAGGGGAACACCAGCACTACCCTGTGGGGTACCCCTACAAACATTACTCTTTAAGGGACTCCTATCAAAATCACAGTGAAAGGTAATACTACCATGGAAATTAGTAATAAAATACTTTTTATATCTTCATTGAAACTCTCATATCTTCTTAAACTTATAGATGATCCAATTGCACATAATTCCCAATGGCCCCCTATGCTAACCAGTTTACCATTGGATATCCCCAAATTTGAAGGAAATAGGGGGAATACCCTACCACCCATATCATGACCTTTCATTTATTATATTCCTCCAACAACATCATTGAGCACTCAGTTGAACTAACATTCTTTCAGTGCACCCTCACAAGCTTTGTTGTGAAATGATACATTAGCAAGATCACAGGTTCACATGAAAAAATTGATTCTTTATCCAATGCTTTTTTCACCTTCTTCCAACTCCCATTCTGCCATTAAATAGGGCTATAATTACTGACCCACTTTTGGAATACTACCTCCACCCATATTTTATATCAGGTTCGTAAATGGTAGAAGCGTTATAGTATTTTTAAAGTGGACATAACAACCCCTCTCCTTTTGGATTTATTCCTAAAAAAAAAAATTCCCATCATAACAAAATAGTTTGCAACTACCTTTCCTCAAATAGAAGAAGATATTGGTAAATATTAACAGTTTGAGCTCATTTAGATGAAATTAGAGTACCTTTACTCTATTATTTGTGATGGAGGTAAGGGGGAGAAAACCGTAGTCTTTCATAATGGAAAATTCATTACCCCATCAAGGAGTAGTAGTTGCACATCATGAGTCTATTCCTTCACAATACCAAAACCATATAGGGGTACTTATAATGAAACCTGTAGTCATGATATCTACGTCCAAGTAACAAATGTCCTACTCCAAAATTAATTCTTGATTATGGAACCCCTATGAAACTTAATCCTTTAACATAAAAAATATCCACTACCAATACAGCTACACCACCCTTGACCATACAATGACCCCCCATTGAATCTATCTCTAGAATGCAAAAGGGGTCATTGCGTCACACAACCCATAATTCAATGGAAGACTATATCTATAATATTGTTGATGACCTTAATCATCTCCATCTACCATGTTGACATTGCAGGTCATTCAAACATATCCCACTCAATGGAAATCACTCTTTTCCACATTAGGTGCAATTGACCCTTCAAATTCACGCTTGAACACCTTTGACTTGGACAATTCAAAACTACGACTACTGTCCATAGTCATATTCCAAATTATAATAACAATTTGGAATGTCACCATTCATAATTGTATCATTAGCAAGGGGGCATCCACCTATACCATGGAAAATTTATTTTGGAAAAAACTAGGATCCCCAAACTCACTACATCCTCCATCACATTGAGGGCATACATGGAAACTCATTGTCACTTGTGGGACTCTCCCAAAACATCCCCATTGAACAGACTAGAAATATATTTCGCATCAATATTAAAGTTCTTGATTCCCCTCTTAATTAAAACATATTGTTTGGACAAAGTTACATGTACGTCATGAAGGTTGTGGCATCATCAGTCTTTTGCACCATGGGTTCCCCCAACAATGGGAAAATCATCACCATTGTCAAATTAATAGATTATGAGATGAGGACCTCTTCCTCCCTTGATAGCATGTTACCCTTTATTGGGTCCCAAAACAAGCTAGTCCCTTCCTTGACCAAAGTCAGCCCAGGAATGTTCAAAAATTCATCTCTCCTCAACACATATCAAGGAGACCCACCAGTTGTCACACCCGTTTTTGAAGCCCTTGTATGCATGATGACCACACAGGATGTTGAGTACACTTAGGATCCTAAAAAACTAGCCTCATATACCTATAATGATGTGAAGAGGGAACACCATTTCTCTCTTATGTGATTACTTAGACACCTTTCCTATATCCTCCACCTAACTTTGTCTTGCACCAAGTCATGGCAACTATTACTTTACCAAATATGGCTCTCGTGATGCCCTTCTAATATTTTTCACCCCAAGACATGTCAGTAAGATCAAGAATCATGTATACTAGATAAGTTATGGTGAACCCTCTTTATGAACCCTTACCACCTATACAAACACATGCATTGACAACAGAGGGCACCACCAAAAAGGATAAGTGCAAAGTAAAAAAGAATGACACCCCAACTACCTCTTCTCCTAGGGTACATCCTCCATGTGCATTATGTGACACCATGGGGCACCCTACTAACCAATTTCCATCATTAGAAGAGTTGACCAAACTTCTTCATGTTATTAACACATCTACACCTTCTCCCTCCAACCAAGGAGAGAAGCCAACTACATCTTGCAAGAAGATATTACACACAAACCACCTATGTATCATTTTTCCATAGAAAGCACATTATACTTATCATTTCCCAAATCTTCCTTGATATAGAGATGCACTGGTCACCCTTCATAAAGACAATATAGTCACTCCATCTCTTCCCGCCACCCTAGCTACTGGGGACATACCTCAAACCATTTATGGTGTCTTTGTGCAAGAAACCCTGAAAGTAGCAAACCCATGTGATTTTTTCCATTATAGCTCCCATTCTACATTACTCTCCACCAAGATGAAGAAAAAAAAAGATGAAACTAAAGGCTTCAAAATGAACCCCTTCATGTGCCCTATATGATGAATAGGGACATTTGATCAATCATTTTCCATCCTTGAAATAGATTCTAGATTTTATTCATTCCTCTTTCCCAAACCCTAGACCTACGCACAAGAAAAATTCAATGCGTAAGCACTGTAGTTGTCATATTTGTGCATAATATACACACAACACATGTCATTTTCCATGCCTCCCTAAGTTTAAAGAGGGATGGGTTGCTTTGCAACAAACTAATTTAGATTCATCCTTCATCTCCCTGCATTTGACAAATCTAGGATTGATAAGTGGCTTGCACCCACTATAGGCATGCCACCTTTGGATGTCTCCCCCAACTCACCAGTGGGAGCTATGAATGAATCTGCATTACAAACTATCTACTATGTAGCCTCAAACGTTGCACCACATGGCTTGCACCTATGTGATATTTGCACCAACACTTCTCATTTTTCATCTGCGTGTCTACTTCTTGAAATATTTGGGTGGATTACTATAGCACAACAACCCCTGCATGTAGACCTAGAAGAGATTCATCCTATAGACGATGACTCCTCTTGTTTGGCTCCAAATATATCGGCACCTTCTTGAGAGTATTCTCCCATTCACCCTCATGCGACCATTACGAAGATAATCCCCCCACCTAGTGTTGATGACACACAACATCATATCCACTTCATTTCATTTTTTGTAGGAACCATGATTAATGTTATCTACTCATCGTTCCATTGTGTCAAGATTAGTTCACCCGTTATGAAAGTTGCACCACCTATGACCACATGGGCTCAAACTATCTATGCGTTTTCAACATCTCTTAGTTCTACAATCACAAGTACAAAAACATTCCCCCACTTGTCAGCTATCACTTCTAGATTTCAAACCATACTGAATGACTTATCATCATGCCCCCATCACCATTTTCAATCCTCTTTCATTCTAATGAGGACATCCTAGAGGCCATAACAAAACCGAACATCCATGGCATGCCATACATCTTCACTTTTTATTCCTCTTAGAAAAACCATTCACCCCTACTGATGCACCAACTAATACCATTTGGATAATAGAAACCAAACATTTCCTACCAGTAGGCCAGGTAGATTTGTTCAAGAATCCCATTCTAGTGCCTAATACATTTAAATAAGGAAACATTTCCAACATATCACCTACCATTAAGGTAGATATATCAACCAATCTGACATCATTGAAGAAATCTCGCTAGGGGTAGCATGTTCACCCAAATGATTTGCATCATACAAAGCCATTGTTAGTGTCAGTACTTGTAGCCTTCCACCAGTGATCAAACATGCTCTTACAAAGTGGTCTTAGGGTGTCAAAGTCAAACTTTTTCATTTCAGTGAGTCTTCAAGTAAAAATTTGGTCATTAGGTATTAGGTCTAGGACTGTTTTCACTCCTTCAAAATTTTTCCAAGTACTGGTCCATGTCACCCCTCAGCTGAGTGTACCATCATTAAAAGAATTGTCCTCATTATTACAGGTTACCAACTATCATTTGTAAGTGAGTGGGTCATCTTATACCTTTTTGCCTCAGTTCCATGAATCCCATGATTACAAAATCAACAAAAATTATATCCTAATGCTCATATACCTTCCCCTACCCTTCATAGACCTTCTTAAACACTTCCCATCACTTATATCCCTGAAATTCACCATTTTCCCACAAACCCTAGCCTATTGTTACAATTTGACACTATTTTTAGGCTAGGCCTGCGTTTTTCCTTTTTGGACCCCTTACCTTAACTCAATATTTGAAATTCCACTTTCCCCTATTTCCTAACATCCCTCCCTACCTCCCAAAATTTTCCTAAGAATTTAGAAACCCCCTATCCCCTTTATTTCCCTTCATTCCTATAAATTTCTACAAATCCCTTGTTTTCCCTTCACTAAACCCTAATTTCCTCTCCCTTCGAGCTAGGGTTTGCTATGGAATCAGAGATATCTGAGAAGAGGAGGAATAATGTATATCATCAGGTATGAGGCCATTTCATATCATCAACATCAGGTTTGCATCATTTTTCCAAAAGTCATTCCAAGGGACAAGTCATTCACCACACATAAGGGTGGGTTTTTCTTCAAACTGTGTTTCTGACCAAGAAAAGATGAATTTGAAAAAAGTGCGAGATTTTTTTTTCCATCATAGAACAAGAAAGAAAAACCTCCTTCATTTTTTACACAGGTGTCATGGTTTTGGAGAAATGTCAAAAATATAGGTGCCACAGGAGAGTTGCTGCACTTCTAGAGTGACCCTGGGAAAACCAAGTTTTCTCCTAGCTGGAGTGTCCAAATGACTTTATTAATAATTCAAATGACAACTCGACTAGAATATATTTCCAATTAACTATCATGAGCTAAATTTTGAGTTTAGGAAGACCTCCAAATGTTGCCTACAACAACACTCTGGATTTGTTTACCCTCATTCTGCATTTTTTGACCAGTTTTGGGAGGTTGAGTTTTTGACAAGTGAAATGAGCTCCAAATTGAAAAATAAAGGTAGATATGGAAAGTAGACTCGACCAAATTTCCAACGAGCTATCCCAAACCTAATTTGGACACTAGCAAAGCGTCCAAAAGTGGCCTGCAAAAAGTGTTGTGCATAGAGCTTGGGCACTGTGCATAGAGCCCGCAAGCCTGTGTATTTTTGCATGGAGCTGCACATATAATAAGGTGTTGTGCACCTATACATGACACTATGCATCGGGCCAAAAAGCATCAAAACTATCCTAACAACCATCCAAAACGCTCCTTTTGCTACATAGAGCCTCAAACAAGGTTTCTAAAAGCTTCAAACTCAAAAACATGGATAAATATAATAAAGATTATGAGGAGGAGGAAAATAGTGGCAGTGTAAACATGGAAGATGAACCTCAGCATCAAAGAAAACCACATAAGGGAGGCAGAATTATTAGAGAGGAACCATCAAACATCAGAGAGTTAGAGGCTTCCCCTATGGCTATCTCTTGTTTCACGCATATGGGATGTTATGAATTTTGTGAGCAAGTACAAAGAGTTCAACATCATCCTAAACTGACCAGACTTTTTGTAGCAAATATCCATGATAACAAGGTAACTCTTGTCGGGATGGCATTTATAGTTTCCTCCTCCATCATTGGTGATGCTACAAGGATTGCAAATGTGGAGGAAAAATGGTATAAGGCACAATATTTGGATGAGCACTATTATGAGCCATACATCAAATCCAGATACAAGAATGAAAAGAAGAGGACCTTTCCTTTCAAGTTCCTTCACGACAAGTATGCCCCTATGATGAGGATCATTATGATGTATTTTACATGTGAGGGCAAATTTTCCAGATAATACACCTATAATATTAGGCTTCTTATGCACTTGTTATGAAACCAGCTCAAGAAAAGATAGAAAAGATAGATCAACGCCTTAGAATTCAGCCTCTTCGAGGGGGCAACCTCCTTTACATTACATAAATGAGCAATTATTTGATGATTCAAATGAAAAAACCTCCTTTCTATATATAGGAGTCTAAGGAGTCACAATATAATCCAGCTGACCTAACAATAATAATATAAAGCCACAAAAATAACAATAGAGGGATTCTATGGGGCACAGTAATAACAATATGGGGGCAATAGGGGCACAACAATATTAATAAGGGGTATAACTACAATAGTAATGGGGTAATCACTACTATTATAGGGACCCAACATGCCCCTCTCCTTCAAAAAGGTGTTGTCCTCAACGCTTGAGTAGTTCTGGATACTTCTGCATAAAATTCTCATCCTCCCATGTGGAATCTTCAGTGGATAAGTTCTTCCACTTGATAAGATACTCTGAAATTGATTGATTTCGTAGCTGTCGAGTTCTTGTTTCTGTGACTACTTCCGGTTCCAATATAATTTTTCCTTCCTCATCATGTTCTGGCAATATTGTTTGAACTGGGAGCTTGTCACCTATAACCTTCTTTAAACATGAAACATGGAAAACTGGGTGCAACCGAGAAGCTGCAGGAAGCTCCAATTTGTATGCCATAGTACCAATCTTTTGCAACACCTTGTACAGACCATAATACTTTGGTGATAATTTGTTATCCTTCTTAGCTTGCTTGAGGGACATTCGCTTATATGGTTGTAGCCGTAGGAATACCCAATCACCTACATCAAAACTTCTTTCGCTGCAATGTTGATCTGCCTGTTGTTTCATTCTATTCTGTGCCAACACGAGGTTATCCTTTAAGAGTTGGAGGACTTGTTGTTGATGTTTGATGTGATGTTCCACTGCCTGAACCTTAGAATTTTCTCTTAAATATGATGTGATGGATGGTGGTTGATACCCATAAAGTGCCATAAATGGGGTCATTTTTGTTGCTGTATGGAAGGAAGTGTTATACCACCATTCAGCCAGAGGCAACCATTTGACCCATTGTGTCTGTTTATCAGATACAAAGCAACGAAGATATCCTTCCAAACATTTGTTTACTATCTCAGTTTTCCCATCAGATTGAGGATGATAAGATGAGCTATGAGCTAACTGAGTACCAAAACAAGAAAATAATTCTGTCCAAAAATTTCCAGTGAAAATGGGATCTCTGCCACTTACAATAATCTTTGGGTTTCCATGTAGCTTTTGAATTGTTTCCATAAATGCAGTAGAAACTGTACTGGCTTTAAATGGATGTGATAATACACAAAAGTGTGCATACTTGGTAAGTCTGTCAACTACCACCATGATGACACACTTTCCCTCAGACTTGGGTAAACCTGTGATAAAATCCATTGAAACCTCCTCCCAATGTTGGATTGGAATGGATAAAGGTTGTAATAGACTTGGTGTCTTAATTGTTTCAACTTTATTTTGTTGGCAAACCAAACATTCCGCCACAAACTTTTGAATATCTGATTTAAGTCCATCCCAAAAAAATTCCTTCTTAACCCTGTGGTAAGTTTTTAAAAATCCTGAGTGCCCTCCTAAGGGAGAAGTGTGCAATTCCATAAGAATATTTTGTTTTAGCTGGGAATTCTTACAGAGGTATAAGTGATCTTTGTACCATAACGAATCCTTTTTCCAGCTAAATGTATCAAACGTACTGGAATCTTGTTGTAACTTTCGAATCAGTGCCCACACTTCTTCGTCATTCTTCCATTCCTCCCTTGCTTTATTTATCCAATCTAATTGGATAATAGAAATGGCGCTCAACAATTCTTCCACATCCTCATCCTTTCTTGAGAGTGCATCTGCCACCACATTTTGCTTCCCTTTTTTGTAGATGATTTCAAAGTCATAACCCAACATCTTTGTGACCCACTTTTGTTGCTCTTCAGAGGATAATCTTTGTTCTAAAAAGTATTTAAGGCTATCATGATCCGTTTTTACCTTGAAGTGTCTTCCCATTAGGTAGGGTCACCATTTCTTAAGTGCATGGAGTATTGCCAACATTTCCTTCTCATAAATAGCTTTGCTTAAAAACTTTCCCTTGATTGGACAACTTTCAAAAGCAATGGGTCTTTCATCTTGCATTAAAACAACACCAATTCCATTTCCTGAAGCATCACATTCCACAATAAAGGTTTTTGTGAAGTCCGGTGTAGCTAAGACCGGTGCTTGGCACATTGCCTCTTTAAAATGTTCAAAGGCCTTTGTTGCTTCCGGAGTCCATGAAAATGCATCTTTCTTCAATAATGTTGTTAGAGGTGCGGCTATTCTCCCATAATTCTTAACAAACTTGTGATAATACCCTGTCAACCCGAGAAATCCTCGCAGATTCTTTATGGATGTGGGGATTTTCCATTCCTTAATGGCTTTAATTTTGCTAGGGTTTACCTTAACTCCTTCATGAGATACAATATGACCCAGATATTCCACCTCCTGGACTCAAAAGAAACATTTGGATCTTTTTGCATATAATTGTTTCTCCTCCAATAGTTGTAGCACCCTGTCAACATGTTCAACATGATCCTTCCAAGACTTGCTGTAGATTAGTATATCATCAAAAAATACTAACACAAATTTTCTAAGGAATGGTTGGAAAATTGAATTCATCAAACCTTGAAATGTTGAAGGTGCATTGGTAAAGCCAAAAGGCATGACCAAAAATTCATAATGACCCTCATGAGTTCTAAATGTTGTTTTTGGAATGTCCTCAGTCTTCATTCTGATTTGATGATATCCTGGATGAAGATCCAACTTGGTGAAGTAAATTGATCCATGCAATTCATCCAGTAATTCATCAATGACAGGAATGGGGAACTTATCTTTAATAGTGAGCTTGTTGAGCTCCCTATAATCCAGACACATGCGCCATGATCCATCCTTCTTGTGCACCAATACTACTGGAGCAGAGAAAGAACTTTGACTCAGTTGAATTATACCAGCCTCTAGCATTTCTGCAACCATACGTTCAATTTCACTCTTTTGGACATAGGGATATCTGTACAGCCAGATGTTTGGAGGAACACTTCCTAGAATCAAATGAATAGCATGATCATGATTACGCATAGGTGGGAGACCTTTGGGAGTCTCAAATACCTTGGAATTATTGTCCAGGACTTTTTGGAGATCTGGAGAAATAGATGATTCCGATGTGGAAACATCTAGCGAACATAATTGTGCAATTACACCTCTTTGCTCCTTTTTTAGAAGCTTTGTCATACCATTAGAGCTGATTATATTTCCTAGTTTCCCTGCAATACCCCTTAATTCAACTTCCTTTCCTTCTGTAGAAAATTTGATGAAAAGTTCTTGAAAATTAAAAGCCATTGTACCCAAGGATTGTAGCCATTGGACTCCTAGTACAACATCAGCACCTCCCATTGGAATGGAAAGCATTGAGCTAGTCAATACATATTCTCCCATGGATAGCTTGATATTATGGCACTTTCCAGAGAAATTTATTGTTCCTCCATTTGCAATCATCACTTGACACTCTGGTACTGGATATAGGAAGCAATTCAATTCTTTTGCTACCTTACAATGAATAAAATTGTGGGTTCTTCCTGAATCAATCAACACTATTACCTTTTTCTTCTTGATTTGTCCTTCTATCTTGATGGTTTGAGGAGTGGTAATTCCCACCCATGCATTACAAGATATGGTTGGATTTCTTTGTTCTTCATCTAGGCTTTAGAACCTGAGATCATTAATGTCCTGGGGAAAGGTCTTGGATTTGCTGTTGCCCCGAAAAACCTTCCTATTGAGAAAATGATTTGTAATATAGAAGATGGGATTAACAACCTTCCCTTGGAAGATAAGGAAGCATTAAGACAAGAGTGCTCCCTTATTATGAGAAAGGCCAAGGTTCCCAAAAGTAATTTGAGTAAGACAGAACAAAAGGCCTTCAAATCCCTGCGAAACAATGAAGAAATTGTGGTTCTCAAGGCAGATAAAGGAGGAGCAGCAGTGATCCTAGATAAAGAAGATTATATATGCAAAATGAATGAACACCTCAATTGTGGTAGTTACAAGAAGCTGAACAAGAACCCGATCCCCAAGATTATGAAAGAGGTGAAAAAGGCAATTTTGGAATCCAACCTTGATGAAAAATTAAAAAAGAGATTAATTCCCTCTAGTGAATGCATCCCTAGGATTTATGGGCTACCCAAGATCCATAAGGAAGGAGTCCCTCTGAGACCAATTGTCAATACAATTGGATCCCCAACCTATGAGCTCGCTAAATACGTTGCAAAAATCCTGAGACCCCTTGTGGGAAACACTGATTCTTTCATCAAGGACTCCCATGACTTTGTGAAGCTCATTAAGAATGAGAAATTGGAGCGTGAGGACCTCCTTGTCAGCTTTGACGTTGTGTCCCTATTTACCAAGATCCCTCTTGAAGAAGCCATTCAAGTTATAAAAGAGGTTACTGATCCAGGGACTGCAAGATTGGCCGAAATCTGCTTGCGATCAACAGTTTTCACCTTCCAAGGAACATACTATGAGCAAACTTCTGGAGTGGCAATGGGATCCCCCCTTTCACCGATCGTGGCCAACTTATACATGGAATATTTTGAGAAGAAGGCCTTGGATTCTTACCCCCTGAAGCCAGCATGGTGGAAGCGATTCGTAGATGATACTAATATAAAATGGACTCATGGTAAAGCAGAGCTTGACAAGTTCTTTATTCACCTAAATTCCATCTCCTCAGAAATAAAATTCACTATGGAGCTTGAAGAAAACATGAGCATTCCTTTTTTAGACATCCTCATCATGAGAAAAGATGATGGATCCATTGGGCACAAAGTCTTCAGAAAGTCTACCCATACAGAGAACTACCTCCACGCTAACTCCCACCATCATCCAGCCCAGAAACTTGGTGTTCTAAACACTCTTGCTATCAGGGCCCTTCGAATTTCTGACACTGATCATTTGGATGAAGAAAAGAAGCATTTAGTCTCAACCTTTAAAGGTTTAGGCTACAAAGAAAATGAGATTAAGAGAGCAATTCAGAAAGCTGAGAAGAGGATGATATCTCATGAACCTAAAGCCCGAGATCAACCTGAAGGTGGTAGGGTTTTTCTTCCTTACATTCATGGAGTTACAGATAAGATTGCGAGAGTCCTAAGAAGGAAGAACATAAGCACGCAATTCTCAGCCCCTGGAACAATTAGGCAAAGTATCAGATCGGTTAAGGATAATATTGATAAACATCAACTTAAAGGGGTCTATAAGATCGATTGCTCATGTGGGAAAAGCTACATTGGTGAAACGGGTCGCTCCCTGCAGACGAGACTTAAGGAACATGGAGCTGATATTAAAAATGAAAGGTCTCGCTCTTCCGCCCTTGCAGAACACTCATCGAAAACTAAGCACCATGTCCTCTTGGAAAACGCCTCCATTATCGCTAAAGAAGAGCAACACCATAAACGAAAGATCAGAGAAGCTCTTGAAATCATCAAGCACCCGCAGAATCTAAACAGGGACAGTGGTATGGAGATCAGTGGAAGCTGGTTTCCCCTGATTAAAGAAAAATTAACCCAATATCAATATAATAATAATAATAATTATAATAATAATAATAATAATAATTAATAATTAAACCCTACAATATTAATTAATTAGGTTTTTAATTTAATCCCTTATTAAATTCATATTATAAAAATATCTACTTTATTATAATAATCATTAAATATTTTTCTTCTTTCTAATAATTATAAAAGTCATTAATATATCAATAATAATCATTATAATTAATTATTATATTAATAATAATTAATAATAATCAATCATATTAATTAATAATTATTAATAATAATTAATATAATAATTATTTACATCATATTTTAATTATAGTTATAATCATATTATTTAATATAATATTAAATTATATTAATATAATAATTAATTATATTAATTAATAATAATTAATTATATTAAGTAATAATAATCAATTATATTAACTAATAATAATAATTAATAATAATTAATAATAATAAATAATCAATATAATTAATTACTATATTTATTTTTCATTATTAGTACATTAATAAGAATCAATATAATTAATTATTATATTAAATAAATAATAAATTAAAATAAACATTTATAATCATTTCAATTATAATCATATTAATTAATATAATATTAATTAATAATAATTAATTATATTAAGTAATAATAATCAATCATATTAACTAACATTACTTAATAATAATTAATAAAATTAATAATAATAAACAATCAATATAATTAATCACTATATTAATTTTTATTAATCATTATACTAATATTTATATTTTATTAATAAAAATTAATATTATTAATTATTATTAAAAAAAAAAAAAAAAAAAAAACAATTATAATCATTTCAATTAATTTGAAAAAACTATATACATTATTTGTTATTACAATAATAACAGTTGAAGTAATAATAATTTTCACTCAAAATTTCTAAAAATTATAATCAATTCAATTAATTTTAATAATATATAATTAATAGTACTTATTAATAATTATTATAATATCTAAAAAAAATAAAAAAATAAAAATAAAAAAAAAAAATTAAAATTAATTAAAAATAAAAATTATAATTATAATTAATTAATCATGAGGGAGCCGACTTCTCAAAAAAAAAAATTGAGAGCCGACCTTCCCTTCCCTTCTTTCCCTCCTCATTTCTATTTAAACCCTAATAGTCTGCTCTTCTTCTCTCAAAGCATTCAAGTTGTCCTGATGATGGATCCCGGTTGGGATTCGAAACGTTGGCAGAAAATCGTTCTTACTGTGGATTCTCCAATGACTAATTCAGAAATAACAAACCACAGAGGTCTTAAATCCAGTATAACAAAGCCCTTTTGCTCTTTTTTCTTCCAATTGTTGTGGTGTCAACCTTTTAGGTTGTGGAAGACTAGGAGCAACAACACTTCCGTCTTTATAGTTGTGAGTGGTATGCTTCCTGGTTGCCATAATTTTGCTTTCCATTTTTCTTGCTAACCTGAATGCCTTCTCTAATGAATTAGGTTCCCAAAGGCGAACATCATGTTGGATATTATCCTTTAAAGACCCTATGAACACATCAATCCTATGGTCCTCTGGAATATCTTTTACCCTTATGTTTAATTTTTGGAACTCCTCAATGTGCTCCATTATTGAACCCTTTTGTTTGAGACTTATCAATTGGCTAAAAAAAGTGTTGCTTTTTGTATCCTCATAATGTGCTATCAATTCTTCCGTAAAAATTGCCCAAGCGATAAATTGTTTACGGGAGCAAAGTCCTTGATACCATACAAACTGATTTGGTTCCAAATATAAAGTTGCCATACGTACCTTTTGTGTGCTTTGCACATTATTAAGATCGAAGAATTGCTCCATCTGTAATATCCATGTGGCGGGATCCTTGCCATCAAACTTCCTCATATCGATTTTTGGAATATGGTGAGTCTTCGATCCAACATTAGAGTCTATGGAATCATGATTAACATTTCTTTTGTTCTCATCATGAGTTTCTTTTAGTACCCTTTCACCCTTAGTGACCATTTATTGTAGCAACTTACTCATATTTATCTTCAATTCGTCCATGTCTGTCTTCAAATCTATCTTCAAATCGTCCATCTCAGCTTCTACGCCTTTCTTTAAACCATCCATCTTAGCTTCTACATCTTTCTTTAAACCATCCATCTTAGATTCTATTCCTTTTTGTGCAAGTGACAATTGTTGCACTTGGTCTCGTAATTTTGATATATCATGTTGCATTTCTTCCTCTTCTTCATGGGTCATGTTAGAGCTCTCAGGTTGCCTACTAGGTGTTTGCATTTTCTTTCCTCAGGGCATCAATTACCAATAATAATTCTTTACTATGCCCTTTGAATTCCTTCAAACTAATTTTTCAAACCAATCTTATGCAAAAAAATTTAAAAACTACACACATTTTTTTCACTTTGTAGGAGCTTGATATTGCCTTTGATGTATCTCTGTACTTTCCGATCATCTAGTCCTAAATTTGTGCCCTAAAGTATCCCTTTGTGTCCTCTTTCCAATGCCACAAGTCTGACCCAAATTGGATTCTCCAAGGAAGAGTTATGCGAAATTTCCCACAGTGACTTGATTATAGACTAGTTCAGTAGAGCAAACTTGTACGACATGCCACGAGTCACTGTTTCGACCTTTGGATCTGAAAAATGCATGAAAGAAACTACAGTCCGTCCTCTTTCTATACCTTCTTACGAAATTTCAATCTGATCCCCAGAGAGAAAGTTATGATGAGTTTCCCCAGGTCACCTGTTTGGAATGTAATTCAAGAGTCTGCAAAAAGACCAACTTCCTCAGATCATATCTCCACAAATATAGCACGAAAAGCTCTGAAATTTGGACCCGAGATTCAGCGCGATTTCTTCTAAAATGGGTTTTTTTTGCAACTTTTGAAACATCGCATAAAAAATTTATAGCGAAAATTCCATGATGACCTATTTGGAGCAGCGAAACCCTAGAATCCAAAGCTCTGATACCAAATGTTATGAAACCAGCTCAAGAAAAGATAGAAAAGATAGATCAACGCCTTAGAATTCAGCCTCTTCGAGGGGGCAACCTCCTTTAAATTACATAAATGAGCAATTCTTGGATGATTCAAGTGACAAAACCTCCTTTCTATATATAGGAGTCTAAGGAGTCACAATATAATCCAGCCGACCTAACAATAATAATATAAAGCCACAAAAATAACAATAGAGGGATTCTATGGGGCACAGTAATAACAATATGGGGGCAATAGGGGCACAACAATATTAATAAGGGGTATAACTACAATAGTAATGGGGTAATCACTAGTATTATAGGGACCCAACAGCACTTCACAAGAGTGAAAATGTTGAACATCCCATACTTATTATCCAGGAACATTGAGAAGATGGCCTACATTATATAGAAAAGGCCATACCCCCAATAGATGAATAATATTTATCACTATTCCTTGATTAAGATTATTGTGCTACATCATCTCAACATCTCCTGGGATACATTTATTTCCAATGACATCTTCAATGGTCCTCAGATTCCTCCACCGGTGCCTTAAGAAGCAGAAAGGCCTTCCAGCAATGCCAAAGTAAAGAAAAGTAAGAAGGATAAGGAGACTAAAGTTGTTGAGAAGCCAGAAACCTACAAAACATATCAGAGAGGGGCTAGAAAGTTGTTTGTAGCAGATAGGCAGGTGTTTACTTGACCTGATGTGGAAGGGGCCTTGCCTTCTTCATCAGCTCATAGGGAAAATGATTGCTCCACAAACTGTGGAAGGGGCTTTTCCTTCTTCATCAACACAACAGGTGCAAAAGGTGCATAAAGGGAAAGAAAAATATGCTGGAGGAAAGCCTCAATGATGAAGAGGAAAGAGAATTTTATTTGATGGAACATGATGAACTAGAATGGCCACACATTCATCATGGCATTGAGATAGTCGACTTGGAGGCTCAATATGAGGCGACAAATGAAAATATAATCATAAAGGAGAAAGATGCACATATCCAAGCACCGATGGACAACTTGGCAAGAGCTAAGTATGTCATTTCATACCTTGAGCAAGAGAACAAGTAGCTAAGTGACAAACAAGTTCTCATGGAGCTGGAACATCTCAAAGCAAAGAGGCAAGGTGACAAAGGCAAATCAGTAATGCAAGAGGAAGAGACCCCAACGACCTTGACTACAAACAAAAGGCTTGAAAAGGAGATTGAGGAGGATAGAGAAACATGGCTTGACAGGGTCAATTTTCATTTGGAGAAGCTACTACAAAGGGCCAACAAGGACAATCAAATCATTAGGCACATGGCTCACCATTACAGGACCGAGAAAAAGATTTTTAACATAAGAATCAAGCAAATGAAGACAAGACTAAAACAAGCACTCAAAGGTGAAAAGGACGGTGATAGGCTTAGGTTTCTTTCTGAAGCTTCCTTGGCTGACCTAGACACTTGATGGTGGTGTTCTCCACAAATTTTTAGTAAGTTTTGAGAATTTTTGCCTTTTTGAAAAATTTAGCAAGTTTTGACTCAGAAAGATTGGCTTTCCTTTCTTAGGGGCATCCAATCAAGAAATGGTTAGAATTTTTGAATTCACAATGATGATTACATGCACCCTATCCATTTTCTAAGATTTTGGAGCAAAATTGGTCAGCCAAAAGGTCAAAAACCACCTAAACAATGACCTTTCTTCCCTCTTTTTGACCATGGTGTTGCGCATAGAAGAATCCTTGGGAGAATTAGTCTTTTAGTGGTCAAATCAACTCCAAATGTGATACTAAAGGTAGATTTGGAAAGTAGACAAGACAAGTTTTCCAATGAGCTATCATGACCTCAATTTGGATACTGGGAAGACCTCCAAAATGGTCCTGCAAAACGTGTTGCGCATAGAGCTTGAGCGTTGCGCATAGGACAATTTTATGATGAATTTTCACTTTACTGTGCCATGACTATAGTTTTTGGGTTTTGTCTCATGGATGATGTTTTTACTAATGTAAATGGTGACTAGTCATGTAAGTAGGATGGATATTAGTTACTGGAGTGGAGATTCATTTGATCAAAAGTTCTCTTGAAGTCAAATGAATCAGTTCCCTCCCTTTAGAGGCAAGTTGTTAGGGTGGCCTAGACTCCAGTTTCTTGTTCAGCTTTTGATGGATTAGTTCCTCATCTTAGGGATTCGACCCTTGAGGATGGGAGGAGGTTGAATTGAGGTCCATATATTCTTTTTCTTTCTCATTGTAAAGGGTTGGATTCAGCGGGATTTCTTAGGCTTTTATAAACATCATTTTGTACCAGTTACAACAAGAGATTAATGAAAAATTGCAGCTATTTCTTTGGGATCCATGTGGTATGATGCTCAGTTTAGTTTGTATTATGTTTTCACGTGTTAAAATGTATTTTTGACTCCATTTCATCATTTCATACTCTTTATGTGAATGTATACAATTCTGAAAGGCAGAATCCATAACGTTTATGCTCTGTTTTGGGTAGACATTTCACAGTCTGTGTTTTCTTCAGTTTAGGAAGAATCCATGAGGTTTACATGATCTTCCTAGCTCCTCACTTGTCTTTTCACCTCATCCATCAAACCCTAAGGTTCTGATCATTGTGCCTACCTTTCCCCATCGAACACTCTGCAGTTTTGACCTAATTTCCTTGCGCTAACTATTTGGCTCCTCCTGATCTAGCAAAACCCTTCAAAATCAAATCAAACCTTATGCTATTGTACCTAGCCTAATATCAGTTTCTAGATCCAGTCAATTTGTCTAAGATCCTTACGAAGAGAGCCCTCTCCTGGCCTAGTAGGACTAGCTACTTGGCTAGGCGTGGTTTGTGGTTACCCTGGCATTGCATTCCTTCAACCTGAGGTTCAATCTAGGTGATAATAGCCATCTTACAAGAATTTAGAGACATTTTTTCCTACTAATATTCCAAAATTCCTAGAATTAACCCCACTTTTGTAAAGAACCACATAGACATATGGTTGAGGCCTACCATATAAGGAAAAAACATTGCTCACTCTATCCATCCAAAGTGGAAGTGATTAAACTTAGTATCAATAAGCCACATAAGGGTAGTTTCATCTACCTTATTTCTTATACATATTGGGCTTCTAACCTTGTAGCTGTTATGAAAAAATAGGTCACCATATGTATTTGTAATAATTTCCATGATTTGAACAAATCCTATGCCAAGGATAATTATCCCACACTCTTTATTGATCGATTCATTGATACTTGCACAAGGAATGAAGCTTTTTCCTTCTTGGACACCTTCTGAGGTTATAATGAAATTTATATATGTCATATAGATTAATACAAAACCACTTTCACCACTCCCTAGGGTACATTCATATATCGAGTGATTCCCTTTGTCCTTAAAAACCAAGAGCCACTTTCCAATAGGTTATGAATTACATTTCCCATGATCTATCTCATCTCATTTTTCATGATCTATTCCCATTCCAAAAATCTCTTAGATCATCTTAGAATTATTTGTATTGTGTTTTAGCAATGTTGATGGTATAACTTCTCCATCAACTCCCTCAAGTGTGTCTTCTACGTAAATGTTAGGATACTATTAGGATTTATTGTTTCCCAGTAGGGTATCAAGGTAGGCCCATCAAAAGTGAAAGCCATCTGTGAAATCCCAACAACCAAGACTTTAAAGCAACTAAAAAGCTTGCAAGGTAAGGGAAATTTCATATGCTTTTCTATCCCTAATTATGATACATGTTCTCATGGTTTCCTCTGCCTTCTTATAGCCATTTATTGAATCAATAAAAAGCTTACAAAACCTGCTTTGAATTATGAGCCAACCGAGAGGATCTCCTGAGCCCTCATATACTCCTTACAAAAGCTTCAACATTATATATTCGTAAGGACCTGTTGTGCTACTCAACAACCTCCCCATTTATTAGTTTAATGGTTAATATTCTATTAATAAATGGGGACCCTTTATAAAAAACCCTCCAAGAAAAATCTAGCACTTCGGCATTTTCTTTTGAACTTTTAGAAATAAGTCAAGATATCAAGTCAAAACCCTCTAAGACTAGCAATTCTTTCCTTTTCGCATACTACTGGACCAAGTGTGTTGAAGAGTTAATTAACAAACAAAATCTGTGACTTGCGATAGAATGAATCACTACATTTAACTTAGACATCATTAGAATTTTCATTCAAATCTAAGATTTAAGGCATTTCCTATAAATGAAGCACTTATTGCAATTGGATATCGGTGTTCATAAAGGACACAAATCACAAAGCATATTGTAACATGCGAGATGCAATATTGCGATAGAACGCATCAACCTTATCACATCACATCAATTTACCTAAAATTCCAATCTTATGAACTACACAAGCTTGTGAAGTAGGATAAAACCCAGACCCGATAAAAGTAAATGCTATAAATTGTAAGTTAAGTTTGACACGTAGTAAAAAGCACTTTATGAAATAATTATTCAGTTGGGAAATCTACACTCTAAATGATAAAGAATATGTTGCTTATCTCGCATCTCACATCCTGCAGAATATTAAAAACTCTAGGAAAGTGCACAACCAAAATTGTGATAGTGCAATTTGTGATATTGCGATAATCTTATCGCAATCGCAAAATCGGCATTCTTGCAATTCGAACTTTCCACCTTAAATTTTTTCCTTCCCCTTTGTGATGCGGTAATTTAATGAGTAATAAAGGCAATGATAAGAAGCCTTAGTGGATATTTAATGAGTTTAATAGCATTTATGTTAAAGAGCAGCTCAACGTGATACGATATATTTTCATCTACGCTTTGAATAATATCTCCTATCTTGTCACCCTTTTGAGGTTAACTGTATCATTTATTCTCGCTGTCATTCTCACTTGTGTTTATTCGATAACTTCTATTTTGCTCCATTTTAGGAAAACTCCATAGAGAACATCGTTGGAAACAATGGTGAGGAAGGGGAAGGGAACTTCATCTGAGAAATCAGAAATGGCGACGCTTTTCTCTGATACCACATGTAGCAAGGATGGAGGAACTTCGACATGGGAGGCCATGTATAACTTGTTATAAGAAGAGTAGCCTAGGCCACTCATAACAAAGGTGTTGGCATTATGTTCTCTGGTATGGCTATATGTTACAGATGCTGTACTTGATGGCAACTCCCATGACAAGGCTCTCAATTTATTGAAAAATTAAGAAGGACGTAGGAAATCAGTTCAGAAGGTGCGTACCTGCAGGTACACCATGCAGTAGCCGCATCCAGAGACGCAGGCCAGCCGTTCAGGAGGTGCGTCCACCCAGTGCACACTTTTCAAGGTCACGTGGGGGTTTCTTGTGTTTTACTCTTGGTATCTAGCCGACGGTATTGTGTTATTATGAAGTCGGCTCGTGGTATTGTTCCATGATTTGAGGAGGAGCTTGCCTATATAAAGCAAAGGAGATCATTTGGTTTGGCATGTCTTTGGTTGAATATCTTATGAGGTTAGATCTGGTCTAGATCTAAAAAGGCGAATCTTCTAAAAGACTGAGATCTCTTTGGCGCATGATCAGATCTGTAGATCTGACTGTTTGGGTTACTCTTAAAGTCTTGAAATCATTCATACCCGAAGGTACGCAGGTTCAGTGAAAGGCAAGTACGCCGGGACGCAGTGCAGTAAGAAGAGACCTGCGTGGGGATGCAGGGAAGAGCAAGATTCAGGTGCGTTCGGGACGCAGTACAGTAACAGGCGCACTGCGTGGGGACGCGAAGCATAATAAGGATCAGGTGCGTCTCTGAGCAAAAAGACGCGGCGCGATAGTATTTCTGGGGGCGTCCCTGCAGCAAAAGAACGCTGCGCGACAATGTTTCTGGGTGCGTCCCTGCAGCAATAGGACGCAGTGCAGTTGAAGGAACAGTGCGCGGGCACGCAGCGCAGCAGAAGGATCTCTGCGTGTGGACGCAGGGGAGAAGAAGGTTAGCTGCGTCTGGTCGCAGGCCACAGAAGGGAAAACTGCGTCTCTGTCTTAAGATGTTCTGTTGATTGAATTTCTCTGTTGATAAGGTGTTCTGGGTTAGTTCTGTTATTACTGATCTGATAACTGTAGTGGACTGTAACTGTTATGTACTTGATGATCATTTGATGCTTTATGAAAAGAAGTAGGGGTTGTAGCTCCCTTCCAGGAGAAGACTGGAAAACGAGAGAGAGAGTTGTAGCTCTATGCAGGTTGCAGCCTGCGTACTGGTAAAGGACTGCACCAGTACAAAATCATTGTAAAAGGAGTTTCTAATTTGAAAGAAGATAGAGACATATTGCAGCAGGTGGTTTTCACCCACATTGGGTTTCCACCTTACATCTTGTGTTCTTTGGTGTGACTATCTGTTTTCTTTGTTCATGCTCATTATTTTATGGTACTGACATGCAAAAATAATTCAAAGATCAAATAAGGAAGATTTATTAAATTGCTAGATAATACTGATTCACCCCCCCTCTCAGTATTATTTCCAACAATTGGAATCAGAGCAGGTCCTTTAGAGAAGCTTGATCGCTTGAAGGTAGATCGTTCATCATGAGCAACTACGAGAGAGAAGCATCAATCAGGCCACCGGTTTTTGATGGGACAAACTTCAATTATTGGAAGGTAAGAGTTACTGCATATCTTCAATCTCTTGTTACAGAAGTTTGGGACATTGTAGAAACAGGCTACGCTTTTCCTTTAGCTACTCCTACAGATCCAGTAGAGAAAAAGAAGTATGAAACAAATGAAAAAGCAGTCAGTACTCTGTTAGGATGTATATCCCAAACGGAATTCATGAAGGTAATGCACTACAAATCCGCAAAAGAGATATGGGACAAAATTGTCACAAGCTATGAAGGAGATGAACAGGTAAAGTGTGCTAAACTTCAAACTCTCAGGATTCAGTATGAGACTCTCAAGATGTATAATGATGAAAGTGTGGCTAACTATTTTCTTCGGGTAGATGAGATTGTTAATTGTATGAAAAATTTGGGTGAAGAAATAAGAGAGGCTATAGTGGTTGAAAAGGTTCTAAGATCATTGTCCCCCAAGTTTGAATCTAAAGTATCTGCTATAGAAGAAAAGGAAAATCTACGAATTCTCACTATGTCTCAGCTACATGGAATTCTAACTGCTTATGAAATGAGAAAGGGAGGTCCATCAGACAGAAGAGAAGCTGCTTTCAAGGCATCAGGTAAAGAAGATTATTATGGAGCAAGCCACGTCCCAGAAGAAGAGGAAGAAGAATCAAATTTTGTCAGAAATCTTCAAAGAGGTTCTGGAAGGTTCAGAGGTAAGTTAACTTTTAAATGCTTTGCTTGTGGAAGAGTAGGTCATTATGCTGCAAAATGTCCTTATAAGGATAAAGGAAAGGAACCTGCTAGATGGAACAAGAAACAAAGTGCAAATAAGAAAAGCTACTACACCCATGAAGATAGTGATGATCTATCAAACAGTGATGAAGATGAACAAGGTAATGAATATAAGTTGTTAATGGCATTTGAAGATGATGATTATATGGATGCTGTAGATGTGGATAACCTTTATGATGAAATTACTAGACTCAAGAGATGTATAGAAGAAAAGAAAATGATCATTGATACTCTACAATTTCAAATTGATGAAAAGGAAAAACATCTTGAAAAATTAGAAGGTGAAATTGTTGGTCTTAGAAAAGAGATTGAGAAAACAAAAGCTATTAATCTCAAGTTTGTCAAAGGATCTGAAACTTTGGATGAGATTATCAATGTGCAGCGATCTCCTCTAAACAAGACAGGTCTGGACTATAATGGAGAAACTTCTCAAGCATCCACCTCAAAAAGTTATCTTGATGCAGCAAGAAGAAATGAGCAAAAGCAAAATGAAGATCATCAGGTAAAGCAGGGACGAATTACAAACAGAAACTATCAGGGGCAATCCATCTTAAGGGAGAACAAAAGCTACAACCAGCCACAGGTAAAATCTTCTCAATTTGGTTCAAGAATGGATGACAATAGAAGTTACAATCATTTGGCCGGCAGATTTGATAACCGCAGAAGTTTCTTCAATGGACAATGCTTTTCTTGCCATAACTTTGGTCACAAAGCAGCTCAATGTGTTGCATATAAAACAATCATGACTAGGGAAGCTCAAAAACAAAGAAGTATGACAGGGATTACAAAAAGGACCTATAACAACTTTTCGGTTCTTGAAAATGAAGTTGAATGTTCTATTTGCAATAACTTTGGTCATGAAGACTCTGAATGCAGGAGCAGGTTCCAGCAGAAAAAGGAACAAGCCTCAAGCACCAAAACATGGAGAATAAAGGAACCTCAAACAGAAAGATGTGGGATAGCATTTTATGCAGAGGGACAGGAAAATCTATGGTACATTGACAGTGGATGTTAGAAGCATATGACAGGTGATAAAGAAAAACTTGAATCTTATTCTGCTCTAGAAAAGGGAAAGAAAGTCTCTTTTGGAAATGATACTCCTGCAACTATAAAAGGAAAAGGCATTGCTCAGTTAAAAGAAAAGATCAAGGCTGGAAATGTTTTGTATGTTGATGGATTGAAGCATAATCTTCTAAGTGTCAGCCAGATGTGTGATCAAAGAACCGAGGTTATATTCAAATCGAATGGATGTCTTGTTCGTGATCTTGATACAGGTAAAACAGTGCTCAAAGGCAAAAGAACTCCAAATAATCTGTACATATTTGAAGAAGGACAACAACAATGCTATCTGAGCAAGGATGAAGAGCACTGGTTATGGCATCGAAGGTTGGGACATCTAAGCTTCTCACAAATAAGGAAAGCATGCAAATATCAGGCAGTTCGCAATCTTCCAGATATCAAAATTCCTGACAACACCATATGCAAATCATGTCAGTTTGGAAAACAAACCAGAACTAACTTTCCAGAGAAAGAGGGATCAGCTAGCATGCCTCTTGAGCTAGTACATACAGATACATGTGGTCCATTCAGGAAAAGAACACCTAGAGGAGAGGAATACTTGATATTATTTATTGACGATTTCTCCAGGTTTGTCTGGTTAGGACTTATGAAGCACAAAGATGAAGCATTCGAAAAATTCAAATCCTTCAAAGCCTTGGTTGAAAATGAATCAGGTCACAAAATTAAGTGCCTCAGATCCGACAGAGGTGGGGAATTTACTTCAAATAAATTTTTCGATTTTTGTGATGAACATGGGATAAGGAGAGAATTCTCTACAGCTAGAACTCCTCAGCAAAATGGAGTTGTTGAAAGAATGAACAGAACAATCCAACAAATGGCTCGTGCTATGCTTGATGAATCAGGAACTCCCGCAACTTTCTGGGGTGAAGCTGCACATGCTGCGGTTGTTATTCTCAACAAAACAAATGTCCGGGTGAACAGCACTCAAACTCCTCATGAGCTTTGGAGTGGCAGGACTCCTTCGGTAAAGCACTTCAAAATCTTTGGGAGCAAATGCTATATCAAGAATACTGATGAGCAGCTTGGCAAACTTGAACCTAGGGCAGATGAAGGCATTCTTCTTGGTTACTCTCCATATAGCAAAGCATACAAGTGCTACAATAAAAGACTTGGCAGAATTGTTGACAGCATTGATGTAGTGGTTGATGAGAAGGGATACATTCCTAGGCAATTCCATCATGAAGACATCAAAGAAGATGAAGGCTACCCTCAAAGACAGAATGATGAAGAAGAAGAACCTCAAGAAGAGCCAGAGGAGCAAACAAGAATAGAAGAAAAGACTCCATCCAGATATGTTCAGAAGAATCATCCAGAATCTCAGATTGTGGGGTAGAAAGAAGCAGGTGTACAAACAAGAAGAACAGATGCAGAAGCCTCAAGCTATTTGGCATTACTCTCCTCTACTGAACCACAAAATGTGAAAGAAGCATGCAAAGATGAATGTTGGGTGAAAGCAATGGATGAAGAACTTGAGCAAATCGAAAAGAACAACACTTGGGAGCTGGTTCCTAGACCAAAGGATAAGAATGTTATCGGAACAAAATGGGTCTTCAAAAATAAATTGAATGAAAATGGAGAAGTAATTAGAAACAAAGCCAGACTTGTTTGTAAAGGGTATGCGCAGCAAGAAGGAATAGACTTTGAAGAAACCTTTGCTCCTGTTGCAAGACTTGAGGCCATCCGAATGTTCCTTGCTCTCTCAAGTTTTCAAAACTTCAAAGTATTTCAAATGGACGTGAAATCAGCCTTTCTGAATGGAGACTTGGAAGAAGAAGTGTACATTGAACAGCCAGATGGGTTCATTCTTGGAAATGATCCAAATCTTGTATGCAGATTGAAAAAGGCTCTCTATGGTCTCAAACAAGCTCCAAGGGCTTGGTACTACCGTTTGGACAAATATCTTCATCAACAAGGTTTTTCAAAAGGTTCAGCAGATAGCAATCTTTATATAAAAGCTGAAAATGACAAATTGCTAATACTTGTTGTGTATGTAGATGCTATTATTTTTTGCAGCAATGAAGAAGCTATGAGTCAAAGCTTTGCCTCGGTCATGCAGAAAGAATTTGAAATGTCCTTGCTAGGAGAACTGACATATTTCCTTGGTTTGCAAATCCAACAAAAAGAAGGAGGAATCTTCTTATCTCAAACCAAGTATCTCAAACAAATTTTGAAGAAATATGGCATGGAAGATGCAAAACCAGTATGTACACCCATGGTCACAGGATGTAGTCTCAGTGCAAATGATGAATCTGCAGCAGTACATCAACCAACCTACAGATCTATGATTGGAAGTTTATTATATTTGACAGGTACCCGACCGGACATCATGCATGCAGTTGGAATAGTTGGAAGATTTCAGGCAAATCCGAAGGAGACTCATCTTCAGGCAGTGAAGATAATTTTCAAATATCTTCAAGGGACTCAAAATTATGGCTTATGGTATCCTAGAGATACGGATCTTACACTTCATGCTTATACAGATGCAGATTGGGCCGGAAGCATGGATGACAGGAAAAGCACAAGTGGTGGTGCATTCTTTATGGGTTCCAGACTGGTATCTTGGTTCAGCAAGAAACAAAGTTCGATTGCCTTGTCTACAGCTGAAGCGGAATATGTTGCTGCTGCATCTTGTTGCACTCAACTTCTTTGGATGATGCAGACTTTGCAGGATTTTCAAATCACTTGTACACCACCTATCCCCATCTTATGTGATAACACAAGTGCAATCAACATCTCAAAGAATCCGGTTATGCATTCAAAAACCAAGCACATACCAATCAAGTATCATTTTCTCCGGGAACAAGTGCTTGAACAGAAGGTCAAGTTGGAGTATGTTCCTTCTAAGGAACAAGTTGCTGATATTCTCACCAAACCATTGCCCAGGGACACTTTTGAATACCTCAGGCAAAAGCTGGGGGTTGTTGATGCATCATCTTATTGTTGAATCTTTTCTGATTGATGGTACAGGTTCAGGGGGAGCATATAATGCATTGTTGGCATTATGGAGGATGGTCAGAAGGAGATCTTGGAAATAGCTGCAATATGTCTCTATCTCTTTCATGGTGGATTATGGTTCTTTGTTATAGATCTGGTTCTTTTTCAGGGGGAGCATGATCTTAGGGGGAGCATACCCCTTTGCCCTTGATGTCAAAGGGGGAGAATGAAGCTGAAGATTGTAAGGTTGCCATCAAGTCCAAAGGGGGAGATTGTTGGCATTATGTTCTCTGGTATGGCTATATGTTACAGATGTTGTACTTGATGGCAACTCCCATGACAAGGCTCTCAATTTATTGAAAAATTAAGAAGGACGCAGGAAATCAGTTCAGAAGGTGTGTACCCGCAGGTACACCATGCAGTAGCCGCGTCCAGAGACGCAGGCCAGCCGTTCAGGAGGTGCGTCCACCCAGTGCACACTTTTCAAGGTCACGTGGGGGTTTCTTGTGTTTTACTCTTGGTATCTAGCCGACGGTATTGTGTTATTATGAAGTCGGCTCGTGGTATTGTTCCATGATTTGAGGAGGAGCTTGCCTATATAAAGCAAAGGAGATCATTTGGTTTGGCATGTCTTTGGTTGAATATCTTATGAGGTTAGATCTGGTCTAGATCTAAAAAGGCGAATCTTCTGAAAGACTGAGATCTCTTTGGCGCATGATCAGATCTGTAGATCTGACTATTTGGGTTAATCTTAAAGTCTTGAAATCATTCATACCCGAAGGTACGCAGGTTCAGTGAAAGGCAAGTGCGCCGGGACGCAGTGCAGTAAGAAGAGACCTGCGTGGGGATGCAGGGCAGAGCAAGATTCAGGTGCGTTCGGGACGCAGTACAGTAACAGGCACACTGCGTGGGGACGCGAAGCATAATAAGGATCAGGTGTGTCTCTGAGCAAAAAGACGCGGCGCGATAGTATTTCTGGGTGCGTCCCTGCAGCAAAAGAACGCTGCGCGACAGTGTTTCTAGGTGCGTCCCTGCAACAACAGGACGCAGTGCAGTTGAAGGAACAGTGCGCGGGCACGCAGCGCAGCAGAAGGATCTCTGCGTGTGGACGCAGGGGAGAAGAAGGTTAGCTGCGTCTGGTCGCAGGCCACAGAAGGGAAAACTGCGTCTCTGTCTTAAGATGTTCTGTTGATTGAATTTCTCTGTTGATAAGGTGTTCTCGGTTAGTTCTGTTATTACTGATCTGATAACTGTAGTGGACTGTAACTGTTATGTACTTGATGATCATTTGATGCTTTATGAAAAGAAGTAGGGGGTTGTAGCTCCCTTCCAGGAGAAGACTGGAAAACGAGAGAGAGAGTTGTAGCTCTATGCAGGTTGCAGCCTACGTACTGGTAAAGGACTGCACCAGTACAAAATCATTGTAAAAGGAGTTTCTAATTTGAAAGAAGATAGAGACATATTGCAGCAGGTGGTTTTCACCCACATTGGGTTTCCACCTTACATCTTGTGTTCTTTGGTGTGACTATCTGTTTTCTTTGTTCATGCTCATTATTTTATGGTACTGACATGCAAAAATAATTCAAAGATCAAATAAGGAAGATTTATTAAATTGCTAGATAATACTGATTCACCCCCCCTCTCAGTATTATTTCCAACAAAAGGCAATGACAGATGCTGAAGAATCATCTGATGCCTCCTATTTCGAAACATCATGTTCATTTCTACACCGAATAGCTATGAGACCAAAAATAATACCATACACATATATGTTCAAATGGGTAATTGACAAGGTAGACATCACAGATAGAACCTTCAAGAATCATAGGCAAGAGGTTATGGGGTCTTTCTCAGCAGATAACCTACAACTAATGTACAAGTTACCTGAGCCACAAAATCTCTACAGCAAACAATTTCTTGAGGAATTTGTTAAAGAAAATGAGGACCCATCAGACATCATGCAGACTTGGAAATCAATCAAAGGAAATCTCAAACAGGATAAAACTGGTATGTACTCAACGACATCCATTTCTCCCCCTCATAGTTTTGTAGCAACAATGATATGTAGGTTATTTAGTAGACCCAATAGCACCAAATTTTTCGTGGAATGGCTCTCGTTAATAGATGCAGTAGTGAATGCAACAATAATGAACTAGGCTCAAATTTGATCAGATAATTTGGCAAAGGCCATTATAGAATATAGAAGGAAAAGAAGTTCCTCTTTAAGTATTTTTCCCCCTTTCTTCATGAGTGGATTTTTTATGGCTGCAATCTATTTTTGTTCTCAATTTCCCAATATGGGATTGAAGTGGATTGTATAGAACTCGCTTCCCATCCATATATACCATAACATTTGTGGGAATCTCAATTCCACCCTCATTTTTATAAAATCTGTCAAGGGGTTATGCTACCCATTCACAGAGAAGTGTATGACAGAATTGCCCCTAGGTTTTCTAAAGAGGGCGAAGTAGATATCTTGACAATAGCCAGATGGTTTAGCAAAGAAACATTCACCTACATCAGAGTTTTTGGGAGCATTTCTTCACCGCATGTACTCCCATATTATGTCCCTGAGAAACTAATGGCCAGAGAAATAGCCTACCAAATAGCAGGGGAAGGTGTATTAAGAAGTGGACTCAAAAAGCAAAAGAAGGCCATTTGGCCTACATTCCCATTACAATGTGGTGCTTTTGCACTACACAATTATGGACATGCATTAAAAGAAGCAGAGATTATTAAGTCTCTAAAATTAGCTACCATTTCGGGAAGGTAGTACGACCCAAATGACACTATTAAGTAATTTACTACTATGGTAAAAGTAAAACAATTCACCCATGAAGAGGATGCCTTTGATGACCTCTTCCTACAGGAAGAAAATTTTTCACAAGTTTTCATATGGCATCACTAATTTTGACCCTAGACGATATTAAGGCTTTTCATGTGTACAAGAAAAAGAGATTATTAAAGGTCCCATTGGACCTACTACAGATTGAACCAATAAGGGAGCCAACTCCCAGCTTAAGCTTGGAGGACAACTCCAAAGAAAACTCCAAAGAGGAAACCCAAGAGAGATCTACACATAAGTCAGAGCACTCAGAGCGGCAGTCTCAAAATGGGGTAGGAAACACAAATAAGGAGTCTGAAAAAGACACAACTGGAACTACAGAGGAGACGACCAAGCAAGCCTTAACAAAGAAACAATCTGAGGTTGCCTCTACTTCAAATCAGTCAGGTAAAACTCAAATTATTGACCTCGAATAAGAATGGGAACAATTCAACAAAAAGATCCACACAGATACAAACCCTAAGCAAACATTTGGAATGAAAGCTTCCAAGAAAACGTAGCATAAGTCAAATCCAGAAACAATAGGGAAAGGAGCTACGGGCAATCAGGGCGTTGAAATCATTACTTCTACTCCGACTTCAAAAATTGTTTTAAGAATTGAGGAGATACCTCCACTAGATGTATTCTATAGTCCTACCCATAAATTTGTAGTCAAGAGATAAAGGAATAAAAGAAAACTAGATGTTGTGGATGTTGCGACTCTGAAAAATGAACCAATGGACATCGTATGGAAGGACTCGCCTATCGACCCATCTAAGAATGTCACAAAGCTATCGCAATTTGCAGGATCCTATGCCATAACAACTATTGACAAGGCGAAAGAGGTCCAAATGCTGCTCAAATAGAGAATTCTGCTGCTAGAACAATAATTAGCCCAAGAAAAATCTAATCAGCAAGTAGAATTACAAGTAGCCTAGCCCCAAAAGGAATTCGAATAGATGAGAATACAACATCAAGCTAGCTTAGCAAAAAAGGATTTGCAGACACAAGCCATGATAGATAAACTTCAAGACAATCTGCAAATCAAAAATTTCATCAAAGAAGCACTCAGCCTCAATTCCTTACTAATGCAGCAAAAGGAAGTATTTTTCCAGAAAATCTCGTAGATAAAACTTTATTGCGAGGCTAGTGATAAATTAACAAACCAAGTTATTGATATGAGGTTTGAGTATGACGAAATCCACAAAAGGGTTTCTAAATTTATTACCTAGAAAGAATCAGAGGATGGAAGAAAGGTTGACCTACTAAAGCTGGAAGAGTCTCATAAAGATATTATGTTCACGGATTGGGATTCTCTGTTGAAACATGCAGAAAGGGAAATATCGATAGTAGCGACTGCAGCAAACAACATAATAGAAGTCATTAACAAAAATATTCATGGCGGTAGTCTTGTCAAGGGCTGTGTACTAGGGTTTCTTCTGAATGCAAAATAGCTAGAGCAGTAATAGAAATAAGCAGCGCAGGAAAAGGAGGAGGCAATGAAACAGTTCAACGTGATGAATTGGGAAGCATACTAGCAGTTTCTAGTAAAACCACACAGCTAGTGGATGACTCTAAGATGTCTAACAACCTCTACACAAAAGATGGTTCTAGCATTGACAAATGTCATATCTATTGGGCAGTTAAAATCTCTGATCATCCAACCACCTCAGCTCACGCCCATGACTGTGTTGTAGTGGCTACAACCACCCTCCAAAATTTTGGCCTGCACCAATTTTGGAGCCTCCCTTGGAGAGTTTCACTTGATGACTAGACACACTCGGGTTCACTCTGTGAGCTTGTGTGAGTCTTTACATTTTCCTTGTTTGTTATTTGCACTCAAGTCTTTGCATGTTGATGTCTAAGTCATGCTTGTGATCATTTTCTGGTTATGCTCGAAGTCTTTTCTTCGTATGTGTTTGTTGTGTTCGCCATGAAGGCATTTTTTGCACTCACACATGGAGTCATATTCACTGTCACACAAGCGTTTTCATGATCATGAATGATCAATCACGAGTGTCGTGCTTGTTTCTTGCACCGTTGGTCAGACATGTTGAACATGTGTGTCCTGATCGTTTCATCGTTTCATTGTCAAGTTATGCGAGTGCGTATCTGTATGATCACCTGTGCATCTTTTGACTATTCACACACTTAGTCATTTTTGCTGAAGTTCTAACGACCAGACTCCTCACTGATAGCTGGACCATCACCCTAATTTTAACTTGATTGAATGTCAACCGGAACAGCGCAGAAGCACCAAGCTAGTTCTTTCGAGCTATGTTGCCTGCAAGAAATTCAATCAGCACTCATGCTAGCCACCCAGACTATCGACCAATTGTTCATCTCAGAAATTTCTTAGTGCTCATGAGCAGGCCTCCCACTACCCATCAGTCAGCACAACTCATAAATTGCGCAGAGATGATCAGCAGGCCAGCCTCTTGGCCTTAATGCAGTTCTCCTAGCTAGCAGTTCTTAGCAGCAGACTTCATGTTCCCTCAAGGAAGTATGCAGTTTTTGCTGCTAATGACTGAGAAGCCATCTGGAAGTTCCCTCTGGGAATTGTGCAAGTATGGCTACTAGTGACCCTAGTAGTCAACTGGCAGTTCCCTATGGGAATTGTGCAGATCTAGTTACTAGTGACCCCAGCAGCAAACTAGGAGTTCCCTCTGGGAATTGCACAAATCTTTCTACCAGTGACCTAAGTAGCCAACTGGCAGTTCCCTCTAGGAATTCCACAAGTTTGGCTGCCAGTGACCCCACTAGCCAACTGGTAGTTTCGTCTAGTAATTGTGGAGATTTGGGTACCAGTCTCCCCCGCAGGTCCCTAGAAAAATTACGCAATCCCTTCTTGCTGACCCGTCATGTAACCTGGTCCCTTCCTCTAGACAATTATACAAATTTGACAGTCTAGCCCCTATTGATTTTTTGTTCTAGAAAATGCGTAGAGCATGTCTACCTTGCCTTGCAACAGCCCAGACTGTTCCCCCCAAAATTTGCACAATTTTGCCTACCAGCTGAGCTAAACCTTGCAGTCGGTCACTATCGACTAAAATCGCCTATCTCCATGTCTCAGCTTGCGTAATTTTCATCATCAGTTGCCCAGATCCATCATCCCGCATCACAGCCCTGCTACCTCTCCCAGTCACTTGCATTCGAATGATCATGTGTCATGGTAAACTAGGAGGTTTTGGATTTGATGTCATCTCGTCATGAGTGACTGTAGGTACAAGTACACCAACAAAAATGTCAAGACGACGAATGGGATGAATGAAGGGAGAAAATGCAGATGGATAGGTTCACCAACAGACAAATGAATGAAGCATGCGAAGCGGATGAACACAACGAACATGCACCTTCACGAACAAGTGAGCCTGTCAATCCTTCCAGCATGAAAGTAAGGAACAACATGCTAAAGCTTCATCAAGCGAACCAAGGACCATCGAAGACTCCGTGCACATTGCCATGTAGAGGTGAAGCTATGGTACACCATGAAGACATCCATCACTCAACATCACTCTAGCTTGACATGCACTCCAACAGTAGCATGAATGCACCAGCAATGTCATGTTAAGTGATGTCAAGTCAACTCATGAGTCATGTTGCCCACATCTCTACTATGGGCTTGTTGTCAATCAATGTGATGTAACATGGAAGTCTAAGAGACCCACTTGTTGAACATAGAGTCATGTAAGTCAGAAATTCATGGAAGTCGAATGGTTATGAGGGTAGTCGAACAGCCACAAGGGCCAGTTTCACCCTTGGCTATAAATACCCCCCTCATTTGTATATGAAGGGACTTTTTCACCTCAGCTCCTCCCACATAGCCAAGAGAGTTTGTAATATTTTCTTTGAGGAGTAAGTAGTGTTTCCAACTCGCCACTGATGAGGTTAGTGAAGTATGGTGTAATAATGTGTCTTGGAACTTTTTCTTAATTCAGAAGCTTGTTAACAGGCCAATACATTTTCATACATGTATTGTATTTGTTGTAAGAATGATCTTTAACACTTGTAATTCATATTGCTTTAACCATGTGTTCTACATCTGAACTGATTCATTTGTTGTAATGCATCATCTATTAATCGAAATGTGTTGTATATGTTGTTAATGTTGTCCCATCCATGTCAACAGCTCTGCCGGACATTAGGCAGACCTTTCACATGAACCTTGCTACAACAACCATCACACTCTTCTTAGACTAATCCATGAGTGTTGTACGTGTTATATTACCTTGTATGTTGTGACAACCGCATCTGAGTGGACTGCTCTACTAGAAGCTATGCATATCCTTTTGTGTTGTGTTTTCCTAGCTAAGTTGGGACTAATCCCATTCAACCTGTAACTCACCTTCACTCTCTTCCCCTAATAGTGAAAGAACCATTGACATAGGTACACTTACACTCACTAGGCATTGAACCTCACTTCTCGAAGACAAAGTGAACCACTCCCTTGTGCTGACAAGCAAGAGTTGAGGCAAACCCTTAAGACAATGACAACCAGGCCATCATACCAGATGGGACTCCCACACCAAACGGTGTGAGTTCTAGTTGGGACTTCATACCAGGTTGATCCCCTGAATGTTGGCAGGTCCAGTAGCGTCAAAATTTCGGTGCTAGAATTAGGGCAGCCTATTGTACATGGCTGAAATTCCCCTCACAATCATTCAACAAACATTTGGTCAAGGCAGTAACTCACACTCTCTCTCACCTACACGCGACTCAACGGTTGGTTACTCCTCACCTCCTAGTGCTAAGCACGAGACTTCAGTTCAACACCTTCACTCTATTCACCCATCACTCGCCAGTTTGTGAAAGCAATCGGACTGATCCCAGACAAACACCATCTTCCACATGTAGCAAGGAACCCAAAGGCCACTCCTAGGAGTGTTGTTGTATCATTAGTGGAAGAAGAAAACCTTGCCACACTTGAAGGTCTAGGAGAATCTATCAAAGACAAAAAGAAATCTCCCATCTTCCAGCAAAGTGAACAAGGCACTCTTGTGATCTCAGGATTAGACTTGGGTATAGGAGGTGGAGGGGAAGGCAACGGAGGAGGTGGAGGTGGAGACGGACCAACGGACTCAGAGTCAGACACATCAGACTCTGAAGGAGAGGAAGAATATGAAGAGGATGAAGAGATGGTTGACTCAAATCTTGAATGGATGACTCATGGACCATTGGCTTTCCCAACTTTTCTGCACAAGATTTCGAAGTGAGTGGAGAGAATGAACATCAATTTTAACCCTGACAGTGTGGTGAAGGCCGAAGACCACTTAGACAACTTTTACCTACAGCTGTAGACCCTTAATGTACGTTATGATGAAATAACATGTAGATTGTTTTCATGTACCTTGGATGGTCGTGCAACTACTTGGTATCATAGCCTTCCACCCAACTCTATATAGAACTGGGGTTCTTTCAAATGTATGTTCCTTGAAAATTTTGTTCATGACAAGACCCTAGCCACGCTACTCAAAGAATTGGGAAGCCTCAAGATGGAGGGAAAAGAGAAAGTGAGTGATTTCAATTAGAGGATCATGCATATACTAAATAGGTTCCTAGCAGAAACTAAGCCTTATGACTCCATCACCACTGATTACTACACATCCAAACTGTCAACCAGCATTGTGCAGTTTATCGAGTGAGATACAAGACCAACATTATTGGAAAATTGTGAAGAGGTTATCAGTGTTGTGAAAGACCTGCGTGCAGTTGGAATCATGAAGGATGATCAATCGATGAAGGACTCCAAGGATGTGAGCAGGTAGTCCCAAGCAATGATGAGCAAGGGTAGAGACAGGGAAGAAACTGACATTGAGACCTTCACTCATCTTGTAAAGAGCTTTTCCACTGAAATGTCAAGACTCAAATAATGCAAATCGAACACATTTGAAAGAAGTCACCCACCTAGATAGAGACAGTTAAGCAATTCATCAACTGGCTCATCAAGTAGCGACCAGTTCATTCCAAAAACTACACAGAAGCCTGTGTTCTAGCTCAAGTGGTGTGCAGATTGAAAATTATGTTCTTTCCACAAAGAAAATCATCCTAAGAACGCTTGCCCGGGCTGGAAGTGAGTCACAAATACTTTTTATAGTTGTATGCTTGTGGCAGGAAGCGATATGCAAGAGCAACTAGAAGACACGTATAATGATGCAGAGGTTGCACCTGATGAGCAATCAAGTTCTGAGCATGTGGTGAACAAGTACTAGGTCTCACAAACAATGGCAAAGACAAACATAGAGAAGCAGCCCCGGAAGAAAACTAAACATTACAGTCTTAGAAGTAAAGGGGCTCCCCCCACACTTGAGGAGATGCAACAAAAGGTCATATTGTTGATAAGGAAGACTAACCCACCAGCTGCCTTGAAGCAACAAACAAAAAATAAGTCTGGAAAGATATGGCAGGTTTGAGTACATCTATTAGCATCAAATTGTAGAACACTCCGCAGGACAACACGAACACCCGTTCCACCCAAAACACCTTGGTCAGTCTACCACCTCTGGATTATAACATTATTGATGACATGAAGGAAATTCAAGCAAACATCAGTTTTCTCGAGTTGGATAAGATCCAGAGTCAGTGAGATATCCTTCTGCATGCTTTGGGATAGACAATAATGGACAACATAGCCTCTACTATCAAGGGAGAAAGCACACCTCCCGACCACTTTAAACTGTGCTCAATACACTCCAGATGGAAGAAGCAAATGCAGGTTTCCCTCCTTTCCTGCTATCTTTTGAAGTCTTCAACTACAATGTTCACAACTAATTGTTTGATTCCAGCGCAACAGCCAATGTCATGCTGTTGTCCATTTCTAAGAGGATCAATGCACAATGGAGCGAAACATCTGCGAGAATCATCCAACTTGATAAAACATCTATACTAGCCATTGGCGAACTACATGATGTGATCATCCAACTATCCCATGATTGTTGAGTCCACCAATGCATCAATATAGTGGTCGTGGACATTCAGGAAGCATATGTTCTATTACTCAGTAAGGACTGGTCTAGCAAGTTTGATGGATATTTTTCTATAGACTGGTCCCACATGTGGCTTCCATACAAGGGCAAGTGCAACCAAATCTAGGTAGAATATGAGAGGTACATGAAGCATAATGTCACTCCCATCAATGGTGAGAATGAACCACTGGCTCCTGTAGAACTCATGTTCGGAAACTGCCTCCTTGAAACAATGTTGGGGTGTTATCCTGTGCAGTCATCCCCAACCCCACCAGACACACAATTGGGACTCCTTCCTTGCCCTACTAATGGTAATGAAACTTGTACAACACATTGTACCAATAGTAGCAGTAGTAGCAGTGACAATAGTAGCAACAGTACTAGCACATCAAGTGGTTCGTGTATAAATGAGTTGTGGACTTTGTACTTCGAAGGATCAAAGACACAAGACGGCTCAGGAACTGGGTGTGTTCTGATCGACCCTTGCAACAAGAATTATCTAGTGTCAATCCTCTTAGAGTTTGAGTGCATGAACATTGTAGTAGATTATGAAGCACTCGTATTGGGCTTGCAGAAAGACATCGGCCTCAATGTGGTCATGCTTAAAGTGGTAAGTGATTCAGAGATAGTGGTACAATAGGTAAGTGACACCATTCACTGTTTATCACCACATCTAAAAGACTACCAAGAAGATGTATGGAGACTAATCTCAAATTCCAAGCGTTTAATATCATTTTTGTGCCACATACGCGTAATGCTGCTGCCACTGCATTAGCAAATGCAGCTTCAAAATGTCATCGATTAGGGATAGATTTACTATTGAAATTTTGTAAAAGCCATATATCCCAGATAACATAACTAACTTACACGTGTTTAATGATGATCAACATATACTACATTTTATGGCCAATGCTGACATTTTCAAAGATGCAGCAATAGATGACGACAAGCACGAGCGCTCTCTACAAGCAGGAGCTGATGACATGAAAGGCCACATTATCAAAAAAGGTGTGGTATCACTAGAAAAGTTATATGACTTGCAAGAGTGGTTCCAAGGGCCAAGGAACAGCAAGACCCATAGTTCCACCATGAGGCATGAACTAATAAACCTGGGAATAGAAAAGGATCTAAAATTTGTCAACCTTGGTACATGTTGTACACAACAAGAATGGCAAGCCTTCATCCACTTGTTCAAATAGTACTGAGATGTGTTCACATGGATGTATGGTGATTTGAAAACTTATGACACATGGATCATCCAACATATCATTCGAATCAAGGAAGGGGTTAAGCCATATCAACAAAAGATGAGAAAAGTACATTTTTCGCTCGGAGCCCTCATACAAAAAGAGCTTACTAAATTTTTGGATGCATGGATCATATACAAAGTTCATCATTCCACTTGGGTCTCTAAGCTTGTGCCTGTATGAAAGAAGTCTGGGGAAATCTGCTTGTGTGTCGATTTTCAGAACAGTAACCATGCCTCAAACAAAGATAACTACCCCGTGCCGTCTATGGACCATATATTGTAAAAAATATATGGGGCACAAATGTTCTCTCTCCTTGACGATTTTTTAGGATACAATTAGGTTTTGGTAGAAAAACCTGACAGACTCAAAACTAATTTCCCTACCAAGTGGGGTACGTTTGCTTATAAACGGATGCCATTTGGGCTTGTAAACACAAGTGCAACATTTTAGCACACTATGGACATCTATTTTCATGGACTCATTGGGCAAAGCATGGTGGTATACCTCGATGATGTGACTATGTTCGTCGAAGATGAGAAGACCACATACACCATCTTAAGAAAAAATTTGAGCGATGTTGAAGATAAGAGATTTCATTAAACCCCAAAAAGAGCGTATTTGTCGTGTCGGAGGGGAACCTCCTTAGACACATTGTTTCTAAGAGAAGTATCAAGGTGGATCCAGAACAGGTCCAAGCTATCACACACCTTCCTCACCTGGTCAACAAGAAAGTCGTGCAGTCCTTCTTGGGCAAGATACAATTCCTCCAAAAATTCATCTCAGATTATGCACAAATAATCAAGCCCATGTAGGACATGATTAAGGAATATGAGGTGTACACTAGGGGCAAGAAATAAAAGCATGCATTCACCTAGATTAAGCAAGCCATTATAGAAGTGCTTTCACTGTACGACCTAGATTCAAAACGAATTTCTTGCTATACACCTTCATTTCTGACAACTCGCTAGCTACAATACACACTCAAGAAGATGAAGCTAATGATGAATGTCCCATCTCTTTCATGAGTGCAAGCATGCAGGGACTGAAACTTATCTACCCCACCATTCACAAATAAGCTTAGGTATTTTACAAGACAGTGAAACACTTCAGGCCCTACTTGTTGAAAAACCATTACATTGTCTTCGTTCCCCACCTAGCAATGTGTACATTGCTGGTACAACAAGAGCTAGGAGAATGACGTGTGAACTGGATGACAGGTTTGCAAGAATATGATCTTGAAATCAAGCCAGTACACATGATCAAAGGACATGGGCTTTGCAGACTTGCAACTGAAGTAGTACATGCCCAGGAGAGCGAAGAAGAGCTCGCCGGTTGGGAGTAGGAGATTGAAATGTACAAAATAAGGCGAGCATCCCCCATGGAAAATGGAACTTCTTGGTACATAGATATACATTGGTACCTTGAGCATGGCGTCATACCCTCTCACTTCTATATCAGACAAAATAGGGAATTACTCTTGAAAGCCTTAGCATACCAATCATTGCATAGAGTTCTTTACAGAAAGCATAGTAATGGAGTTTTGCTCAGGTACCTGGAGGCATAGGAATCAAAGAAGGTACCTCAAGATCTACATGATGGACCTGTTGAGGATCACTTTGTAGGGAATACCACAACACACAAGGTTATGCGAGCCAGTTTTTACTGGCCCACATTATTCAAGGATGCACATGCCTATGCCTGTAGATGCCCGGTCTATAAGCGGTGCGTAGATAGAACATGAAGATCAGTAGCCCCATGACATCCTGTTGCAGTGACTGAACCATTCCAATAGTGGGGCCTGGACATTATTAGGGAAAATTTCCCTCATTTTCAAACCAAAACCGTTATATCCTAATATCAACTGACTACTTTATGCACTGGACAAAGGCAATTTCGCTCAAACAAGTGAGTGACCAAGAGGTCATCATCTTCCTCTAGCAAAATATCATCTCACACTTCGGCGTTTTGGTATCACTTGTTTTTTATAATGCAACTTATTTTTCGTCTTTGAAGCTCTATGAATTTGCATTACAAAATGGTATTGTGTTAGAACATTCATCGAATTACTATCTGCAAGGAAACGATCTAGCAAAGTCTACAAATAAGAATCTCATCTGTATAATCAAGAGGACCGTTTTCTCTGAACAGCGCAACTAGCATACTGCCCTGAGGAATGCACTATGGGCTGACCATGTAACACCTAAGCCCTCTCTGAACACTTCACTGTATTTCTTGGTCTACAGTAAAGAAGCCATCCTCCCACCAAATATCTACTTTCCTACTCTTCAGCTTTCCCAGAAATCCCAAGCAAGCCTTGCCAGCTGGTTCGGTGTCAGATGGATGCTCTCCATAAGCTCAAGGAAGAAAGGATGAAAGAAAAAGAAAAATTCATACTCCACCAGAACCATTTCAAGAGGTGGTTTGATAAGAAGTCTATAGGGAAAGCTAGATTCGATGTGGATGACTTAGTTCTGAAATGGGATAAATCCCATTAAGACAAAGGAAAACATATGAAGTTCCAATCCATGTGGATTGGCCCATACACAGTTCACAAGAATATTGGCCCATACACGTATCATTTTGAGATCACTCGACGAGAGGATTGACAACCTTCCCATCAATGGCTAAGATCTCAAGCATTATTTCCAATAGATCGGGCTATGCCCGTGCCTTGTACAAAGTCTACTTGTTGCTTGTTGTTTCATTTGGTTTGTTTTGCTTATTATCATTTCTTTTGATTTGTTGTTCTTACTATTTTTGTTCATGTGAATTTTGTTTGTTTGATATATTACTATTTTTGTTTCCAGAAATAAGTGTTGCCAACTACTACATTTTGGCTTTTGAATAGAGTATGCGGCTAAAATGTGAAGACTTGTGACACTGTAGCACTTGGCTAGTCTTGTGTCCATTTTATCTATGATTGGTTACAACCTTCGACTGATGAGGTCCTAATGGAAAATATGAACCATCCGTAAGGGAAGATTTTGTCCAGCCGTGAACTTGTGTCCACACTGGGAAGCCCCATGCTTGTATTCAGACTTCTGCTTTGTGTGTTGAAGCTAATCCAATTAGTAGAAATGGAGAAGGGGAAAATATAAATGAGAAAACCTATGCCAGAGGTCTTACATGCTTTTCTGAAGGAACAACCTCTTCCACCCCAAAAATAAATAAGTGCTTATGCACATTTCTCTTAAAAAATACAAAGGTGAAAGAAGAGAAAGGATTCCCACGTAGAGAGGTGAAGCATGCAACTCCACCAGGGTACTGACTAGGCTCGCTGACAGTGGAGAAATGTATGTTTTCCTGCATGACTCTGTTGGGGTACTGTCCAGGCCTACTGGCAGCGAACAACACCAGAGATGAAAACTTATACTCTGAAAATCTTCAACTGGCGAACAAAACTACCCTTCCTGGATTTGAAACACTGAGATCTAAGCTGAACTTTTGATTGCGTTTGACTAAGTTGGCAAAGGGTGAACCATGTATGTCCATGGGGTAAGTGGGGAAATTGAAGAAACCTGCAGAGTGATTCAATACTTCCTGAAATACCAAGGCCTTGTGCTAGCACTGAACCAAAATAGAGAAGCTGGAGTTCTACCAATGTGTTGCCAAGTGTTGTAGTGCCTACAACCACCCTCCAAAATTTTGGCCTACACCAATTTCAGAGCCTCACTTGGAGAGTTTCACTTGATGACTACACACACTCGGGTTCACTCTATGAGCTCGTGTGAGTCTTTACATTCACCTTGATTGTTTATTGCACTCAAGTCTCTACATGTTGATGTCTAAGTCATGCTTGTGATCGTTTTCTGGTTATGCTCAAAGTCTTTTCTTCGTATGTGTTTGTTATGTTCACCATGAAGGAATTTTCGCACTCACACACAAAGTCATATTCATTGTCATGCAAGCACTGTCTCGATCATGAATGATCAATCAAGAGTGTCACACTTGTCACTTGCATCGTCAGTCAATCATGTTGAACATCTGTGTCCAGATGGTTTGGTCATTTCATCGTCAAGTCATGCGAGTGTGTTTTTGTATGATCACCTGTGTATATTTCGATTGTTCATACATTATTAATTTTTGTTGAAGTTCTGATGACCAGACTCCTCACTGACAGCCAGACCATTACCCTGCTTTAGACTTGATCAACTGTCAACTAGAATAATGTAGAAGCACCAAGCTAGTTCTTTCATGTTGTGCTGCCTGCAAGCAATTCAATCAGCACTCATCCTGACCACCCGAATAGTTGATTGGTTGTTCATCTCATAAATTGTGCAATGCTTATGAGTAGGCCTCCTGCTTCCATTAGTCAGCTCAGCTTAGAAATTGCATAGATATGATCAGCAGGCTAGCCTCCCGGTGTTAATGCAGTTTTCCCAGCGAGCAGCAGAGAGCCTGTTCCCTCCCGAAATTGCGTAGTTTCTCTTACCAGTGACTGAGCATCCAATTGATTGTTCCCTCTCAGAATTGTGCAAGTCTGGCTGTCAGTGACCCCAGCAGCCAACTAGCAGTTCCCTCTGGGAATTGCGCAAGTTTGGCTGCCAGTGACCCCAGCAGCCAACTGGCAATTCCCTCTAGGAATTGCACAGATCTGGCTGCCAGTGACCCTAGTAGGCAACTGGCAATTTCCTCTGGGAATTGTGTAGATCTGACTGCCAGTGACCCCTATAGCCAACTAGTAGTTCCCTTTGGTAATTGCGCAGATCTAGCTACCAGTCTCCTAGGCAGTTCCCCAGAAAAATGGTGTAATCCATTCCTACTGACCCCTCATGCAACACAACCCGTTCCTCTAGAAAATTGTGCAAATTTGGTTGTTTAGCCCCTACTAATTTTTCGTTCGGGAAAATGCACAGAGCATGCTTGCCTTGCCTTCCAGCAGCCTGGACTGTTCCCCCCAAAATTTTCACAATTTTTCCTACCAACCGAGCTAGACCTTGCATTGAGTCATTGTTGACTCAGATCACCTATCTCCATCTCTCAGTGACTCTTGCATAGTTTTCATCAAAAGTTTCTTGAAGCTATCACCCCGCATCACAGCCCTACTGCCTCTCCCTGTCACTTGCATTCAAATGATCATGTGTCATGGTAGACTAGGAGGTTTTGGATTTGATGTCGACTTGTCATGAGTGACTGTAGGTATATGTACACCAACAAACATGTCAAGACGATGAACGGAATGAATGAAGGGAGAAAATGTAGACAGACAGGTTCACAAATGGACAAATGAATGAAGCATGCGATGCGAATAAACGTGATGAACATGCACCTTCGCGAACAAGTGAGCTTGTCAAGCCTTCTAGCTTGAAAGTAAGGAACAACATGCTAAAGCTTCATCAAGAGAACCAAGGACCATCGAAGACTCTGTGCACTTCTCCAAGCGGAGGCAAAGCTATGGTACACCATGAAGACATCCACCACTCAATAGCACTCTAGCTTGACATGCACTCCAGCAGTAGCACGAATGTACCAACAATGTCATGTCAAGTCACGTCGAGTCAAGTCATGAGTCATGTTGCCCACATCTCTACTATGGGCTTGTTGTCAATCAATGTGATGTAACGTGGAAGTCCAAGAGACCCACTTGTTGAAAATAGAGTCATGTAAGTCAGAAAGTCATGGAAGTCGAATGATCATGAGGGTAGTCGAACAACCACAAGGGTTAGTTTCACCCTTGGCTATAAATACCCCCCTACATTTATACAAGAAGGGACTTTTTCACCTCAGCTCCTCCGACATAGTCAAGAGAGTTTGTAATATTTTCTTTGAGGAGTGAGTAGTGGCTCCAATGCTCTGTTGACGAGGTTAGTGATGTATGGTGTAATGATTTGTCTTGGAAATTTTTCTTAATTTAGAAGCCTGTTAATGGGCCAGCACGTTTTCATACATGTACTATATTTGTTGTAAGACTGATCTTTAATACTTGTAATGCATGTTTCTTTAACCATGTGTTCTACATTTGAACTAATTCATTTGTTGTAATGCATCATCTATTAATGGAAATGTATTGTATATGTTGTTAATTTTGTCTCGTCCATGTTGACTACTCTATCGGACATCGGATATACCTTTCACATGAACCTTGCTACAACAACTGTTTCAATCATCTTAGACTAATCTGTGAGTGTTGTACATGTTATCTTACCTTGTATGTTGTGACATCCATTTCCGAGTGGACTACTCCACCAGAAGCTATGCATGTCCTTTTGTGTTGTGTGTTCCTAGACGAGTTGGGACTAATCCCTTTCAACCTAGAACTCACCTTGACTCTCTTCCCCTCATAGTGAAAGAACCATTGACACAAGTACACTTGCACTCACCAAGCATGTGAACCTCACTTCTCAAAGACAAAGCAAACCACTCTCCTGTGCTGACAAGCAAGAGTTAAGGCAAACCCTTAAGACAATGGAAATCGGGCCATCATACCGGATGGGACTCCCACACCGAATGGTGTGAGGTCTAGTTGGGACTTCATACCGGGGTGATCACCTAAATGTTGGCGGGTCCAGCACTATCAACAGACTGATATTTGTGACCTTAGAGGTCAAGTTCAAAGGAGTTAGTCATTAATTTATTTTTTCTTTTAGTTTTATTTTTGCATATTCTAAGGAAGGTTGTTTTAAACCTCCTCGACTATTTTTGTAATAATCTATTTTAAGACATATAGTTTAGTATTTAAACCCCTCTCATGCATTTAGAGAGGGGTCCAGAAATTTTATCAAAACCACTTTTTAAAACATTGCACTTTTGTACTTTTGAGGAGGTCTTGATGAAACAAATGGAACATGAACTATTTTCTTTTGAATATGTAGCATACTCTACTGAAATGCACTTTTGTACTCTTAGAATGTGTTGGATTGATTGAAATTGGGTCAATATTGTTGAATCACGTGACCAAGACTTATCCTATATGGTACTTTTATCTTATGATCATGTTTTATTTATGTATTAAGCAATACTTCTTCTTTCAATCGTTGTATGTATGAAAGTCTGAATTATAGTTTTAGCATTATTGCACTTTTGTATAGCTTTGATTTTTTTGTGAATACATGAACGATTTTATATGTGATATATTTTTCGCAATCATTTTGTCTAACTATTTATCCAAAATGATTATTGTTAAACAATTAAATTTCTTGTTGCAGTGGAATTATCTTTATTGTCAATTGTTGTAAGACATCATTGTAGATTGCATATCGTATTTGATTCCTAGGTATACTTATAGATAAATAATTTTAAATTAGGATATATGCATGTGTTTAGAAGTTCGATTAGATTACACTTAGCTTAATCATTTCTTGTTACATTATATATGATCCCACCATCACTATCAAATATTTTCTTGGAAACTAGTCCCATTATCCCTAGTCAGAGCCACTATACCAAATGGAAAAGGAGTTGCTTTCAAGGTCCGGATTGAGTGGTTTTCCCCCATGTTGTTGCAATGATTTTCAAGGCTTCAACATTTTGGTGCTAGAAGGAAGGCTTAGCTACGAATGGCAAGAAAATCTAAATTAGTAAGCCATTCCAATAGTAAAACTCCCTCACCATCACCTCCAACTTCTTGGTCGCATTCTAAATCCCCAAATCCTAGGAAAGAAGTTGTAAAGAAATCCTTAGAATCCATGTTGGAGAGGTAAATCCCCTCTATGGGTAGAGGCGATCCCTACTAGCCCAGAACAGGTCTAGCAACAATCAGTCAATGCTACTATGCAAGTTCCTAATTGCAAATAAAAGGTAGGCAATGAACACCTACTTGGATTCCAACGCTATTGTTTGATGAAGAGATGTTGCTCTCGCTCCTTCGCTCTTGGCCGGTCACGATCCTCCGTGATCTCCGCGAATAGATACCTGCACACACGAAGAGAAAGACAAACACAAGTGTGAAATCTAATAAAAGCAATTATACATCAGTCAGAAAGGACGTAATTCACATTAACCATTACAGAGACAAATGAGAATGGAACCATAATAATAGTCATCTATTATTAATCAAAAATAGAGAAGAGTACAACCAAATGTTCTGACGTCGAATCCTTCTCAAGAGGGTCCAGCCAGCAAGTCTCTTAAGCATTCACCCTTGGAGGTATATCTCCCAAGACAAAAACTCTCTCTCACACAAGCAACACTCCACAACCTTCCTTAAGCTATCTAGCAATTCCACACTTATCACACCAACTACCTACTAGTAGCAGCAATCTGAGCACTATCAATTCCACACAATCCAAAACTAGCTGCTCATGGTAATGGTAGAGGTTTAAATAGGAGAAGGAGTCTCCATGAATGGGGGAAGGGTGAGCTTATCTTCAAGGAAGGTGGTTTCAAATGACGAACAGACATGCCATAGAAGGGAGGGTGATACCCACAAGGCCAACAACCAAGTCTGGAGTCATCTGGAAGGCTAGCTGTTGGAACAAATTCGTCCAAACTGGATCAGTGCAGATGTATAACTGAACTGTAGCGCTGACAGCGCATCTTAATAACGGAGCTGGCTGTGTCAGCGGGGCTTAATACATTCATAGGATGCGCTGGCTCATGAAATTTGACCAGCGCGGAAAACCCGTGTGCTTCTGCGCTGGCAGCACATCAGTTGCACTATCAGCTGCCAGTCAGCGCGGTTATTTTAATAACAGTCGCGCTGATCAAATAAACTTTGGCAAAGTGGGTCATTTGGCCAGATTAGAGAGCAGGAGCATGATTAATTAGAATTCATGACACAGTAGGGAGACTGACAGGGAGACAGTGACAAATTACTGTGTAACAGATGCCCCCTAAAGCATGAAGCTTGAGAGAGCGGGAGGGGTGAAATGCTTTACAAACTCGCCGAACTGGAACACCACCAGGAAGGACCCGCATGTACAACTGATATCTCAATTACATGTAGTCTAGGCATGGGCGCAGCCATCCAAAAGACACATGAAGAAGGTTTGTGGTATGGACGCAGCCACCCAGCTGAAGAGACCATGATGATAATAAGGTATGGTCGCAGCCATCCTAAAAGACTCAGGTATGGGCGCAGCCATCCATCAATGAGTCATGTAATAATAATCCACAAAATCGCAACCTCTGTAGCAGGCAAAAACCAGGGTCTTGCGCTCCATCCCAATCCGAACAAAGTACAAGTTCAAGCATGTGAATACATGAGCTGAAGTCGAACATTCAGGAACATCATCTGATTACCAGTCAGTGATGAAAACTGTTAACAGACGCGAGAGGTACCACCAATAATGACAATGGTCCTCAAGGTACTTATAGGTACAATCCGCGGTGTGTGAATCAATGAGCTGGTGTCGAACACCCGCAGAATCATTCGATCGGAGGCCAATGATGAAAACCTCACGTCGAACACGAAGAACCTGCCATTGAGGCATGCAGGCTCTAAGGCACCTGAAGGGAGTCTCTAGGTCACTTTCCTGGATAATGAGCTGAAGTCGACAGGAAGTAACCTTGATCGAAGGTGGGCCATAATGTTTCCCACATCATCGACACGAGACAGAGGAAAATATTTTGTGTGAGACATCAGAGGGAGGTTGTAAGCTTGCAGAGGTCAACTTCTCTTGAACATATCGGCGGCACGACAGCGGATTTGGCAGTATTTGACATCAAATGAGCAGAGGTCATGGTGACAAGGCAATGAGCAAATGAGAGGTCGAAATAGGGTAACCCAAACCCGTGGAGGCTAGTGTAACCCAAACAAGATGAGAAATCCCCACCCAGACATGAATGCAGACGAGTGCCATGTTCAAGAGCGACATACTGCCGACACGACTATTATTGCAGTTCCATTTTCCCCACCATTTCTGGTAGGTACCCCGATTATTTTTGGATGACAAGCTTGACGGGGATAGCATATGCTTGGAAAGCGTCATTACGACGGTGTCCGATGTCACAAGGTTTTAACGAGCCTAACAAAGGAGGAGCTCGGCGTCTTTTCCTGTTTAGAGAGTCTAAAAAGACAGCGAAAAAGAAAACTCCAGGGGGGTCCTTTTTCGTAAAGTTGTGTCTCCCGAGCCCGAAAAAGTATAAAACGATGCTCGAAAGAACCGCCCGACCAGTATGATCGAGGAGTACTTTTCGTAAATAGTGACTTCGACCCGAAAAAGTAAAAAAGCGGTCAGAAGCACGTCGTTTTGGAACCAATAATGAGTGTGAAACGAAAAACACCCGGCAATCTTTTTAAGTTAAACGGTCGAAAAAAGAGCGTAAAAAGCGACCGCCCCTCGTTCCTTTTAACGAGTCGAGAGGGAACTCAGCAATCTTTTCTTGGTTTACGTCGGAAAAGAGCTTGAAGACGACATCTTTGGGACCAAGCGTACATAGGATCGTTACGGCCCTGTAGGTTACGAGGACCTGCACAAGGAAACCACCCGCATAAACCTGTTCGACATGTTAAAAAACATAGTAAAACATGCATAAAACACATAGCAAAGTGACATTGGCATAAAATCCATGGTAAACATGACAAAAAACCCACATTTATGAGAAACTATAGTCAATTACGAATTTTTTACCATAAATAGGGGGGTAAAAGACATTTTTTACCATTGTTACCATTTTGAGTTGTGGAGAACGTTGTGGAGCTGCGAGGTTGACGGAGCGATTTCCATCCCATGCGGACACCATCCATCCGGCAGCTTGTTCCAAGTAGGTTCTCCTCTCCCTGCGCTTCATTTCGAGTCTTTTTTGCAGCATTTTCATGGTGGGAATTGGCCATTTGGGTGAATTTTTTGAGCTTTGATGCGCTCTCGGTCAGCGCGGATTCCCTCATCAGGTCCGCGCTGATCGATTAATTTTACACACACCACCACCCGGGTCAGCGCGGAAAACACGTGTGCTTCCACGCTGACCCAAGGAAAAAAACACTGGGGCGCCATTATCAGCGCGACTGTTTTAAAAACAGTCGCGCTGACGTCGTGAAATTTGATTTAAAAAAAATTGAACGTACAAACCTCAACGGTCAGGGTCCTAATATTTTTCTATGGTCTTACAGGACATAATGGCATTTTTTTGGCAAGAGAGAGCTCACGATAACGAAGATATAGCCGCTTATGCCAATGCGGAGTGCCGAAATGCAATGCGGGCATGCGGGCTTCTTAAATTTTTCCTCACTCCGCGCCTGAGAGCGCAACCTGATCTCCTCGAGCTCTTAATCAGAGCTTGGAACCCAGTTGACGGAAAATTCACAATCCGTGGCCGAGACATTGAATTTGATTCCACGGATATTTATTTTTTGACTGGATTGTCATGCTGGGGCGAGATGCCCATCTTGGAGGGGCAACCGACCAGTGGCGAGACCCTTGACATGCTTATGGCTCGAGTGTGCCCACGGACGCATAAAACACGGAGTGGGAAGGTGGGTATTCCGACGGTGGACGACATTGTCCTTCGCACCATACTCTTCATGGTGACCCAGGCAGCGGGTTGTTTGGCCAATCATGAGGCTTCAAAGACCCATCTACTACTGGCTCTCGAGTGTTTACATCCCACCATTTTTAACTGGGCGGCAGCAGTAACGACCAGCATGAAGAGGCAACTGAGCAACTGTCGACGTGGAGAGTCGAAGCAGTTTGCTTATGGATCGCTCTTACTTCCACTCATGCTGGAGCGGGTGCCGGCCCTACAGCTACAGGACATGGTTGTGGATCCACCCAGAGGTCCCCGGGAGATGAGGGCCAGTCGATGGGGCCATGTCATGCCGCGCGGAGGTGGCAGCCGCCCAGTGGCTTGGGGTGTTTATTTTCGAGAGTGGCTGGATCGGCAGGTCATTTTCGTAGAGGACTGGCCATATGCCGGTATGGACTTCCGTGGTGATCCCGACATGCCACTGCCCGCGGGAGAGCATTGGGATGATGGAGGTATGACACTTGATCTCTTTTTAATGTTTTTTGATTTTTCATGTACATGTCTTGATAAATGTTATGGTGTGCAGATGTGGGACCCGTGAGACCCGTTGGTCTAGCCCCAGAGGCACGGAGAGAGGGGCAGGGTGCTGGAGTCCTGGCCTTGGCTCCTCCGGGAGTTGATACGATGGAGACTGTGGCACACAACCTCGAGGGTTTACTGGCGGGGGTGCCAGATTACCAGGGGATCGAGGAGGTCCCCATAGCTTCTCAGATCCACACAGTGGGGGTGGAACCCAGGATGCACCGCCTTTTGAGGCGGGTGGCACGGGCAGCTGTATGCTACAGAGAGCATAACCCAGCTCAGTAGTCATCTAGGTTTTATTTCCACTGATGTTTTTGAGAGACATATGTCTTAGATGTGTTGAGGACACCAATTTTACTTTGGACATATACACTTATTTTTTGAGCGCCTTGGTGCGCCGCGATATATATATAGATACTGTTTTTGGATGGATCTTTTCACATGTGATGATGTTTTTTATATGCCATGCAAATGTCTAATACAAATGTAATCTAATGTATCAGTTGCACAACACACAACCCATGTATTTTAATTTTTTATGCAAGCTTAAAAGCACACATGCAGACACACATGCAAACTATGCTCGAAAAAAGTTTCATTTATATACATATGCTTATTCTATGGTCTTATTATGCTTTCTATGTCTTCTTGTATGATGTTCATCTGTTTCGCAAATGCTTGTCTAACACATGATTCGCCAATGCATCAGTTAACGTGTTTAATCGTCTCGGAATGTGTTGATATGTGATGTAATCAAAATTCCTTTCTAACAATCTTACACGTAGATACAACCTTAGAATGCGTTGGTCCCTGACGGAATATCACCCGTTGAGTTGATGGACGACAAGTTGAGAGTCTAGGTTCACCACCACTGTATGAATGCCGAGATCAACTGCTTTGGCCAGCAACTCAATTACAGCACTGTATTCGGCAACATTGTTAGTGGTGCGACCCAAGCACACACCTTGAAGGTCTAGCAACTCTCCGTGAGGATCATAGATTGCCCACGCCGCAGAAGACAAATTGCAAGTACTACGGCAGGCGCCATCAGCGAAACCAACATAAGGTGCACTAGACATCTGCACAAGGAGCAGAAAACACAATAAGAGGCAAACATGCCTTCACACCAAAGCAAAACGTGAAATCATGCACACAACACACACTAAAACATGCGTATGCACAAGCTAGGTGCACGAAATCATGCATAGTATTTTTTCAAATAAAGCCCATTGCGGGGCTTGTCGAGAGGGTTTCCTTCGTAATCAATCAACTCATATGCGCCCTTCTGCAAAACTCTCTTCACGATATAGGGGCCTAGCCACATGGATTCGAGTTTTCCTGCTCCTAGCTTATCCTTAGCCTGATCGTAGAGCAGTACTAGATCTCCCTCAACAAAGGAATGAGGTTGAATGGTATTGTCGAAATGAGCCTTGACCCTTTTTTTCTGCGCTTCAATAGCTAGAGAAGCTAAGCGATGGGTCTCGTCTAGCCGCTCTAGATAAAGGAGCCGTTCCTCCACCGGAGTGGTGTTGGGAAGCAACTCGACAGCTAACTTTAACGAAGGAATCTCACATTCAATAGGAAGGGTGGCCTCCAGTCCGTAAACTAGCTGAAAAGGAGTGAAACCGGTGGCATCCTTCACAGAGGTCCGGTAGGCCCACAAGGCAGGGAACAGCATCAGATGCCAATTAGACTTGTGTGCACCAACGGTACGTTGGAGCATTGTGATCAAAACTTTGTTCACAGCTTCAACTTGACCGTTGGATTGAGGGTAGTACGGCGTCGAACTATCTTGACGCAAGCCTAGTTGGGTCGTTAGTTCCGTCATCATGTGATTACGGAAATGTTTTCCGTGATCCATGATGATAGCCTGAGGGACTCCAAACCGAGTAATGACATGATTAAACAAAAACTGCGCCGCTGTGTAACCATCTTCGTTCAATGTAGGCATCGCTTCGGCCCATTTGGTGAAATAATCCACGGAAACGATGATATACCCATGCCCCCCGACCGAACGAGGGTTACAGGACGTATAATCGATGCCCCATTTGGAAAATGGACCTACGGTAACGACAGGGTGCAGTGGTGCAGGAGGTGCACGCATTTTCCGGTGGTAGACCTGGCATTCATGGCATGCACGGACGGCAAGGATGCAATCCTTGAAGATAGAAGGCCAGAAATAACCGGCACGGAGAATTTTCTGGGCGGTAGCATATCCGGACATGTGGCCGCCACAAGCACTGGAGTGGCAGTCATTCAACACCCGCTCAGCCTCCTCGAGAGTCAAACATCGGCGGAGAACAGAATCAGCGCCGAGGCGGTACAGGGTATCGCCAAGAATGCGATAGGGTTGAGATTGGTGACGAATCCTCCGTCGAGCGTCTTTTGATACATTAGGACGGAAGGAAGACGTCTGTAAATATACTATGACGTCCCCATACCAAGGGTCGAGGGTGCTGATGAGAAACAATGTTTCATCCGGGATATGCTCCTCCGAATGAGATGGTGCAGAATGAGATGGCAAAGAACAGAGCAATTCAGCGAAGACCAGAGACTTCTTAGACTTGGCAGCAGTGAATTCCAAGTCGAACTCTTGGAGGATTACTATCCATTTCGAGTATTTTCCCCCCAGTAGCTGACGTGACAAAATGTAGGTCATTGGGTTGCAGTCAGAAATCACGGTCGTAGTGCGCAACAGGATATAGTGCCGGAAACGTTGGACGGCACAGACAGCTGCCAATGCCAACTTCTCGACATACGCGTAGCGAGTTTCTGTATCCAAAAGGTTGCGACTAAGGTAATAGATAACATGCTCATTGCCGTCATCATCATCCTGCACTAGAACCATGCCGATGGTGGTGTCAGCGGCAGCTAGATAGAGAGTATAATCACGGTGGTAGTTCGGGGGTCTTAAGAGTGGAGCCGAGACAAGGAGATCCTTGAGTCGCTCGAAAGACTCCTGAGCGATAGCATCCCAACGAAAGGGTGTGTCTCGCTTTAATAACCGTGTGAAACCCTTAGCCACCTCGGCATAATTCGGAATGAATCGCCTGAGAAAATTAGCTTTGCCCTGCAAGCTCTGCAATTGCTGCAAAGAGGCAGGGGGAGGAAGATTCAGGATGGCCTTGACTTTAAGGGGATCCAGACGGATGCCCTCTCGGGAGACGATGAACCCGAGTAGTCGGCCTGATTCTACGCAAAAGACACACTTATGAGGATTGAGTCGAATACGGTAGTGTCGACAGCGAAGAAAAATTTCGCGAAGATGAGAGGGATGGTCCTGACGCTTGACTGAATGAGCCGGAAGGTCATCCAGGTATGGTTGTACAATGTGACGAATATCATGAAAGGCGTAAGACATTGCATGTTGGAAAGTAGCGCCGGCATTCTTGAGACTGAAAGGGAGCTTCTTATAGGCAAAGGTGCCCCAAGGACAAATAAAAGCCGTCTTATGCTGGTCTGCAGGGGCAATGTTGATCTGGTTATAGCCAGAGAAGCCGTCCATAAACGAGTAAATTTCACTTCCTGCGCACTCATCAATAAGATGATCGATGAAGGGCGTAGGGAAGTTATCCTTCGGACAGTTACGATTGATATCGCGGTAGTCAACACAGACCCGGATAGTGCCCTGCTTTTTATTCACAGGGACTATATTAGACACCCAATCCGTAAGGGGAATGGGGTAAATGAAACCGGCTTTAAGAAGCTTTTCGACTTCGGCCTTCATGGCTGCAGCCTTTCGAGGGTGCACTGGGCGTAGGCGCTGACAGACAGGCTTAGCCCCTGGATACGTCGGTATTTCGTGCACCACGATACTGGGGTCGATGCCGGGCATTTCCTTGTAGGACCATGCGAAGACATCACGGAATTCGCGAAATAGAGCAGTGTAAAGTTGAACCTCCTCGAGAGTACACGTGACTCCAATGTAAATGTATTCAACAATCCCTCATTTGACAGAGATGTCAATGGGTTGGGTTTGCATGATGTTACCCATATTGCCCTCAGAAGACACTTGATACAACTGAATAGGTGTTTGAAGGGGCGAGGATGGGACACACGTAGTAAACCACTCGAGACATGCGACCATTTCCGGATGTGGAGGGAGAAACGAAGAGCGATGGTGGTGATCTGACCAAGGGAGCTCTTCGAGAGACATAGTCTCTATGATGGCTTCATCGGAACGAAATATTTCCTTCAATGGATCCGAAGTAGCCTCATCTCCTAGCCAAGGGAAATGATCATAGGAATCGGGAACACTGCTCGGAAGAGCAGGTTCAGTAGGGGGAGCCGATGCAGCAACAATCTCGACGTAGTTGAGCTCGGCAAGACTCAACGGCATCATATCACCCCAAGAGTCTTCCTGATTAGCGAGAGGAAGAACCCACGGATCAGAACGTACAAAGATCATGTTGATAGGGGCGAGATTCGGAGGTGGGAGGGGAAAGACTCCCATTAAAGCGGGATCTTTGAAAATTCCAGCACCCACGCTCTCTAATGATTTGGAGGTATGCTCCACAAATGGCACATTACCTTCAGAAGAAGAAGCGAAAAAGGAGAGCTGGTCTACCATGACAATCTTCCCCTGATGAGGGAAACGAATGACACGAAACAGGGAGGAAGCCACGGCTTACATGGCGTATGTCCAGCTATGTCCGAGGAGGAGGTTGTAGGTGAGATTGGCGTCAACAACTTCGACCTCCACTTCTACCGTCTTCCCTTCTAAAGAGATGGGCAAGCGCTGGAGGATACCGTAAGGACGAGATTCTCTTCCATCGAAGGCTTCTAACATCGTAGGAGACTGACTCAAAGTAGGAGAACCAATAGCCTTCCAGCAAGCAACAGACATGATGCAGGTTGAGGCACCTTCATCAATAACTGTACGATGAATCGTCTTGCTATTGATGATGACCTGTATAAGGAAAGTGACTTGGTGAGGCAGTCTCTGTGTAAAACCCTCAAGATCAAAAGAAATCAAATCTGAATCTGCCGGGTCGATGCCACCAATAGCTGATAGCAAGGACTTCCTCTGGGAGGGGCAGCTCTGGAGGACTTCTAACGCGGACATAGTAGATGGAGCCTGAGCTAAGTCCTCAACAATGCTATAATGTTGGGCAGCACGAGCATTAGGGTTGTAAGACGACTTCCTGAGTACACCTTTTGGAGGGGGTCGGGGGATCGTCTCAGTGCTGGGCCGTTCGATGTGGAGAGGACCAGAACTGGACGGAGGAGCGCTGGAGGGAACCTCCGGCTCTTTCCCGGCATGAGATGAATAGTCTTTTACTCAAGTTGAAACATGGATGGGAATCGTTCCAGCCATGAACACTTGAGAACCGAACGAGGAAGAGGGTTGAGATCGGTCCGCCACCATTTGAGTCTGCTGGGAAGGGAAAGGCTCTTTAAGCACAGCAGGAGGCCCAGGAGCACCTTTCAAAAGTCGAATAACTTCGGACCGCCTGGGGCAGTCCTTAGTGTAGTGATCCTCATCACAGATGAGACAAGGATACTTAGGTTTTCGTTTAGCTCCTTCCTCGGAGGGAGGCTTAGGGGGATCCTGCTTGGGCTGTCCAGATTTATCTTTAGCTTTCCCTTTCTTTTTCCCTTTTGAGGATTTATCCGCCGCGGTGGACTGAACGGTGTTTACCTCGGAGGTACTTCCAGAATTAGATTGGCCCTGAGAAGCATTTCCATTAGAAGCGTTCTGTTTTTGCTTCCCAGGGTTCGCGGCCGATTTCTTCGATGACGAGTTTACAGAGCCAATGAATCCATCAACAGATGGTTTTGGCAGAGCCTTGGTTTGTCCAAGCCTCGGGGCGTCTGGAAAATAATCATATAAAGTACCCGACTGAGAGTACACTAAGTCGAGGTACTGAGCACGCGCGATCGCTTGCTCTTCAGTTACACAAGCTCCCATGGCGATGTCTCGTGTAATTGCAGGGACAAAGGAAGTCGTGAACCAATCGGTCAGGAGTTGATCAGGAATCCAGAATTTGATCAAGTGACGACGCCTTCTCCATTCATGTATATGATCAAATATGTGCGTAGCCATGTCCTGTTTGAGAGACGTGAGGAGATGTGTCCCTGTCTCGTACCGAATGGGTAACTGAAAATGAGTTAAGAAAGCCATAGCCAGCGAGTTGAAATCTTGAAACGTGTCGCGATTCAGCTCAATATACCACTTAGCGGCTGAACTGGTGAGGGTTCTCTGAAAGAGGCGGAGCTGGATAGAGTCATCAAGCCATGAGTTCGATGAACACCAGAGGTGATAGGTCATGACATGGGCTTGAGGATCTTCACCAGCTTTGCCGTCAAATTTTGGACAATCACTGGGTATTTTAGTTGGAACTGGTGGCCAATATGGATTATGCAGAATGGGATCATTCGTCAACTTGGACACATCCGGAAGTTCCAACGTCGCTAAGAAAGGCAACTGAGGGTTAAAGGACATTTGTGGCTGCGGATTCGAGGCAGTACTAGGGTTCCAACCAGGTGGTGGTTGCCCCCATGGACCCTGTCCAGATGGACCCGGCCCGAAAGGTCCTGGCCCATAGGGACCTTGCCCGTAGGAGTTCTGTCCATACGGATTTTTTCCATATGCGGACAGTTGTCCCTGGGTCTGCCCCCCAGCACCCCATGTATTAGCAACTTGACCTGCAGGTGCAGCATACTGATAATTTTGGTAAGGAGTAACTTGCATCTGTTGATAATTTTGATAAGGGGTAAACTGAGTTTGCCCCTGGGGTTGCTGGTAGCCATACATTTGCTGAGCCCCATACTGAGCCTGATAAGAAGGCTGCGTTTGGTAAGAAGGTTGGGGCCGTGGCCCGCCTTGCATTTGATAACCCATTTGAGTCTGGGGCCCGGGATAATGTCCTTGAACCGGTTGGGCTTGGATCATCTGGCCGGAAGGTTGGCCTGGTTGGGTTTGGGATGGACCTGTTTGCCCAGAAGGACGTACTTGCTGGGTGCCAGGTTGTCCGTGAACCACCAAGGGTTGTCCTTGCGGAACAGATGGCCGAGCAGGCTGGACGGCTGGTTGACCTTGAGGTTGGCCAGCCTGTCCAGATGGGAGATTAGGGCGGACAGTGGGTTGGCCTTGCTGCATAGAAGGCTGGCCCATTTGCCCGGAAGAGTGCACTGGCTGAGCAGTGGGTTGGCCCTGCTGCACGTAGGGTTGCCCCCCCTGCCCAGGAGGATGCATGGATTGAGCAGAGGGTTGGCCCTGCTGTACGTAGGGTTGCCCCCCTTGCCCAGAAGGATGACCAGACTGAGCAGTAGGTTGGCCCTGCTGTACGTAGGGTTGCCCCCCCTGCCCAAGAGGATACCCCTGTTGGACTGCTGGTTGAACTTGACGATTATAAGCTTTCCCAGCTTGTCCAGAGGGGTAACCCTGCTGGAGACCAGGTTGGCCTTGTTGGATGTAAGGCTGTCCCGGTTGTCCAGATGGGTACCCTTGCTGGGTACCAGGTTTCCCTGGGTAACCGGAAGGTTGACTCTGATAGGAAAACGATGGACCACCAATGGCCGAAGGTTGTCCCAGATAGGGTTGTCCTTGCGGGCCCCCAGATTGTCCTAGGTAAGACTGGCCATAAAGTGGTTGCCCTTGAGGGGCTTGCACATAAGGTGGCTGGCCTTGATTAGGTGGCCCTTGAGGCTGCCCAGGGATTGCGTGGCCCCCATGAAAAGAATGAGTACTGGCGTCCCAAGTGATGGATAACGGTACTGAGACCTCAACGAAATGTTGAAGAGGCGCGAATTGAGCGAACTGGAGGTACTGACCAGTAGAATCATAATAAAAGAGTGGACCTTGGTAATTCGGGTCCACAATGGGTTGCCCCTGGGCATCATACGGCCCCCCTCCTGGAACAGGACCAGAAGAGGGTTGAGCACTTTGCGCAGGGTCGACAACTCCAGATGAGAGTTCCGGCTGGCCATTACTCACTTGACCGTGAGAGGGACCAGCACCACTGTTTGTAGATGAAGACGCTGTCACGGCACTGACGACCGGAGTCGAGTATGCTACACAAACAGTTGGATTCGTGGGAACCGAGGTAACAGGTGTAGTATGGGGTTGTGAAACAAAGGGTCCCGTGGTGGGAGTGATCTGAGGATCCCACATAGTCGTAGTAGGCATCCTGGCAGCTATTCTATCCCTCATCGACTGATATCGTGGGGGGAGTGGAGAAGTAGTTGGAATGGGAGTGTCAATATTGGACACCACGGGTGTCTCACTTGCGCTGGGAGATGTCTCATCCATGTGGGAAGTAGACATCAGAGATGACATACCAGGAGGGGTAACAGGAGTATCATCCTCGTCAGGCTCCCAGATAGGGTTCCAATCTTCTTCGTAATCCTCGTCGCCCGGGGCACGTACGTTGATAGGTTGGATACTCGGGATAACAGGAAGAGTATCGCTTACAACTGGTACCTCAGGAGCAACAGAAGATGGAGAACCTTGATCACTTGGACCGGGAGTTGACGGGTCAGCCAGGATGACAAACCCCACACAAAACCTAAAGGAAACTAACGATAAAGACCCTACTCAAGCTAACGCACACAAGATCTAACCAGGTGATATTATCGTGGCCGAATAAATTTTTAAGACACAGGAACTAAACTTGACCTTTTCATGTTTCAAGAGTCGAGAAAAGGACGAAAAGATGACTCTAGTCTCCTTCGAATGTTTAATGAGCACGAAGTGACAAGACGCTCACTGGCACCTTTTCTTTTAGGGAGTCCGAAAAGGATCAAAAGTGACTGCTCTGGAGACTCTAGGCAAAGGGTTTACCAAGCAATCCGTAAAACTGCTTATACACCTTGGCAATCGTATGAGAACCAAGGACTTTCTGTACTACAATCAATCTTCCCGAATGCTGTGTTTGGTGCGTTACGGTTCACAAGGCGGTAGACTCGGCTTCTTATGGATCAAGGATAAAAGCCTAGTGGGGTCTCCCTACATACGCGACGGTACGTGGGAGCACAGTCCGTGTTAGACCACTATCGAGTCACAGAAGGAGGAATCACCCAACCGTAATGTGAAACAATAGTGACTATGTTTAAAGACGCCGGAACACGTCTCTAACCTAGACCTCTAGATGTTTGCGTTAAGTTCCAATGCGTTTTTAGGTTTATTCAGTTTATTTTATGGTTGATCTTGAATTTAAGTTTCGGTTTCAGGCCTTATCGTGTGATCTCTCACAATTACCTAGATGCAAACTACATGCCAAAGAACATCATTTCATTCGATGAATTCTAACTACGAGAGGGTTAAGAGTTTTCAATCAAACAAAATGAACTCAGACAATCAAACAATCTAATGCAGCTAATGGCAAAGAAATGAGACTTTTCTTTTGAGAACACAAATCAATGAAATGCTCTTCTTTTCATTAACTATTGAATGCAAAAGATATTAGTTCGATTTATTTTTCAATGGCACAATGCATTTAAAATGAATTTTGAGAGACAGCAACACCGAGTAAAGAGAAACAAAATCACTCAATGAAAAACACAACAAGCGTGAAAAGAGCCGGTTGAACCCAAGCAATTGTAATCTATGTCTGGGTGGTGAGAAGTAATCGCAACAATCCAAGGACTGGTTCGAGGACAATCACCTAAACAACCAAGCAAAGAAAGCAAAAGAGGAAGGTTTTCGCAAAAGGAAAGGAAATTAGCAACGAATCTTTGTGAACGAGTGATAAAACAAAATCAATCCAGCGAAAACGGGACGATAACACTAGGTCATCGGACACAAAACAGGATTCGCCCGACAAGACTTCGCAAGCGAATGCTTTATAGTTCAAACAATGAAAACCAAGTCATAAACCAGGTGGAAAAAGTAGGGGACAGTCAAACCAACAGGCTCAGGAAGCAAATTTGAAACAAATTGAATTCTACAGGATCAGCGCGGGTAACACTCAGCAACAATGCACTGACCAGAAGTCACGCGTAGCAACAAAGCGCTGTCAGCACGGAAGTACACGACTTAAGCGCACTGGTTTGATTTTAGAACCGTCGCGACTGTTTAACGTACAAGCGCGATGACCACGAAGTCAAAGAAACAGCTATGCGCTGTCAGCGCGACTGTTTTGATATAAAACGCGCTGAGGCTAAAAAACAGGCAGAATCAAGCCAAAAGCTCCCAAACCAAGGCAAGAACTCTTTAAACAATTAAGACACCTCCCAGACTGAACCAGGAAGTCTAAAAGCAGAGAACTAATCCCCAATCTTTGAAAAGAGAGTGACAATCAAACTCAAAACAAGAATGAACAAAAAGAGACAAAGGCTAGCTCCCCAGCGGAGTCGCCAAATTGTTGGAGAGGTAAATCCCCTCTATGGATAGAGGCGATCCCTACTAGCCCAGAACGGGTCTAGCAACAATCAGTCAATGCTACTATGCAAGTTCCTAATTGCAAATAAAAGGTAGGCAATGAACACCTACTTGGATTCCAACGCTATTGTTTGATGAAGAGATGCCGCTCTCGCTCCTTCGCTCTTGGCCGGTCACGATCCTCCACGATCTCCGCGAATAGATACCTGCACACACGAAGAGAAAGACAAACACAAGCGTGAAATCTAATAAAAGCAATTATACATCAGTCAGAAAGGACGTAATTCACATTAACCATTACAGAGACAAATGAGAATGGAACCATAATAGTAGTCATCTATTATTAATCAATAACAGAGAAGAGTACAACCAAATGTTCTGACGTCGAATCCTTCTCAAGAGGGTCCAGCCAGCAAGTCTCTTAAGCATTCACCCTTGGAGGTAGATCTCCCAAGACAAAAACTCTCTCTCACACAAGCAACACTCCACAACCTTCCTTAAGCTATCTAGCAATTCCACACTTATCACACCAACTACCTACTAGTAGCAGCAATCTGAGCACTATCAATTCCACACAATCCAAAACTAGCTGCTCATGGTAATGGTAGAGGTTTAAATAGGAGAAGGAGTCTCCATGAATGGGGGAAGGGTGAGCTTATCTTCAAGGAAGGTGGTTTCAAATGACGAACAAACATGCCATAGAAGGGAGGGCGATACCCACAAGGCCAACAACCAAGTCTAGAGTCATCTGGAAGGCTGGCTATTGGAACAAATTCGCCCAAACTGGATCAGCGCGGATGTATAATTGAACTGTAGCGTTGACAACGCATCTTAATAATGGAGCTGGCTGTGTCAGCGCGGCTTAATACATTCATAGGATGCGCTGGCTCATGAAATTCGACCAGCGCGGAAAAGCCGTGTGCTTCCGCACTGGTAGCGCATCAGTTGCACTATCAGCTGCCAGTCAGCGCGGTTATTTTAATAACAGTCGCGCTGATCAAATAAACTTTGGTAAAGTGGGTCATTTGGCCAGACTAGGGAGCAGGAGCATGATTAATTGGAATTCATGGCATAGTAGGGAGACTGACAGGGAGACAGTGACAAATTACTGTGTAACAATCCACTACTGAGATCCCAAATAAATCAGATCAATCTTCTTCTATAGAAACTCCTGAAGTGTAGTCTTTAATCCATAAAATGCAGGGGATTTATTTATCTCAAGAGGAATATGAGTTATCTCAAGCTAGTGTTTCTTCTCAGATTCCTTCCTCTCAAAGGTTAACTAGATCACAGAGAAAAAAATTTGGGATCCCCCATTTGAATTCCCTCTACCAAACCGAAGGAAAACTAAGAAAACACATTCTAAAGCTCATAGTCAGGTTCTCTCATCATCACATGAAACACCCTCATTCATTCTATCCACTTCATCACAAAATCAATCATTCACCTCACAACTCCAGATCGTGATTTACACTTGTACTAGAGCACAAGCCCCCTCTACCCAATCACCTTCAACCATTGGAACATCTTCCTCTACACAGATACCCACGATGGCTCAAATACCATGGAAAAATCCAGGAGTTGTTTGAATGGCAAGACCATTACACCTACTGCATGCACATCCAATGAAATGGTTGCCAAAATTTAACCCTGATGACGGTCTACCTACTGAAGAACACATAAATAACTTTATGTTGTCGATAAATTTGAATGTAGTGATAGAAGAAGATACACTTGTAAGATTATTCCCTTATACTTTACAAGGATCAACATGATCATGGTATTTTTCATTACCATCTAGTTCCATTAATAGTTGGGATGCCTTTTAAGAGAAGTTCTTAACCAAGTTTGGAGATGACTGATCGACAACTACTCTTCTCAATAATCTCTCCAACTTGAAAGCTGAACCTAAAGAACGAATTAAGGACTTCAATTCATGTTTTAATAAGTTATTGAATAAGATCCCAACGACATCTAAGCTCAGTGATGAATTCCAAAATGAATGGTACATTTATTCTCTTTCCTCAAATGCAACTATTTTTGTCGATAGGGCTACCAAAACAACTTTGGTAGTAAATATGAAAGAAGCCATAGCTTTAGAAAAACACATTTTAGCTTTAGAGAAAAAGAATGAATTAGAAGAATGAAAATCCAAGAAGGTAACTTTTATGGATGAATCCAAGAAAGAAACACCTAAATATCCTTCTGATCTTCAAGGACTTCAAAAGGTCCTTAAAACCATGTCGATTGAAATGGTCGACATCAAAAAACAGGTAGATCAGACTTCCTCAAGGAAAGCTTACATACCTTACAAAAGAAATCCTTCCTCTGATCCTAAGCCTCCAAGTACCATATCAAACGCTGAATCAGATGTAGAGGAAGAGGAAACCTCCACAGTTGAAGAACAAACTAATGATGAAGAAGTAGTTGAATTACAATGAATATGGGATTTTATCCTTCCTAATGAAGAAGCACAAGAAGAATTACCTGTCGCAGATAGGAGTAGAAACATTGTAGATTTGACACAAACAAATCCAAAATAGAAATCATCAACTCCATCTCCCAAAGATAAAGTAATGTGTAAGAAATCTTCCCCTAAATCCACTCAAACCACTCCTCCTCAATCAAATTCTTCACCTTCAGCTAAAACCCTCCTAGTCTCTGATGAAATGGAATACAACGTCGTTGAAGATATGAAAATGACTAGGGCGAATATTACATTCCATGAGCTTAGCAAGTTAAAACATAAAAAGAAACTATTTCCCAAAGAACTAAAAGCAGTCCCTACTTCTCCTCTTCCCGATGTTGTAATCTCACAGGATGCTCAAGAAATGGGAAGGCCTCCTACTACCTCATTAGAAAAAATCAGTTCAACTGATATTTCTCTAATAGGAGGAAGATCCAAATCCCATACACCTCCATTTCTTCTTACTTTTGAAGTTTTCAATGAAAATCTACACAATTGTTTAGTCGATTCTGGAGTTTCATCCAACATTCTACGAAGAACAGTTTGTGTGAATTTGAATGTGGAGCCCCAAAAATCTGTTGTTCGCACCGTGCATTTAGATCAATCTCAAGTCAAAGTTATAGGGGAACTCAATCAAGTCACTATTTGACTCTCATCAAACCTGAAAGTATGTCAAGTCATTGACATCCTTGTGGCTAACATCCCAGAGTTCTTAAGGCTTAATCCTTAGTAGAGACTGCTCAGAAAAGCTTCATGGCTATTTCGCAATTGACTGGTTCCACATGTGGCTTCCCTATAATGGTAAGCCGAATCAAATAAGGGTTGACCGAGAGAAACATCAAAAGTATATCATTGAATCATTCAGTTGAATCATTTCTAGGAAATTTTAATGCAAACACATCACCCTTCTTGGAAAATTTTGTTATATCACAAGTCGAAAATTATTCTCAAATGGATTCTTCTAAGTGCATAAATTTTGTAGATAAACCTTTAGTTGAGACGTTAATTTGGAAATTATATTTTTATGGATCTAAATCTAATTATGGAGCTGGAGCAAGATGCATATTAGTTAGCCCAGAAGGGGAAAAAACTATGTTAGCATGCAGAATTGAATTCGAATGCACCAATAACATTGTCGAATATGAAGCATTAGTTCAAGGGTTGTATAAAGCCATCGACTGTGATATCAAATATCTTCAAGTGTTTGGAGATTCGAAAACTGTATTTAAATAGGTAAGAAATACTATACGCTGTCTCTTTGTACATTTGAAACATTATCAATCATTAGTCTAGGACCTCACCTCTCATTTTACAGTGTTCAACATTTCCCCTATCCCAAGACTCCAAAATGAAAGTGTCGATCTTTTGGCTAATGTTGCATCCAAGCTCATTCCACCAGGGGATTATAGCCCCGATCACTTTTCTATTGAATTAATTTTTAGGCCTTCTATTCCTAACAATACCACCAATTGGCGAGTCTTTAATAATGATTTGGATATCATAAATTTTATAACATCTAAAGGCCCTTTTGATGACCAGATAATAGATGAAGATCAAAATGACAGTCAACTTAAGCAAGAAATAACCTACAAATTCCATACCTAAATATGTGGTTAAGCTGGAAGACTTATATGATCTTAAGGACAGGTTCAAGAAACCCACTAACTCAAAACTTCAAAGTTCAACTTTGAGATTTGAACTAGTTAATCTTGGAACTGACCTTAAACATCAAAATATCAATCCAAGACTCGGTCTTACACTAGATGAAAGACTAGACTTTGTCAAGTTGTTAAATAAATATAAAAACCTATTTTCTTGGAACTATGAAGATCTTAAGACATATGATACTTCCATCATTCAACATACCATTCCCATTATATCCGATGAAAATCCTATGCAACAGAAGTTGAGAAATATTCATCCAAATTTAGAAAATAAGATCAAAGCTAAATTGAATAAGCTTCTCAAAGGCAAAATAATTTTTCCTGTTAAGCATTCAAGGTGGGTTTCTAACCTTGTTCCAGTTAGGAAAAAGAATGGTGATATTCGAATATGTATAGACTTTTGCAATCTCAACAAAGCTTGTTAGAAGGACATCTTTCCATTACCTCCTATGGAACAGATACTTCATTCAGTTGCAGGCTCAGAACTGATGTCTTTTTTGGATGGATTTTCAAGTTATAATCATATTCTAGTACATCCAGATGACTGGCTAAAGACCACATTTCGAACCAAATGGGGCACCTATGCCTATCAAAATATGCCATTTGGGTTAATCAATGTTGGTGCAACATTTCAGAGAGCCATGGACATAACTTTCAAAGGTTTGGTGAATAAATAAGTGGTAATTTATTTAGATGACATAACTGTGTATTCAAAAAAGCACAGTAATCATTTAAAGGATTTAAAACAAATCTTTGAGTGTTGTCATAGGTATGGAATTTCTCTCAATCCTAAGAAATATTTCTTTGCTTTGAGTGAAGGAAATCTCCTTGGATTTATTGTATCCAAAGAAGGAATTCTTATTGATCCCGATAGGATAAGAGAAATTTCTGAAATCTCTTTACCTTATAATAAAAAACCCACGCAATATTTCCTAGGTCAGATAAATTTTGTCAAAAGATTTGTCCCTGAATTTTCACGAATCGTTTTACCCCTCTAATCTATGATTAAGATTTTTTTTTTTTTTTAAATGGGGACATACCGAGCATGAAGCTTTTAGTATGATTAAACAAGCAATCATAAATGCTCCCTCTTTAGCAACTCCAAATTTTTCTAAACATCTCATTTTATATACCTTTTGTTTCGAGACATCATATGTAGCTATACTGACACATGTCAATGATGACAAAATCAAAGCACCGATTTCTTTTTTTAGCTCCAATTTTCGGGGGGGTGAATAAAACTACTCAGACGTTGAAAAACAAGATTTTGTTGTTTTCAAATCAATAAAGCATTTCAGACCATTTTTTCTCAAGACTCACACTAAGGTAGTAGTCCCATTCTCAACAGTAAGAAATCTACTGATCCAAAGAGATGTAGGCGAGAAAAGAAGAAACTGGGTAACATCACTACAAGAATATGAAATTGAGATCAAACCAGCTAAAATTGTTAGAGGTTAGGGTTTTTGCAGAATGTTAGTAGGAGCATCCAATTTACCAACACTACAAGATTCGGGTGACAATATACAAATATGTGAGGTAAGCCTCAATAATACTAAATCCAAATATGTTGATATCATCTTTTAATTGAAAAATGGATATGCCCCTATGAAACTTAGTTACAAAAGAAAAAGGGCTTTGAGGATAAAAGCTAAGCAATATGGAATTATCAATGATGTGTTGTTTAGGAAAAAATATGATTCTGTTTTTCTTATATGCCTTGTAAAATCTGAGGCAGAGAAGGTTTGCAGGAACTCCATGATGGACCAGCTAGTGGAAATTTTGGAGGAGACACAACATCACATAAAATCCTACATGTTGGCTATTATTGGCCAACCTTATTCAAAGATGCATGCAAATATGTAAGGAAATGTAAAATTTGTCAAACAATTGTTGGAAAACAGAGGAAACCTACATTACCATTGCAGTCATTCAACATTGAACAACCATTTGAACAATGGGGACTAGACATAATAGGTGAGATCGTTCCTCACTCTTCAAAGTAGCATAGGTATATCCTTACAGCAACTGATTACTTCACAAAATAGGTCGAAGCGATTCCACATAAGGTAGCCAATTCTAAAGACATCATTGAATTTATTGATCAGTTTATTGTTACCAGATTTGGTCTACCAACTGCCATCATGTTTGACAATGCATCTTATTTCACAGGCAATGCTATGACAAAGTTTTCTCTTAAAATAGGCTTTAAAATTAAATATTTTTATAACTATTATCCTCAGGGAAATGTTTTGGCCAAATCTACAAACAAAAATCTCATAAGATTCATCAAATGAACCGTTGATCAAAGTCATAAAAACTTGCACAAATATTTAACATTTTCTCTATGGGTTGATCGAATAACATAGAAGGCCTCCATAGGCACTTCTCCTTTTAATTTGGTCTATGGGAAAGAGTTTGTTCTCCCTACAAATGTAGCTATTCCCTCTCTAGCATTGGTTCAATTTATTGAAGAAACTCCTTCATCTTCTATGCAATTAAGGAAATCGCAAATCCTCAAGCTTTAAGAAGAAAGGGATAAATCCAAAATTGATCCAAAAATGGGTTCAGTTTTTCCTCCAGATCAAAGTCTTTGAATGCAGATGAAAGTGGGATCAAGTTGAAGTGCTCAACAATACGAGTCCAATGGTGCAAATGGCACATAAATCTGAGTCTGGAAGGAGAAGTTAGAACCAATCAAAGGTCAACAGTCAATGCCTACATTAGTAGGACACATAGCAACCCAGGAATGAGTCACTGGTTCTTGATGATGTCAGCAGAGAAGGTGACATGGCAATTTGTGATTGGTTCACACCACAATTGTTGGATTAGTTAGATCAAAAAATGATAATGGTGATCATCCCATCAGCAAAGATCGACGCATATTGCATGAAAACAAGAAAGAAGGTTAATATTTTAAACAAACACGATGTGGTTATTAAAAAGAATTTTAACTTCTTTGAGTTCCAACAGGTAAGTGGTAAATGGTTTCTCATGTGCCCTAAAGGCAGGAAGCAGTATTTTAAAATTTCATGTGATCACCCTTAGCGAGCGACACGTAGCACGGGAAAACTGCTTTTCTTGTGCACTCTCGATTTGATATCGGTCGAGCTTAATTTCACGCAAGATTGCGCGACAGCCGTCGGATCGAACGGGACAGATCGATGGTGGAGATCATCCGGGTTAGTTTACGAGCATGACACGATAGCCGTTGGATCGTTTGGTGTTGGGATCTCTGCCAGGAGAAGGCCGGACGGTCGGGGTCAACCCCACGCCTGCCGGTCCTTTGGTTTATCCTTTGATTTTGTGTTATCGTATTATCCCACGTTCACCATGGATTGAAACTAAATATGGTATATAATACCATATCACCAAAACATAAAGAACATGCCGAAGCCCTACCACTAGAAAGTAGTCCAAGGTGGTTTTATGCAAGACAGAGTAGTTTTTGACACATAAAGGGTGGTTTTGCAGGGACAGAGGTGGTTTTGGACCATTCCAGGGGGTCTAGAGGTCACAGTGGCCAAATATGGTCATGTTTATACTTTTTTGACTCAAAATTTTGAGTTGAACGCATTGGTGAGATCCATTATCTTATTTGAGACTCTGTTTTTGAGCTCATAGCTGTAACAACAATTTGAAGGCAAAATAAAGAGGTCAGTACTGGAAGTGAAAGGACCAGGAGACGTAGCCAGAAAGCCTGGTGAACTCCTTTATTAAATTTGGTTGTGTTGATGTGTTTGAATGTGTTTTCAAATTGTTTATGTGTTCATGTTATTCACAATCTTTTCGATCTGTTGCACTAAGTAACATAACCAAATTCACACATAGTCCATAATACCTTTTTCATTAACGGATCAAGTGGTATCAGAGCAGCAAGGTTTTTAAGGTTTGACAAGTTTGTGTGGAGATTTGAATGCTTACTAGGTTGAGGCTCGAACGAGGTGAAGGTGAACTTGTTGAGGTGAATCCAGAGATTGGAAGGGTATTTTCACAAAGAAGGATGGTAGATGAAACTCCACTTGGATCAAAATCCCAATTCTTGGATAGTTTCATGATGATACGTGCAATGGTGGAAGAGATGTATAATGAGTTTAAAAAGGGAAAAGGTGAAGGCACTTCATCACCTAAACTAGACAAAGAAGCACAAGGAACGTTTTCTTTTTGTTCCTCCAGATAAAGAAGATAAAGGAAAAGGAGGAATGCTTCCTCCACCATCTCCTCCATCATCACCATCATCGTCGTCATCATCTTCTTCTTCTCATCAAACTAGTTCTTCTAAGAAGAAATAAAAGAAATCCTCTTTGATCAAATTAGATGTAAAATTTGATTTTCCAATTTATGATGGAGAACTTAACGCCGAAAAGCTTGATAATTGGATAAGACAAATTGAAGTATATTATAGGGTGCAGAAAGTTGTTTCAAAAAGGAAGAAGATCCAGTTTGCTAGCCTTCAACTTGGAGGAACCTGATCCAGGTGGATATTTGTGGCCACCTGACTATCACACTTGGACCCCCACAACTATCTCTTTCATTTTTTTAGTTTCCGTAATTGTAGCACAATTTACTATTTTTAGTAGTTTTTCGGGTCCTGAACTTCCGGAGCCATTTTGAGGCCCTAAACGATGTTTTTTGGCAAATTTTGGAGCAACATGGGTCCATGGTCCATGTTTCTCTTCCGAAAGTTGTATTGCTTGGATAGATCTTTCTAACGAGCTATTGTACGCGTCAAATGGAGATTGTATGCCAAAGTTACGACCCCAGGAAGTTGATGTACCAATTTACCCATACAGGGCCCATAATTTGGCGTTTCATCTTCTAGGGTTAGGTTTTTGGATGTTGAGGATTTTCCATTGTTTCTAAACAATAAATAGACCTTGAGCCTCATTGTAACACAGTTCAGAGGCATGTATCCGCCACATCTCTTCTCAGAGATAAGCTACCATCGCCCTAGCTGGTTTATTTCCATTTCTGTTTGTAAGCATATTTCAGTATTTTACATTAATGAAATGAAGTATTATTTCCACTGCATATCTGTGTTTATGGTTATCTCTATAACTTGTTGTATTCTTGTTTAAATTCGGATTAGTGGTATCAGAGCGGTCTGCTTTTTCTCTATTTTTCTTTGCATGTCCCCAATGAGGTCGGGATATAAGGAGTTATGGCTTTAACTGGTCAAACCTTTGCAAGACCAGCCTTGCAAATCCCGATGGCCTCCCATGGCATATGAAAAGAAAGACAAGGGGGTAGGAGATCCTATCAAAATCTTGCTCGAAAAGCCCTCGAGTGACAAAGGAACGCGATGATGGACAACTTTGCCGAGATCCTTCAGCGACTACCCAGAGGTGACGCATCGGCTTCCAACAGCTACTCTGGAAACGCCACACCATTTAAGCTACGAGTTAATTTTTAAATCCCCATATTCGAGGGTCAGATAGATGCAAATGCCGTAGATAAATGGTTAAATCTACTACAAGGGTATTTTTCTATTCATGAATTTTCGAGTCGGGAAAACATTGTTTTCGCTCTTCTCAAAGCACCCCCCCACGTCAAGGACTGGTGGGAAACCTACTGCGAGAAGAAGGATGAAAACACAGGCTGACTATTTTCAGCCGCACCCACTTGGAATTCCTTTCAAGATGCCATCATGGAGCAATACTACCCTGTCAAAAGTTATGAGGACAAATACATAAAGTGGACCATGCTACGGTAGGGAAGCGACCAAGATGTGCAGGAGTTCACAAACACTTTTCATGCCCTTCACACATAGTTGGGTATCAAGGACTCTGAGCTACATTTGGTACTCAAATACCATAGATGCCTACACAGATACATCCAGGAAGAGATGGAGTTCCTAAACATCTCCTCACTTGGCACGATGTACCGATATGCTGTCAAAATTGAGCAAAAGCTCAATTAGAAGAAGCGAGACTTTGGATTTACGAATCTAAAGACCAAAGGACAAAGCCAAGGTAGGGTGATCCAAGACAACCCTTTTAAGCCGCAAGAAAAGCACAACACCATGAAGTCGAATAAGGACACAGGAAAAGTGGTGTGAGTTCCATAAGAGCCCCACTCACAACACAAGTGAGTGCTGGACCAAGCAATCGCTAGTGGCCGACTTGAAGGCTTTAGAATTCGATGCATGTTTCGACCCTAAGTTAGAACCCGACAAGGGGAATGGAAAATGGAAGCAGATCATTGATGCAGAGCCCAACGTCACTGTTACCACTACCAAGATCCAAAAGAATGAGCCTGAAGATCCAGAGGAGGGGGAACGTCTTTTCCACTCAAAGATGTGGGTGAAGGGTTCACCACTGCAATTCATTGTTGACAGTGGAAGCCAAAAGAACCTCATTTTAGTAGAGGTCATGAAGTGGTTGGCCCTACTGGCTACACCACACCCATATTCGTATAGTATCGAGTGGCTTCATCAAGGACGAGATCTCTGAGTTCGCCAGCAACGTTGCCTTCCCTATAGCATCAAGCCCTTCATAGATGAGGTATTGTGTGATGTTACACATCTGGACGTTTGTGATGTATTATTAGGCCATCCATCCTTATGGAAGCTACATGTTGTGTATGAGTCAAGGCCTCGCACTATTACTATTTCTTTGGGTAATTCAATATACACGATACCAGAGGTAGCCCCACCTATTGCCACCTCTTTGATCGTAGCTAAGAAAGGCAGCAAGCTCATCTCCTAGACTAGGAAATTCATTTTCTGTCTGGTTCACTCCCAAAGTAAGGGGAAGATCATCACCACATCCATGACCCCCGTGAAGGGTTCCTCCATGAAGTAGCAGCAGCAGAGGGATACAGTCATGAAATAATAGAGGAATAGCTTCTTCTCACCCATAAGGGCACCACATAAGTTTTAGGTGGGCGACAAAGTTTGGTTACATATGTAGAAAGAATGCCTTACAAGAGCCCATCAGAGGCTCAGACCACTCCGACATGGTCCTTACAGCATTACCAGGGCTGTGGGAAACAATGCTTTGGAGCACAACATTCCTCCATTCCTTCGCTTGCACCGAGTGTTCAATATGGAATGCCCTCTACCATGCTTCCCACCATTACTAGACACGTCAGAGATTGCAAAGCAACTCACCAAGGACCAAGTTCAGCAGATGGAGGAAATCAATGCAATGGGGACCATTGCTTCCGAAGGGGGGAGTAAAGATCCAAGTGGATGTTGGTGGCCACCCACCTATCCCACTTGGACCCCCACAACTGTCTCTTTCAGTTTTTCAGATTCCGTAATTGTAGCACAATTTACTACTTTTAGCAGTTTTTCAGGTCTTGAACTTCCATAGTTGTTTTGAGGCCCTAAATGACGTTTTTTTGGAAATCTAGAAGCAAAATGGGTCCATGGAGAATGTCTCTCTTCCTAAATTTGTAGTTCTCGGAAAGATATTTCTAACGAGCTATTGTACATGTCAAACGGAGATCGTATGCCAAAGTTACGACCCCAGGAAGTTGATGTACCAATTTACCCAAACGGGGCCCACAGTTTGGCATTTCATCTTCTAGGGTTAGGTTTTTGGATGTTGAGGGTTTTCCATTGTTTCTCAACAATAATAGGCCTTCGAGCCTCATTGTAACACAGTTCAGAGGCATGTAGTCGCCACATCTCTTCTCATAGATAAGCTACCATTGCCCTAGCTGGTTTATTTCCATTTCTATTTGTAAGCATATTTCAGTATTTTACATTAATGAAATGAAGTATTATTTCCACTGCATCTCTATTTTTATGGTTATATCTATAATTTTTTGCGTTCCTGTTTAAATCTGGATCAGAACCACACTTGTATGGTGGGAAGGCAAGACATAAACATATCTCCAAAAGCATGGTGAAATCATTTCAACTTGGAATGAATTTGTTTCTGTTATTAAAAAGAAATTTTATCCTTTGGCTTATATGCAATAAGAAATGATGAGTTAGCAAACACTACATCAATTAAAAGGTCAAAGTGTTCAAAGTTACACTCAGGAATTTCATAAGAGAGATTTAACAATAGGCATATCATTGGACAGAATTCCATAAGAGAGCTTTAACATTAGGCATATCATTGGACTCACGAGAGACATTGGTGAAATACATAGGTGGTCTTCATAGCTATTTGAGGCATACCATACTTATGTTTAATCCAACTAACTTAGATGATGTATCAGTTCAAGCAACTCATCTAGAAGCTAGAGGTAAAAATGTAACCCAAGATGTGGGGAAATCATCCAAACCTATTGAAAGCAAGAATAAAGGCAAGAAGAAACTAAAATTAAAGGAGAAGAAAAAAAACACTGTGAAGAAGGATAAACCTTCATGCACTCATTGTAAGAAGGAAGGACATGATCAGGCACACTACTGGTCTTTGCATCCAGAATTGAAGCCTAAGAAATTTGGGAGTAAAGAGCGAAAGAATGTTGCTGCTATTCAAAAGGACTTGGGGATCAGATTCAAGTGACGAGACAATGGTTACAACTACAGGTATAAAAGGTAAAGATTATAAACCATCTACAAGTAGTTCTTCACATTCTTTTGATAATGATAATGATGAGAGGAAAAGAAATGAGATATTTCATATTAGAGTCATTTCCAAGCATACTAAAATTGATACTTTATTTGATATTGGGTCACAAGTTAATTTGATTTCTGAAGCAATTGTAAAGAAGTTGGGTCTAGAAACAAAGTCTCATAAAAATCCATATCCATTAGTTTGGGTGTGTGATAAAACAATGCTACAAGTTACGAAACAATGTAAACATCATTTTGCTATTGGGTCAAAGTTCGTAGATGAGGTTGAGTTAGACATAGTCCCATTGGACATATGTGGAATTGTATTAGGAATTCCATACTTGTATGATAGAAATGCTATCTTTTATCGAACTGAAAATAAGTATCAACTCACTAAGGATGGAACTGAATATATTGTAAGGGCTCATAAACTCAAAGATAACTTCGCTCTCATAAATTCAGGACAGATGAAAAGAATTGTAAATTCAAGTAAACAATTTTTACTTATGATTGTAAAAACAAAGGATATTGATAAATCCGATGCATTCCAAGGTTGTAATCCTAAACAAAAAGCAGATCTAGTTAAATTTGTTTCCAATTATGATATTTTGTTTCAAGAGCCTAAAGGGATTCCACCCAAGCGAGAGAAAGTACATGAGATTTATTTGCAACAAGATGTTCCACTACCTAACATTGGAATGTCAGGTTATTAGCTCTAGAGAATGCAAAGATAAAGAAGCAGGTACAGGAGTTGCTCGATCAAGGGTTTATTCTACCAAGCACATCACCATGGAGATCACCTATTGTGTTAGTGTGAAAGAAAGACGGTTCATGGAGAATGTGCATTGATTTTAGAGCATTAAATAAAATTACAATAAAGAATCATTATCCTCTTCTTCGTATTGATGATTTGTTAGATCAGTTAAAAGATGCACTTTACTTCTCTAAATTGGACTTGTGAAGCGGTTACCATCAGATCAGAGTTGTAGAATAGGATGTATGAAAGACTGCTTTCAAAATGAAGCAAGGACTCTATGAATGGATGGTTATGCCTTTTGGCTTAACTAATGCTCCAGCTACATTCATGTGGGTCATGAATGATGTATTTAGACCATTCATTGATGATTTTGTAATAGTCTATTTAGATGATATTCTTGTTTTTAGTAGAACAAGGGATGAACATGTAAAGCATGTAAAGCAGATTCTAGATATTTTGAAAAGAGAAAGTCTCTATGTAAAACTGTCGAAATTTGAATTTGGCAAAACATATTTGAATTATTTGGGTTATATTGTAGGGGGTGGTGAATTGAAGATAGACCCCTCTAAGGCCAAAGTAATTGTAAGTTGGCCTAATCCCAACTACTATAGAAGTTAGAAGTTTCTTAGGGGAAGCGCAATATTGGAGAACGTTTATTACTAACATTTCTTTTATTGCATCTCCTTTACATGATTTCACAAGTGTGAAACAGGTGTTTCAGTGGGGAGGCAAACAACAGAAAGCCTTTGACACATTGAAAGAAAGGATCAGTACAGTGCCAGTACTAGCACTGCTAGATCTTTAGCAGCCATTTGAGATCGAGACATCAATAGTAGTTAACTATCCTTAGTATGATAAAGAGTTATATGCATTAGTTCAGAGTGTTAAAAAGTGGAAACATTACATAATGGGCAAAGAAACAATCATACACACAGATCGTTAACCACTACAATACTTACACTCAAAAACTAAATTGCAACAGTCACGACATTACAAGTGGATGGGTTTCCTACAATAATTTCATCTTGTTATCAGATATAAGAAGGGAATATATAATAAATTTGCAGACATCCTATCAATACCAATTATAAATGCATCCACAATACTTAAGCATAATTCAGTAATTCATGAAAGTTACATTGAACAATATGCTCAAGACATAGATTTTAAGGATGTGTATCAAACTTTAACTCATGGAAAGAAGGTAGAAGAATTGGGTTATTTCATAAAGGACAAACTCTTATATCATTTGGGAAAGTTATGCATTCCACAAGCTAAAAGAGTTAATATAATTCGAGAAGCATATACTTCTCTCATATCAAGTAATTTTGGTGTAAGTAAAATAGTTGCACAATTAAAAGGATTCTACTATTGGCCACGAATGAATGAGACAGTTTCTAGATATATTAAAGGATGTACTGTGTGTGCTACAAGCAAGCCAAGTAATAGAAAATTAGCCTTGTATACTCCACTTCCAATTCCTTCTCGTCCTTGGGAAAGTGTTTCCATGGATTTTGTTGGGGGATTGCGAAATTCTAGAAAGAGTCATGATTATTTGTACATAGTTGTGGATAGATTCAGTAAAATATGTGTTTTGACACCATGTAATAAACAGGTCACAACTGAAAAAACTGCAAAGTTTTTCTTTCAAAATGTATGCATTCATTTTGGGTTACCTACTTCTATTGTATCCGATCGAGATTCTCGATTTTTCGGGAAATTCTGGTCAAGTCTATGGGAGTTAATGGACAAAAAGTTAAAGAAGAGCACGTCATTTCATCCACAAATAGATGGTCAGATAGAAGTGGTCAATAGGATAGTGATACAGTTGCTTCAAGGATATTGTAGCAAAAATCCCAAACTTTGGGATGAGCATTTGTGTTATGTGTAGCATGCTTACAACCATGCAAAACATTCCTCTACTCAGAGATCTCCTTTTGAGACTTGTTTTGATTTTATACCAAAGTCTCCCTTGGATTTTGTCTTTGGTAAAGACATAGCAGTTGTTGGACACAGTGATGTGGACAAAGAAACCAAGTTCATTGAAAAAATCCAGGAAATTCACCAGGCAGTACAGGAACTACTAGAAAGAAGCCAAGCAAAGTATAAGCCACAAAATGACAAGCATTGAGTTGAGCATAGTTTTCAAGTTGGTGATCAAGTCTGGTTGTACATCAGCAAAGAAAGACTGCAAGGGGAAGGTAAAAATTTGAAACCAATTAGATATGGTCCTTTCAAAATACTTGACAAAATTGGTGAAAATGCTTTCCACCTAGATCTACCAGCTTATATACAAATCTATTCCATCGTAAATGTTGAAAACTTACGATTGTATGAACCTTCATTAATTGAAGATCCCGAAGGGCAAGGTCAACTACCTTCCATTGAAGATATTTTGCCTGCGTATCTCAATGAGCTATATGAGGACATAGTTATTGATAGCATGATAAGAACTTCGCGACGGGGAAATGTTGAGTATCTTCGAGTTGGACTCAAAGGTACAAATCCCAGTAAAGCACAATGGATAGAGATTGGAAAAGTGAGGGAACTTTATCCTCACTTACTCGACAGCTAAAACCAACTTTTGGTGGACCAAAATCTTCCATTGGGGAGGAGCGATCCAAAATGGATTCATTTTTGCCTCTGGATCAAAGCCTTTAAATGTATATGAAAGTGGGATCAAGTTGAAGTGCTCGATGATATGAGTCCAATGGTGTAAATGGCACATAAATTTGAGTCCAGATGGAGAAGTTAGAACCAATCAAAGGTCAATAGTCAATGCCTATGTTAGTAGGACACGTGGCAACCTGGGAATGAGTCACAGGTTCTTGATGATGTCAATAGAGATGGTGACAGGGAAATTTGTGATTGGTTCACACCAAAGTCGTTGTATCAGGTAGATCAACAAAGGAGAGTGGTGATCATCCCATCAACATAGATCGACGCATATCGCGTCAAAACAAGCAAGAAGGTTAATATTTTAAATAGATGTGATGTGGTTATTAAAAAAAAGTTTAACTTCATTGAGTTCCACCAGGCAAGTGGTAAATGGTCGCTCACACGCCCTAAAGGTGGGAAGCAGTATTCTAAAATTTCACACGATCACCCTTAGTGAGTGACATGTAGCAAGGGAAAACTGCTCTTCTCACGCACTCTCGATTTGATATCAGTCGAGATCAAGTTCACGCAAGATTGCGCGACAGCTGTCGCATTGGACGAGATAGATCGACGTTGGAGATCATTTGGGTTAGTTGACGAGCACGATGTGATAACCATTCGATCATTTGGTGTCGGGATCTCCTCCGGGAGAAGGTCGGACGGTCAGGGTCAACCCCACGTGCACTGGTCCTTTGGTTTATCCTTTGATTTTGTGTTATTGCATTATCCCACGTTCACCATGGATTGTAACTACATATGGTAAATATATACCATATCACAAAAACATAAAGAACACGCTGAAGCCCTACCACCACCACGCAGTCCGAGGTGGTTTTATGCAGGCCAGACTGGTTTTTTCCACACAAAGGGTGGTTTTGCAGGGACAAAGGTGGTTTTGGACCATTCCATGGGGTATGGAGGTCACAGTGGCCAAATATGGTCAAGTTTATACTCGTTTGACTCGAAATTTCAAGCTGAACATAGTGGTGAGATCCGTTATCGTATTTGAGACTCTATTTTTGAGATCATACCTGTAACAACAATTTGAACGAAAAATAAAGAGGTCAATACTGGAAGTGAAAGGATGAGGAGACATAGCCAGAAATTCTAGTGAACTCGTTTATTAAATTTGGTTGTGTTGATGTGTTTAAACGTGTTTTCAAATTATTTGTGTGTTTATGTTATTCACAATATTTTCGATCCATTTCACTAAGTAACATAACCAAATTCACACATAGTCTATAATACCTTTTTCTTTAACGGATCAAAAATCACACATGCACATCATTAAAAATTAGTTAAATCTTCATTTGATGCAAATTCTGTAAGTCCTAAATACTTTCAGCTCGGAGACCTTGTATTGAAGTGGGATAAAGCACACGAGGAAAAAGGTAATCATACCAAATTCCAAAGAATGTGGCTTGGCCCATTTAAGATTGCACAACAAATCGACCCATCCACATTTTTACTGTAGGATTTATCAGGCAAGAGAGATTCTCTACCTGTTAATGGGCGTATTTTCAAGAAATATTTTTCATAGAAGATAACCTCTTCTATCCCTTGTACAATATTTCCTTTACTTTTTCTAGGAAAATAAAAGTTAAATAGCATTTACTTTTGGCCTTTACAATAATAATCTATTTTATCTTTTAGCTTTTTGCTTGTATAAGTAGAGACTGTTGAGAAGATAATTTTCACATTTAAAACATAAGCTAAGTTATATTACTCTGAAACCTTCTTGTTTTCCACCAAAATTACTTGTCCTTTTCAAAACCTCAACTTTATAAAGAAACCTTTGTTCTACTATCAATCAAGAAAAGTATCTATAACAAAACAAAGACTCTCTGTAGAAAAGCATCCTTAGCTCTATAATTGTCATCCAGAAACTCTTAAGGAGTCAATGATTCTCCCCATCTAGTAAATTTTTCTCTTTTTAGAGTGTAATTCTAAAATATACTTAAACTTAAAGGATAAGAGGTCTCATCAAGAGCCAACTTACCATGTCCATCAGGAAATAATAAACTGACATTACCAATACTATATATCAAATAGGGTAATGGCTTGAGATTATTTTAATCAAGAGACAAGGGGTCTCATCACAAGCCAGCTTGTCCAGTTGAATTACAACCAGTGAATGGAATTGTCAATTTTGGCCACCAAACCAAGACAATGACCTTTAAGTAGAAAAAATGAAGTTTTTAACAAAAATAAATTGTTTAGAAAAGAAAGAAAAAGAAGTAAGTATATAAATCTGAATTCATCTCTAACAATTGCACTCTTATCTGGATGGGATACTAAACCATTGTTGGTTAAAACGTAACCCCGTCGAGGCTATGGATGAATGTTGGTAGTAGAGGCTCTACCTGTGACAAATGAATACATGTAAAAGCTAATTTGCGAGAGCCCACTGCTTTATCTTTAAGACCAAGTAAAAATTGATGTAGACAAAGGAATTTTCATTTTGAAAAGGATAATCAAATGGATGATAATTAGGTGGATTTTGTTTTCTTATTCAGAGAAATGTTACTTATGTTACATTTCATGTATTTCCTATTTTCTGTTGAAATATGGCAACAAGAATATTCCAATTTAATTTGTCCTTGAATTAAATTGTGAATTAGAATCAAATTTAGTCTTAACAACTACTTGGAAATAATTAATTAATTTATTTTAAATTAACTAGTTGGAGAAATTCAAGTTAGAAGTCTTTCTGAAGTCATGCAAGAGTTATCCCTTAAATTAAGGAGATATGATTGAGTTATATTTGAGTTGTAATTAGTTAACTCGGTTTACTGAGTTAAGTCCAGTTAAATTAGTTCCAAACTGTTTGAGGAACTAATAATGACTTAATAGTCGGTTCATGCATTAATGCACTCAACTAATGTTACTCCAGTTAACTGAATATTCCCTCATCAAAAACTCATGCATGTCTATTCTAAGAAAGACCCAGTTGAGATAAATGTTCAAGGACAGTGTATTATCAGTGGCATGTGCTTTCTCATGGAGAAAACTCATGCATACAGTCAAGGATTAATCCTTGAGAATTGCGTAGTTTTGAAGGATTGGTTTTCCACTTGGTAATAGGTTAATAATCCACAAGGAATAGCACAAGGAAATAGGAGCTTAGAGGGAAGAAAGGAAGGCTGGAGAGAAGCCAAGATTTCTTGTGAGCATCTTTAAGGATTGTACGAAGAGATGGCTAGCTGTGAGAGCTAAGGCTTTGTATAATTCCTATGTATTTCCACCATGTATGATAATATGATAGTGTGGGGTTTTATTTGAGGATTTCCCCAAATTATTTTCATGTGTATTGTGCCATTGATTCTTCTTCTTCTAGTTATATTGTTCAACTCAATCTTTAAGCTTCCGCAAATTGATAGTAGAAGTAAGTTATAGTATTCTACTTTTATTTATATTGCATTATCGGGTTAAACTATCACAAATTTTCTACATGGTATCAGAGCTCTGAACACTATACTAAGAAGAGAATTCAAAGTTTGAAGTTCAAGGTTGCAGGTGAAAATCGAATTCATATCATACTTCAAGATTTTCCAATGGCATTCTATGGCTTGAGACTCGAGTATGCCTTGGAAGGTAGCTCAAATTACATAGCATGGGAAGATAGAATGGAGATTGTATTAGAAGAAAATGGCTTGAAGGAATTCATTGATCAAGAAATCCCAAAGCCAACTTCAACTAATGCACAAGAGTTGGCTGAGTGGAAGATGTGTGTGGTGAAGGCAAGACAGATCATCCTTGAGGGAGTTCGAGACCATATTGTCTCGAGTCTCCATGGGAAGGATACTCCATTTTCAATGTGGAAGACGTTGAAGGACCTCTACCAGAACAATAGTGACCAGAGGAAATTGGCGCTCAAGGATAAGCTTCGAAGAATCAATATGGAGAAGGGTGATACTATTTCCACATATTTGAACAATCTCACCACCTACAGAGATGAGCTTGGCGGTGTGGGAATAACTACTGTCAATGATGATATGGTAAGCCTTGCTCTCCTTGGCCTTCCAAAGAGTTGGAATAACTACTAGGACTCTGTGAATGGAAGGGAGAAGCTACCGGATTGGGAACGACTATGGTCGGATGTTATTCAGGAGGAGATCAGGAGGAGCACACGAGATGGTTCTTCATCCAAGAATGATGATGAAGAAAATCTGGCCTTAACAAGTAAGGCAAGGATAGGGAAGGAGAAGGCTTCCCATTTCAAATTGAATTCTTCTCATGGAGGGAAGAAGGGTGACATGTCTAAAGTAAGATTCTTTAATTGTCACAAGATGGGACATTATGCAACTAATTGCCCATCGAAGAAGTCCAAGAAGGGATCCTTAGAAGGATTGGAAATTGAGGCATTAGCCTCTTAGTTCGAAATGGACTTTACCCTCATCACATGCATGGCGTCATCGATGATGGGTTATGTCTGGTATTTTGACAGTGGAGCCTCATTCCACATGACCGGTGATAAAAATTTATTCAGTGCCTTAGAGGAGAAAGACCTCAAGATGCGCATAGAGATGGGTGACGACAGGAGGTATATTGTTTCATGAGTGGGCACGGTTGCTTTTCAAAGGGAGCATGGAGCTCCTCTCACCTTGAAAGATGTGATGTATGTGCCTGGACTGAAGAAGAACTTGGTATCGGTTGCGATGTTGGAGGAAAAAGGCTACAATGTTGTCTTTAGTAAAGGAAAGGCATTCCTAAGACACATAGCCATGGGTTAGACCAAGAGGATAGGGATTCGAGTGAAGAATCTCTATAAACTAGAGGTAGATGATTGTGTAGCATTCAGTACAAAATCAGAATTGGTGCAAATCCAAGACATTGGCGAGTTATGGCATAGGTGGTTGGGCCATTTGCATCATGGGGCTTTGAAGATAATGCAGTAGATATCTACAAGACTTTCCAAACCTGAACTTGAGAAAGTTGACACATGCAAAGGTTGTACCTTGGGAAGGTACACCAAGTCTTCCTTTCATGATCGAGACAGTCGAGCAGAGGCTATCTTAGAGCGAGTTCATACTGATTTGTGTGGACCATTCTTGCTGGCATCCACAATGAAGAAAAGGTATTATGTGATTTTCGTTGATGACTATTCTCGTAAATGTTCGATTTATTTCATACAGAAGAAGGACCAAACTTTCACAAAGTTTTGTAAGTTCAAAGCTTTGGTCGAGAAAGTGTCAGGGAAGAAGATCAAGGCCTTGAGAAGTGACAATGGTGGAGAATATGTCTCTCAAGAGTTTAAGGACTTCTGTGTAGTGGAAGGAATTAAATGAAAGTTGATGGAACCTCATAACCCACATCAGAATGGGGTGGCCAAGAGAAATAACAGAACTATTGTAGGTGCAGCACGGGCAATGTTGGATGACCAAGGCATACCACTTCACTTGTGGGTTTAGGCATGCAACAAAATGGTCTATTGCAGAATAGAAGCCCGCATCGCATACTTGGGCTGAAGACACCAGAGGAAGATTTCTCTGGTAAGAGACCAGATGTGGGTCACTTCAGGATCTTTGGCTCATCAGTATATTTTCATGTGACAAAGGATGCATGGAAGAAGCTTGAGCTGACAACAAAGTTGGGGATATTTGTAGGGTACACTAATCCACCTCACAACTATCGGGTGTACTTGCCTACCAGTTGGAGGATAGTGGTTCACAAAGATCTCAACTTTGATGAGCATAAGGCCATGCGGGTTTCCCTTGAGAGGGAGCTCCAACTATAGGCTGTGGAGGAACCATTGGTTCCTAAGGAGGAGGAGCCCCAGCCTGATGTGGAGCAGCCGCATGTAGAGGTTCTAAGAGTGGAGACATCCACTCAAGCATAGTCTTCTAGAGATGGATGGAAGCACACAAGAGAAGCTGACAAATTGTTGGAGGATGTGAGAGAGAATGTGGTAGCACCATCTTCTGAGTGTAGACAGAGGATGTCACCTGAGAGGTACACTAGATACATGGCCCTTGCTGGGGAATGTGTTGAGACCGAGCCATCTTCCTTTGAGGAATCAATGCAGTAGCCAATTTTGGTTGATTCTATGGTGGAGGAGTATGACTCCATAGTTCATAACAATGTTTGGGATGTAGTTCCGAGGCTGAAGAACAAGTCAGTTGTGAGTTCCCATTGGCTTTACAAGGTAAAGCAAGCTGCTGATGGTAGTGTGGAGAAGCATAAGGCAAGATTTGTTTCCCATGGATTTTCACAGGTCTAGGGGATTAACTATGATGAGACTTTTGCTACTGTCGCAAGGTACTCATCTATCAGATCTATGTTGGCACTATTAGCACAAATGGGTTGGAAGATCCATCAGATCGATGTGAAGACTGCATTCCTTAATGGCCAGATTGAGGAAGATTTTTACATAGAGTAGCTGGGAGATTTTGAGACCTTTGATTGTGAGTCACATGTGTGCCGACTCAAGAGAGCATTGTATGGGCTTAAGCAAGCACCTCGTGCTTGGTACACTAGGATAGACAACTACTTCACCGGGTTGGGATTCACAAAGAGTGAAGCGGATACGAACCTGTACCACATTGTGGTGAAATGTAAATTGTTGATCATCGTACTTTATGTTGATGATCTCATATTGACTGGTGATGATAATTTGATCATGTCTTGCAAGGAGGACCTTGCAATAGAATTCGAGATGAAAGACATGGGTCTCATGTATTACTTCCTTGGCATGGAAGTGTGGCAGAAGGATGGGGAGTTGTTTGTGTCTTAGGGCAAGTATGCCAATGAGATACTTAGGAGATTCCACATGAAGAAGTGCAAGCCCATGCAGACTCCTCTAGTAGGTAACTGGAGGAAGGAGGTTTCTACTTCAAGAGAAGTGGTAGAAGCTATTGTGTACAGGCAACTTGTGGGTTCACTGCTTTACTTAGTGAACACATGACCATATTTGTGCTATGTGGTGAACCAGCTGAGTCGAGTGATGGTTCAACCTACCAAGATGTTTTGGAAGGCGGCAAAGCATGTATTAAGATACCTCATAGGCACATATCAGTATGGATTATGGTATAGATGGACAAAGGGAGTGAAGATATAGGGCTTCACTGATGCAAATTGGGCAAGGAGTCCATCAGATCGGAAGAGCACATCAGGAGGGATTTTCAACCTTGGGTCAGTGGTAGTTTCTTGGTACAGTAGGAAACAGAGGTCGGTTGCACTCAACTCCTCAGAGGCAGAATACATGGCTGCAAGTCAGGCAACATGTGAGGCCATCTGGATGCGGAAAATCCTAGTTGGTTTATTTGATCAAAGGATGGATCCAACTGTGATCTATTGCAATAATCATAGTTGTATCAAACTCTCTGAGAATCCAGTATTTCATGATAGGTCCAAGCACATCGACAACCAACATCACCATCTCAGAGACGGTGTGTTGGGTCCCTATAATACTAGTGATTACCCCATTACTATTGTAGTTGTACCCCTTATTAATATTGTTGTGCCCCTATTGTCCCCATATTGTTATTACTGTGCCCCATAGAATCCCTCTATTATTTTTTTTGTGGCTTTATATTATTATTGCTAGGTCGGCTGGGTTATATTGTGACTCCTTAGACTCCTATATATAGAAAGGAGGTTTTGTCATTTGAATCATCCAAGAATTGTTCATTGATGTAATGTAAAGGAGGTTTCCCCCTCGAAGAGGCTGAATTCTAAGGCATTGATCTATCTTTTCTCTCTTTTTCTTGAGCTGGTTTCATAACCTTTGGTATCAGAGCTTTGGATTCTGGGGATTCGCTGCTCCAAACAGGTCATCGTGGAATTTTCGCTATAACTTTTTTTCTGCAATGTTTCGGAAGCAGAAAAAAAAACACATTTGAGACGAAATCACATTGAACCTTGGATCTGAATTTTAGAGCTTTTTGCACTATATTTGCAGAGATATGATCTGAGGAAGTTGGTCTTTTTGTAGACTCCTGAATTACATTCCAAACAGGTGACCTGGGAAAAATCATCATAACTTTCTCTCTGAGCATCGGATTGAAATTTTGTAAGAAGGTACAGAAGGAGGATGCACTGTAGTTTCTTGTATATATTTTTCAGAGCCAAAGGTCGAAATAGGGACACGTGGCATGTCATACAAGTTCCCTCTACTGAATTAGTCTATAATCAGGTCACTATGGGAGATTTGGCATAACTCTTCATTGGAGAATCCAATTGGGGTCAAACTGGTGGCATTGGAAAGAGGACACAGAGGGCTACCGTAAATCACAATTTCAAAACTAGATGATCCGAAATTGCAGAGATACGTCAGAGGCAATATCAAGCTCCTACGAAGTGAAAAAAGGTGTGAAGATTTTTTTAAATTTTTGCTTAAGCTTGGTTTGAAAAATTATTTTGAAGGAATTCAAAGGGCATAGTAGAGCATTAGTATCGGTAACTGATGCCCTGAGGAAAGAAAATGCAAACACCTAGTAAGCAATCTGAAAACTCTAGCATGACTCATGAAGAAGAGGAAGAAATGCTACATGATATATCAAAATTACAAGACCAAGTGCAACAAATTTCACTCTCACAAAAGCTAACAGAATCTAAGATAAAGGGCGTGGAAGCCAAGATTGATGATTTGAGGATAGATTTGAAGGCAGATTTGACAAATTTTCTACAAGAAATACTTACTAATGGTGAAAGGGGAGTAAAGGAAACTCATGATGCGAACAAAGGAAATGTGAATCATGATTTCATAGACTCTAATGTTGGATCGAAGACGCACCATATTCCAAAAATCGATATGAGGAAGTTTGATGGCAAGGATCCCGCAACATGGATATTACAGATGGAGCAATTTTTCGATCTCAATAATGTGCAAAACACACAAAAGGTACATATTGCAACTTTATATTTGGAACCAAATCAGTTTGTATGGTATCAATGGCTTTGCTCTCGTAAACAATTTATCACTTGGGTAATTTTTACGGAAGAATTGATAGCACATTATGAGGATACAAAAAGAAACACTTTTTTTAGCCAATTGATATGTCTAAGACAAAAGGGTTAAATAATGGAGCACATTGAGGAGTTCCAAAAATTGAACATAAGAGTAAAAAATATTCCAGAGGAGCATAGGATTGATGTGTTCATAGGGTCTTTAAAGGATAATATCCAACATGATGTTTTCCTTTGGGAACCTGATTCATTAGAGAAGGCATTCAGGTTAGCAAGAAAAATGGAAAGCAAAATTATGGCAACCAGGAAGCATACCACTCACAACTATAAAGATAGAAGTGTTGTTGCCACTAGTCTTCCACAACCTATAAGGTTGACACCACAACAATTGGAAGAAAAAAGAGCAAAAGGGCTTTGTTATAGTTGTGATAGCAAATACACTAAAGGTCATAAGTGCGCTGAGAAGAAATTATTCTACATAGATTGTGAAGAGGAAGAAAAAAAAGGAGCAAGAAAGGTCAAAAGAAGAGGATATACTCCAGGAAAAAAGCCTAGATGAAGAATAAATGAATCCGACCATATCTTGTAATGCATTGGCGAGAATTACCACTCCTCAAACCATCAATATAGAAGGACAAATCAAGAAGAAAAAGGTAATAGTGTTGATTGATTCAGGAAGTACCCACAATTTTATTCATTGTAAGGTAGCAAAAGAATTGAATTGCTTCTTATATCCAACAGCAGAGTGTCAAGTGATGGTTGCAAATGGAGGAACAATAAATTTTTCTGGAAAGTGCCATAATATCAAGCTATCCATGGGAGAATATGTATTGACTAGCCCAATGTTTTCCATTCCAATGGGAGGTGTTGATGCTGTATTAGGAGTCCAATGGCTACAATGCTTGGGTACAATAGCTTTTAATTTTCAAGAACTTTTCATGACATTTTCTGTGGAAGAAAAGGAAGTTGAATTAAGGGGTATTGCAGGGAAACTGAGAAAGATAATCAGCTCTAACGGTATGACAAAGCTTCTAAAAAAGGAACAAAAAGGTGTAATTTCACAATTATGTTCGCTAGATGTTTCCACATTGGAATCATCTATTTCTCCAGATCTCCAAAAATTCTTGGACAATCATTCCAAGGTATTTGAGACTCCCAAAGCTCTCCCACCTATTCGTGATCATGATCATGCTATTCATCTGATTCCAGGAAGTGTTCCTCCAAACATCAAGCCGTACAGATATCCCTATGCCCAAAAGAGTGAAATTGAACGTATGGTTGTAGAAATGTTAGAGGCTGGTATAATTCAACCGAGTCAAAGTTCTTTCTCTGCTCCAGTAGTATTGGTGCACAAGAAGGATGGATCATGGCGCATGTGTCCGGATTATAGGGAGCTCAACAAGCTCACTATTAAAGATAAGTTTCCCATTCCTGTCATTGATGAATTACTGGATGAATTGCATGGATCAATTTACTTCACCAAGTTGGATATTCATTCAGGATATCATCAAATCAGAATGAAGACTGAAGACATTCTGAAAACAACATTTAGAACTCATGAGGGTCATTATGAATTTTTGGTCATGCCTTTTGGCCTTACCAATGCACATTCAACATTTCAAGGTTTGATGAATTCAATGTTCAAACCATTCCTTAGAAAATTTGTGTTAGTATTTTTTGATGATATACTAATCTACAACAAGTCTTGGAAGGATCATGTTGAACATGTTGACAAGGTGCTACAACTATTGGAGGAGAAACAATTATATGCAAAAAGATCCAAATGTTTCTTTGGAGTACAAGAGGTGGAATATCTGGGTCATATTGTATATCATGAAGGAGTTAAGTAGACCCTAGCAAAATTAAATCCATTAAGGAATTGAAAATCCCCACATCCATAAAGCATCTGCGAGGATTTCTTGGGTTGACAGGGTATTATCGCAAGTTTGTTAAGAATTATGGGAGAATAACAGCACCTCTAACAACATTATTGAAGAAAGATGCATTTCATGGACTCCAGAAGCAATAAAGGCCTTCGAACATCTTAAAGAGTCAATGTGCCAAGCACCTGTCTTAGCTACACCGAACTTCACAAAAACATTTATTACGGAATGTGATGCTTCAGGAAAGGGAATTGGTGTTGTTTTAATGCAAGATGAAAGACCCATTGCTTTTGAAAGTCGTCCAATCAAGAGAAAGTTTTTAAACAAAGCTATTTATGAGAAGGAAATGTTGGCAATACTCCATGCACTTAAGAAATGGCGACCCTACCTAATGGGAAGACACTTCAAGGTAAAAACGGATCATGATAGCCTTAAATACTTTTTAGAACAAAGATTATCCTCCGAAGAGCAATAAAACTAGGTCACAAATATGTTGGGTTATGACTTTGAAATCATCTACAAAAAAGGAAAGCAAAATGTGGTGGCAGATGCACTCTCAAGAAAGGATGAGGATGCGGAAGCATTGTTGTGCGCCATTTCTATTATCCAACTAGATTGGATAAACAAAGCAAGGGAGGAATGGAAGAATGATGAAGAAGTGTGAACACTTATTCGAAAGTTACAACAAGATTCTAGTACGTCAGATACATTTAGCTGGAAAAATAATTCATTATGGTACAAAAATTGCTTATACCTCTGTAAGAATTCCCAGCTAAAACAAAAGATTCTTATGGAATTTCACACTTCTCCCTTAGGAGGGCACTCGGGATTTTTAAAAACTTACCACAGGGCTAAGAAGGAATTTTTTTGGGATGGCCTTAAATCAGATATTCAAAAGTTTGTGGCAGGATGTTTGGTTTGCCAACAAAATAAAGTTGAAACAATTAAGACACCGGGTCTCTTACAACCTTTATCCATTCCAAGCCAACATTGGGAGGAGGTTTCAATGGATTTTATCACAGGTTTACCCAAGTCTAAGGGAAAGAATGTCATCATGGTGGTAGTTGACAGACTTACCAAGTATGCACACTTTTGTGCATTATCACATCCATTTAAAGCCAGTACAGTTTCTACTGCATTTATGGAAGCAATTCAAAAGCTACATGGAAACCCAAAGATTATTGTAAGTGACAGAGATCCCATTTTCACTAGAAATTTTTGGACAGAATTATTTTCTTGTCTTGGTACTCAGTTAGCTCATAGCTCATCTTATCATCCTCAATCTGATGGGAAAACTAAGATAGTAAACAAATGTTTGGAAGGATATCTTCATTGCTTTGTATCTGATAAACAGACACAATGGGTCAAATGGTTGCCTCTAGCTGAATGGTAGTATAACACTTCCTTCCATATAGCAACAAAAATGACCCCATTTATGGCACTCTATGGGTATCAGCCACCATCCGTCACATCATATTTAAGAGAAAATTCTAAGGTTCAAGCAGTGGAACATCACATCGAACATCAACAACAAGTTCCCAACTCTTAAAGGATAACCTCGTGTTGGCATAGAATAGAATGAAACAATAGGCAAATCAACATGCAGTGAAAGAAGTTTTGATGTAGGTGATTGGGTATTCCTACAGCTACAACCATATAAGCAAATGTCTGTCAATCAAGCTAAGAAGGATAATAAATTATCACCAAAGTATTATGGTCCATACAAGGTTTTGCAAAAGATTGGTACTATGGCATACAAATTGGAGCTTCCTGCAGCTTCTCGATTGCACCCAGTTTTCCATGTTTCATGTTTAAAGAAGGTTATAGAGGATAAGCTCCCAGTTCAAACAATATTGCCATAACTTGACAAGGAAGGAAAAATTATATTAGAACCAGAAGCAGTCACAGAAACAAGAACTCGATAGCTATGAAATCGATCAATTTCAGAGTATCTTATCAAGTGGAAGAACTTATCTGCTGAAGATTCCATATGGGAGGATGAGAATTTTATACAGAAGCATCGAGAACTACTCAAGCGTTGAGGAAAACACTTTTTTGGAGAGGGGCATGTTGGGTCCCTATAATACTAGTGATTACCCCATTACTATTGTAGTTGTACCCCTTATTAATATTGTTGTGCCCCTATTGTCCCCATATTGTTATTACTGTGCCCCATAGAATCCCTCTATTGTTATTTTTGTGGCTTTATATTATTATTGTTAGGTCGGCTGGGTTATATTGTGACTCCTTAGACTCCTATATATAGAAAGGAGGTTTTGTCATTTGAATCATCCAAGAATTGTTCATTTATGTAATGTAAAGGAGGTTGCCCCCTCGAAGAGGCTGAATTCTAAGGCGTTGATCTATCTTTTCTCTCTTTTTCTTGAGCTGGTTTCATAACACTATGTAGCGAGGAGGATCATGTTGCTGCAGTATATTTCGACAGAGGAGCAAGATGTTAACATTTTGACAAAGGCATTGTCAAAGTGTAAATTCGAGTTCCATAGAGACATGATCAAGGTGGCAGATAATCCCTTTCTTGTTGAGAGGGAGTGTTGAAATATGGAAACAAGAATATTCCATTGTAATTTTTCCTTGAATTAAATTGTTAATTAAAATTGAATTTAGTCTTAAAAGCTACTTGGAAATAATTAATTAATTTATTTTAAAATAATTAGTTGGAGAAATTCAAGTTAGAAGTCTTTCTAAAGTCATGCAAGAGTTATCCCTTAAATTAAGGAGATAAGATTGAGTTATATTTGAGTTGTAATTAGTTAACTCAGTTTACTGAGTTAAGTCCAGTTAAATTAGTTCCAAACTATTTGAGGAACTAATAGTGAGTTAACAGTCAATTGATGCATTAATGCACTCAACTAGTGCTACTCCAGTTAACTAAAGATTCCCTCATCAGAAACTCATGCATGTCTATTCTAAGAAAGACCCAGTTGAGATAAATGTTAAAGGACAGTGTACTATTAGTTGCATGTGTTTTCTCATGGATAAAACTCATGCATGCAGTCAAGGATTAATCGTTGAGGATTGCGCAGTTTTGAAGGATTAGTTTTCCACTTGGTAATAGATTAATCATCCACAAGGAACAAAAAAAGGAAATAGGAGCTTGGAGGGTAGAGAGGAAAGCTGGAGAGAAGCATAAGCTAGTCTTAGTCTTAGTGTGGATTGGTGTACTAATGTTATTTTGGTTTGGAGTAGACAACAAGCTATTACTAGTTGTAGCTATCTAGTTGTGTGAGGGAGAAGTGTGATTTGGTTTGGAGTGAAGCCTAAAGGGAAGAGCCTTAAAACTATTGTTGATTGAGGCCATCATGGAATGCTAGCAGAAGTGTGTGGGAACCTAGTCTTGTCAGAGGAGGACTGCAATGTCAAGACAAATGCTTGTAATCTCTGTTTGATATTGATATATGCAACGATCGATTGATTTCCTACATTTTTTTTCATCCTACATATTCATGGATTAATGTTCCTTGACTTGTTAAGTAGGTTTAATTACAATTTATCTATTGTCACGTTTGTTGTTTATTGTTTTTTACTTGTTTCAGGTGCTTGAAGAAGGAAGCGAGAGATAGCTTGAGTGAGCAAGCAAGGACATCATCAAACAAGATAATCAGACTAAGAGGTAGGCCCTCTTAATTGGTTATAACCTAAGGAAATCTTGCATAGAATGTATCTGTTGTGGCTAGACCCATCATCGGACTAGAGGAATTCGTTCATGTTCGCACTTATAATTTTACTTCACCACAAATTGGTGACTCTATTGGGGATCCCAATCCTTTTGTTTGTCTTGGATTTCATGATTTTGTGAGAACTTTTCTAGTTCCACTTTTTCCCTTTGGTTCTGTTTCTTTTCTCCTGCTTACTGGTTTGAGTCTAAAATTCATAGTAGCAGATCTGGTCCCTGTTTCAATTTTTTTTCTTTTTTCCTTTGCTCCCTCTATCAATGTGCTTAATTCACTGACAATCGCGCTGATCAGCACAATTTTCTAAGAAAAAGTTTCACCGATCAGGTCATCAGCACTAGTTGTAGTATTGGTTAGTCATGCCGATCGGTGCTACATTTGGCCCAAAAGTTGCTCTTGTCTCTGAGTTAAGAAAAATCAGAATTTCTCCCATTCCAGTGCCAGTGTGTCTTGACCCTCAGACTCTCTTCTTCTGACCAGAAGTGACTAGGATGTTTTTTTTTCAATTGAATGAGTGAAAGAGTCTTGTTTGTTCTCTTATTTTGAGTGTCTCTTTTCTCTTTCCAAGAATAGATTACATTGCTTGGTTTGTCGATTGAAGCATTTATGTGTTTGGTTTGTTTGATTCAGGGAAGAAGTTTCTTTGGATTTTATTGATGCTTTTTTGTTCGGAATTATGAAAACTTTCATTTAAAGTGCTTTATGTGAAAGATTCATTTTGCATTTTATGAAAAGGAGAACATCATTCTAGTTTACTTGAGTGAAAATATTACATTAGTAGCGTTATTGAGAAGCTAGAATTGCATCATCATAAGCATTGGAAATGAAATGAAACTTCTTTTGTTGTTATAGGAAGATTAAGTGCATTTAAGAGATTTATTAGAGAAAGATAGCATTCTTTGATTGTTGCATTGATTTTGTGTTCCCTATCTCACAATTAGTGTTAATTTTCATCAAAGACTAAGATCTATTTTCTCATATAGTTTCATGTAGGCGTTTTGTCAGATGAAAGTGGTAGGACCTTGTAATTGAAACCTAATTCAAGATAAACTGTTAAAATTTATCGAATTAACCTAAAGAAGCATTGAAACTTAATGCTCACATTTAGACGTCTAGGGTAGAGATGTGTTCTGACATCTTTAAAACTAGCAGTTGTCATTAGCTTCGGCACTAGACAGAGCTAGTACGGACTTTTTCTCCCTGTACCATCGAGTATATAAAGGGATACCCAACTAGGTTGTAATCCTTTATCCATGGGAAGTTGAGTTTGCTACCTTGTAAACGTGATACACCGAACACAGCATTCGAGGAGATTACCTACCCATACATCTCAGTTTGTCGGGAGGTATTCTACCGTTCACAATTACTTGGTAATCCTTTTGCCTAGATTATCCAGAGTAGTCATTTTGGTCTTTTGGACTTGTTAAATTTAAAATATCATTGAGAACTTGTCATTTCGAGCTCGTTAATTCCAAAAGAGACTAGAGTCACCTTTCGTCCTTTTCTCGACTCTTAAAATATGAAAAGGCAAAGTTTTGTTTCAGTGTTCTAAAATTAACTTCCCACGAAATATTCCTGGTTAAAGTTATATTCCTTAGTAATTCTTTAGGGTCGATTCCAGTGGCAACAATCCCCAAGTCTACCAATCAAGGGTTCCACTCGGATGGGAATCCTAGTCCTTTTCCTTATTTTGGAAATGTTGGTGCTCCTTATATGGTGACGTTATCCCTTCTCGGGTTAACCATTAGTTTACTTGTTTGGTTATTTTCACCCTTAGTGTTCCCAAGTGTCCCAACTCTTGATCTGCCATCTCCTTCATTTGAATCATGTCACGATGATTCTAAGGTTGACCCCTTGCCTTCTTCCCCCATTTCTTCACCCTCCTTTTCTACTTTACTTGGCGAAAGTTTGAAATCCAGTAACTAGGAGGTTAAGAAGAAGAAGAAGAAGACGAAGAAGAAGAAGTTAGATAACCAAGAGGCCGACCATCCAGCTATTACTCCAAATGCACCCCCACGCCGACAAAACTTCTGATCCTTCACAGAAGGCAAAATTCCCTTGGGGTCCATTGACTGCTTTCCACCTCCCATCTTATGTGCCTTTCCATATCACAGTACAAGCCTATAATATGGTAGTACATGGCACTATATTACATGAAGGCATGTCTGTTAGCATCATGTCTTCTACTACTTGGAAATCTTTGAGTTCCCCACAACTTGTGCCTGTCACTCACAATCTGTTGGCTTTCAATAGAGGAACCAGTCAACCCTTAGGTGTCCTTCCAAAGTTCCCTATTACTTTGGAAGGGAAGACCGTCTATATAGACGTGATGGTAGTCCCAGAACCCTTAGATTTCAATCTTCTCCTTGGACGCGACTATGTTTATGTCATGGGAGCTCTTGTTTCTTCACTTTTCTATGTGGTTTGTTTTCCACATGAAGGGAGAATTGTGACTATTGATCGACTATCATTCATTGGTCACCAAGCGCCTCTTCTGCAACCATCATCCCCTATTAGCTCTTGTTTGCAAGTAGTACCTTCCTCACCACAGGTCAATTATGTGGCTACCCATTTTTTCTCCACATCTGGTGATGATCACATAGATGGTATAGTACACTAGGTAATGGGGGCATTGGAAACTGATCTATCCATGGTATCAATTGACATGTATTCCTACCAGAGTGTCGTTCTTTCATCTAATGAAGACCTCTTGGGATCCATGTTTTCTTATAGTTCATGAACAGATGTTATGAGGATAGTTCTTTTACTGTGTCAACCTCGTTAAAAAATGAAACAAGGAATATGAGCATAGTTTTTTGTCTTGTGTCAAGCTTGTTAAAAAATGAATGAAGGTGTCCGACGATAGTTCTTTTACTATGTCAACGTCGTTAAAAAATGAAACAACTCCCTTTTCCAAATCGAGTCTTTGATTTAGATCTCATAAAATCCCAGTTGAGTCTTTCCTGGATCTCGAAAGTGAACCTTCATTCCATCCACCGAGTTGATTGAAATGAAGCTTGGGGGGCATGTACCTCAATTGAGTCATTATGTTGGGGGCATGCGAACTTATAGCAAGCATAGATTTTCATTTCAAGCTTGTGTAAACATGAAACCGAATTCAAGCAGAGTTTTCCATGGTTCAAGCTTGTGTAAAAATGAACCCATGCCCAATTTACATCTCGTGATTTCCTTTTTATCAACTACTTTCTGCTAAATGAGGCTTGGTTGTTTCATTCCATCACCACCATATCTTTGGCCGATCATATGCTTTCACTTGGTTGTTTTTCCTTTCCTGAGGGATAGCAGCGATGAGTGGTTTTATTAGCCAACCTCTTAACCATTACATGTTTTGAGCAGTTCCATCATTGCTGGAACCAGTTGCTACCCTTTATACCACTCGTTCCTCTAGGACGAGTCACTTTTAAACTCTTTTCTTGACTCATAAAACTTAAATGAAAATATTGTCAAGTATTTTTCCCTTTTGACTCATAAAAGAGAATAAAATGGGGGGTTCACTCTCGAGCTCTTTTCCAACCCTTTAAAAGAAAAAAGGTAGCCAATCCCTTGTTTTTTCGAACTTGTTAATGGATGTGAAATGTCATGCGCCCAGTATACGTTTACCCCTTTTTCAGGTTGGGATGCACCATTTACGAAAAAGGTACTCCTTTACTAAAATGGTCAAGTGGTTCTCTCAAGTATTGTTTTCTACCTTCTCGGGATCGAGAGACACAACTATACGAAAAGGGACCATGTGGAGTTTTCTTTTAGGTGTCTTCTTCAAACTCTCTAAATATGAAAAAGATACCAAGTTACACCTTTGTCAGACTCATTAAAATATCAAACGACATCGGATCCATCACCATGATGATCATGAGCTCCTCCATCATAAGCCTCGTTAAACTTACTAGGTCAGATTCGTCTAAAGGATCAACTTACAGTGCAAGCATATGCTATCCCCTTCAAGCTTGCAATTGAAAAATAATTGGGGTACCTACCAAAAATGGTGGGGGGAAATTTGGAAATCTATCAGTTGTGTCAGCAGCTCAGCCTTGAACATGACACTCTTTACTTCATGTCAGGTTGGGACATCCTCCGTTGTATCGTTGACCTTCCTGGGTTTGGGCCATTGATTTTTGCCTTCCATTTGATCTCTACCACATCATCATGACCACCAATCCCATGGATCCAAAAGCTGCCAAATTTCCTGTTGTGTCACCGATATGTTCAAGAGTTGTCCTTCTGTAGTTACACTTACCTCTGATTCTCTGTATCATCCAAAATCATTTACATCCTCTCGTATAGCGTCTATGATGTGGGATTCATTATGGCCCTCCTTTGACACAGTCGCTTTCCATTTACTTCAACTCATTATCCGGGAAGTTGACTAAGAGACTCCCTTCCAGTACCTTAGAGCTTGCATGCCCTAATGGCAATCTCTTCACACTCGACAATGAGTTCACATCATTGGCTTTCGATCGAGTGATTTCATGGGTGTTCGACTTCAGTTCCTCTATTCACATTCCGTGGATTGTGCTGATAGTACCTTGAGGACCATTTTCATTATTGGTGCTTTCTCTCACGCTTGTTAATAGTTTACATCATTGACTGGTAGTCAGGCGACTTTCTAGCATGTTCAATGTTGACACATCTATTCACATGTTAGAATTTGTACTTTGATCGGGTCGTGTTGGAGCGTAAGACCCTGGACTCAAATCACAAAAGTCCAGGTTGCGAAGTGATGTGACATGGCTATGTTGATATGCATGTCTCTATCAGATGGCTGGCTATGACCAGACCATGAGTTATCATATGTGATCCTGCTCATCATTGGATGGCTACAGCCATATCGTGGTTTCGTTATGATCCTCTTTGAGGCATGGCTACGCCCATACTTGGATCCATTTACATGAGCATTCTCTGGATGGCTGCGTCCATGCCACGATTCATGTATCTTTTGACAAAAATCTCAGTTTATGTATATGTATCTGTACTTGCTTGCAGTTTTTCCAACGGCAGACCAGTTCCCCACACTAATTTATAAAGCATTTCATCCCTCACTCTAGCTCGGCCTTCACGCTTTAGGGGGCATCTGTTACACAACATTTTGTCACTATCCCTATACTCCCTATTCCTTGATCATGGAGGACCTCTACAGTGAACCCCGCATGCTTTTACTTCATGAAGAAACTCCCATTGTGTCCCTCTTCATGAGCAGATCAATTCCCTTCTGCACCATTTCCCTTGTAACTCTTGTTTTTCCTAGTTTTCAAGACCGGCGCTATTGACCTTTGTCTCCCCTGTGCCAATGTGCAAAGATTAGCACTATCCCTCGTGCTGAACGAAGTGACTCAGCTATATTCCAGTTGCTCCGGTCCTATCATGGAAAAAAATTTCAATTAGGATCCAAAGCTTCCAGCTCTAGAAGCTTTGTAACGGAAGTTTGGTAAATTGTTTGGCCAGATGGGGTCAAGGATGTCAGTTTGGGCTCCTTTCCACTATAATAATGGAACTGCCTCAAGGGATAAGCCCTTCTCCCATGAGAAGACGATCCATATCCCATCCATTCATCCTATATAAACCTCCATTTTTCCCAAGCACAAGCTAGTCTTAGTCTTAGTGATGATTAGTGTGCTAATACTATTTTGGTTTGGAGTAGACATCAAGCTATTACTAGTTGTAGCTATCTAGTTGTGTGAGGGAGAAGTGTGATTTGGTTTGGAGTGAAGCCTAAAGGGAAGAACCTTAAAACTATTGTTGATTGAGTTCATCATGGAATGCTAGCAGAAGTGTGTGGGAGTCTGATCTCGTCAAAGGAGGACTACACCGTCAAGACAAATGGTTATAATCTCTATTTGATATTAATATATGCAACTATCGATTGATTTCCTACATGTTTTGTCATCTTACATATTCATGGCTTAATGTTTCTTGACTTGTTAAGTAGGTTCAAGTACAATTTGTCTATTGTCACATTTGTTGTTTCTGGTTGTTTACTTGTTTCAGGTTCTTGAAGAAGGAAGCAAGAGATAGCTGGAGTGAGCAAGCAAGGACATCATCAAACAAGATAAGCAGAATAAGAGGTAGGCCCTCTTAATTGGTTCTAACCTAAAGAAATATTCCATAGAATGTATCTATTGTGGCTAGACCCATCATCGAGCTACAAGAATTCGTTCGTGTCTGCACTTATAATTTAACTTCACCACAGGGGGAATGATCGGATTTGAATTCAAAAATGCCCTATAAATTACAAGTGGCTGCCCAGCAAAAACACTTGGCATTTTGAGAATTGAGTTGTTGAGCTCTCGAGCACTCATGAAGAATTCTTTGAGGCTTTGAAAGAGACTCCAGCATTTGCAAACTTACTAGAGACGTCACGAGCATTTTTGGAAAGCATTATGTTGGCACCCACAAAAACTATAAATACCAAAGAAGTAGTAGAGAAGTCAGTGCTAAAAATGGAGATAGAGGCAGAAGTAGTTGCTCCAAAAGTGGCCAAAGTATTAGCAAAAGTCCCTAAATTTCCAAGGATACCAAGACTGAAGCTGACCCCAACCAAAGAGACCACTAAGGATAAAAAGGGCAAGCAACCTGCCATACCGGTGCGCACATTGCCAAGGAGAAACCCACCAAAACCCATCGCACAGGAGAAAGGCAAGGCCATAAATTTGGAGGTGGAGGAGGAAGACATTGAAGACATCCCAATGGATGATGAGGATGTGGGAATCGAAGTAGAGGAGGTTGAAGCCCAAGGTGCAAACCCTGTTACTCAGTTTCCTAAGTATGTCCCTCCACACAAGCCCAAGACCAAGGTGCCGAAAGACATCGACGAAAGAAAGACCCCCTTGCAAACCCCTCTATTGTCGGATGATATTGTTTTCAATGGACTATGCTTGGCATGGGTACCGCTGCTAAAACTTGAGGACTGCGACCTAGCTAATCACAAGAAGTTCCCACACTTGGAGACCAAGTAGCTGATGCGACGCATCATTGATACAAATACCATAATGACCGCATTGGAGCCATGGAGGTGGCTTAGAGGAGTGGAAAAGGCAGGGTTTCTCAACCTTCTTTTGGTACCGCACTACAATCGCACCCCGGTGTTGCACACGGGATCCCCCAAGGCAAGTTTTGGGGCTTAAAGCCCAAATTTTGACCAAATCCAATGTAAATACTCCGCATTTTGTGGCCGTGGAGCGTGAATATTGTAAATGAGTCATAGGGTTGTCCACCCTCATTTTTGTAATGTAATGTCTGCTTTAGAAATCTACCCATGGTCCGCTGACTATGGGATTATATAACTAAAGCGAGGCTCTAAGTTGTAAATCACCGAAGGAAAGAAAAGTGGAAGTAATAGATAGAGAATTGAGTCTCATCTAAGTGTACAATTGAGTATTTGAATCGTAGAGTAGGAGAAGGCTTTGTAGCTGAGTGCACAGACCCCTGCAACTGAGTGCACATGGTGAGTCGAGTCTGTAACCTTTGGAGAAGTAATAAAGAGAAGTTTTACATCATTTCTATGTATCTCTTTCTTATTTTTTGCATTGAATGTATCGAATATAAATTAAATTTCTATTTTTTATATGATGCATGAACTTACATGAATGTGTTGATAAGGTGAATATAAGATTAAGTATCTGTTTACAAGAGATAACTAATTGTTATAAGAAGATAAGTAAGATCCACTGTATAACTTGGGGAAGTAGTGCAGATCATTTCTAGGGTAGCAAGAAGTCACTTCAAACCCTGGTGAGGGTTGTGTGAAGGTGATTATAACCAATCGCGAAGGCCTCGCAGGTTAGGATAGTGCGCAAAGCAACCTGCATGAAGGTATTCACAGTTGGACTAAATCGACCCCTCAAACATCTCAAGGGTGCAAAAACTTGGTTCCAGCATCCCCCCATACTTCTTCAGGTGAGTCCTCAGTCCGCACTCCGCAGGCTATTGCCGAAAAGGCCAGTAGTGTAGGGATTTGTTTGGCTAATTAACTCCGAACTTGGGTCAGGCCCCCTCAAGCCAACAAATGGTTCCATTGCTAGGACTGGAATCTTCATAGATATGTTTGATGTCGTATCATTGGAATCCAACTAAGAAGGAAAATGAAGGTTCACTGGATAGAAGAATTCACGAGTTCACAACGCAGGAGAACAGGAATGTGCGACTGACAAAAGAAGAGTGGTTAGACTGCTACTTGTACACAAATATCCATGAAATATTTTTTGCATCTTTCCCTACTGAGTTGTACGAGTGGATCGTGAAGCTAGCAGATAGCCAAGGAAGGTGGAAGCTTGACAATCATATTGTCTAGATCCCAGGGTTGGTGCACAGATTGGAAGCATCAAAGGATAAGATCGCGCACATTGTTAATCACTGGATCGATTGAATTATCGTAGGATTCATTACTGAGTTCACAGTAGATACTTCAGTCAGCTATAGTGAGGCAGAGAAATGCTTTCTCAAAGGACCATGAGGTAAGTACGTAAATTGTCTGAATACTTGGATTAAAATTCTATTGTGTGAAAAGAGGGTTATGCAATTACCTTGATGTCTGGAGCTACGTGAAGTGGAAAAACCTATAGAAACGAAGGAAGTAAGGGACCAGAGAATAGCCCTTTGATTTCACCTCCATGAGGGGATGAGGAAGAGCTTGCGAAGGTCTCGCCGCAAAGTGTGATCCATTTGATAAGGCAAAGGATTCCACGCATACCACCCCCACCCACACTGCCACCAGTTCCACCGCCTTCACCTCCATCTTTGCCCATACCACCTCTGCCACCATCACGAGTCAATATGGCAAGCATAATAAAGTTGCATGTGTTCAAGGGAGTAGGAAATGAAGATTTGGACCAGTTTTGGTTCGTGATAAGAACCATATGGAAAGCGTAGGGAGTTACAAATGATAATATAAAGAAAGTAGTGTGGGTCAGCGCTCTGCAGGATCATGCACTGACCTGGTATATTAAGCATTCTAATGACAATCTGAATGCGAGAATCGCGAATATCAAAATTGCGCTAAACAGAGAATTTAGCAGGCCGAAGTCAGAAGCACATTTAATCATTGAATTCAAAGAGATCATAATGACACTAGGCGAGACTCCTTAGGAGCTAGATCAGAGACTGAAGTGTATGATTCACGAAGCTAATATGACTTTGACAGATGGACAGCACCACGAATGGTTTGTAGCATCGCTAACGCCGCATTTGAGGAGTGTGTTGTCGCAATAGAGGTTAACAACTCAGGTAGATGCCCTGGAGATCGCGATGAGACTGCATGAAACCCAAATGCAAGATCCTAACTTGGGAGTTCAACAGATCCATGCACAATGGACAAACTTGTGCCTTGAGATGCAAAGTCTGAAACTGGACAGGACATCTCAACCAAAAGTGTGCAAAGAGGTGTGGTGTGTAAAATGCAAGGGTTAGGTTCATGATAAGGACCACTTCCCTATGTTCATTAATTACCTCGCGGGAGGAGGACCGATGTTGTTAAGGCTGGAAGCGAAAGCAGGACCTAGCATGGCACCTGCTTTGTGATGTGTGATTTGTCAAATAGGAGGAAAGCATGCTACGGACAACTCCCATTTGTTACAGAAGTACACGCAAAATTCACAGCAGTTGTTCTGTAATTTTTGTAGATAGGTTGGACACGATGAGCACACTTGTAGAAGCTATGAGTTGATGATGGATAGAACTCCCACCTATAGAGTTCAGGCCAAACGTGGCCCCTAGACTCAAATGCATGAGTGGCTTGAACCAGATTTGAGGGGCGCGGACGAGGCCGAGGTGGAGGAGGACTTGGAGGAGGTCATGGACAACTGATATGCTACAATTGCAGAGGGCTAGGATGTTATGCCCATTATTTTATGAACCCAACGCATCCATCATGTCTATATTGTACCTTGTTTGATCATGAGATGGAGGATTGTCCTACGCTGATAGTAGGATATGCGACAAGGGAGCGCTACCATGTCCCCTGACTCAAAACTTGCAGATGATGAGGTCTAAGCCACGTGAGGAAGACCCAAATGTGAACATTGTGCTCCGAATTGGAATCATGACGGGAGATGATAAAGGCAAAGAACCCGAAGATAGTATTTGGGTTCGCAAGGCTCCGACAAAACAAGCAGAGTTTTATTTGGAGTGCGCTAAGGAAACCTTCATGGAAGCTAAGAAGAGCTTTGCTGATGCCTCCACTTCAGAAAGAAAATATAGGCTAGAGCCAGAAATGGACCCATCTATGCTTACGACATTCCTGGAAACATCAATGAAGCTACTATGCAATAGTGAGGATGTAAAAGGATTACTAGAACTCATTAACAGATGCATTGGGACGACGCCAGGAGAACCATGCGTAGTCTAGAAGATTGGAAAAAAAAAGAGTAGGACAGGGGGAGAAATGAGGGTAACGACATAGATCGAAGAATATGAGATGGACCAAGTAATTTTGGATTTAGGATCGGATGCAAACGTTCTGCCAAAACAAACATGGGAGCGCATGGGGAGACCTACACTACAATGGTCTCCTATTCAGTTGCGAATGGAAAACCAATAGAAGATAATACCCATGGGGTGATTGCAGGGAATCACCGTGGATATTGAGGGAGTGAGTGCACTAGCAGACTTTGAAGTGATAGAGATTTTTGATGATAGAAATCCCTACCTTGCGCTCTTAGGAATTGATTAGGACATTGACACGAATGGGGTGATTAATCTAAAGAAGCACAAGATGATTTTTGAGAAGAAGTCTCTGCGTGTAGTTATACCCTTGGACCCTACTAAGGGATTGCATTATACAAAGCTAGTGCATGACTATGAAAGCAACGACGATTTGGACTATATCTACAAGATAACCGCGCGAGACCAAGACTGGGTAAATCCAACCGCGGATGGATGGATATCATGGGAGCGTGAAAGCTCCTACACTTCAAATTCGGATGAGGAGATAGAGCGATGGTAGAATCGGTTACATGAGGTAACCACGCTGAACTGTAATATGATGACAAGATCGTTGTGTTGTGTATCGATAGAAGTAAGGGATTTGCCTACTTATGATGGGTTAAGTGTGGTAGATACTTCTTAGATAAGTTTGAAAGGGAGGTGCTAGAAAAGCAATGTTTCTAGGCCTTGAATTGGGTACTACGCGCTACGCCCATGAGGTGGTGGGGTACGCACAAAGGAAGCTTTCAAGACTGGAGGGCATGTAGGAAAATGTTGCACTCACAGTTTGGGAAACCTATAGTGCGATGAGCAGATAAATATAATGGATGGGATGGTCCGTGCGTGCATCTGTCCAGGTGGGTACAAGCATATGGTAAGTAACCTGTGTGGATGCACATGAGCTTCACATTGGGAAAAATGGTCAATAAGCTTGTGTTGGGGGGGCACATATGCAAATGTATTTTATTGTTCTAAGAATATGATTTTGAAGTTGTTGTGAAAATTGGACAATTGAACGCAGGACCGGATCACCTGTTGCACATTGAGATAAGAGAGGAACTTACTAGTCTGGAGGAAGGATTACCTGACACATAGCTCTTTGTTGTGAGCATAGTAGATGGACATTTTGAAGATATAATCCACTTTCTTATGATTGGAACTGTGCCGAAAGAGTACTCCGTCTAGCAAAAGAAGGAACTAGTGGTGCACGCGACAGATTTCTTTGTCATTGCGGGGCACCTATATAAGATGCACAATAATGAGATACTGCGAAGGTATATATTTGAATTTGAAAGAAGACATATCCTCATGGATGTGCATGGGGGCGCTGCGGGAGGATATTATGTAGGGAGAGCGACCATGTAGAATATTCTTCGTGCAAGGTTCTAGTGGCAAACCCTTCATCAAGATTCAAAATTACATTGCAAGGCCTGTGATGTATGTGAAAGAATAGGTAAATCATCATGGAGGGACGAGATGCCTTTGAATCTGTAAATGACGCTGCAGCCCTTTGAAAAGTGGGTGATCAACTTTGTAGGACCTATGAAACCTCAAGGAAAAATGGGCATGAGATATATTATCACTGCAACAGAGTACCTGACTCGTGGGCAGAAGCGGAGCTGGTAAAATATTGTACGACCACCACAGCTGTGAAGTTTCTGTTTGAACATGTATTGACACAATTTGGATGTCTGAAGATCTTGATGAGTGACTGTGGTACACCTTTCTTGAAGGAGATGATCAACGCGCTGACAAAAGAGTTTCAAGTGTATCATTAGAAAAGCACACCATATCACCCACAAGCCAACAAGATAGTAGAAGCATTTAACAAAGTACTAGAGACTGCACTAACCAAAGTATGCAACATGCAACGAAGTGATTGGGACCTACACATAGCTACAGTATTATGGGTTTACAGGACAACATGAAAGAAACTGACAGGATAGACACATTTCTAGCTGGTCTATGGAGTGGAAGCCATAATACTGATGGAATACATTGTGCCTAGTCTACACATAGCAGCACTTATAGGTATGACGGACCATGGAGCCCTAGAGGAAAGACTCGTGCAGTTGGAGGAACTCAAGGAAGAACGATTTCTGGTTGGCTTTCACCAACAGGTACAAAAGTAGCATGAAAGTCTTGGCACGATCGACATATTAAGTTTTGCACCTTCAAGGTGAATGATTTGGTGTTACTATGTTTGATAAATTGCCGGGAAAATTCAGAATGCATTGGCTGGGACCATATGTTATTAAGGAAGTCACAGATGGAGGCGCGATGCAGTTATTAAAGTTAAATGGAGAACCTTTCCTAGGAAGAGTGAATGGCAGTAGGTTGAAGCCATATACAGGTGGCCTGGCTATCTGACTAGCCCACCGAAGCACAGTCTTAGTGCTCCAAGTAGCTGAAAGGAGGCACGGGACTATAAATAGATGCAGGGAATGCATGAGAAGATACAAGGAAGCAGTTCAAATACATCAGTCTCTAAACAACATGTGCAGGAGATACAACAGGTAGCTGCTCAGTGCGTTGTCGATCTTGCAACAATTTAGATAGAGTTGGGAGGTCTTCGTGCGAAGATCTCCACACCGATAGAGTGACTCGAGGGCGAGTCATGATGGTTGTGTTGGGGGCCTGTTGGGCACGAGATACCCCAAGGCAAGTTTTGGGGCTTAAAGCCCAGATTTTGACCAAATCCAATTTAAAGACTCTACGTTTTGTCAGCGTGGAGTGCAAAGATTGTAAATGAGTCATAGGGTTGTCTGCCATCATTTTTGTAATGTAATGTCAGCTTTAGACATCTACCCATGGTCCGCGAACCATGGGATTGTATAAATAGAGCGAGGCTCTAAGTTGTCAATCACCAAAGGAGAGAAAAGTCAAAGTAATAGATGGAGAATTGAGTCTCATCTAAGTGTAGAGTCGAGTCTTTGGATTGTAGAGTAGAAGAGGCTTAGCAGTTGAGTGCGCAAAGGCCAAGTAGTCCATAGTTGAGTGCGTGGACCACTGCATCTGAGTGCACAGGGTGAGTCGAGTTTGTAACCTTTGGAGAAGTAATAAAGAGAAGTTTTACATCATTTCTATGTATCTTTTTCATGTTTTTAGCATTGAATGTATCGGATATAAATTACATTTCTATTGTTTATATGATGTGCGAACTTATATGAATTTGTTGATAAGGGAATATAAGATTAAGTATCTGTTTACGCGAAGATAATTAACTGTTATAAGAAGATAAGTAAGATTTGTGGTACAACTTGGGGAAGTAGCACAAATCGCTGCTAGGGCAGCGCGAAGTCACCTCAACCCCTGGTGAGGGTTGTGAGAAGGTGATTATAACTGATCACGAAGGCTTCGTAGGTTAGGATAGTGCATGAAGCGACCTACACGAAGGTATTCACAGTTGGACTAAACCGACCCCTCAAACATCTCAAGGGTGCAGAAACTTGGTTCCAGCATCCCCCCATACTACTTCGAGTGAGACCTCAGTCTACACTCTGCGAGCTGTTGTCAAAAGGGCTAGTAGTGTAGGGATTTGTTTGGCTAATTAACTCTAAACCTGGATCAGGCCCCCTCAAGCAAACACCCGGTGATAGTATTGGTCATCAAGCAGCTGTTGTGCTTGGTGCATGATGGGTGTTTGTGGCTTGAGGAGTCAATACCCATCACAGATAGATTGATTCACCAGATAACGTGACTACCTTACACAGGAGAGAATCTGGCCATGATATTTGGTGGAAAAGGTGGAGAGCAGGGCCTCGCAGAGTCTATGAAATAAAAGTTTAAACTGGTGAAGAAGCCACACGAATATGCTATATCCAACATCTGTGACCCTGTTGTGAAGGTATCCACATAGATCTTAGCAGGGATGGTGATGAGGAAGTGTCGTGCCGATGAGGTGTCGGTTCCTATCGTCACGCTAGTAGCCCAATGTATTGAAGGAGTCCAGTTCAACTGGTTGGACTACCTTTGTGGTGAGTTCCTGGCGAGCTACCGCGAAGCACAGGAGCTTAGCAAGACATTCCACTATGTGTGGCTCTTGCTGTCAATTGTGTTGGTAGCATGGGAGCTGCCAGAGGATAGTCATTTCCCTTCGGTCATGCCAAACCTCCTAGAAGCAGTGAAGTACACTTCATTGTGGGCAAGGAAGGACGCGCAGTGAGTCAAGGAAAGAAAAATCTTCTGGATCTTGATGGAGATGAACAATCACATGGACATCAATCGAAAACCATGATTTTCGCCTATGGTGTACGCCAACCTATAGGGCTACGTAGAATTTAAAGAAAACTTCCATCATGTATCCATTAGGGCACGGAAGGACCCTCTGTAGAAATGGTACAACTTGCCATATCTGGAAATGGATGATGCCATTGATGCAGTACTTGATCAATGGATGGCAGAGTGGTGCTCTACAACAGACTTAGCAGTGGGAGGAAGCAAGTTTGCTGGGTAGAAAAAGAAGGAGGATGTCAAGCTAAAGATGACTCAACTAGCTGAAAGGCAAAAGAAGGAGGCCGCTGACAAGGCTGAGGAAAAGTGTGAGGTCCTGTAGCTGACAGGGAAGCAAACAGATGGGATAGAGCGGGGCTCTGACAAAGGCACAAGGTTGCGTTCACCTGAGACAGAGGAGGAAACAAAACAACATGGCACAAACCCTCAGGAGACGTCTGCTCGCTTCAAGTGCCCAAGGGAGCTGGAGAAGGGAGGTTCCATAAAGAAATCGAAGGCTACCAAAACATCACTAGACCCTATCACGCTAATAGAGGGCGACTTGCATGATATCAGTGACGCAGTGAGGGACATCACTGCGGAGGCCCTACAACAATTTGAGTAGCAATAGTAGATCATCTTGGGGTATATCCAGATAGGGTTGCAGGAGCTGTAGACCCACACATCGTAGGTTGGCACCGTGTCTACCAGCCTGGCTATCGGCGCTTCAGAGGCTACCGATATGATGCGCATGAAAGCCTCCAGTGTGATAGTGTTGCTTGATGGAGCACTGACCATAGAGAATGAGGCTGATAGACCCACGTTTAGTGCCCTAAAGGGAGTAGGGTTGAACCTGGTAGTGCTCCCTCATGAAGTACTCCACCTATTGCACGATGGAGTGATTGCAGAGCTAAGGGCCGATGAGCACCGTGCCCTCCAAGTGATTAGTGAATAACGAATCAACAACGAGCATATGGCACTACAGACAGATTCTTCCATCGCCACTGAGACCGAGGCAACCAATTTGAGCAAGCACATTATGCAGGTTGTCGAGGATGCATGTCGAATGGTCCTAGAGTTGGCCATTCTGGAGGAAGAGCTAGTCAAGGTGTGCATCCGCAAGTTGGCCACAGGAGTGCGCAACACTCATACTAAGATGGCGAGGGTTAGTTGGATTTGAACCTGCAAATCACAGAGTTGCAGTTGAAGGACTAGCCTTAAACTCTGCCAAAAGTGAAGGAGCAGCGAGCAACCACTATCACAGAAGTAGTAGCGGCGATGGACAGTGCAAATAGCAGACTACACGCAACTATTTGAACAGTCATTTGAGGTCCTGACCAGCTTGAAGGAGGACCCCAATGTACAATAGGTAGAGATGGAAGTGCGTGAGCTACAACAGTGCTATGGTGAGGTTAAGGGCATAGCGTTAGCCATCGCACTAACACAGAGACTAGCCAAGCTATAGGAGGCCAAGCAGCTGAAGGAATAGGTGGATGCAGCACTGCATAAGGAAGCAATGTTGAAGGCACGACCAAAGCCCTGGCTGGATGAGGCTTACATAATGACAAGATCTATTGAAGGCAAGCTTGCGACTGTGCAAGTGACTCAGCAAAAGCTCCAGGTCAACAGTTTAGGAGAAGTGACCAAGCATATGGTCGAAGACGCAAAGCAGGCGGACACACAATGCACAGATGAGGTTGTGGTCATCCGAGTCCAACTGGAAGGTCTTCGCGCAAAGATCTTCATGCCTTCTGAGTCACTTGAGGGCAAGTCACGATGTTTTTGTTGGGGGTGTATTGGGAACATGATCGCCCAAAGGAAAGTTTTGGGGCTAAAAGCCCGTGTTTTGGGTCGAATTTTGTAATAAAATAGTAAAGTCTCCTCATTTTGTGGTCACGGAGCGTGAAGGTGTCATAAGTCATAAAGGGTTGTTCACCCTTAGTTTTTTAAAGTAAAGTCGGTTCTAAAAGACCTATCCATGATCCGCGGACCATGGATTGTATAAGAAGAGCTAAGCTCTAAGTAGTTTAGTAGTAATGAAATGAAGTCTAAGAGAGTCATAGCTCTGAAGTAAGAAGTCTAAGTTTCAGGTCGTAGCATAGGTAGAGCCTCTATAGCTGAGTGCGCAGAGGCCTAGGGTGGAAGTCCACAACTAAGTGCGCAGACCCCTGCAGTTGTGTGTGTAGGGTGGATAGTGTCTATAATCACTTGAAGATATCAATAAAGAGAAGTATTCTGCAAATTTTGTGTCTTTGTTCCGATTAATGCATTTTGTCATTTTATGTATGAATTTCCTTTATAATGCTTATATGATGCTTGAATAAATGCAATTATGTTGAGTAACTGAACACAAGTAAGAACATCTATTTACGCGGTACTAATTGTAATTATCTAATACGATAAGTAAGATTCTTAAGGTAACATGACAATCTGTTCAATACACTACCTTAGCGGCACGAAACTTTATAAATTGAAGGTTAGGGCTACACGAAGGCTAGTTGTACCCTTTCGCGGAGGTATAGAAGGGAGAAATAAGGGGTTAGAAAGGCAGAGCCCTAGAACTAAGTGACTTGTGCGAAGGCAAGAATAGAGGGAATAAAACAACATCATGACCATCTCAGGGTGCGGAAACTTGGTTCCAGCATCCCCCCATACTACTTTGGGTGAGACTTCGGTCCGTGCTCTGCGGACTGATGCCGAAAGGGCCAGTAGTGTAGGGATATGTTTGGCTAATTAACACTGAACCTGGGCTAGGCCCCACTCAAGCCAACATGGAACTTGCCATGTGTAACCAAGGTGGAACCATTTGGTAAGTAGTGGTTGAATGATAAGACATGAATTGGTGGCATCATCGCACGAATGTGGCACGAATGGCTGGCTGGTGCAGAGGTCAATGTGGCATAGGTCGATGTGGTATACAATGTTAATGTGAAGGGTTAATTGTGTGGAAGGGTTGATGTGGGGGCCAGTGTGGCACCATCTGCACGCCCCCCAAACTCACCATTGAAAGTTTGGCTAGGGTGCAAGAGACACAGAAGGTTGCCATGTGGCCCCCTTCACACTCGTCATTCAGGTTAACATTCAAGCAGTTCAATGGTGTAGGGTATTGTAGGTTGTCCAATTGGCTTATGTACCCATCTCCAGATCATCAGGTCGTGCAAGTTATCTCGATGCCCATAACTTCCATCCCATTAGGATAGTTTTGAGGTATAAAATGGGCCTCCTCAGGAAATTATAAAATAATAGAAGAAATAATAAAATAATATTAGATTACATCATCAAATTTTAGAGGGGAAAAAATAAAAAACTACCTTTTCAACTCATATTTTCAACTTATCTTCATATGTGTTTACTCAAATTTCGAGTGGGAATAGTTGTTGGATGCATAATTTGATTTCTCATCCAATGAGTACCCATGTTGAATATGTTTGATGGACCCTACTACACGAAAAATGAGAAAAACATGAAAAATGTGACTGCAATCACATTTTTTCATGTATTTCTCATTTTTCGTGTAGCAGAGTTCATTGAAAGTATGCAACATGGGTAGTCTTTGGATGAGGAATTAAATTTTTCATCCAATGAGTACTTTCTCTTGAAATTTGAGTAAAACATTAGGGAGATAAGTTGAAAATACAAGTTGAAAAAGTAGTTTTAATATTTTATTATTTTTTAATATTTTTACTTTTTTACTCAAAAAATGGTGAATCATGCCCCATGGTTGACATCATCATCTTGAATCCTATTGGTTCTTACAAATTTTATTTTGTTTTTACATTTTTCTTAGGAGGCCCATTTTAGACCCTAAAAGTCCCCTAATGATGCCCTATTCAACTATCGTTGCCATGCCTCTATACTAGCACGTACCCTCCCACGTTCACCTTCTAGTGTTGTTGGTCTATGTGTTGGAAATAATACTGAGAGGGGGGGTGAAGCAGTATTATCAAATTCTTTTCAATATATCTTCCTTATTTATACTTTGAATAATTCTTCAAATATTGATCATTACTTTATATGTCAGTATCATAAAATCATGAACAAGAAAAGCAAATAGTCACACAAAAGAACACCAGATATAAGGTGGAAACCCAATGTGGGTAAAAACCACCTACTTCAATATGTCTCTATCTTCTTTCAATTAGAAACTCCTTTTACAATGATTTTGTACTAGTGCAGTCCTTTACCAGTACGCAGGCTACAACCTGCAGAGAGCTACAACTCTCTCTCGTTTTTCCAGTCTCTCCTGGAAGGGAGCTACAACCCCCTACTTATTTTCTTTCAAGGACCACTTTTCATTAATTTTCAGACTGGATCCAAGAACATCAAATAAACATCAAGTACATGTGAATCAACCAATCTCCTTATACAATCAAACCAATGAGCCACCCAAACTTCTCAGAATGCTGTAAACAGAAAATCAACACTAGTATCCTAAACCCAGAACACAGCAGCAAATAGAAAACAGGCAGCCAACAAATATTTCAAAACAGGTCTGCAACTTCACCAATGTAAACCTGCGGATACCCGCACTTCACCTTCAGCTGTGCTGCGTATACCCACACTTCGTCTTCTTCTGTACTGCGTACCCCGCACTGTGCCTTCAGCTGCTCTGCGTATACCCGCACTGTGACTTCCTCTGTACTGCGTACCCCGCACTGTGCCTTTAGCTGCGCTGCGTATACCCGCACTGCGCCTTCTTATGTACTGCATACCCCCGCACTCTTTCTTTAGATCACCTGCGATCCTCTGATTAGGGCCAAATTAACAGTCCTCCAATGTACTACAGACAGCCAGATCCACATATCTGATCATGTGCCCGAGAGATCACGACTTGGCAATAGATTCGCCTTCAAATTTTACCTTGATTTAGATTTAGCTTTTAAAACTGATAACCCAAAATTCAAATCTTAAGATATTCCACTTTCAAAGATATCTCAGCCAAGTGATCTCCTTCCCTATTTATAGTCAAGCCCTTATTCACACCATGGGACAAAACCATCAATAACCAATACAAGGGATCCAAATTGGGGCTAAATTAGATCCTATACCACGGGCCGAAACCATAGGATCATGAACGATGGGCTAAATACCACGGGCCAAACATAAGAAAAACCACGTGAGCGCGCTTCTCTGCCTTGAAGTGAGTGAACTGGGGGACCGCGCCTTCTTAACGGGTAACCTGCGGGTATGACCGCATTTCCTGCACGGCGTGCCTGCGGGTCCGCACCTTTTGAACCATTCACCTGTGAACCTCTTAATTTCCAACATTTTGAGAGCCTGAACAAAACATTTCCACTAGAGTGAGTTGCCATCAAGTACAACACCTATAACATAGAGCCATACCAGAATCATAATGCCAACAATCTCCCCCTTTGGACTTGATGGCAACCTCAAGATCCTCAACATCATTCTCCCCCTTTGACATCAAGGGCAAAGGGTTATGCTCCCCCTGACTATAAACCAGATCTGCACAGAAGAACCATAATCCACCAAACACCATAAATGACCATGAAAGAGATAGAGACATATTGCAGCAATATTCAGACTAGCATCCATGATCTCCTTCTGTAGTTCCTCCATAATGCCAACAATGCATGATATGCTCCCCCTGAACCTGTGCCATTCGATCTTCGACCAATCCGCAACCCAGCACATGTACGCATATACTCCAGATGAACCTTGCGTACCACCAACAATCAGAAGAGATTCAACAACAAGATGATGCATCAACAACCCCCAGCTTTTGCCTGAGGTATTCAAAGGTCCCTAGGCAATGGTTTGGTGAGTATATCAGCAACCTGTTCCTTAGAAGGAACATACTCCAACTTGACCTTTTTTTCAAGCACTTGTTCTCGGAGAAAGTGATACTTGATTGGTATGTGCTTGGTTTTTGAATGCATGACTGGGTTCTTTGAAATGTTGATTGCACTTGTATTATCACATAAGATGGAGATAGGTGGTGTACAAGTAATTTGAAAATCTTTCAAGGTCTGCATCATCCAAAGGAGTTGAGTGCAGCAAGATGCAACAGCAACATATTCTGCTTCAGTTGTAGACAAGGCAATCGAACTCTGTTTCTTGCTGAACCATGATACTAATCTAGAACCAATAAAGAAAACACCACCACTTGTGCTCTTCCTGTCATCCACGCTTCCGGCCCAATCTGCATCAGTATAAGCATGAAGTGTGAGATCTGTATCTCTAGGATACCATAAGCCATAATTTTGAGTCCCTTGAAGATATTTGAAGATTCTCTTTACTGCCTGAAGATGAGTTTCCTTTGGATTTTCCTGAAATCTTCCAACTATTCCCACTGCATGCATGACGTCTGGTCGGGTACCTGTCAAATAAAGTAGATTTCCAATCATAGATTTGTAGGTTGGTTGATGTACTGCTGCTGATTCATCATTTGCAGTGAGGCTACATCCTGTGACCATGGGTGTACATACTAGTTTTGCATCTTCCATGCCATATTTCTTCAAGATCTGCTTGAGATACTTGGTTTGAGACAAGAAGATCCCTCCTTCCTTTTGTTGGATTTGCAGGCCAAGAAAATATGTCAATTCTCCAAGCAAGGACATTTCGAATTCTTTCTGCATCATCAAGGCAAAGCTTTGACTCATAGATTCTTCATTGCTGCCAAAGATAATGTCATCTACATACACAACAAGTATTAGCAATTTGCCATTTTCAATTTTTATATAAAGATTGATATCTGCTAATCCTTTTGAAAAACCTTGTTGATGAAGATATTTGTCCAAACGATAGTACCAAGCCCTTGGAGCTTGTTTAAGACCATAGAGAGCCTTTTTCAGTCTGCATACAAGATTTGGATCATTTCCAAGAATGAAACCATCTGGCTGCTCAATGTATACTTCTTCTTCTAAGTCTCCATTCAGAAAGGCTGATTTCACGTCCATTTGAAATACTTTGAACTTTTGAAAGCTTGAGAGAGCACGGAACATTCAGATGGCCTCAAGTCTTGCAACAGGAGCAAAAGTTTCCTCAAAATCTATTCCTTCTTGCTGCGCATACCCTTTACAAACAAGTCTTGCCTTGTTTCTAATTACTTCCGCGTTTTCATTCAACTTATTTTTGAAGACCCATTTTGTCCCTATAACGTTCTTATCCTTTGGTCTAGGAACCAACTCCCAAGTGTTGTTCTTTTCAATCTGCTCAAGTTCTTCATCCATTGCTTTGACCCAACATTCATCTTTGCATGCCTCTTTTACATTTTGTGGTTCAGTGGAGGAGAGTAATGCCAAATAGCTTGAAGCTTCTGCAATTGTTCTTCTTGTTTGTACACCTGCTTCTTTCTCCCCCAAAATCTGAGATTCTGGATGATTCTTCTGAATGTACCGGGATGGAGTCTTCTCTTCTATCCTTATCTGTTCCTCTGGTGCTTCTTGAGGTTCTTCTTCTTCATCATTCTGTCTTTGAGGGTAGTCTTCATCTTCTTCGATATTTTCATGATTTACTTGCCTAGGAATGTATCCCTTTTCATCAACCACTACATCAATGCTGTCAACAATTCTTCCAAGTCTTTTATTGTAGCACTTATACGCTTTGTTGTGTGGAGAATAACCAAGAAGAATGCCTTCATCTGCTCTAGGTTCAAGTTTGCCAAGTTTCTCATCAATATTCTTAATATAGCATTTGCTCCCAAATATTTTGAAGTGCTTTACCGAAGGAGTCTCACCATACCAGAGCTCATGAGGAGTTTGAGTGCTGTTCACTCGGACATTTGTTTTGTTGAGAATAACAACCGCAGCATATGCAGCTTCACCCCAGAAAGTTGCGGGAGTTCCAAACTCATCCAGCATAGCACGAGCCATTTGTTGGACTGTTCTGTTCATCCTTTCCACCACTCCATTTTGCTGAGGAGTTCTAGCTGTAGAGAATTCTCTTCTTATCCCATGTTCTTCACAAAAATCGAAAAATTCATTTGAGGTAAACTCCCCACCTCTGTCAGACCTGAGGCACTTAATTTTGTAACCTGATTCATTTTCAACCAAGGCTTTGAAGGATTTGAATTTCTCGAATGCTTCGTCCTTGTGCTTCATAAGTCCTAACCAAACAAACCTGGAGAAATTGTCAATGAATAATATCAAGTATTCTTCTCCTCGATGTGTCCTTTTCCTAAATGGACCACATACATCTGTATGGACTAGCTCAAGAGGCATGCTAGTTGATCCTTCCTTCTCCGGAAAGTTAGTTCTGGTTTGCTTTCCAAACTGACATGATTTGCATATGGTGTTGTCTGGAATTTTGATATCTGGAAGACCACGAACTGCATGATATTTTCATGCTTTCCTTATTTGTGAAAAGCTTAGATGCCCCAACCTCCGGTGCCATAACCAGTGTTCATCATCCTTGCTCAAATAACATTGTTGTTGTCCTTCTTCAAATATGTATAGATTATTTGGAGTTCTTCTACCTTTGATCACTATTTCACCTGTATCAAGATCACGAACACGACATCCATTTGATCTAAATATCACCTCGGTTCGTTGATCACACATCTGGCTGACACTTAGAAGATTATGCTTCAATCCATCAACATACAAAACATTTCCAGCTTTGACCTTTTCTTTTAACTGACCAGTGCCTTTTCCTTTTATAGCTGCAGGAGTATCATTTCCAAAAGAAACTTTCTTTCCCTTTTCTAAAGCAGAATATGATTCAAGTTTTTCTTTATCACCTGTCATATGTTTCGAACATCCACTGTCAATGTACCATAGATTTTCTTGTCCCTCTGCATAAAATGCTATCCCACATCTTTCTGTTTGTGGTTCCTTTATTCTCCATGTTCTGGTGCTTGAGGCTTGTTCCTTTGTCTGCTGAAACCTGCTCCTGCATTCAGAATCTTCATGACCAAAGTTATTACAAATAGAACATTCAACTTCATTTTCAAGAGCCGAAAAGTTGTTATAGGTCCTTTTTGTAATCCCGGTCATACTTCTTTGTTTCTGAGCTTCTCTAGTCATGATTGTTTTATATGCAACACATTGAGCTACTTTGTGACCAAAGTTATGGCAAGAGAAACATTGCCCATTGAAGAAACTTCTGCGATTATCAAATCTACCGGCCAAATGATTGTTATTTCTATTGTCATCCATTCTTGAAGCAAATTGAGAAGATTTTACCTGTGGCTGGTTGTAGCTCTTGTTCACCCTTAAGACAGATTGCCCCTGGTTTACCTAATAGTCTTTGTTCGTTCTTGATGTAATTTGTCCTTGCTTTACCCGGTGATCTCCATTGTGCTTTTGCTCATTCCTTCTTGTTGCATCAAGATAACCCTTTGAGGTGGATGCTTGAGATGTTTCTCCATTATACCCCAGACCTGTCTTGTTTAGCAGAGAACGTTGTACATTGATGATCTCATCCAGAGTTTCAGATCCTTTGACAAACTTAAGATTAATAGCCTTTGTTTTCTCAATTTCTTTTCTAAGGCCAACAATTTCACCTTCTAACTTTTCAAGATATTTTTCTTTTTCATCAATTTGAAATTGTAGAGTATCAATGATCATATTCTTTTCTTCTATACATGTCTTGAGTCTAGAAATCTCTTCATAAAAACTATCCACATCTATAGCATCCATGTAATCATCATCTTCAAATGCCATTAAAAGTTTATAGTCATTACCTCGTTCATCTTCATCACTATTTGATAGACCATCACTGTCTTCATGAGTGTAGTAGCTTTTCTTATTTGCATTTTGTTTCTTGTTCCATCTAGCAGGTTCCTTTCCTTTGTCAATCTTATCCTTATGAGGATATTTGGCAGCATAATGACCTACTCTTCCACAAGCAAAACATTTAAAAGGTAGCTTACCTCTGAACCTTCCAGTACCCTGTTGAAGATTTCTGACAAAATTTGATTCTTCTTCTTCTTCTGGCACGTGACTTGATTCATAGTAGTCTCCTTTGCTTGAAGCCTTAAAAGCAGCTTCTCTCCTGTCTAATGGACCTCCTTTTCTCATTTCATAAGCAGTTAGAATTCCGTGTAGCTGAGACATAGTAAGAGTTTGTAGATTTTCTTTTTCTTCTATTGCAGACACTTTAGATTCAAACTTGGGGGACAATGATCTTAGGACTTTTTCAACCACAACAGCCTCTTTTATTTCTTCACCCAAGTTTTTCATGCAATTAACAATCTCATCTACCCGAAGGAAATAGTTAGCCACACTTTCATCATTATACATTCTGAGATTCTCATACTGAATCCTCAGGGTTTGAAGTTTTGCACGTTTTACCTGTTCATCTCCTTCGTAGCTCAAAACAATCTTGTCCCATATTTCTTTTGCGGATTTATATTGCATAACCTTCACGAATTCAGATTGAGATAGACATCCTAGAAGAGTATTAACCGCCTTTGCATTTGTTTCATATTTCTTCTTCTTAGCTGGATCTGTAGGAGTAGCTGATGGAAAAGTATACCCTGCTTCTATAATGTCCCATACTTCTATACCCAAAGATTGAAGATAGGCAGTAACTCTTACCTTCCAATATACGAAGTTTGTCCCATCAAAAATCGGTGGCCTGATTGATGCTTCCCTCTCGTAGTTGCTCATGATGTTAGATCTTCCTTCAAGCGATCAAGCTTCTTCAGAAGGACTGGCTCTAATACCAATTGTTGGAAATAATACTGAGAGGGGGGGTGAATTAGTATTATCAAATTCTTTTCAATATATCTTCCTTATTTATACTTTGAATAATTCTTCAAATATTGATCATTACTTTATATGTCAGTATCATAAAATCATGAACAAGAAAAGCAAATAGTCACACAAAAGAACACCAGATATAAGGTGGAAACCCAATGTGGGTGAAAACCACCTGCTGCAATATGTCTCTATCTTCTTTCAATTAGAAACTCCTTTTACAATGATTTTGTACTGGTGCAGTCCTTTACCAGTACGCAGGCTACAACCTGTAGAGAGCTACAACTCTCTCTCGTTTTTCCAGTCTCTCCTGGAAGGGAGCTACAACCCCCTACTTCTTTTCTTTCAAGGACCACTTTTCATTAATTTTCAGACTGGATCCAAGAACATCAAATAAACATCAAGTACATGTGAATCAACCAATCTCCTTATACAATCAAACCAATGAGCCACCCAAACTTCTCAGAATGCTGTAAACAGAAAATCAACACCAATATCCTAAACCCAGAACATAGCAGCAAATAGAAAACAGGCAGCCAACAAATATTTCAAAACAGGTCCGCAACTTCACCTTCAGCTGTGCTGCGTATACCCGCACTTCACCTTCAGCTGTGCTGCGTATACCCGCACTTCGTCTTCTTCTGTACTGCGTACCCCGCACTGTGCCTTCAGCTGCTCTGCGTATACCCGCACTGTGACTTCCTCTGTACTGCGTACCCCGTACTGTGCCTTTAGCTGCGCTGCGTATACCCGCACTGCGCCTTCTTCTGTACTGCATACCCCCGCACTCTTTCTTTAGATCGCCTGCGATCCTCTGATTAGGGCCAAATTAACAGTCCTCCAATGTACTACAGATAGCCAGATCCACAGATCTGATCATGCGCCCGAGAGATCACGACTTGGCAATAGATTCGCCTTCAAATTTTACCTTGATTTAGATCTAGCTTTTAAAACTGATAACCCAAAATTTAGATCTTAAGATATTCCACTTTCAAAGATATATCAGCCAAGTGATCTCCTTCCCTATTTATAGTCAAGCCCTTATTCACACCATGGGACAAAACCATCAATAACCAATACAAGGGATCCAAACCAAGGCTAAATTAGATCCTATACCACGGGCCGAAACCATAGGATCATGAACGACGGGCTAAATACCACGAGCCAAACATAAGAAAAACCACGTGAGCGTGCTTCTCTGCCTTGAAGTGAGTGAACTGGGGGACCGCACCTTCTGAACGGGTAACCTGCGGGTATGACCGCATTTCCTGCACGGCGTGCCTGTGGGTCCGCACCTTTTGAACCATTCACCTACGAACCTCTTAATTTCCAACATTTTGAGAGCCTGAACAAAACATTTCCACTAGAGTGAGTTGCCATCAAGTACAACACCTGTAACATAGAGCCATACCAGAATCATAATGCCAACACTATGTTTTTTTCCCTGTGTCTTGTGTGCATACTCTTGGGCCTTTAGAGTATCTTTAGCTACATCTGACTTTGAAGACAATGAAGGTAAATTTTCTTAGGGCTGGTGCATTTTGGCACCAACAATTGGTTACTTAGGGAATTATCATAGTGTTTTCATAGGTGTGTACTTTGATGGTGGAATATGGATTCTTGTGAAAGATATCAAGTGGAGGCATGGTGTAACCAGGTTTCTTGCTGGATTGCAATTGGAGGAATTTTGGGCTCTGGATTCATATAGTGTGAATCAAGTGGAGACACCATGGTATTAGGATTCCTATAACAATTGTTGGGTAGAGTATTATGTGCTGTGGACCCCCTGAAGTGTTTGTTTGGCTGGAGACATTGTGATCTTTGGATTCTTAGGTGTTAGGTGTTGATTTTTCATAGGATCTTCTAACTCATAATTTATTCTTATGATTTCTTATATTAATATTTTTTTCATTCAAATTCATCATAAAGAAATTACATGGATTATCTCAATACTAGAAACAAAATACCAGTAAGATTATAGAGAGATATCCAAACAAGAGACGTAAGAGTTTACCCTAGGAAAACCAACATGGGATAAAAACATAGCAACCTTTTCCTTAGAGAAAATATTCAATTCAATAGAGATACATCTAATTCTTCTAGCTAAGAACAAGGAAAAACTGACTAGAAATATCACTATGGTTAAACTTGTTCAAAATTACCTTAGCTCAAGTCACAAATATGCCCAATGAACTCGACCTCTTATGATCAAAAAATATTCATGTTCGGCCTCTCATAATCACCCAAAAACTTGACCCTGTTGCTGCCCAGAAACTCGAACCTTTGCTTAGAAACGCTTTCCTAGAAAACCATCGTAATTTCACATGTGTGAGGTCAAATAAGAGAGAGAGAATATATGATATATATTTTACTTATTATTTGTCTTCCTTGTCTTATTATTCTTGATTTAGATGCCTAAAAAATGTCCTTGGTCCTATGTGATCTAAATTTCCCAAGTGGAGGATGTCAAATGGCATATATATAGTGATTCTACCTGGTCAAATGTGCACCTCTCTACCTGGGGCCAAATTGAATTGAAGGAGGTTAGACCTGACCTTATTTGGTGCCCAAAATTCAAATTTTAAAATTTAAATTTCTATTTTAAAACCGACAGGAAGAACATCTCTTATATTAATTATATTTCAAGGGATAAAGTAAAAATAACATGAATAACATATCTTACATAATTCAAGGGCTAAAATATTATTTATGAAGAACAAATATAGCAAAAAAATTCAACAGTCTCTCTTGGATTGGGAGGTATTCGCAATGACTATCTAGATCTTCTCTTGTTGACAAAGTTCTCTAAGAAAAAATCTTATAACAATTCATCATCAACATTAGCAACATAAACATCATTTAATTACCTAGTCAACAACTTTGACACATGGTAAATCAACAACATCAACTAGCTACCAAAAATTTGGTCAGTACATCTAACTTTTGGTGCATCATTATCATAATCCAGGTCAATACTCTTGGAACAGGGTACAACATTAGCATCAAATATTCACCATAATTCCAGTTCCCTTGACACATGGTATACAAACTAGTTTTGGTTCACCATCATTTAGGTCAATATCATTGACTCATGATGAATATCTAAAGGCCTCACTCTTAATGAGTAATTTTGGGCCTTATGCTAAATGTTCTCACTCAACCTATCTAGAGAGTTTGATCCTGATGCTAAAAGTCACCCACTCAACTGAGTGATTCTAGGCCTCTAGGACAATTGTTCCTAATTCGAGTCAACATACTTGACATGGGAAGAATGATTGTCCTTTGTCGGACTATTCTTCCTAATTTTGGTCAACAAATTTGACATAATGAAAATGTTTGTACCTGATGCTATCATGTCAAAAATTTAGACCATTCTCCTTAATCCTGGTCAACTTGACCTAGGGGAAATCACTGTCCTTGATGCTACAATTTCATCACTCTCTTTTTCTTAAGAGATACATTCTCAATCACTCCAATCTGGTCCTTAATTGACAAACTTAGTTCTAGGACAAGGGCTTTGTGAGAAATATGCTTGACTATAAAATAATGTTGGAGACACATTTCTTCCTTTTGTACCATGTCTTGGTACTATATATCATTGCGCTTTGACCTATCGCCTTGGTCATCACCTACACTTGATCAAACAATCTTGCAAGTATTTTCTGAATCCATATTTCTTCTCAACATTCCAACCAAGCTGCAATATATTTGGCCTCTGCAATAGTGATCGTGGAAAATGTATACTTCCTTCTCTTCCAATAAATCATAACAAATTCCAAACTAAGGCATCATCTTAACGAAATCTTTCAATCTTCTACACTCCCTACCCAATCAAAATTTGTGAATCCCTACAATCATTATTCGCTATTTGAGACACATCTCAAACCATAACTAGTTGTTACATAACCAACTCTACCATGTTTTTACTTTTTGGTTACCCTAACTGGCTGCTCTTTTGGAAACAACTTTTATTGTGGCAATCATGGCTACTCCCTCTACCATTGCTAGTTTCTATCATATCAACTATCTAGCCTAACAATGTCAATGAGAGTCGATCATCTCAAACTCAAATATAAACTTCCTCTAAAGCTTAAACAAGGCTCCCTAATTATTTTCTCTATTACAGAATAATTTATTTATGCCAAGGTTGCTCCCTCTAACACGAGTCTTTTTTCTTCCATTAGAAATAAATTAATCATATAGGATCAAACTTGATCCATCAATCCAAATATTAGGTACAATCTTCTACTTTCAAGCATGAGTCTTCTTCATAGCCCTCAAAGCCTTGAGGTGATTCCATGTATACTTCTTCCCCAAATTATTCACAGACAAAAATTAACTCTACATCCATTTGATGTAATTCTGTAATAGAAGCAACAACAATTCTAATAAAAGTGTACATGGAAACTAAAGAAAATTTGTGTTCATTATCCTCTCCCTTTTTCTGGGAGAACCTTCTAAAATATTGCTTCTATACTACCATCTGTTGCATGCTAGATATTGTATATCTATTTGGAAAATCACAATTGACTTATCCTCAACAAAATGAAGGTATAATTCAAGCTTGTTGATATGTCTTCTCCCTCTGATATATAAGCTCATCTAGTACAATATATCTCAACACAAATCACTGATTCTAGGAAAGCCTTCTTGTCACAAGACTTTCTTCATTCTTCCAATACTTTCATTTACTACAAGACATTTGGTAGCCATCACTATTTACCTGCGATCCTCACTAGAAGGCCATGGAAGAACAATTATAACCAAGATAATATATTAATACGAGAGACTAAATAGTATCTCAAGAGAGATATAAGCTACTTATCTTTTGAGGATTATAGGGAAATGCCATCTCCCTCTTGATCTTATCCTTCTTGCATCCATATTGAAAATTTATAAACCTCGTCCCCATCATTAGCATGATGCCATTTCATCCTTGTAAGAGCTATGGTTTCTTGTTTTAGTAGACACATTAATCTAACTACATATCTCGGGTTTTATCCACAAACCCTAGGGTTTTTTCATCCAAGACTTCTAGTCTTCTAGGATTTACAAAACCTAGTTCTTTTCAAAAAATATTTTACACTTTTTGCAAGTCCAAAAGAATTTGTAATGTGCAATTTATCCTTTCCATATAATTTTTTCAGAAATTGTAGAGTTCTCATCCCTCATTAAACAATCAATGATATTCCATTAGACTTGGGCAAATATTAAGGATCTTCAATAAATTATGATATATAAATGTGATATGTCATTCTTAAGAGAGAATACTTGGTCACTACTTCAACATTACTTGCAATGATACTCTCACAAATATGTATTCTCAGCTAAACATTTATTTTTAATTTTTCAACCCAAGAGCTTATCCTTTATCATAGTAGTAGTAATACATCAGGTTCTGCAAATGACATCTTTATGGGGTGGAATTTGGTATTGAAAGTGGAATCATCCTCTTTTTCTTTGTAATTTTTTCATGTTCAACGAACTTATTTCATCAAGGTATGTTTTTTTTAAGTATATATATATTTTTATGCAACCAGATCACAAAACAGAAGAAAAGATAGACCAACAACTTGAAAATAAGCCTCTTCAAGGCGGAAATCTCGTTTTACATCACATAAATGAAAAATTCTTGGATGATACAAATGAAAAGACCTATTTGGTATATATAGGAGTCTAAAGGGTCACAATATAATCAAGGCCTACATAAGAATATAATGTAAGCGAAAAGAAAAAACAATAGTGGGCTTCTATGTGGCACAAAAATAACAATATGGTGCTACACTAGTATTATAGGGACCTAACATGCCCCTCTCCTTCAAAAAAATGTTTTCCTCAATGCTTGAGTAGCTTTGGATGCTTCTGTATGAAATTCTAATCCTCCCATGTGGAATCTTCAGCGGGTAAGTTCTTCCACTTAATGAGATACGCTAAAATTGATCGATTTTGTATTTGCCAAGTTCTTGTTTCCATGACTTATTCAAGCTCCAATATGATTTTTCCTTCCTCGTCAAGTTCTAGCACTATTGTTTGAAATAGGAGCTTGTCACCTATAACCTTGTTTAAGCATGAAACATGGAAAATTGGGCGTACTCAAGAAGATGCAGGAGGCTCCAATTTGTATGTCATAGTACCAATATTTTTCAACACGCTGTAAGGACCATAGTATATAGGTGATAATTTATTATCCTTCTTAGCTTTTTTGAGGGACATGTTTTTGTATGGTTGTATCTATAAAAATACCCAATTGTCTACATAAAAACTTCTTTCACTACAATGTTGATCTACACGTTATTTCATTCAATTTTGCACTAGAGTTAGGTTATCCTTTAAGAGTTGGATAACTTCTTGTTGATTCTCAATGTGATCTTTCACTACTTGAACCTTCAAATTTTCTCTTAAAGACGATGCAATGTACTGTGGATGATATCCATAACGTTCCATAATGGGGTCATTTTTGTTGCGGTATGGGAGGAAGTGTTATACCATTGTTCCCCCAAAGGTAATCACTTGATCCATTGTGTTTGTTTATCATATACAAAGAAACAAAGATATCCTTCCAAAAAAAATCACTCTCAGTTTTACTGTTAGATTGAGGATGATAAGATGAGATATGAGAAAATTGAGTACCAAGAAAAGAAAATAATTATGTCCAAAAATTTCCAATGAAAATGGGATCTCTATCACTTACAATAATCTTTGGGTTTCCATGTAGGTTTTGAATTTTTTCCATCAATGCCGTAGCAACTATACTAGTTTTGAAAGGATGAGATATTTCACAGAAGTGTGCATACTTGGTAAGTCTATAAACTACCACCATGATGACACTCTTTCCTTTGGACTTGGGTAAACCTATGACAAAATACATTGTGTCCTCCTCCCAATGCTAATTTGGAATGGCTAAATGTTGTAACAGACTTGGGGTCTTAATTGTCAACTTTTTCTTTTGTAAAACTAAACATTTTTCCACAAACTTTTGAATATCAGATTTACAGCCATCCCAAAAAAAATCATTCTTACATAGAGTAGGCAATATGCGTACCATAATGAATCATTTTTCCAGATTAATGTATCAGATGTATTGGGATCTTGTTGAAACTTTTGAATGAGTGTCCAAACATTTTCATCATTATTCCATTCATCCCTTGCTTTAGTTATCCAATTAGGTTGGATAATAGAAACGACATAGAGCAATTCTTCCACATCCTCATCCCTTCCTAAGAGTGCATCTGCAATAACATTTTTTTCCCTCTTTTGAAGATGATTTAAAAATCATAACCCAACATCTTTGTGACCCATTTTTGTTGCTCTTTTAAATTTAATATTTTTTCCAAAAAGTATTTAAGACTATCATGATCTAGTTTTAATTTGATGTGTCTTCCTATTAGGTAAGGGTGCCATTGCTTTAGGGCATGTATTATTTCCAACATTTCCTTCTCATAGATAGATTTGTGTAAATACTTTCCCTTTATTATATGACTTTAAAAGAATTGGGTCTTACTTCTTTCATTAAAACAACACCAATTCCATTTCCTAATGAATCACATTCCATAATATAGGTCTCTATGAAGCCTAGTGTAACTAAGACTGAAGCTTGGCACATTGCTTCTTTAAGATGTTCAAAGGCAATAGTTTCTTTTGGAGTACAAAAAAAAAGCATCTTTATTCAATAATTTTGTTAGAGGTTCTATCATTTTCCCATAATTATTAAAAAACTTGTGATAATACCCTGTCAACCTAAGAAATCCTTGAAGATGATTTAGGGTTGTGGGGATTTTCCATTCCTTGGTGGCTTCAATTTTGTTAGGGTCTACCTTAACATCTTCATGAGATACAATATTACCTAAATATTCCACCTATTGTACTCCAAATAAACATTTGGAAGGTTTTGCATGCAATTGCTTCTCCTCTGATAATTTAAGCACCCTATCAACATGTTGAACATGATCCTTCCAAGACTTGTTGTAGATTAGTGTATCATTAGAAAATACTAACACAATATTTATAAGGGTTTGAAAGTGGAATTTGTCAAACCTTGAAATGTGGAAGATGCATTGGTAAGGCCAAAATGCATGACCAAAAATTCATAATGACCTTCATGAGTTTTCAATGTTTTCTTTGGAATGTCTTTTTTCTTCATTCTAATTTTATTTGATCAAGAATGAATATCTACCTTGGTGGAGTAAATTACTCCATGTAATTCATCCAAAATTTCATGAATGATAGGAATGGGAAATTTATCTTTAATAGTGAGCTTATTAAGCTCTCTATAATCTAGACATATATGCCATGAGCCATCCTTTTTGTGCACAAATAGTACTAGAGAAGAGAAAGAACTTTGGATGTGTTGAATTATACATACCTCTAACATTTTTACAACCATATGTTCGATTTCACTCTTTTGGGCATAAGGATCTTTGTAAGGCCTAATTTTTGGAGGAACACTTCTTGGAATAAATTGAATAGCATGACGATGATTAGGAATAGAAGGGAGACATCTGGGAGTCTCAAATACCTTGGAATTAATGTCCAAGACTCTTTGGAGATATGAAGAAATGGATGATTTCAATGTTTGAACATCTAGTGAACATAATTATGAAATTATTCCTTGTTGGTCTTTCTTAAAAATATTGTTCATGACAATAGAGCTTATTATCTTCCCTAGTTTCCCTGCAATACCCATTAATTCAATTTCCTTTCCTTCACAAAAAAGGTTCAAGAAAATTTCTTGAAAAGTAAAATTTACCATCCCCAAAGATTGTAACCATTTGAATCATAATACAGCATCAGCACCACCCATTGAAACAGAAAGCATTGGACTATTTAATATGTATTCCCCCATTGTTAGCTTGATATTATGGCACTTCCCCAAGCAATTTATAGTTCCTCCATTTGCAACCATCACTTAACACTCTGGTGCTAGATATAGAAAGAAATTATGTTATGCAACCAACTCACAAAATAGAAGAAAAGATATATCAACAACTTCAGAATCAGCCTCTTTGAGGGGGCAACCTCCTTTTCATTACATAAATTAACAGTTCTTGGATGATACAAATGGCAAGACCTCCTTTCTATATATAGGGGTCTAAGGGGTCACAATATAATCAGAACCAACATAAAAATAATAATGTAAGGGCACATCAATAACAATATGGGGCACAATAATAACAATATGTGGACTACATGGGGCACAACAATACAATAAGGGGTTACACTGACAATAACAATGAGGGAATACACTAGTATTATAGGGACCTAACATGTCCCTCTCCTTCAAAAAAGTGTTTTCCTCAATGCTTGAGTAGTTCTGGATGCTTCTGTATAAAATTCTCATCCTCCCATGTGGAATATTCAGTAGGTAAGTTCTTCCACTTGATGAGATACTCTGAAATTGATCGATTTCGTAGCTGTTGAGTTCTTGTTTCTGTGACTACTTCAGGTTCCAATATTATTTTTCCTTCCTCATCAAGTTCTGGAAATATTGTTTGAACTAGGAGCTTATCACCTATAACCTAACAAATTCAATTCCTTAGATATCTTACAATGAGTTAAAGTATGGGTACTACCCGAATCTATCAACATTATTACCTTTTTCTTCTTGATATATCCTTCTATCTCGAGAGTTTGAGGAGTGGTAATTCTTGCCAATGCATTACAAGATATGGTCTGATTCATTTCTTCTTTATCTGGGGTTGGTTCTTGGTGTATATCTTCTTATTTTGATGTTTCTTGTTAATTTTCTTCCTCCTCTTCACAATCTATGTAAAATAATTTCCTCTCAACACTCTTATGACCTTTAGTGTATTTGTTATCATAATTGTAACAAAGCTCATTTTCTCTCTTTTCCTCTAGTTGTTGTGGTGTCAACTTGTACGTTTTGGGAGGCTAGGAATAGCAACACTTTGATATTTATAGTTGTGAGTGGTAGACCTCCTTGTTTCCATAATTTTGCGTTCAACGTTTCTTGCCACCCTAAATTCATTTTCGAATGAATTAAGTTCTGAAAGGTGAACCTCATGTTGGATGCTATCCTTTAAAGTACCTATAAAGAAATAAATCATATGATCCTTTGGAATATCATTTACCTTGATATTCAATATTTGGAAGTACTCAATGTGCTCTACCATTGAACCCTTTTGTTTTACATTTATCAGTTGGCTAAAGAAGGCATTGCTCTTTGTATCCTCATAATGTGCTACCAATTCCTTAATAAAACTTTTCCATGTGACAATTGATTTACGAGAACAAAGACATTGATACCACACAAACTGATTGGGTTCTAAATATAAATATGAAATGTGTACCTTCCCTCTGTGTGGCACATCAGATAGATCTAAGAATCAATCCATCTGTAGTATCCATGTTATCGAATCCTTGTCATCAAAATTCTTCAAATTGATTTTTGGAATGTGGCAGGTCTTCAACCCAAAGTTAGAGTCTCTAAAATCATGATTCACATTCCTTTTGTTCTCACCATGATTTTCATGGACATATTTATCACCATTAGGAAGCATTTATTGTAGCAACTTTCTCAAACCTTCCTTCAAACCTTCCATGTATTCTTTTATTTTTTGCTTCTAAACAATCCATCTTAAAATTTATGTCTACTTTATTTTCTCTTCTAAACCATCCACCTTCACATTTATTTCTCTTTGTGAGAGTGATAATTGTTGTTATTGTTCCCACAATTTTGGTATATCATGTTGCATTTCTTCCTCTTCATGTGTCATAGTAGAGGTTTTTGAGGAAGTTTGGAACTAATTAATGATATATATGATTGACTATTGTTTGGTGTGTGTTATAATCTTTCCACGACTATTCTCATGTGCTGGGGGGTAAAGGGGGGGGGGGACATCCCCCCCTGTTTGTTGAATCGGGCGCAACAAGGTGGTCACAGAGGGGGTGACAACCCCCCCCATTAGGGGGTTTATAGGGGGGCGGTAGCCCCCCTGCAGGAGGTTCGAGGTAGTGCCCAGAGATTTTTTTTTTCCCTATATACATGCAAACCCAATGTTACAGGGAAAAGTGTCTACACAGAACTGCTTATCCCACTAAGGTGTGATAGCTACCTTAGAAACAAACAAAGTAAAGCTACTTTCATTTTTCCTTTATGAGGTATAGATGAGAGAAGAACAAAGAAGACCAACCTCTGTCTTGCGCTAATCTCCTAGTTCGATTCCTCTCTCTCTTGATAGTCTTTCGCTACTTGTTCCCTTGCACGCCCAGCTTCACAGAGTACCTGTAAGATCACAGTAGCATAGCACTATACAAGAACATGGATCTATAATCATAACAAATCTAGGATCAGATGTAAATTGACCATACAAATGCATAAAACATAAATTACACAAGAGTATGGAGGAAAACTTGAATAGCTTTTATTGATAAACAAGAAAGAGCCAAGGGAGTTACAACCAGTTGTTCTGACCCAGCATCATCCTCTCGGCAAGGAAACCCCTCTTCACCTCATACAAAGCTTAGATCACCCAACAATCTGATGTTTTCTCAAGAAACCAACAGCAATTCCTTACAATATGCAAAATTCCAGCCTCTGGATCTCTGGGATGAGGGATCCATATATAGATATCTGTAAGGGAGATGAGTTAGCTTGTGATTTGATTAGTGTCTTCCCTCTGATAGTTATTGCTTCCACTTGGATATTGATGATCTCTTACTCATCCTTGGTCGAATTCAGAGAGGCAAGTGTCACAGGAGAAGTTTCTGAAAGTTTCCATGCCCCTCCACCTCGCGGAATGACACTGCCATTTGTCACTTCTCGCCCATCGCACCCCATAGAAGGGCTTTTTGAAATGCAATACACCCACATAGTGTATTTAGGTGAGATGTAACACACTTTGCCTATGGAGCAACTGAAATGATCTTGTTTTGACCAGTTCTGAGCAGTTTTTCATGGAGAACTTCTGGGAGAAGCTGTAATCAGTTGACCTTGTTCCTTTAGGGGTTAGAACAACACTTTTAGGGACTTAGGAGCCCTTGGTTTATGGACATTCCATGGTTAGGGTTGTAGTGCCCAAAAATGTCTATAACAGTTGCCCCCTAAAGCATGAGGTCGTTAATCTTTTGATGTCGGGTGAAATGCTTTATTATGAGGATCCGAAGTTCTTTCAAGCTGGGAGGAGACCTGTAATAAGATACAATACAATACATTATCTTCATAATATTTTCATGATCTAGCCGAGGCGGGCATTCCCATGCTCAGCTTTATAAATTCATTTTCATGTACATAGGACAAACAATCGTCTGAGTGTAGACTGATGATTCTGGTAGAGCCATCATCCCTTTGATTGGATGATTATCTGTGCAGCAATGATGTACATTTGATGTCTTTATTTCCCTGAATATATATCGCAGCCCAGATGGATGAAACTAGATCCGGGGTCTTCAATCTCGTTCGATCTTCACTCGAAGTACAAGTCTATCCATGTGAGATATGTTCTGGAGTCGAACATGGAAAGACATCGCCCAATTACCAGCCAATGATGTAAGCTGTTAACAGGCACGAGAGGAATCACCGATAATGATAATGACCCTCAAGGTACTGCAGTACAATTCACGTGGTGTGAATAAAGGACTTGGCATCGAACACCACGCAAAATCTTTCAGTCGAAGGCCATTGATTTAAACCTGTCGCCGAAAGTGAGAAGCTTGCCATTGAGGCATGCAAGCTTCAAAGTACTGAACGGGGTGTTCCTAGATCGACTTCTTGGATAATGAGCTGATGTCGACAAGAAGCGATCCATCACAGGAGGGCCTTAATGAATCCCACATCAATGACAAGAAACAGAGCAAATGATTTTAATGGAGGTGAAAACGATCTAATGACATACGGCCCAGGGTGGCAGTCATGAAAGAATGGAGTGTAAATGTATTGTAGTGGGTGAGACACAGGTGAATTCTCTGAATGACTTCTCTTGAACATATCAGTGACACTGACATGATGGATTGGTAGCATTACCCCAAATGTGGATGGTGTGATGGGACCATGGCGATGTGACCGGTGAACGAAACAACCCAACCCGACTTGGATGCGGAGTGAAAGTGTCATGTTCAAGAGCAACTTGCTACCAACAAAGTTTCTTCAAGTTTTCTTCCCAATTTTCCCCAGTCATTGCTGACTAGTACCTCTTTATTTTTGTCAAGCTTGGGGAGGATAACATATGCTTGTTCTATAATTTGCCCTTCGAGCAAACCCATCGCTATGTTTTAACGAGCCTAGTGATAGTGAAAATCGTTCTTGTCTGCTGTGGACAAGTTTGTCGCTATTAAGTTTTAATGAGTTTAACAAAAAAGATAACTCGGTCCTTTTCAATTTTAGAGAGTCTGAAAAGGAACGTAAAGGAAACTCCAAAATTCCTTTTTCGTCATCTAATCCCTTAAGTCCGAAAAAGTATAAAACAATACAGAAGGGGTGAATTTTCGATACTTTTAACGAGCCGAACAAAACAAGCGCTCGATCGTTTTTTGTAATAATCCCTCAGGTCCAAAAAGATTAAAATTTAGAGGAGGGATAGCACTTCCGGTCCCTTTAACGAGCTGGAGAGGTCAATGGCTCGGCAATATTTTCATATTTTACGAGTCAGTTGAAAAGAGCTTAAAGGAGACTCGTCTTTTGAGGAACGAGTGATAAAATTGGGTAGCAGCTGATTCCAGGTAAGGTTTGGAATGTTCCAATCATGGCAGTGTTACAAGGATGGCTAGTGAGATCACTCTTCGCAGCTGTTCCTCAAAAGGGGTAAACAATCAAATGGAGGTGAATGATCGGCCAATACAGAGTGGAGGTGACGATGAGAACACGACCAAGGCTTTTAAAGGCTGAAGTACTACATTCATGATGGTTATTTACCGGGAAATAGTTCATTTTTTAATGAGCTTAAACGCGGGGGGAAACATTTGCTCATGGCTTATGTTTATTTTTTAACGAGCTTGAACTATGCGCTAAAACTGCTCGATGCGGGTTTATTTTTTAACGAGCTTGAACCTTGCGGTAACACTGCTCGATTAATCCAGTCATATAATAAGAATGTCCCATTTAAAAATGGAAATTTTTAGATTTTTTCCCCACATCCTTTCTTTATGCAAGTTAGGAAACAACCAATCCAAAAGATAGATAAATGATCGCTCTTTTCTTGCACGCCAAAAGGTTTGCATGCCCCTAGGTATAAAACAGAGTTTCAAGGTCACCCCTCAAATCACCAACAAAACATTTTTTTTATCAGGAGAGGTATACCTCTTTCAGGTTACCAAAGATTGTTTTGTTCACAGCGCAAACAAAACATTTCCTCGGCGATGTCTACCGAAATAGACAAAGGCGAGTGGAGGAGACTACTCCACTCACATAATTTTGACAAGAGAATCTTGTTCCAGAATAACTCCCTCTTCCAATCACGGACGGGAGTACAGACCAGTCATATATCTCTCGCGGAAACCTATCCTATACCCGAAGTTTTCCTGCCGAAGCAGACCAGGGTGCATGCCCCCTGGGTTTCAGTCATGTCTCCTGAATCACTCGCGCTCATCAGGTGGACAGACTGGAGATTGATGAGACATTCCTTATGTGAAGAGACCATTCAGGGATGGTATATGACTATTTTCTATGCGTGATCCGGGAAGTGAAAGCTGGTCTACGAGCTTGACCATTCTTCCTTCGTGCGGAAAACACATTACTCTAAAGAGTGATGAGACAATTGCTCCCATGCAATAAATATAGTCTCGTCCAAGGAGTAGATTATAATCCAAGGGTCCTTGGACGACCATTATGTTCATGTGAACAGTTTTCCCTCTCAATGTTATGGGAACATTGGGAAGGATCCCTAACGGTCGACTGGTTCCTTTATCAAAGCCTGTTAGATTTCTCATCTCAGGCAAAAGCGATGGCGAACCAAGTGCTTTCCAAGTAGTCGAGGAAAGGATACTCACAGAAGCCCCTTCATCTATGATGGTACCAGCCATAACCATTCTATATATTTGAGTAATGATTCGGAATGGTACACTAGCCGGTAAATGGGGTCTGCCTAGTTGATTCTAGTCGAAGGAAACAACTAGGTTGCTTGGAGGTGGGACCGAATAGACGGCCGGGTATGACTCTGATGAACTTCCTTCCTGCAGTAAAGGAATGGGTAAATTGCCCCCATGTTCATCGAAGTCTGTGCTTACGAAAAGAATTTGGACGGTGTCATCCTTATTCTCTTCTGTGACTGTATCATCTGAAGATGGAACCTCTGAAGGCAAGATCGGGTCAACTTCCGCCTCGACCTTTTGACTTTCATCTGGCATGGGTTCAGATGGTTTGTCTTCAATGATAGATACTTCAGCTGACCACCTGAGCGGGTCAGCCGGCTTTTCAACTAGTGACGGACTCGGCAAGAGTTTTTTATATCCAGGAGGAAGTCGTAATGGTGAGACCGGACGATCGTCCAAAACTCTTTTAGCCTCGTTTAAGAAGGGACAACGGTGGACGGCATGGTTGCCTTCGCACAGTTTACAAGGAAATCTATATTTTCCTTTTTGCCCTAGGGCTTCACTTTCACTAGTCGACGGTGTGCTTTCAACATGATCATCAGAGGTTGACGACACCGGGTTGTGCAAACGAGGAGACCAGTCCCTTAAGATCCAAGGGATGCAAGGAAAATCTCTATGATAGTGGTATCCTTTGCAAATGACACATAGTGATTTAGGCCTGGTCAATGCAGTGTGTGGATTTTCGCTAGACGACGCTTGGTTGCCCCCTTTCGCTTTTGGCTCCTTCTTCTTCTTCTCTTTCTTCTTCTTTTCCTTCTTCTTCTCAGGTACTTGATTTTTGGCTTTACCAACCCCATCTGTTGGGTCCCTATAATACTAGTGATTACCCCATTACTATTGTAGTTATACCCCTTATTTATATTGTTGTGCCTCTATTACCCCCATATTGTTATTTCTGTGCCCCATAGAATCCCTCTATTGTTATTTTTGTGGCTTTATATTATTATTGTTAGGTCGGTTGGATTATATTGTGACTCCCTAGACTCCTATATATAGAAAGGAGGTTTTGTCATTTGTATCATCCAAGAATTGTTCATTTATGTAATGTAAAGGAGGTTTCCCCCTCGAAGAGGCTGAATTCTAAGGCGTGGATCTCTCTTTTCTATCTTTTTGTGAGCTGGTTTCATAACATTTGGTATCAGAGCTTTGGATTCTAGGGTTTCGCTGCTCCAAACAGATCATCGTGGCATTTTCGCTATAACTTTTTTTCTATGACGTTTCAGAAGTCGAACAAAAAACCCATTTGAGAAGAATTGGCGCTGAACCTTGGGTCCGAATTTCAGAGCTTTTTGTGCGATATTTTCGGAGATATGATCTGAGGAAGTTGGCCTTTTTGCAGACTCTTGAATTACATTCAAAACAGGTGACCTAGGGAAAATCGTCATAACTCTCTCTCTGAGGATCGGATTGAAATTTCGTAAAAAGGTACAGAAAGAGGACGGACTGTAGTTTCTTGTGTGTGTGTTTCAGATTCAAAGGTTGAAACAGTGACTCGTGGCACGTCGTACAAGTTCGCTCTACTGAACCAGTCTAAAAGCAAGTCACTGTGGGAGATTTCACATAACTCTTCCTTGGAGAATCCAATTTGGCTCAAACTTGTGGCATTGGAAAGAGGACGCAGAAGGCTACTACAGGTAGCAATTTCAGAATTGGATGATCCGAAATTACAGAGATACATCAGATTCAATATCAGGCTTCTATAAAGTGAAAAAAGGTGTGTAGTTTTTTTTTAATTTTTGTGTAAGCTTGGTTTAACGGAATTCAAAGGGCATAGTAAAACATTATTATCGGTAACTGATGCCCCGAGGAAAGAAAATGCAAACACCTAGTAAGGAACCTGAAAGCTCTAGCATGACTCATGAAGAAGAGGAAGAAATGCTACATGATATATCAAAATTACAAGAACAAGTGCAACAAATGTCACGCTCACAAAAGCTAACAGAAGCTAAGATAAGTGGCGTGGAATCTAAGGTAAATGGTGTGGAATCTAAGATAAAGGGAATGGAAGCTAAGATGGATGGCATGGAAGCTAAGATTGACGCTAAAATTGATGGCATGGACGCTAAAATTGATGGCATGGATGATAAGATGGATGAATTGAAGAAGTTGCTACAAGAAAGGGTCACTAATGGTGAAAAGGTAGTAAAGGAAACTCATGATGAGAACAAAAGAAATGTTAATCATGATTCCATAGACTCTAATGTTGGATCGAAGACTCACCATGTTCCAAAAATCGATATGAGGAAGTTTGATGGCAAGGATCCCGCCACATGGATATTACAGATGGAGCAATTCTTCGATCTCAATAATGTGCAAAACACACAAAAGGTACGTATGGCAACTTTATATTTGGAACCAAATCAGTTTGTATGGTATCAATGGCTTTGTTCTCGTAAACAATTTATCACTTGGGCAATTTTTACGGAAGAATTGATAGCACATTATGAGGATACAAAAAGCAACACTTTTTTTAGCCAATTGATAAGTCTCAAACAAAAGGGTTCAATAATGGAGCACATTGAGGAGTTCCAAAAATTGAACATAAGGGTAAAAGATATTCCAGAGGAGCATAGGATTGATGTGTTCATAGGGTCTTTAAAGGATAATATCCAACATGATGTGCGCCTTTGGGAACCTGATTCATTAGAGAAGGCATTCAGGTTAGCAAGAAAAATGGAAAGCAAAATTATGGCAACTAGGAAGCATACCATTCACAACTATAAAGACGGAAGTGTTGTTGCCCATAGTCTTCCACAACCTACAAGGTTGACACCACAACAATTGGAAGAAAAAAGAGCAAAAGGGCTTTGTTACAATTGTGATAGCAAATACACAAAAGGTCATAAGTGTGCTGAGAAGAAATTATTCTACATAGATTGTGAAGAGGAAGAAGAAAAGGAGCAAGAAAGGTCAAAAGAAGAGGATATATTCCAGGAACAAAGCCTAGATGAAGAACAAATAAATCCGACCATATCTTGTAATGCATTGGCGGGAATTACCACTCCTCAAACCATCAAGATAGAAGGACAAATCAAGAAGAAAAAGGTAATAGTGTTGATTGATTCAGGAAGCACCCACAATTTTATTCATTGTAGGGTAGCAAAAGAATTGAATTGCTTCCTATATCCAGCACCAGAGTGTCAAGTGATGATTGCAAATGGAGGAACAATAAATTGTTCTGGAAAGTGCCATAATATCAAGCTATCCATGGGAGAATATGTATTGACTAGCCCAATGCTTTCCATTCCAATGGGAGGTGCTGATGTTGTACTAGGAGTCCAATGGCTACAATCCTTGGGTACAATAGCTTTTAATTTTCAAGAACTTTTCATGAAATTTTCTGTGGAAGGAAAGGAAGTTGAATTAAGGGGTATTGCAGGGAAACCAGGAAAGATAATCAGCTCTAATGGCATGACAAAGCTTCTAAAAAAGGAGCAAAGAGGTGTAATTGCACAATTATGTTCGCTAGATGTTTCCACATTGGAATCATCTATTTCTCCAGATCTCCAAAAAGTCCTGGACAATCATTCCAAGGTATTTGAGACTCCCAAAGGTCTCCCACCTATGCGTGATCATGATCATGCTATTCATCTGATTCCAGGAAGTGTTCCTCCAAACATCAGGCCGTACAGATATCCCTATGTCCAAAAAAGTGAAATTGAACGTATGGTTGCAGAAATGCTAGAGGCTGGTATAATTCAACCGAGTCAAAGTTCTTTCTCAGCTCCAGTAGTATTGGTGCACAAGAAGGATGGATCATGGCGCATGTGTCCGGATTATAGGGAGCTCAACAAGCTCACTATTAAAGATAAGTTCCCCATTCCTGTTATTGATGAATTACTGGATGAATTGCATGGATCAATTTACTTCACCAAGTTGGATCTTCGTTCGGGATATCATCAAATCAGAATGAAGATTGAAGACATTCCGAAAACGGCATTTAGAACTCATGAGGGTCATTATGAATTTTTGGTCATGCCTTTTGGCCTTACCAATGCACCTTCAACATTTCAAGGTTTGATGAATTCAATTTTCAAACCATTCCTTAGAAAATTTGTGTTAGTATTTTTTGATGATATACTAATCTACAGCAAGTCTTGGAAGGATCATGTTGAACATGTTGACAGGGTGCTACAACTATTGGAGGAGAAACAATTATATGCAAAAAGATCCAAATGTTTCTTTGGAGTCCAGGAGGTGGAATATTTGGGTCATATTGTATCTCATGAAGGAGTTAAGGTAGACCCTAGCAAAATTAAAGCCATTAAGGAATGGAAAATCCCCACATCCATAAAGCATCTGCGAGGATTTCTTGGGTTGACAGGGTATTATCGCAAGTTTGTTAAGAATTATGGGAGAATAGCAGCACCTCTAACAACATTATTGAAGAAAGATTCATTTTCATGGACTCCGGAAGCAACAAAGGCCTTTGAACATCTTAAAGAGGCAATGTGCCAAGCACCGGTCTTAGCTACACCGGACTTCACAAAAACCTTTATTGTGGAATGTGATGCTTCAGGAAATGGAATTGGTGCTGTTCTAATGCAAGATGAAAGACCCATTGCTTTTGAAAGTCGTCCAATCAAGGGAAAGTTTTTAAGCAAAGCTATTTATGAGAAGGAAATGTTGGCAATACTCCATGCACTTAAGAAATGGCGACCCTACCTAATGGGAAGACACTTCAAGGTAAAAACGGATCATGATAGCCTTAAATACTTTTTAGAACAAAGATTATCCTCTGAAGAGCAACAAAAGTGGGTCACAAAGATGTTGGGTTATGACTTTGAAATCATCTACAAAAAAGGGAAGCAAAATGTGGTGGCAGATGCACTCTCAAGAAAGGATGAGGATGTGGAAGCATTGTTGTGTGCCATTTCTATTATCCAACCAGATTGGATAAACGAAGCAAGGGAGGAATGGAAGAATGACGAAGAAGTGTGGGCACTTATTCGAAAGCTACAACAAGATTCCAGTACTTCTGATACATTTAGCTGGAAAAATGATTCGTTATGGTACAAAGATCGCTTATACCTCTGTAAGAATTCCCAGCTAAAACAAAAGATTCTTATGGAATTGCACACTTCTCCCTTAGGAGGGCACTCAGGATTTTTAAAAACTTACCACAGGGTTAAGAAGGAATTTTTTTGGGATGGCCTTAAATCAGATATTCAAAAGTTTGTGGCGGAATGTTTGGTTTGCCAGCAAAATAAAGTTGAAACAATTAAGACACCGGGTCTATTACAACCTTTATCCATTCCAAGCCAACGTTGGGAGGAGGTTTCAATGGATTTTATCACAGGTTTACCCAAGTCTGAGGGAAAGAGTGTCATCATGGTGGTAGTTGACAGACTTACCAAGTATGCACACTTTTGTGCATTATCACATCCATTTAAAGCCAGTACAGTTTCTACTGCATTTATGGAAACAGTTCAAAAGCTACATGGAAACCCAAAGATTATTGTAAGTGACAGAGATCCCATTTTCACTGGAAATTTTTGGACAAAATTATTTTCTTGTCTTGGTACTCAGTTAGCTCATAGCTCATCTTATCATCCTCAATCTGATGGGCAAACTGAGATAGTAAACAAATGTTTGGAAGGATATCTTCGTTGCTTTGTATCTGATAAACAGACACAATGGGTCAAATGGTTGCCTCTGGCTGAATGGTGGTATAACACTTCCTTCCATACAGCAACAAAAATGACCCCATTTATGGCACTTTATGGGTATCAACCACCATCCATCACATCATATTTAAGAGAAAATTCTAAGGTTCAGGCAGTGGAACATCACATCGAACATCAACAACAAGTCCTCCAACTCTTAAAGGATAACCTCGTGTTGGCACAAAATAGAATGAAACAACAGGCAGATCAACATCGCAGTGAAAGAAGTTTTGATGTAGGTGATTGGGTATTCCTACGGCTACAACCATATAAGCAAATGTCCCTAAAGCAAGCTAAGAAGGATAATAAATTATCACCAAAGTATTATGGTCCGTACAAGGTGTTGCAAAAGATTGGTACTATGGCATACAAATTGGAGCTTCCTGCAGCTTCTCGATTGCACCCAGTTTTCCATGTTTCATGTTTAAAGAAGGTTATAGGTGACAAGCTCCCAATTCAAACAATATTGCCAGAACTTGACGAGGAAGGAAAAATTATATTGGAACCGGAAGCAGTCACAGAAACAAGAACTCGACAGCTACGAAATCGATCAATTTCAGAGTATCTTATCAAGTGGAAGAACTTATCCGCTGAAGATTCCACATGGGAGGATGAGAATTTTATGCAGAAGTATCCAGAACTACTCAAGCGTTGAGGACAACACTTTTTTGAAGGAGAGGGGCATGTTGGGTCCCTATAATACTAGTGATTACCCCATTACTATTGTAGTTATACCCCTTATTTATATTGTTGTGCCCCTATTACCCCCATATTGTTATTTATGTGCCCCATAGAATCCCTCTATTGTTATTTTTGTGGCTTTATATTATTATTGTTAGGTCGGCTGGATTATATTGTGACTCCTTAGACTCCTATATATAGAAAGGAGGTTTTGTCATTTGTATCATCCAAGAATTGTTCATTTATGTAATGTAAAGGAGGTTGCCCCCTCGAAGAGGCTGAATTCTAAGGCGTGGATCTCTCTTTTCTATCTTTTTGTGAGCTGGTTTCATAACACCATCAAGCGAAGAAGAAGGAGGAGAGGAAGAATTGGAGGAAGTAGAAGGTTGGTGGGTAACTCTAGATTTGTCTAGTTGCTGACTTGATTGTTCAGGAATTGTGGTGTTCTGAACGATAGAGGTTGAGAAGAGCCATATGGGCAAGCCGATTGTCAATCCTAGAAGCGACAATGTGGCCATATGGGGTGCACCAACATCTCCCCAAGAGGAGAAGGGACTAGGATTTCCTCCAAGGGGAATTCCTTTGTTGGTGGGTTCCATTTTCTCAACCTAAGATCAACGTAGGAAAGGGTGATGATTATTCCATTTAAAATAAATTTTAGACACTTTGACACAACTTGTTTTTTTCAATTTTTAAGAGTCGAGAAAAAACAAAAGATGACTCTAGTCGCCTTCGATTTTTAATGAGCCTGAAGTGACAAGTGCTCAGATGGACCTTTTCCGTTAAGGAGTCCTAAAAGGAACGAAAGGGACTGCTCTGGAAATCTAGGTAGAGGGATTACCAAACCAATCGCAAAACTGCAGAATACTTTTTACGGTACGGCAGTCAATCTTCCTGAATGTTGTGTTCAGTGCATTGCGATCGATAGGGCGGCAGACACGGCTTCCTATGGATAAAGGATTAAGCCTACTGTGGTCTCCCAAAATATACTCGACGGTACGTGGGAGCACAAGTCTGTACTGGCACTTATCGTCTCAAAGTGGAGGAATCACCCAACCATCAGTGAGAACAACAGTTACCAGGCTTTACAACACCAGAATACGTCTCTAGCCTAGACTTCTAAATGTTGTGCGTTAGGTTCCAAAACGTTGTTAGATTCATTGAATTTATTTTATAGTTGATCTTGTTTATGAAGTTTTCCTTTCAGGTTCACCGCGAGATGTAGATGTGTAATTCCTAAAATGCAATCTAAGATGATAAACAGTCTTTTATCTTCTTTGTGCAATGAAAATCCTAGCTACTAAGGAAAGAGAGACAATATTCTTTCACAAAGAGCAAAGAGCACACTCTAGATGCATTGTCCTAAATCAAACCAATCAAATAGTCTAAATGCAAATGCACATGCATGTATTTGTTTTCGGCTTTCTTAGTATGTGAATGGAAAAAGAAAGCTAATGCACAAATCTGAATTACTTTTCAAGCGACAATTACCAACACGTTTCTTTTCGAAATCAAAAAATGGAGATAATCACAACACTTTACGATTTAGAAACGAATACTTGCTTTCGACACTAGAAAAATTACAAATTCAGACCAAATACAATAGTAACAGGATAATCGACTATCTACAATAGCCAAACTCTTTCTTATGACTACAAACGACACTTGCGACGCTTTCAAATCAAAGGACGACACTATGATTATGTTACTTTTGCAAAGGAGAAATGAAAATGACTCAACAAATACACAAAAACATTTACAGTTCTTTTGTACAAAGGAGGCAGAATAACAACAAGGAAAAGGGGTTTCAAACAGAGATATACTGATCACAGGCAGCAAAATTCATGAATACAACTGGAAAGAATGAATCGCAGAAACCAAAACTGAACAATGCCTAGTCTGATCAGCGCACCTGTAACACAAGGAATTTGAAATGAAACGCACCTACTACACTCGGGAAGTGCACTGAATTTCAGATTCACAGAACAGTACCTATGTTGGGCCAGAGACGAGACTTTTCTTGGATTCCGGGTCACAGTTTGCAGTTCAGTTCATGGGTTTTGGCCGAGCAAATGGTAATCAGCAATGCAACAATCAGGGGTATATCTAACGAGGATCTAAGAGCTATCACAAGGGCAATCAGAGAGTTTGTAAATCAGTTGTTTAATTTATAAACAAATCCCGGAGATTGACTGAAGCAGCAATTATCTACTTTGCATTTGCATAGCAAATGTAGTTCGAAAGCTACCTGGCCTGACTTCAGGCTCCGTCTGTAAGTTTATAAAATAGACAACAAGGAAGATAAACAAACAAACTAATTCGTCCCCACTAAGGTGTGATAGCTACCTTAGAAACAAACAAAGTAAAGCTACTTTCGTTTTTCCTTTATGAGGTATAGATGAGAGAAGAACAAAGAAGACCAACCTCTGTCTTGCGCTAATCTCCTAGTTCGATTCCTCTCTCTCTTGATAGTCTTTCGCTACTTGTTCCCTTGCACGCCCAGCTTCACAGAGTACCTGTAAGATCACAATAGCATAGCACTATACAAGAACATGGATCTATAATCATAAACAATCTAGGATCAGATGTAAATTGACCATACAAATGCATAAAACATAAATTACACAAGAGTATGGAGGAAAACTTGAATAGATTTTATTGATAAACAAGAAAGAGCCAAGGGAGTTACAACCAGTTGTTCTGACCCAGCATCATCCTCTCGGCAAGGAAGCCCCTCTTCACCTCATACAAAGCTTAGATCACCCAACAATCTGATGTTGTCTCAAGAAACCAACAGCAATTCCTTACAATATGCAAAATTCCAGCCTCTGGATCTCTGGGATGAGGGATCCATATATAGATATTTGTAAGGGAGATGAGTCAGCTTGTGATTTGATTAGTGTCTTCCCTCTGATAGTTCTTGCTTCCACTTGGAGATTGATGATCTCTTACTCATCCTTGGTCGAATTCATAGAGGCAAGTGTCACAGGAGAAGTTTTTGGAAGTTTCCATGCCCCTCCACCTCGCGGAATGACACTGCCATTTGTCACTTCTCGCCCATCGCACCCCATAGAAGGGGTTTTTGAAATGAAATGCACCCACACAGTGTATTTAGGTGAGATGCAATGCACTTTGCCTATGGAGCAGCTGAAATGATCCTGTTTTGACCAGTTCTGAGCAGGTTTTCATGGAGAACTTCTGGGAGAAGCTGTAATCAGTTGACCTTGTTCCTTTAGGGGTTAGAACAACACTTTTAGGGACTTAGGAGCCCTTGGTTTATGGACATTCCATGCTTGGGGTTGTAGTGCCCAAAAATGTCTATAACACCCAAGGATGTGGGGCATACCTAAAGATGGTGGGTAGACCTACCGATGGTTTTGTGCATGGATTAAGCACAAGGTTTTGGGAATGATGGTTTTCTTCCCATGGTATTTTGTAGATTTTGTTAAGGGAACTACGATTATGTTATAATCCAGGGTTAATGGATTAGGCTTTATGAATGCTTCGGCAGGTATATATATATATATATATATATATATATATATATATATATATATATATATATATATTGTAACATTGAAAGGAACATAATGAAAAATCAATCTGGTAGTCCCACTTTTGGGATCCAAGGGAAAATCTCTGTGTATTTTTTTTACGTTCTTGCCATTATATGTTTTTTGTTTTAAAAATTTGTGTGCAAGTAATTGTTGTACATGGTTAAAACCTGCATTTGGTATCAGAGTTATGTGGACTTCAAGGGGATGCCTTTGCTGCTGAGGTGTTTTTCTTAGACCGGTTGTAGACCATGTTCAGTGGGAGATCTGCAAGATCAATTCTTGCGGTGAAAGAATATGGAAACTAGTGGAAAGATAGAGATCGAGAAATTTAATGGTTAGATTTTTGAGTTTTGGAAGCTCAAGATGGATAATATGCTGGTGGATAAATATTAGTGGACTGCGATATATTTGAGTACTAAACCAACGAAAATTAAAGCAGAAGACTGGGAAAAGTTGGATCGAAAGGCAAAGAGAATAATATGATTATATATCTCAGATTCAGTAATGTTGAATGTATCAGGCAGAACTACTGTGAAGGATTTTTGGTTCAAGTTAGGGACTTTTACCAATCTAAGTCTTTGGTGAACAAATTGTTTCTGCGGAAAAATGTGTATAACCTGAGGATGAAGGATGGAGACTTAGTGACAAAGCATCTAAACACCTTTAATACTGTGGTAAGCTAATTGTTATATGTTGATATACAAATTCCAAAAAAAGATAAATGGATCAGTTTGTTGTGTTCTCTACCAGATTTATGGGATATTCTGGTTGTTGCAATAGGTAGCAATACAACTACCTTAAAGTTTGATAAAATAGTCTCATCCTTGATGTCGAAGGAGATGAGAGGGAAAAATATGGAGATCCAGAATGGAGATGCCTTGTTTTTATGAGGACGGTCTTGTAACAAAAATAAATATAAGTCCCTTAGTGGGAGATATATATCTAGAGGGAGATCTAAATCTCCAGAAAAACCTATAAAGGTATGTTGGAAATGCAGAAAGGAAGAGCACTACAAAAAGGAATGTGGATCTAAAGCTCCTGAGAAAGGAAATGGATCTGATGATGCTCCTTATGTAGAGGAGAAAACCACCCTGGTTAAAGGTGGGGATGTTTACATGGCTTCTTCTTCAAGTACACATGTAGATCATGAGGCATGGTTGATTGACTCAAGTGCATCCTTTCACTTCACTCCCCATAGGGAGTGGTTCTACGAGGATGATGAATATGATGGTGGTGATGTCTTCTTAGGGTATGATAGGAAGGCCATAATCATCAGACATGGAAAATTTAAGCTAAATTTGAAAGGTGGAAGGATTAGAAAACTTCATGGTGTTTTGAATATTCCTACATTAAATAGAAATATTATTTCTATAACAAGATGGATGATGCAGGTATAAAAACAATGTTCGAGAAAGATACCTGCAAGATGGTTTGGGGAGCACTCGTATTGATGTGAGGAATTTTGATTGGAACTCTTTACAAGATTTTGGGTAGCATTATTATTGATAGGTGAAACAATTCTATTGTTTCTGAAAGTGGAGAAGAAAACCTAGTGGTCTTTGGAGAAAATACTATGTTATGGCATCAAAAGCTTGGACATATTGGAGAGAAGGGCCTTCGAATACTACATGGTAAAGGTATGGTAAAAAGTATGTCTAATTTCTCTCTATATTTCGATTTCTATGAACATTATTTATATGGGAAGAAAAATCAGGTGAGTTTCCTCTCTAGTGCTAAGAGGGAAAAAGGGATATTAGAGCTTGTGCAAAGTGATATCTTTGGACCTGTGTCAGTTCCATCACAGGGTAAGTTTGTGTACTATGTCTCCTTTATAGATGACTTCTCAAGGAATACATGGATATAATTCCTCGAGAAGAAACCTTAAGTCTTTGATAGGTTTAAATAATTTAAGTTTGTGGTGGAAAATCAGATAGAGAAGAAGATCAAGGAGTTGAGGACAACTAATGGTGGAGAGTTCCGCAAGAAGGAATTTGAAGAGTTTTGTAAGTAGTGTGGTATAGCATGACAAAATACTACTCCATACACACCTGAGAAAAATGGATTTGTAGAAAGAATGAAAAGGATGTTGATGGAAAAGGAAAGAAGCATGCTTAGTGGTGTTGGATTAGGACATGAATTTCGGGTAGAGGTAGTGGAGCCTACATGTTACTTGGTTAATAGATCACCTTCATCAACATTGGAGGATATGATTCCACATGAGGTATGGACTGGTAACAAACCCTCTCTTTCACATCTGAGGGTATTTGTTTGTGATGCATATGTACATGTTCCAAAGGAGAAAACAACCATGTCGGATAGTAAATTTGAAAGGTGCATCTTTATTGTGTATAAGGATGGTTTAAAAAGTTATAAGATTTGGAACCCATAAATAAGGAAGGTTGTGTACAATCAATATGTGGTGTTTAGAGAGGTGAAAGATGTTCTTAAACAAGAATTCCTACCAAATTAACTTGAGAAGATAGAGTTTGAGCTAAAGGATGAAGAATCATACTCTACAGCAGAATAGGAATCAGAAGATGAAGAGCCAAAAACTCCAGCTTTGATAAGATCAGTTCAAGAGAGAAGGAAGCTAGAAAGGTATAGTTTATCCGCTTTCTGTTCAAAATTTTATTTATCTATTAGTGGCAATGATACTAGAACTTTCAAGGATGGAAAACTCCAAAAAGAGGCCATGGTTGATGAAATGTCATCTTTGGACAAAAAATAGGATTCGAATCTGGTGGAGTTGTTGGCTAGGAGGAAATCCATTGGAAGCAAATGCATGTTTAAGAGGAAGATGAATGTAGAAGGAAAGGTAGAGAAATACAAATGTTGGTTGGTATGAAAAGGTTATTACCAAGTGCCAGGAATTGATTTTGGTGATTTTTTGCTCTAGTTTCAATGTTAGCTTCTATTATATTACTTTTATTTGTTTCCGTTGCTTTTGATTTTGACGTAGAACAAAAGGATGTAAAGACAACATTTCTTCACAAGGCTCTGGAAGAAGAGATCTACATGAAGCAACCTGAAGCCTTTGTGGTGAAGGGTAAGAAAGAATTGCTATGCAAGTTAAAAAATTCTTTGTATGGGTTAAAACAGTCACCAAGGATGTGGTATCAGAAATTTGGTACATATAAACGGGGAATTGGCTTCACAAGAAGCAAAGTGGATCATTGTATGTATTTTAAATTAATTGCTGACCATTTTATTTATTTTGTATTGTATGTGGATGATATGTTGCTCATTAGAAATGACAAATAAATTATCTAGGATTTGAAGACCCAATTGTCCTCCAAATTCAACATGAAGGATCTTGGTGCTGCAAACTATGTTTTGGGCATGGAAATTAAATGAGATCGGGAAAAGAGGAAGCTCTGGTTAAACTAGAGGAAGTATGTCGAGACAATACTATAGAGGTTTAATATGTAGGATAGTAAACCAATGAAGGTTCATATTCATGTAGGTGTAAAGGTATATATTGAACAATGTCCCAAGACACGAGAATAGGAAGAGGAAATGTCTCGTGTTCCATATACAAGTGAAGTCGGTAGCCTAATGTATGCAATGGTTTGTACTAGACCAAACATTGCATATGAAGTGGGACTGTTAGAATTTTTGGCATGTGGCCCAAAATGGATTCAAATATGTTATCTAACTCTTCAAAATCTAGTAAAATCAGGCCAAAGATCAAAACCATCACAGGAGAAGAACCCTAAGAATGGAAGAAAAACACTATTGGGAGGCAAAAGCCCAAGGAAACAGTGAGAAAAATGAGTGTAGGAGGTCTGAACAATGAAATGCATAGTAGCCATTAGATCTCACCGATCAATGGTCCAGATATGATTAGCGAATCGCAATAAGCGGTAGAAATCGGTGGATATTGGCGCAGACTATGTGGAACTTGCGATGGCAATCGGCAGAGTCAATGTGGACCATCGATCAAGTGCGTAGTTCAATAGCCCACCTTTCATCGTAGAATCACAATCGGACAACACAACAAAGCACCCACCATCGGCCCGGGGCATGAACGATATGTGATTATGATCAATTGCATCGGTGGATCGCAATCGGGGAAACATTATGGAGCAGGGCATTTATACATGTATATCTGCGATCCGATGAACCAGACTCGATGGTTATATAAATATTATTGCATAAGATTTGAGATCCACTGAAAGGAATTTTCCTATGTATTTTCACATATTTCGTTATTTAACAAAATACAAAGGGATAACATCGATGCGATAAAACCCGGACCCAAAGGGGTTCGGGAGTGAAAATATATAATATTTCAGATCTGCCAAAGCCATTTTTTCGAGATTTTTTGTGTTTTTAACGTATTTCAAAATACAAAAGGAAACCTTGGAGCAAGGCCGAAGCGACTTGCGATAGCAATGAGGACGGACCTGATAGAGGAATATACAGTATTTAAGGACTTTTTAAGTCTGGAATGAATAGCGCTTGGTGGGATTTAACAGTGTTTTAGCGTTTCTCTGTGTAAAACATAAAACAGTCATTTTGGTATGCGAATGGATTTCAAAGGCCCAAAGACCCCTTCTGTTACAGGACAGAGACTGGGAGACAAAGACCAGGAGACAGAAGGCCGAAAGGGGAAAAACAATAGCACTGAAACAATAGAAATTTTACCATTCAACTATACCCGCATTTCAATTATTTGAATATATATTCATGTAATTTAAATGGGCACTGACTAGCTGCAAAGACTAGAGGTTCTATGACTAGAGGTGATTCTATGACTAGAACTTTCTTCATCTCCAGGGGCTCGAAAAGGCACTTTTGGAACACCAACGGGCATATTCCAAGTGTAAATGTTACGTGCCTATGTATCTGTATAGGTAGAATGCTAAGTGAGGATACTACCGACCAAGGAGGTAGCTACCTTGGAAATAGCTAAGTTGGTATGAATAAGTGAGACCCTAATGAACACCATTAAGTAGTAGCCTACCACGGGTAAGCTTGATTCGCCTTTCAATATCACTATATTGGGTTGACTTTTCATAACCTTACCTTCGCTCAGGGAGGACCAGCATCTTACCAAGCAGAGCTAACTCAAGTCGAGGACTAGCATGAGTGAGCTCCCTGATAGTGCAGCAAGATTACCAGAATTTGGTTAATATGTTGTTATATAAAGAGACCACTGAGCTCATGTGTGTCTAGTCATGGCATCAAGTCGTTAAAGATAGAGGGGATAGATTAATACCTCTTGAGCCTCAAAAGGCTTGAGAGCATTGTAAAAGGCCTATAAATATTTGAGAGTTCAGAGTAACAGAGGTTCAACTTTTGGAGACTATGGATACTCTGCTCCTCTAGCTTCTCATCTTCATTCTAGCAATATAAGCTTCCTTTTTTGTTACATGTTCAATTCCCATTTTGTCTTCTGTTCTAAGCTCACACTTGAATAGGTTATTCATGCTTTCTTCTGTGTCTAATGCCTGATAACTATCATCTTATCTCTGTGTTGATAAATTAGATTTGCAAGCTTCATTTACTTCCTGTAGCTAGCCATTCATATGTGTTTGTGTATGCATTTGTTGGTATAGTCAGTATTCTCCATCTATCCATTGAATCTATAAACTATTGAGCATTAGTAGTCTAAAGCGTTGTAAATCTGAGGGTGTTTATGTATGTCTTGAGTGAAAACAGAGTTGAAACAATCATCTAACTTGATCCAAACCATCATCCATTCCAATAGTTCAGAGAACAATATTGAAGATTTATATGTTACTATGCATCTCTGAGCTACAACCTAGGAGAGCTTCCTGAAGTGATAACATAATTGGCATCATTACCGAGGAGAGGAGACTAAAGCTCAGCTTCCCTGGGAGATGACACAGATCCAGCTTTGATGATAGACAAAGTCTAGACACTTTTTCAGTTGTAATCATCTATATGGCGACTCTATTGAAGGACGAGCCTCTTGGCAACTCCACCTCATAGTTCTAGCTCAATTTGTGAGGCATACTCAAAGAAATCCTCAGAAGCCACAAGCTAACCTAGTATCTGACCCTAAAAAAAATCATCAAAGAAATAAAGGCATTGCAGAAAGGAGCATCAGGTTCAGGTAGCTCTAAAAAATATTCTATATCTCTTCAAGAAAATCCTGTAATAGAACAAATACATGTTGAGAGTATAGCATCTAATACTAGTGGTGAAGAAAAAATATCAAACTCGTAGAGCTCCTTATTCTTTAGGTTATCCTTTTGTTGCAAGCCCAAAGTTAACCTCTCCTCCTATCCATCATACTCCTTTAGTCTTATCAGTCACTCCTCAACCATCTATCATTCAGAATTCTAGTACCCTTATAACCACCACAGCTATGGCATGTCCACAACCTACTAAAATGGAAAGAATCATAGCTGCTAAGTATGGACCTCTAGCACCGCCCACTCCTTTGAATGCCATGCCTACTAGAGAATATCATAAGTATAGGACTAAGTTCACTAGGACTGAAGGTGTTACAACTGAGGAACATCTTGAATCATTCTATAGCTATGTTGATAAACTAGACATTAGTGAAGATGATGTATGGATGAGAGTCTTTGTCCAAAGTCTAGACATAGAGGCTCGAAAATGGTTCAGAGAACTGACCCCAAGGTGTATAGCAGATATTGAGACTTTAGATTATGCATTCCTGAAGCATTGGGGGGATAAGAAGGATCTACTCTACTACCACATAGAGTTTTGGAACTTAAAGAGGGAACATGGTGAGTTTTTGTCTGATTTTAATAAGAGGTTTAACCACATGTACAGCAAGATACCAGCTAAAGTAAAACCCACTACTACCTCTGCTAAACTCACGTATGTCAGTGCCTTTGATTATGACTTATGTCTATTGTTGAGGGAGAGGTGATGTGCTACTTTGGCTGATATGTAGGAAGCAACCTTGGAAGTAGAATCCAACATCATGGTTGTAGAGAAGCTCAAGGGAAATGTAGATAGAAGGAGATAGAGGGGCGATTCTTCATCATCTTCACATCCCAAGATAGATAAAATGACCAAGATGATAGAGTCATTAGCCTCTGAAATCTCCAAATTAAAGGTTGAGCAACACCCTGGGAAAGGAAGAGTTCCTAATACCTTTTCTCCTAGAAATCCAAATCCGTATGGAAGAGCTAATGAGCAGTTACAGATTTTGCAAAGAAGCAAATATGCCAATGAAGACCAAAGGGTGAATACCCCTTTCCAGAATGTAGTCATGGAAGAAGATCAGTTTGAAGAAGATGATGAGATCCATTGTCTAGAAGACAAAGGTAATGCCTCCTTTTTTACCTCAGCTACCTATGAAAAGTCATTATTCAATGACCAGATCAACCAAGAATGGGATGGTGAAGATGTTCTGAAAACTGTTGATCAGCACTAATATAATCTAAGGTCGAAGATGAATAATGCCAAGGAAACTCCTATTCAAAGAGATTTTTTCCCTGCAATATAGAAAGATAATAAATAGAAGCGACTGGCAGTTGATCCCATCATCCTCAAAGCTCCAGCTCACGAGGTAAGAGGCCTTGACAAGTCTCCTTCTTCTTTTAGTTTTCAATCAGAAATTCAAAAGCTAAGAATACCTATACCTCTGATCGAACTAGTGAAGAATGAGTCCTTCAAGAGATCTATCCTCAAGTCCCTTGAGCCTAATGCCATCCAAGCCTCCACTGACTATGTAAATCTGCAAGATGACAAACCAGCTGTTGTTATCAGCCTAATGATTGAAAATTATGATGACAACTCCCCATCATTCTATGTCTCTCTGACTATTCATGAAAATATCCTTCACAACTGCCTTCTGGACACTGGAGCCAGCCATAATCATAGAAAATTTTAGGGGCGAATGTTCACCCTTTGGCGAAATTAAGGGGTTTTAAATTTTTAGTGGGCGAATATTTTGTATCATAGTACATTTTTACAAATAACCTCAAATAGCCCACCTTATTTTAAGGGAGAGGGTAAAAAAGGTAAATTTAGCCCTTCAAATTAGGAGTTACAACCTTCCATTCGCCCATTTTCAAAAATAGGTTTTATTTAAGTGAATCTATTCGCCCATTTTCAAGAATAGGTTTTATTTAAGTGAATCCTATGGGCCAAAGGCCCAAATACCATATTTATAAAAGAGGTATGGTAAATTAATAAAAATATAAATAAATGAGAGGTATGGTAAATAAATAAAACAACCTTTATGTTTACTCCATAAGTCACCTTATATACATGCAAGGGTGTAAACAAATAAAAATATAAGTAAAGTGGAGATATGGTAAATAAATAAAACGTCTTTTTATACTTTCTCAAAAGGTATGGTAAATAAATACAAAATATAAATAAACAAGACGCATGGTAAATAAATAAAACCTCTTTTTATATTTAGTCCATAACCCTCATTCTATTTATGAAGGCTCAAGAAAGAGGTTTTATTTAAGTGAATCCTATGGGCCAAATACCATATTTGTAAAAGAGGTATGGCAAATTAATAAAATTATAAATAAACGAGAGGTATGGTAAACAAATAAAACATTTTTTTGTATTTACTCCATAAGTCACCTTATATTTACGAACACTCAAAAAATGCGTTATATTTAGGTGAAACCTATGGGCAAAATACTATGGGACAAATGCCATGGACTAGATTGTTATTAATACCATGCAAAAAAACATTATTAACCCTAATATTAGTGTTAATAAAAATAAAAATGGCACATGGTATTGACCCATGGTATTCACCAAAATGGCACATGGTATTGACCCGTGGTATTCACCTGGAATGTAGCCTATTTAAATGGGGGAATTAAACCAGCATAGATCCATCTTTACTCTGGATCTACTAACCCCCGAGAGGTATCAAATATTGTGATATGCAAACTAGCATAAAGTGAAAAAATATTTGATTCGATCAAGAGTAAAAATGGATGTTGTAATTTAATGTATGTTAAACATTTTAGCTTGGATAAAATAAAAAATAAAATAAAAATCAACTATTAATTTTATTAATTTTTACAATTTACTAATAGCAATTTTTAAGCTCCAGGTTTACGATAACCCATGGTATTGACCCATGGTAATACCATGGTATTCATGTGAGCATAGACTATTTAAAGGGGAAATTCTATCATCTCAGATCCATCTTAATTCTGGGTCTACCAAGTGCTCAGAGGGATAAATAGATTTCATCCCCCTAAGAGTGGTAGATGTGGAGTTAAGATGGATATAGGTTGGTTTTTATGATAATGAAGATATTAAATAGACTTAGGAAATTATATTGTAAAAACATCTTAAGGTGAATGGTTAAAGCATAGGTATATTTGTATACTTCTGTTTTAAACTGAAACAAATCCAGGGTTAAAAGGAATGGATTGCACTAGTCATCCTTCTATAACTTTCCAACATATGCTGGAGTAAACAGATTGTAATTTGGGTAATTTTTGTAATTGCAAATAGGAACATAGTTGTGTATTGGCAAGGTGGTTACGAGGTCCCTAGAAGTGATGAATTTGAATTTTTCTTGGTTTTATATATAGTATTAGGTTTTTCTCATGCTTTCTGTGAATGGCACGGGTGAATTTTATCCTACACCCACTAGGTTATCGATATGTAATTTCGGTAATTTTGATTTCAAAAGATATTTTAAAGAAATGCAATGATTTCATTTGTGTATTCAATAAACACAAGATTTTATAATTGAGTAAAATATTCGCCATGCCTGGTGAGAGATTCGCCAAAAAATTATATATACATCTCATATTATTGATAAAATCGCCTTCCATTTTTCCTATATACCATGGAGATTCGCCCATTTATTATACATGTAAATTTAGGGGGGTTCTTAAAATTTTTCCTGGCCATAATATAATTCCCGAGGCTATCATGGATAAGTTGGGTCTTGACTACTAAGCCTTGTCATGACCTATTTTCTTTTGACTCTAGAAAAGTGAAATGTCTAGGATTAATCAAGGACCTAGCCATCACTTTGTCTTAGCTACCCATGAAGAGCATGATCATGGATATTGTGGTAGCAGATGTACCCCCAAGTTTGGCATGTTTCTTTCCAAAGGTTGGATCAAGAGATTAGGTGTAATATTACAAAATGATCTGTCCTATGCTACTGTCCTAGTTTTTGGAGGTGAGAGCAGGAGATTATACAAAGAAGCTCAGTTGGCTTATATCATCAGTGATGAATGGAATCCCACTAATAATCACATCTATGTTGTCGACACTAATTTTGGAGCTTGTATTCTTCAGATTGAAGAATCCCAGTTGGCCTCCATGCAACTTAAGAAACTAGTTTGCTAGAGCATAGAGAAAGAAGGCCCACAAATTTGGGACATGTTCTTTGATGGAGCTTGCTCTAAGGAAGCTGCTGGGGCAGGTGTAGTCCTTGTGTCCCCCACATAGGAATGCATTCATTTATCTTTCAAATTAACTTTTCAAGTCACAAATAACATAGAAGAGTACGAAGCCTTGATATTGGGCTTAAACGCTGCTAAAGAAATGGGCATCAAAGGTCTAAAAGAGTTTGGAGATGTAGACCTTATCATTCAGTAGGTCAACAAAAGTTTCCAAGCAAAGCATCCAAGGCTAAAAGAATATAGAGATGAGGTATGGAAGCTTAAGGACTCTTTTAATATTTTCAGCATTTCTTACATCCTAAGAATGAAGAACCAGCTTGCTGATTCCCTTGTTGTGTCCGCTAGCACGTTTATTCCTCCTTTGCCTCCTAAATTGACTTATGAAGTTTAGGTGAAATATAGACCATCTCTGCCTAACAATGACAAATACTGGAAATTTTTTGAATATGATGATGAAATTAATAGGATTTTACAAGTCTCTGATGAATTTTCTGAAATGCACATCGACCAAGAAAATGAAACCATTCAAGAATGCAACCAGACCAAGCTAAAGGACGAGGTTGGTGAGGACAGCATTGTTCAACTGCCTAGTAACCATATACCCAAAGGATTGGTGCCCCTAGAGAAGTTGTTTGATCATAATGATGTACCTTATAAGCCTACCAAAAAGGAAAGTGAGTCTGTTGTTCATAGACATAATGTGGGGAGTCCAGCCCATCCAAAGCATATAAATCTATCCACTCACTTGTCTTCTGCCCAGAGTTCTAAGTATTGCACCCTGATGAAGCAATTTGCTGATATTTTTGCTTGGGAATACAGTGATCTTAAAACCTATGACACAAACATCATTCAGCATAAGATTCCACTGGAAAAGAACACCATCCCTTTTAAGCATAAATTAAGACCTATCAGCCCTCTCTTATTGCCTTTGATTGAGAAAGAAATCAAGAAGTTGTTGGATGCCAAGATCATAGTTCCCCTAAGGTATTCAAAGTGGATAGCTAACCTTGTGGTAGTAAGAAAGAAGAATGGAGAAATCAGGCTTTGTGCTGACTTCAGGAATATGAGGAAATGCTCTAAAAAAGACAACTACCCCCTGCCTAAAATGGAGCACTTGCTGCAAAAAGTTTCAGGGGCTAAAGTCATGTATTTCTTAGATGGATTTTCATGTTACAATCAGATTGATGTACATCCAAAAGATCAGGAAAAGACTGCCTTCACTACTCCTTGGGGCACTTTAATGTACTCCAAGATGCCTTTTGGACTGATGAATGTTCGGGTTACTTTTCAGAGGGCCATGGACATAGCCTTTGTGGGAGAGAAGGAAAAGTTTGTCCTTATTTACCTTAATGACATAACAATCTTTTCCAGCACTCACAAGGACCATTTGTAGCATTTGAAGAAGGTGTTTCTAAAGTGCAGACAATTCAGAATTTCTGTGAACCCAAAGAAGTCACAGTTTGCTGTAGAAGAAGGCAAAATTTTGGGTCATATTGTTTCTGCTAAAGGTGTGAAGATTGATATAGCAAGAGTTCAAGAAATTCAGACATTGTCCATCCCAAGGTCAAAAAGGGACATTCAATCCTTCCTGGGTAAGATTAACTTTGTAAGGAGGTTCATTCCAAACTTTGCAGAGTTATTGAAGCACATCACTTCCATGCTGAAGAAAGGATCAAAAATAAAATGGACAAATGCTGCAAGAAGCTATTTTGAAGCCATCAAACAAGCTATCATGGAAGCTCCCACTCTAATCAACCCAGATTACACCAATGAGTTTTATATCTTCTCTTTTGCCTCTTATGACACACTTTCAACAGTTCTGTTGCAGCAAAATGATGAAGGCATAGAGCACCCCGTGGCCTTTTTCAGCAAAACTTTGAGGGATGCTGAACTAAGGTATGACCTTATTGAAAAACAAGTTTATGCTCTCATAAAATCTCTAAAGGCATTTAGAATTTATATTCTGCATTCCAAGGTGGTTGCATATGTACCTTCAGCCTTGGTAAAAGTTGTCTTAACTCAGCCAGATATTGATGGAAAGAGAGCTAAATGGATTGCAAAATTCATAGAGTTTAACATAGAGGTGAAGCCCACTAAGCTTGTCAAAGGCAAGGGCTTGGCTAAACTTATGGCTAAGGAAAATTGCAGTTTGTTAGACATCAATTGCATGGGTTCAAATTCAGGTGATGAGTAGACAGATGAAGCAGTAGAAGAACAAGAGCAGAATCAGCCGTTGGCTGAAAATCTAGCGACTTGTGAATGGTATTCCAGTATAGTTCATTTTTAGTAGAAGCTAGAAGTCCCTCCAGGGCTTAGCTCAAGTCAAGCCTAGGTCATTAAGCTCAAATCAGCCAAATTCTGTATTAATAAAAACCTGCTTTATTGGAGAGACCCATCAGGAATCCTCTTGAGATGCCTAGATAAAGGACAATTTGTGGAAGTCATGCACCAGTTCCATTCTAGCATCTGTGGAGGGCATCATTATTGAAAAACCATAGCCCACAAGATCCTAAGATCTGGGTATTATTGGCCTACTCTGTTCTCTTATGTGTGTTCTTTTGTGAGGTCTTGTGACAAATGTCAGAGGTTTACAAGAAGACAACAACTAAAATCTCTGCCCTTGAAGCCAATACATGCCAATGGTCCCTTCCAGCAGTGGGGCTTGGACTTTATAGGTGAGATAAACCCACATTCCAGTAGCCAGCACAAATGGATCTTGGTAGCCACTGATTATTTAACCAAGTGGATTGAGGCTATACCCACTAAGAATGCTAATCATCAAGTTGTCATAAAGTTCTTGAATGAGAACATTTTCACTAGATTTGGATGCCCAACCAAACTAGTCACTGATAATGTAGTAGCTTTCAAGGCAAAGGAATTGGTGGACATGACTGAATCCATGGGCATTCAATTGGTGCATTCTACCTCATATTATCCTCAAGGCAATGGCCTAGCAGAATCATATAACAATAGTCTTGTAAGGATAATCAAAAAAATGTTGGAGGACAACAAAAAGAGCTGGGATTCCAAGTTGAAGTTTGCACTATGGGCTGACAGAGTTACCAACAAGAAGTCCATAGGAAATTCTCCATTTAAGTTGGTTTATGGTGCTGATGCTGTTTTCCCTATCCAGCTAATTCTCCCTGTGGCCAAATTCTTTCAAGAAGAACAGGATGAAATTAATGACATGGTAAGGAGAATGAATAACCTGGTTGAATTACAGCAGATCAAAGAGCAGTTGGTTCAGAAGTCAAAATTTCATCAGAAGAAGATCAAAGAAACCTTGGACAGGAAGGCAAAAGTAGAAAATTTCCAAGATGGTGACTGGCTTCTCAAATGGGATGCATTGAAGGAAAATAAATCTAATCATGGTAATTTTGACTCCTTACGGACATGTCCATTTGTCATCGCTAAAATTTAGCAGAACAATACCTTTATTCTTCATAGTCTAGAAGGAGAAGATGTTTTTGGTGGCCCTGTCAATGGGCGGTTCTTGAAACTTTATTTCATTTAAGGGTTCAAAGCCTTGATATTTTAAATATGTTTTTCGGTTTTTATTTTTATGCAAAATAAACTCCATGCCCAATGGAACACTAGGAGATAGATTTGATTTTGGTTTTACAGGAAAGGCATTGGTCTGTTGTTCTTGAAACCCCACAGGGAGGCTTTCATCCCCAGAAGGAGCCAGTGTTAGCCTTGTTGGCATGTGGCCCAAAATGGATCCAAATATGCTCTCTAAGTCTTCAAAATCTAGTAAAATCAAGCCAAAGATAAAAAACCATCGCAGGAGAAGAACCCTTAGAATGGAATAAAAACACTATTGGGAGGCAAAACCCAAGGAAACAATGAAAAAACTGAGTATAGGAGGTCTGAACAATGAAATGCATAGTAGCCATTAGATCTGGCCAATCAACAGTCCATATCTGATCGGTGGATCACAATCGGCAGCGACAATTGGTGGATATCGGCGCAGACTATGTGGAACTTGCGATGGTAATCGGTGGAGTCAATGTGGACCATCGATCAAGCACGTAGATCAACAGCCCATGTTGCATTGCAGAATCACAATTGGCCAACACAATAGAGCGCTCACCATTGGCCCGGGGCATAAGCGATATGCGATTGCGATCAATCGCATCAGTGGATTGTAATCATGGAAATATTATGGAGTAGGGCCTTTATTCATGTATATCTACGATTTGATGAACCAGAGCCGACGGTTATATAAATATTATTGCATAAGATTTGAGATCCACTGAAAGGAATTTTCCTATGTATTTTCACATATTTCGTTATTTAATGAAATACAAAGGGATAGTGTTGATGCGATAAAACCCGGACCTGAAGGGGTTCGGGAATGAAAATGTATAATATTTCAGATCCGCCAAAGCCATTTTTCAGGATTTTTAGTGTTTTTAACGTATTTCAAAATACGAAAGAAAACCTTGGAACAAGTCCGAAGCGACTTGTGATAGCGATGAGGATAGACCTGATAGAGGAATAGACTGTACTCAAGGACTTTTTAAGTCTGAAATGAATAGAGCTTGGTGGGATTTCACAGTGTTGTAGCATTTCTTTGTGTAAAATAGAAAATAGTCATTTTGGTATGCGAATGGATTTCAAAGGCCCAAAGACCCCTTCCATTACAGGACAGAGACCGGGAGACAGAAGGCCAGACGGAGAAAAGCAACAACGCAACATAGCCAAACCAACAAATGGTCATGGAGCATTGCTGGCATGAGCGAGCTCCCTGACAGCGCAGCAAGATTACCAGAATTTGGTTAATATGTTGTTAGAGAAAGAGACCTCTGAGCTCATGCATGTCTAGTCATGGCATCAAGTCGTTAAAGACAGAGGGGATAGATTAAGACCTCTCGAGCCTCAGAAGGCTCGAGAGCATTGTAAAAGGCCTATAAATATTTGAGAGTTCAGAGTAACAGAGGTTCAACTTTTGGAGACTATGGATACTCTGCTCCTCTAGCTTCTCATCTTCATTCCAGCAACATAAGCTTCTTTTGTTGTTACATGTTCAATTCCCATTTTCTCTTCTGTTCTACGCTCGCACTTGAATAGGTTATTCATGCTTTCTTCTTTGTCTAATGCCAAATAACTGTCATCTTATCTCTGCATTGATAAATTAGATTTGCAAGCTTCATTTACTTCCTATAGTTAGCCATTCATATGTGTTTATGTATGCATGTGCTGGTATAGTTAGTATTCTCCATCTATCCATTCAATCTATAAACTATTGAGCATTAGTAGTCTAAAGCCTTGTAAAGGTTGGGGTGTTTATTCATGTCTTGAGTGAAAACAGAGTTTAAAGAGTCATCTGACTTGATCCAAACCATCATCCATTCCAATAGTTCAAAGAGCAATATTGAAGATTTATATGTTACCAGGCATCTCTGAGCTACAACCTAAGAGATCTTCCTGGAGTGATAACAGGGACTATTGAGCAATTTTATGTCAAATCTAGGAAAGGAGCATTGGAAATTAGTGAAGCAGGTTTTCAGGTATTTGCATGGCACTAGTGATTATGGTTTATGTTCCCAAGGAAGACCGGGATTGGAAAAGTTTTGGACATTTGTGGATTTTTTGAGGAGATTTGGATCAAAGAAGATCTACAAGTGGGTATGTGTTTAATCTATTTGGAGGAGTGATTAGTTGGATGATCAAGAGATAGTCCATAGTGACACTTTCAAATACAGAGGTAGAATACATGGCAGCCACTCATGCAAGCAAGGAAGCAGTTTTGTTGCAGAGATTTTGTTCAAGTATGGGTTTAGTATAATGAGTTACAAGGATAGACTATGACAACCAAAGTGCAATTTTCTTGGCAAGGAACCATGATTATCATTCAAAGACAAAGCACATTGATGTTAAGTATCACTTTGTGAGGGATATGGTTGAGGACAAAAAGGTGTTACTGGTAAAGGTGGATACTTTGAAGAATGTTGCAGATGCATTGGCGAAGTTTGTGAGCACTGAGAATTTTTCTTGTTGTAGAGAAAAAATGGGCATTGTAGGGCTATACCAATGACTAATATCTCCTTTGACCCCATGTGCGGAAAATAAAAGAAAAAGTGGGATAATGTTGGGTGTGTTTTATATTCTTTCCACAACAGCGAGGTCATAGGTGGGGTGGAACCGCCCCCTGTCGGGGGGTTTATAGGGGGGAAGTAGCCCACTTCCACGGGGTCTAAGGCAGCGCCCTAGGAATTTTTGTTTTCCAATATATGTAGACATGAGGATGGGGAGCGGACCCAAAGATGGTGGGCAGACCTACCTATGGTTTTGTGGATATGTTTTGCACATGATTTTGGGCATGATGGTTTTTTGCCCATGGTATTTTGTAAATACGGTTAAGGGAACTATGGTTATGTTCTAATGCAAGGTTAATGGATTTGGGTTTATGAAAGCTTGAACGTGTATATATATGTATTGTAGCATTGAAAGGAACATAATGAAAAATCATTCTGGTAGTCCCGGTTTTGGGATCCAGGGGAAAATATTTGTACATTTGTTTTATGTTCTCTCCATTATATATTTTATGTTTAAAAAAAAAAATTGCAAGTGATTGTTGTAAAGTGTTAAAACCTACAACTATACCCTTTGAATCACCTTAAACTAATGTTTCAAGAAAACGTTATGAAAAATTAAAAATACATACATTTTCAAAGCTTTATTTTGAGCTTATTGATAGGATGATATTGAAACTATTTTTTCTCTATGATTTCTGCCTAAGAAGGTCTAAAATTTACTCATATCGTAGTCCTCTATGTCCTCTTTCCAACACCACCAGTTAGAGGACCTTATCATCAAAAGATTCAATGATGTGTTGCTTATGGATTGGTTCAAACTTATCATCAATATATTTAATGCATCTTTCAGGGTCTTTACTTAATAGTACAAGGTCCATGACAACATATGGTGTTAATACTTTAAGGGCTTGTAGCTTCAACATCCTCCTCTGAACAAAATACAACATCTCTAAGGAAAAACACAACTTCTCTATATAACACTTCAACATTCAGCACTATGTATGAATCACATCACGCTTTACTTTTCTTTGAGCAACAATTTAAATCATTGCTTATTGAAATATCATGATGAAATTCATGCTACAACTTATATAATAATATTTTCTTATAGTTTCATAACTTCCCTTAATAGATTCTTCAAATTATCATATATTTGATATCTTTGTATGATCTGACTAAGGAGAAGATCATAGTCCTATTTAGTTTCTTATGAAAATAGCTTCGATGCAGGTTTTTTCAACCAAGAAAAGTTATTTGGTGATCATTTCTTCTAGCTAAGGTCTACAAGAAAATTTCCAAAGTAAATATTTTGATCCCAAGTGAGATTACTGTAACTAAATTGAATGTTGAAACATACCTTAAATTCCAAGCATTAAACCTTAGACTTTGGAATAATTCTTGTAGCTTCGTTGGTCACTTTATAATTCCAGGCCTCATACTTATCTTTGAAAAACTCATCACTATAATGTGATATTGAAATAATGTGTGGAAACAATGTTCTTCATATTAAACAATATATTGTGTATATTTTATTAGACCTAGTAGCAAGAACCAATATTCAATGAGGACACTTCAAAATTTCCATTAAACATCAATCCATTCCCTTCTACATTTTAAGGATTAAAAGCAGAATTCATAAATAGAAAATGGCTTTGCTAGTGTATTTTAAGACAAAGATGTTTTCAAACTTCTTTTAAGACACATAATTCTAGTGAACCATATACGACATTTTAGGACACAGTCACTTTCCCCGCATAGTGGCCTCTAGCCACCCCTTCATGAGCCTCCATCAAGATAGATGGTATTTTTGTTCTAACACACAATAACAGAGTATACCATTTGATCCCAACTTGTATAGACAACCTATAATCAGCTAATAATCTACAACCTTAGCTACCAAATTTTTCCTTTGTACAACTATATAAACATGTGATGTTGTTCCCATGTGAAGGAAGTGAACAATCTCTCCAAAGTGATAATATACCATCTTGAACCTAAATAATTGTGCATCTAGTAAGCCATCACTCATTTTTCTTGCATCTTTGCTAGAAGGTATCCTAGGAAAGTGGTTCATCCTTGCATTTAGCCTACTAGGCTTCATTATCACCTCAAAGTCATATTCTTGGAACAAAAACAACCATTTTCATATTCCCCCTAACATTGGATTTTTGATGAGGTAGCGTAATTAATAATGGTTAGTGTATAACATAAAATGTGATCCCAACAAGTAGTGCCTAAACTTTTGTAGAGCATATCATCCATTACAGGTCCTTCATGTTTTTCTTGGTGTCATTTTTCTCTATTGAAGATAATTACTTTTGGAAAAAGCTATTGGGTGGTCCATCTCATCCTCTCCTAGTTGTGCTAGTATTTCTCCTAGTGTAATCGATGACCCATTTAAATGAACATGAAAATATTTTCTTTAGTCAAGGAATACTAGGATTTTCATAGTTACTAGTTTCTTTTTTAAGGTATCTAGTTCTTATTATCACTCTTCAATCCATTGGAACCTCACATCATTATTCAACAATATTTCTATTGGTGTAGTAATTTATGCATACCCACAAAAAAAATAATTAAAAATTAAAAAAAAAAAAAAATAAATAAATCTTTAAATTCAAGGAAATATGGAGCTATCTGAACCTATATATCATGAGTTGTAGTACTTCAATGTGTTTCTTTAATAGGCTGAATATAGTCCAATCATCTAAATAAACTTCTAAATTTTTTGCATAAAATTCTTAAATGATGCAACCACCATATGAGAGAAGATTGTTGGCACATTCTTCAATCCAAAGGGCATAACAATATATTGGAATGATTCCACTCCATGGAAAATTTCATCTTATAGTCATCCTCCTTGGTAATTTTAATCTAATGATATCCTGAGAAACCATCTATGAAGGAGTAAGCCTCCATTTTTTTGTCGACATTTTCGAAGAATTCCTTTTTGAAAGGTGTGGCAAAAGGGTGATGAACACAAGCATCATTTGATTTCCTTAAATCAACATAGATCCAGATATCGCCTATTCTCTTCAGTGTATGACCATCTGGATAGCCCACTCAAACTCTCGATACATTCTATTATGTTAGCCATTAACATTCTATACCAAGCTCTTCCCTAACTTTCTTCTTATATATTCGCTTTATTTAGTATGGTCTTTGTCACATGGGTTTAGCATCTAGTTTCAAGGAAACATTTAGTTCCCCTAACTCATAAACTGTGCCTTTCATTTTCAATAAGGTTTTGGGGAATATATCCTCATGTTCTCCTAGTAAGACAGATATTTTTCCAACAGTTTCCTCATCCCAAAAATCACCAACTACTGCAAACTTGAAGTTGTCCTCTATGCTAATGTTAACTTTGCATTCCTAATTGGCTCAATATAATATAGCATAGTGGAGTGTAGGAGTGGTCAAATAACCTCGCATTCTCCATTGAACTCTTGAATGTGTGGATCTCTAGGATACTCATCACCATCAATCTCTTCTTCCATATTGTAACACTTCTCTAGCTTCGTTATAGTTTGAAAATACTAGTGAAATGTGCAGAGTGGTACCTCTTTTTGTGTATTCCTTTGTCCCCATGCAAATATTTGACTTGTATTTTATATTGCAAAATGTTTCATGTATTGATGGATCATCGGGCTCACGATGAAAAATTAATAGGAAATTTTATGTCACCATGGTTCAATCAGTTGTACCCCATTGTAGTTCCAACTACGTATACCAGTTTTGGGGCATAATACCTAAGGTATGTACAAATTGGTGCACCCACTCAACCTCTAGAATCTTCTCCTCTATCCATCCTAAAATACACTTACCTAGGTGAGTGGTTAGAGATCCTTCACTAGTATATCTTTCTTCACATTCCTAGGATCCAATCGAAACCTAATATATAACAAGTGCTTGCACTGCTACTAAGACTTGGTATGTTCCTTATGTGTTTCTCACAAATGTGTCAAAGTTGATTTTAGAGAAATATCCAGTGTTGGTAGCCTCAGGTGATGTAAAACCTATATTTCAAACTCTTTAAAAAAATTAAATGCATTGGTCAGCTTATTGGACCTGGGAGGTTCCCAAGCCTTTATGCCAATCCATCATACCGCATGAATTACATATGCATACCTCCATGTGGAAAGCTCATGAAGGCACTGCTTCCAATTTTATAAGGTCTCATCAAAGTCCAATGAATAATAAATAATGATACAACAACTTAGTTGTTGGGCACGACCCAACTTGGTCAAGTTTTGGTCAAAGACTTCGCATTTTGAGGAGCGAAGTGCATAGATTTCATGAAATTGTATTTACCGCACAGTTTCTAGGGGCTTCGTGTTGCATTGAAGCCCCTCATTTTGTAATGGGTATCAGGGTTTTAGCTCATTGTTTTGTTGATTCCATGGTCTATCGACCATGGTTTTTGTAGCAATGTAATGTATTTAAGGACATGTAATTATTTTTCGAAGATCATCATTAGATCACATCATAGAGAGAGCACAAGTGATCAAGTATTTTATTCTATGTTTTGGGTATTAAGGAAAGGCTCTCTAGTTGAGTGCGCAGAGGGCTTGGAAGGGTATGCAGTTGAGTCCACAAACCACCTACAGCTAGGTGTGCAGGTCGAGAAGTTGTATGTACTAAAAGGTATATATTAATAAAGAAGAACAAGTTTTGGTGAAGTATTTTGTATCTGTATTTGTTATTTGTGTTCTATCTGTTTATGTGAAGTAAATGCAAGTGGTTGGTATGTTAGCATAAATGTTATTGTTTTGTAATGTGTTTATATTAAAATGAATGTGAAAAAATTTGTAATTAGAATACATTACACGGTAATGTTATGAATGTTAGAAGGATGATTAAAGTAAAAATAAACAAAGTTAAGAGCCACTCTGTGCAGTCCCTCAAGGTTGCAGAAATATGGTTCTGTGATCACCCATAGCTACCTTAGGTGAGAGCTTGACCTGCTTGTGATTTGTTGCCGAAAGGGTCGGTGTCTGAGGGTTTTATTGGTGAAAAGTACAAGCCAAACCTGGGTCAATCCAAACTGATCCAACAAATTGTTCTTTTATCGGGACCAGGACCTATTTGAGGGATGTGGATGTGGCATCCCTCAAAGAAGGAAACACAATATTGGGTAGGTAAAAAAGAACGAGAATTCACAATTCAGCAAAACATAAATCTGTGATTGTCGACTGAACCCTGGTTCTGGAAGTATCTCTTTATAGAACATGATGAGATCTTCTTCAAAATTCTTTCTAATGAACTATATGAATGGGTATCAAATTTGACCGATAATAAGACTTGTTTAAAAAAAACAAACCTACTGCGTGGAGCCCTGAATTGATACAACGACTCAAGAATATTAGCAACAATATCTCAAGAGCAGTTGATTTTTTGATTGACAGTATCCTGGGAGGATTTATTACTGAGTTTGCAATAGAGATGATTGTATCTTACAACAAAGATGAGTGAATATTTTTCAAGGGTTTGTGAGGTAAGTACCTAAATTCTTTGAAGTTGTGGATTAAAATTATTTTGTGCGAAAAGGGTGTACTACGAATGCAGTCAGATTAATGCTTGGATGAAGAGGAAATAAGTCTAAACTAGGACCATGGTTTGCAAGAAGTGGAAAGAAATATAGAGTAGAACAGGAACCAAAGAAATTTATTGAGGCTGACTATAGTCCCTTGTTAGGTGGGTCTGAGAGTGAAGAAGAAGGAATAACCTCGTAACCCTGTGGTATTCCTCCTCCCATCCTAAAGGTGCGTTGAAGTTAGGAGTTGAGAAAAATCAGAGCATCTTTGGAATTCCCTATCCATCTACTCCCCTTAACCCCCATCCCCATCCCCATAATTCCCATATGCCCCCTCCCACTCCACCTACCCCCCCAAGAACAAAAATGGTCGATAACATTAAGTTGCCTATATTTATAGGACTTGGATCAGAGGATCCTAAGAAGTTTTGGTTTGTAGTTAATACACTATGGAAAGCAATACATATCACTGAGGAATATGTAAACAAAACATAGCTCATCATGATGTTGTTAGAAAGAGCTCTGACAGGGTACATGAAGTACTATGTGACTAATCAGGCTACTTCATTGGATGATATTAAGAAAGCGTCGATATTAGAATTCAAGAAGCCAAAATTAGAATCACAATGCATTACAGAGCTAAAGGAAATCAGACAAATGGCTACTAAGTCTATGTGGGAGTTGGATCAAAAATTCAAGTTGTTAATGGGACAAGTAATCTTTAAAATACCCTGAGAAAAACATAAATAATGGTTTATAGATACGCTGCTACCACATATCAGGTTACCCTTGACATAGTAGAAGATAGCAACTCAAGCTAAAGTATTGGATATTGGAATGAAGCTAGAAGCCTCATCGATCGGAGATACTCATGCAGGAGTACAACAAATTCAAATTTAGCTAGCAAATTTGACCTTGGAATTTCAAGATCTCAAGAAAGGTAAAGAAACCAGATCAGAAGTGTGGTGTACAAAATACAAAGAGGGCCATTATAAGGATCAATTCCCTATGTTCAGATATTACTTGGCAAGTGGAGAACCTAATCCAGTAAACCTAGGATCAAGTTTGTGGTCCCATATTTATCGAACAAGAGGCCAAGATTGCTCTGAAGATTGGTATTTATTACAAAAGTATGTGTTGACCCCAAAGCAGGTGTTTTGCAACTTTTGTAAATCAGTAGGCCATGATGAGAGAAACTGTCAAAGCTATGACTTGATGTTGAGAGCACCACTGATGCTTATAGAATGCATGTTGGAGGACATACATATGAGGAGCCAAGCTACCATGCTGCTCGAGGAGACTTCCAAGGACAAGGACAAGAAGGAGGAGGAGGCGCTGGTCGAGGATGTGGCCACATTATCTGTTAAACTATGGATAGGGATGACACTTCGCAAGAGACTCTTAGAACCCTACTACAACCTACATCTACTGCAAATATTTTGTAGAAACTCTCACTGTAGATCACCTAGTAATGCAATGTACTAAAAGAAAACACTTGATCTTTAGTGGAATCTTAATCGAACATGAGCAACATCAATAAGAACACATATAAATGATAATAAGGAATCAATCACACATAACATAGAAGAAATATCCAAGGGAAAGCACCAGCCTAAAACCCCATCTCTGTATTATCATACAAGTGGAAATATAGCCAGTATTACAAAAAGAATCAGCTCAAAAGCTATCCTGCTCTCTCTGCAATACCTCTGCTGCTCATAAATAGTCAAAGGCCTCTATCTAACCTCTGGTCTACCATCCAAGCCTCTTATTTCTTTGTGCAATTCTGATTGGGGTCTAGTGTAGCCACTTGTGTGAATTGGCCTCTTCACACACTCACTAACCTCCGATCCAACTACGCAGTCTTGAAGGAGATAAATCCTCATCATGGATGAGCTTCCTTTATATGAAAAATATTCATCCAACTGATAGTACACTATCCCTTCTCTAATCTCAACTAGGTCTCTATTTGAACTAACATGCATGAGTAATCCATGAGTGAATACTCAGTTATTTGAAATATAGTAGTTACATGCATGCAAGCAGTAACTAACTGAACTCTCATTAATTTAACAAACTATTAAATTAATATAACTAGACTTGACTCAGTTAACTGAGCCAACTAATTACAACTCAATATTACAACTCATCCTTATCTCTTTAACTAATGGATAAATTCCTTAATTAATAGATAAACTATTGCATGTCCTCACATAGACTTCAAGTTTGTTTTTCCTTAACTAATTAACTCAAGATGAATTAATTAATTAATTTTCAAACTACTATTAATATCAAATTTGAATTTTACTTCCTATTTTTAGTCTAGGGACTGACTAAAATAGGAATCCATCCTGAACTGCTAAAAATAGAATGCTATTTTTAGCACTTCCATTTTTCATTCCCTGTTGCCCAATCCAGCACTAGTACCCAAACTGCTATTTATAGCAGTGCTATTTTTAGTAGTTCTATTTTTAGTTCCTGTTGCAATTTTTAGCACTCCCTCTCAACAAGAAAGGCTTCCTCTCGAACCTAATCCTGTACCTTCGGAATGTTCTGCATGTAACACTTCTACCAAGTGTGGTTGCTCCAACAACTCTCAGAACAAAAAAACTCCCAACTGACCTCTCTGTTGGGCTAGAAACATATTCTGATGCTGAAGCTCTACCTGCTACTGACAAGTGCTCCCTCTCTAACCTCTGTACTACTCCAATATCTCCATGCATCTCACACCATTGCACACTTCTCTGTGCCATCCTGCACTGGTGCAACACACTTGTGCCTCTTGCATCGCTGCAGCCTGCTAGCTCTGCACTGTCTTAGGATTCCTGCACTGTAGCTCTCTCTGTCACTCCATCCACATCTATCTCTACCCAATCAGTTAGTCCTGCTACTCCTCATCAGTGCTCCTATAGCAAAGTTGAATCAAAGAGGCTTGGCACCTCAAGGATCCTACCCCCATATTAGCCTTCGTGAGACAATCACTCCACATCGCCCCACCTCCTACCTGGAGGTATGGCTGCATGTGATCCCTCTGCCCACCTGGCTCAAAGTTCCCCCCTACTAGAGGTCTCTGCATGAGTAGATGTCTCTACTCAATCTCCTCTCAGCTTCTCTAGTTGCGGTTACTCCACAACCTCCTGAAGTTGCTTCACCAATCATTGCTCCTCTACAATTGTTTGAGACTTCATCTGGCGTTGCATGTTGAGAGGTAATTTACTCTCCCTATAAACCACCAAGTATCTAACCTTTGCCTTTCTCCTCAAGGCTTTGCATGCATATTGTACCTCAAGTGCATAAGGTTCTTGGCTAGCACACCAATCTGTTTCATATTTCCCACCGTCATGAAATTTTCTAGAAAAAGAACTGATTTTAAATCAGCGATATATCCCTCCTCCAAACTCTGATTCAACCGATTTTTTATTTTTTTTATTTTGGATATTTTTCTGCAAGAAATCAAAATTTGCTATTTGTTTCTGAAAATTTTATACATAAATTTTCAGATCTGCTCTGCAAACTCTCGGCCCAAAACTCAAAACTTTGAAATATCGTCTCAGTATATTGTTCTCTCCTTTGATCACCTTTGCTCTGATACCATGTAGGAATTCCCACTGTAGATCACCTGGTAATGAAATGTAGTAAATCAAAACACTTGATCTACTTGTACAAACAACTTAGCAGAAGCTTAATTGAACATGAGCAACATCAATAAGAACACATATAACTTATAAGAAGGAATCAATCACACATAACAGAGAAGAAATATCCAAGGGAAAGCACCAGCATAAAACCCCATCTATGTATTATCATACAAGTGGAAATATAGCCAGTATTACAAAAATAATCAGCTCAAAAGCTCTTTTGCTCTCTCTGCAATACCTCTGCTGCTTATAGATAGTAAAAGGCCTCTATCTAACCTATAGTTTTCCCTCCAAGCCTCCTATTTCTTTGCGCAATTCTAATTGGGGTCTAGTGCAACCACTTGTGTGAATTGGCCTCTTCACACACTCACTAACCTATGATCCAACTACGCAGTCCTAAAGGAGATAAATCATCATCATGGATGAGCTTCCTTTATAGGAAAAATATTCATCCAACAGATAGTACACTGTCTCTTCTCTGATCTCAACTGGGTCTCTATCTGAACTGACATGCATGAGTTATCCATGAGTGAATACTCAGTTATCTAAAATATAGTAGTTACATGCATGCAAGCATTAACTAACTGAACTCTCATTAATTTAACAAACTGTTAAATTAATCTAACTGGACTTGACTCAATTAACTGAACCAACTAATTACAACTCAATATTACAACTCATCCTTATCTCTTTAACTAATGGATAAATTCCTCAATTAACAGATAAACTATTGCATGTCTTCACATAGACTTCAAGTTTGTTTTTCCTTAACTAATTAACTCAAGATGAATTAATTAATTAATTTTCAAACTGCTATTAATATCAAATTCGAATTTTACTTCATATTTTTAGTCCAGGGACTGACTAAAATAGGAATCCATCCTAAACTGCTAAAAATAGAATGTTATTTTTAGCACTTCCATTTTCATTCCCTGTTGACCTATCCATCACTGGTACCCAAACTGCTATTTATAGCAGTGCTATTTTAGCACTTCTATTTTTAGCATTTCTTGTTGCCATTTTCAACATATTTTTATCACGTAATATAAGAATGTCCCTTCCTTATCATGAAGATGCAAGAGAAAAGGAACCAACAACCTACAAAAAATATTCAAATGATGAGCACTCAGCCAAGGGAGGATGAACCACACATCAACATTGTAACAAGGAGTGGAGTTGTGATGCGAGACGATAAAGGTAAGAAGAAAGTAGAAGACACATGGGTAAGAAAGTCCACAAAAAATGCCCCTAGGTTCAGAATCCAAAAGGAAAAAGAAATGTTCATGGGAGAAGAGAGAACATTCATGGATACTGGGGCTTCAACATCTAGTGCACAACTAAAGTTAATGCCAAAGAAGGATTGCGAAAAAGTGTCTACTTTGACGCAAGAATTAGATCCAAGTATTTTGAAGTCATTTTTATAGACTTGCATGAAGTTGTTAAGGAATCAGAGGGTTGTCGAAGGACTCCAGGAATTGATAGAATCATGTGTTGATAAAGAGGTACCATAAAGATATCTATGTGTAGTGAAAAAATTACATCAACACAAGAAGAGAACGAGGAAGGAAACAAGATTAACTGCGTAGATCGGTGAATATGATATGGATCAAGTATTGGTGGATCTAGGATTCGATGCCAATGTGTTACCTAAGCAAACTTGGGAAATAATGGGAAGGTCGAATTTGGAATGGTCATTGATACAGTTGATGATGGCTAACCAATAAAGAATAGTCCCTATGGGAATGTTACCTTGCATCGTAGTAGACATCGAAGGAGTTTGAACCATTCCAAACTTCAAAGTGATCAAAATTGTAGATGATAGCAACCCCTATCTAGCGCTGCTTGGATTAGATTGGGCTTTCGATAATTTAGCAATAATCGATTTGGAGAACAGACAAATGATGTTCAAAAAAGACGATATGAGGGTCATTGTCCCTTTAAACCCCTTAGAATGAGTGAGCTATACAGTGCCTATCCGGGATGAGTACTGCGATGCAGATGTCGACAAAATTTATTAGATAATAACTAAGGAGGAAGATTGGATTAATCCCACTGTAGATGGAAATTTGGATTGGGAACAAGACAATTCTTATACTTCAAATTCTGAGGAAGAACTAGAAAATTGGTAGAATAGGTTATATGAAGTCTCGACCACAAAATCACTTCGCTGCATAACTTTTTAGGTATGTGATTTGCCTTATTATGATGGGATCGGTGATGTAAGCTTGTTTCTTAATTAATATGAAATATAAATACTAAAAGAACAGAGGTTGCAAGCCTTGGATGTAGCCTTGAGGTCTACACCTACTAGATGGTGGGGTACTCATAAAAGAAATATAGCAGATTGGCAGTTGTGTCGAAGACTAAGGTGGATCAGGTTTGGCTCAATAAACACACAAATAGAAGTAAAGTATGATGGTAAGGTTTATCCCCATAAGCATATTCATCATTGCACTTCGGTTTGGAAAGAAATTCCATAACAAGAGTGGGTACATGGGTTTATCCACACACTAGAAACGATTTCTCTAAATTGGTATCTTGAAACAGAACTGCGACATGGAACTGTGAACTGGACAGGTTTGGTTGAAGGGTTCATACTAACATTCAGTTTTGAAGATGATTGCCTTTGTATAGACTCGACTCTTCAGGTAACCAGAGAAAATATTTTTGAGAATGAAGCTCCATTAACTTAGCAGCATTATTGGGTTGCATAATTACAAAATGCATTGGAATGTTATAATATCACTACCGAAGTAGATGAAGATCCCTGCAATATTGATATACTAGAATCATAAGGACATCGCTAAGATGTTAGACAAGAAATAGAAATACCAGATATAACGTAGCTAGGAAAAGCATAGAAAGTGAATATTGGGACAGAGGAATACCCAAATTTCACAACGATTGGATATTATTGCGAAACAAATACAGTTAGTAAAATCACAGAGTTGCTACATGAATACCAGGAGCTATTCCCTACGATTTTTTCAAAAATGAAAGGCATATTAGGGAACCTAGGAGTTATGAGGATCCCTCGGAAACATAACGTGAAGCTTGCAAAGAAAATACCCTATAGGTTGTGTTGTCCCTTAAGAAACCAATTTCTTGGCTTTGTAGAAATTGTGCTTAAGACATTAATGTTTATTATTATTGTCACTTATTTGTATGATGTATCCTCGAGTGAAGGACCTGAAGGGCCTAAATTTTAACCATTAATACTTAGGTGATATGAAATTCACAGAATTCCATTTGATTGCTGAATAAAAATTTTGAGTTGCTTTGAAAAGTTAGAGAAAATATGTTTCTTTTCACAGAAACTATTATCTATAACAATTTGGGAAGTTAAAGACAATATGTTGTTTTACAGAGAAACTATTATCTGTAACTTACAAAAAATGTAGAAGTAGGAACTTTAAGTATAGGAACGATCTTTTAAGGAATTTTAACTTCATTTTCACATAAGTAAACAAAGACCTGCAACTTCATTACCATACTTAAAGAAAGGAAGATACATGATGACACATAACAGAGAAATCACAAATCATACCCAACAATGTGTGGAAAACTCCTGATTCTTTCATTAATCATTAGTTTTATCAAGAATCCAATAGCCTGGTCTCCAGGTTCTTCAAAATTTGAACCCTTTTTTTATAATTTTTCCTCTTTTTATACATCATGAAACAGTTGGAATCACAAAAATTGTCAAACTGCTTAGCTATCTCCTAACTTTCTAAAGTAAAAGTCATTACAGAATACTACATTGGAGGGTAAAAGACACCTCATTCCTATCAAGAAAACAAAATAACAAGAAGTAATAGAAATTAGAAGGTGATGGTTGCTCATTGTTCGAATCTGTGGCTTGACTGTTGATGAAGTTTCTCTATAGATGTTCTGATGATAGCTAGACTATCTTAACACATCAAACTGAACCTTTACAAAATTCTGTGCGTGGACCTGTGGGTTATGGGCCCACATATATATCGGAAATGTTTTGATTGGTGGAAACGTAAAGAAACCCTTATGGCCCACGTATATATCCGAAGTGTTCTAATTGGTGGAAACACAAAGAAACCCGACCAATCACTGTTCCTTTGGAGTTTCGGTCATCCGCCTCTAATTTAATTTATTCTGCTAAAACAACAGAATTGGTTGATTTAAGCAGAATATGGAAAACCTTCAGTTACCACTGAACCAAAAATAAATGAGACTCTGGTTCATAATATTATCACATCTACCTTTTCCACAAACCTTTGCCTTCCCCACGGAACCAAAACGAAACAAAACTGCAGTTCGTAGACTTCTCAGGTCCGAAATTTATAATAAAACTCGTGCATTTTTTGAAGCGATACCCGTATGATCTTGTCCCTTCTTGATGAGCAGTTGTGATCGATCCAGACTTCAACGGATTAAATTACATTCCATAAACCATCGTGTCTGTTTTCCAAATTAAACCTCGTCCTTGTTAACCACGCGATTACCGTCGAATATGAATCCTTATTAGCTAAGGTTTTAACTCCGTTTTATAATTTCTCATGTCCAATTTTGAATTAAACCTCGTCCTTGTTAACCACGCGATCACCATTAGATTTGTTTCCTGTCGATCGGATGTCTCAGATCTTCTCCTGGGTTTCTCACGTTTGTAAGCCATCAATAACATAAAACAAATCTTTTCTTTCAAATTTCCACATTCTCTGTTATTTCTGTTATAACATAATATTTGATTTTTTTTTCATTTTTGGGATAAAATTGAAAATAAAATTAAAATGACAATGGATGCTACAACATCTAGCTCCACCTGGAGATAGTGCTTTTGCCACAGAAGCACTAAGAACCATAGATCAGTGCCTTCACCTCAAGCATGGAGTCATATATTCCTTTGCCAATTTAAATTCTATGGAATTTGTACAGTGAATTCACTCCAGTATCTACAATGATAGGATGTTTGTGCTTTAGAACTGGAAATAATGTTTGAGGTACTGCCCATTGATAGGCAATTGTAAAGATTCACCAACAAGATTCTTGAAGAAGAATGTATTATTTTCCCTTGATTCTATAATTCTGAATGGGCTATACCAGAGAGGATCAAACTTCCCATGTTTTCCCTTATCTTATCTTCTAGTATCCCACCTTAATACTGGGTCTCCAACTTTAAAATCAATTTATTTGGCCTTTCTGTCAAAAATACCCTTCATCTTTGATTGATACATAATCAAATTATCTCTTACCTTATCCCTTCTTTCACTCATCTCCACTACCTTATGCATCCTTCTTATCAAAGAATTGGGCTCTTCCCTTTCCTCCTGAATCATTGCAATCACAGGCTTCACAAGCTAACTAGGGAACAAAGCTTGAGTTCCATACACTAACTCAAAAGATGATTTTCCCATAGACCTTCTTGTAGTCACTCGGACAGCCCATAGAGCAGACTTTAATTTAGAATCCCAGTCTTTCTGATTCTTTGCAATAGTTTTCTTAAGGATCTTCATCAATGTTTTGTTAGTGGATTCAGCCAATCCATTTCCCTGTGGTTGATGAGTTGTTGAATGAGATAAAATAACATTATACTTCTGACAAAAAGCAACAAACTTACTTGAACTGAACACTTGAGAATTGTCTATTATGATTTTGACAGGGCATCCAAATCTACTAAAAATATTTTCCTCTAAGAACTTCATCACCACCTGTTCATTTTCCCTTTTAGTAGGTATAGCTTCTACCCACTTAGTGAAATAATCAGTAGCTATGAGAAACCACTTGTGTTGTCCACTTGAAGGTGGGTTAATTTCTCCAACAAAATCTATTCCCCGTTGTTTGAATGGTTCTTCTATGAAGACTGGGATCAAAGGCCAGGGAGCTAGCCTCTTCTTCTCAGAAAAAAGCTGACACTTCTGACAACTTCTAACAAACTTATATGTATCACCAAATAGGGTGGGCCAATAAAACCCTACCTGGAGGATTTTATGTGTAGTAGCCTTCCAACTATAATGTCCACCACATAAATTCTCATGATAATATTTAATGTTCCCTCTAAATTCATCCTCTATTAAACATAGCAATAAAGTTCCCACAGGATCCTTCTAATACAATCTGCCCTCAATAATCACATATGGTTGTGCTTTGATTTTTAATTCTCTATATTTTTTTCTATCCAAAGGTTGAATACAAAAGAGATCACATAAATAATGGACTATGTTCTTGTACCATTTTGAACATGAAACTTTATATCAGATCTTCATACTTGGGTTTGATTTTTCTTCACCTTCTTCAATTACTTCCTCATTTCCAGGTGTTAGCAAGTTGATTCCCAATGCCTGAAAATTTGACTCTGTCAACATCTTTGCCAATCCCTGCCCTTTCACCAGCTTTGTGGGCTTTATGTCTAGGCCATACTCTTGAATCTTGGCTATCAATTTTCCTCTTTTTCCTTCCACATCACTCTGGACTAAGACATCCTTTACTGCAACATTTGGCACATAAGAAATGATATGTGACTACAGCACATAAGTCCTGAGGGCCTTTAGCACTTTTACTAAAGCATATACCTATTTTTCAAGAATATTGTACTTTAGTTTAGCATCTCTGAGAATCTTGCTAAAGAAAGAAAGTGGCTGCTCATTCTCTTCATCATTTTTTCTGTAACAAAACAACAACTATTGAATTAGGTGATGCAAATGAAAAAACTTGGAAATATTTTTGATAATCAGGGATAATTAAAATTGGAGCTGCTTGTAATGCTTCTTTAATCCTGGAGAATGACTCTCTGGATTCCTTGGTCCAATATACTTCACTTTCCTTGTTCAACATATTGGCAATTTCTTTTACAATTTCAACATAATTGGACACGAACCTCCTTAAAAGGTTTATTTTTCCCAGAAATTTTTTAATGCCTTTCTTACTCCTGGGCAAGGGTATTTTCTGCACACCTTGCACCCTTGTTGGATCTATCTTCACTCCATCTCTAGAAACAATGTTCCACAACATTTTTCCCTCTTCTAGAGAAAAATAGACTTCTTAGGATTCAAAGAAGGCCAAAATTTCCTACATTCTCAGAAGTATTTTTAAGATGGTAAAAATGCTCCTCATCAGACTTAGAGAAAATAGTGATGTCATCCAAGTATATCACTACAAACTTATCACCTACAAATGCAATTTCCATAGCCCTCTGAAATGTTGCACCTACATTCATCAACCTAAAAGGCATTCAAGCATACATGAAGGTTCCCCAAGGAGTTGTGAATGCAGTATTTTTCCAGTCTTCTTTATCAACATCCACCTAGTTATACCCAGAGAACCCAGCCAGCATTGACATTCTGAATTATCTTGTTACCTTCTGCAGCACATGATCCATTTTAGGTAATGGGTAGTTATCTTTTAAGGAATCCCTATTTAGATTTCTAAAGTCCACACATAGCTTTATTTCTCCATTTTTCTTCCTTAAAAGCACTAAATTGGCCACCCAGTAAGAGTACCTCAGTGGAACTATTATCTTGGCATCAAGCAGCTTTTTGACTTCTTTCTCAATCAATGGTAAAAGCAAAGGGTTTATCTGCCTGAGTTTCTACTTAAATGGTTTAATCCCTTCTTTCAAGGGAATCTTGTGCTGAATAGTACTTACATCATATGTTTTGAGATCCTCATAGGACCAAGCAAAAACATCAATATAGTCCTTGAAAAGATTAAGATATCTCTCCTTATAATTAAGTGGGACTCCAATAAATAATTTGACTAACTTGGTCTCCTTCTGGGTTCCAATATTGTGATCTTGAATCTGTTCATCCTATGGAATTTTCTCTGAACTAACAGCTAAATCATTAGAGTTAAATAGTCGTTCAAGAGGGACAAGCCCCCTTGGCAGAATATTATCTTTCAATTGAATAATTTTTTGATTAACTATAGAATTTTTCAAACCACTTACTTCTGCACCTTCTGTTATTTCAACTTCATCTTTATCAATCTCTGTGCCGTGAAAATATTCAATCATAGTCAAGAATTCCTTAATTTGTTGATCATCCTCAAAAATATGCTAGTGTTTTATATTATCGAACTGTATGTTGAAATCCTCAAAGAAGTTCTCAACTAGATCCCACACTTCATTTCTGTATGCCTTAAGCCTAGGGTGTTTTGTTTGACAATGGTTCTGTAGTATACCTAGGGGGGATAGTATGGGGGACCTGCAAATATATGAAATGATACCAATATACCCAAGAAATAACTAGGTTTGAATATAGATTCTACAAATTTTGCACCAAAACGTACAAATTGGATCTGCAAACTCGTTGCCCCAAAAAGTTCCTCCAAAAATAATAATAAAAAATTCTTTGCTTTGCCCAAGAAAGTGCTCTGCTACCACTTGTTATAGATTTGATCTAAAAATATATGATAATAGAAATAAACCCAAAAATAACAAGATATAAACATAGATAGAAATGCCTCTCTTCATTAATCAAACCCTTGAGGTAGGGCAACACCATACATTCACTCCTTAGGGAAGGAGAACACTCCACAAGCCATATGCTTACTAATACAATATTCCTTGACATCTCTCAATGGGGAGTATCTTGCCTCTATATAGGCCTCATACATACAATACCATGGGTCATTACCATGGTTCCCTCAATACCATCTATCTAATACAATGGGCTTATTATATTATTGCTAACTACTTGTGGTCCCTTACATGATACAGGTTAACCACTTTATTTATTACTATGGCCCATCCCATTATTAAATTATTCCCTTGGGAACCTCCCTCAATACCCCATACTATCCCCCCTAGGTATACTACAGCTTCTTTATTTGCTTTATAATCAGCTCTAAGTCTCCAAAAATAAAAATTGACTGGACTCCCATTTGTTTTGTTGTTTGTAGAGCAATGATCAAGGATTCATATTCTGCCACATTAGTTGTTGCTTCAAACTCCAATTTAAAAGAAAAAGGGATCATATTACCTCTAGGTGTAATCAGAAGGAAACCAACACCTGTTCCTTCTTTAGAATAGGCTCCATCAAAGAAGCACTTCCACACCCCTTCTGTTTGTAACACTATATTTACGCTAGCTAAAGTAAGTTGCCTCTGGTTATCTTCAGCCAACTCTACATTGTCATGCAGCATGAAGTAAGAAAAGACATCTTTCTCTTGGTTATATACAGGTGAATTACTTGCTCCGTTCTTTGTGATTTTTTTTACAAATATTGTTTCTCTGTACAACCTCCTTTCTTCTCCACCAAAAATTGGTATGACCACATAAGTAAAATCCATTTTCAAAACACCACCCAATTTAGCCCCCCATGACCTAGATAGTAACATTCCAAACCTAGCAGGGATAGATGCTACCACTACATCCATTACCAAGCTTCTAGCTGGGATCTGGGCTAGTGACACCACCATATCTTTAATTACCCCCATACACTTGACTTTATTTAAATCAAAAGAATACAGGTCCTTGTAAGGTTTAGTAACTTGTAGGTTTAGTTGTTTCATCACTGATAATGGCATAAGGTTATGCGGAGCTCCTGAATCAAACATACAATTATGCAAGGGGAAATCATGAATCAATAGAGAAATGTAGAAAGGAGTTGTTGAAGAATCTACCTCCTCCACATGTGGACCAAAAGCCACTACTAGTTTATCTTCTTGTAGATTCAAATTTTCATTTATATTCACATTCTGAGATAGATTGATAAACTCCGCAATCTCTCTTTGATAAAATGGTGTTTTGACCAACTCTGTGAGGGGCACCTGAATTCTTATTCTTTCTAACTCTTTAGTAATACTAAACACGTGAACCTATTTAGTATTCCTTTCATTTTCGTCTTCACTTTTCTTCATCACTTAAATCTCCTGTGGAATGGAAACAATTCTTTCTAAAGGAATTTTGTCACTTTTATCTTGAGAAGACTCACCTTGAAGTGTTTGAGTCTTGTTATTTGTATTCTGTTGTTGCTTTCCTTTATTTAATTGTTTTGCAGGCTGTGGTTCTTATGGAGTCGCCTTTTGTAGGGGAGCTAGAACTTGCTACTCACCTTCATTTTCTTGAATTCTAGATCTTTTCCTTTATCTCAAGTCATATTTCTTATGTAATTTTGCCTGCATAAAATCAGTAAACTGCTTCCAATATTCATCAATGTCATTGTCATCATAAATGGCATCTGTTTCAATATATTCTTCTCCCTCAACACCTAGTTCATCTTCATCTACTGCATACAATGTGGAAATATGATCATCATGGTCCCTAGAATACTCTGGTACTTCATCAGGATTTGCCTCTAAGTAAAGTGGTGCTTGAACCTGATCTTGGTCTTTTCTCTCCTTCTGCAAAATTTGTAGAGGTTGTCTTCTATATTGAGGATTAAAGTTTCTATTATGTTGTACTTGCCTCTAAGAATTCTTACTCTCCAATTCCAATTTAATCAATTTATTAGACAAATTTTTAATTACATTATTCATATCCTCTAATGTTTGACTTTGAGAGGATTCCACTTTAGCCTTTCCCTTATCTTGAGTAGGTTGTTTCTCTGGTGCTATACCTGCAACCACCAGATTTACTTCTATTTCTAAGGCATCAGTTTGGATCTGATCAAGGGTTGTGGATCTTCTCTCCCTCAATGTGAACCAAAAATCTTATTCAAATTCCCCTCTAAAATTTATTTTTGCACTAGCAGGAAGGGGCTTAATCTCTACTCGAAGACTATTATACAGTTTATTGAACCTTCTAATGAACTCAACAACACTTTCATTAGATTTCTTCTTAATAGCATTAAACTTTGTGAGTGAATACCCATGTTCTCTTTTCTCTCCCCATCTCTGGGTGGACAGGCACTCCATTTCTTCCCATGTAGGAATAGAGTTATTAGGAAGCCCCTTAAACCACTTCCTTGCTTCTCCATCCAAGGATTGCACAAAAAATCTTAAAAAAACATCCAAGTTTTCAACATTGAGATTTTATGCGAAATTACAAAACACTACTATATCCTTCTCTATTATTTGTTCATCCTCCCCTGAGAAACGAGGAAGAATATTCAAGTATTCTTGAGGCATTTGATTCAAATGTTGTGGAAATTGAATAGGTGCATACCTATTCAACAAGAATGTAGGTGCTGCCATGTTTTCTCCTGAACTTACTGAACTTTGAGTACCAGCAGGTGTAGAACCTGTTTGAGGAGTAAATGGAGTATGAAAAGGTGGAAATGTACTTATAGGTTCAGGTTGAATAACTATAACAAATATTGAAAAAGAAATAGACTCTAAAGACTGTTCTTGACAGTTGGGTTCTTGAAATGAAGTGGATGTAAAAGGTATCTCTTGGTCAAGTAAAGTTGAATGTTTAGATGAAAGATGTGTTGAACTACTGCTAGGTGCAGACAGTGTAGGACTTGGTGTAACTGAAGTTTTTGGCCTTCCAACACTCTTGGAAACTAGTCTCTCAGGGTCTGAAAGGGCTTGAACTTTTTGCTGTGAGGCACCTGACCTAGTATGAGGCCTCTTTGAAGATAGAGTTATTATTTTATGTTCAATACAGCCAAATATTTCCTCCTCACTGAACAACCAGAGGAAAATATTAAAAACCCATGGAAAAGTTTTCTTGACTTTGTTCCCCAGCAATGGCGCCAATTAATCTTGCCCCTTAAGAAACTAATTTCTTCATTGTGTAGAAATTGTGCTTAAGAAATTAATGTTTATTATTATTGCCACTTATTTGTATGATGTATCCTCAAGTGAAGGACCTGAAGGGACTGACTTTTAACCCTTAATACTTAGGTGATATGAAAGTCTCAGAATGCCATTTGATTTCTGAATAAAAATGTTGAGTGAAGAATGATTTGAGAAGTTAGAGACAATATGTTTTTTTTTTCACGAAAACTATTATCTGTAACACTTTGGGAAGTTAAATACAATATGTTGTTCTACATAGAAACCATTATCTGTAACGTAGAAGAAATGTAGATGTAGGAACTTTAAGTACAGAAGCGCTCCTTTAAGGAATTTTAACTTCATTCACATAAGTAAACAAAGACCTACAGCTTCATTACCATACTTAAAGAAAGGAAGATACATGATGACACATAATAGAGAAATCACAAATCATACCCAACAATGTGTGGAAAACTCCTGATTCTTTCATTAATCATCAGTTTTATCAAGAATCCAATAGACTAGTCTCTAGGTTCTTCAAAATTTGAACCCTTTTTCTATAATTTTGCCTCTTTTTATACATCATGAAACAATTGGTAATCACCAAAACTGTCAAACTGCTTAACTATCTTCTAACTGTCTAAAGTAAAATTCATTATAGAATATTACATTGGAGGGTAAAAGACACCTCATCCTTCTCAAGAAAACAAAATAACAAGAAGTAACAGAAATTTGAAGGTGATGGATTCTTGTTGTTCAAATATATGGCTTGACTATTGATGAAGTTTCTCTGTAGATGTTTTGATGATAGCTAGACTATCTTAACACAGCAAACTGCATCTTGTTATTGGGAAATCTAGTGTCCACTCGGAGCTGCTAGTCCCACTAAGACTGGTAGCTATCTTAGAAACAAACAAACTAAAACTACTTTCGTTTTCCTTTATGAGAAGTAGATAAGAGTGGAATGAAGGACACCAACCTCAGTCTTGCGCTTGGTTCCTTGCTCGGTTCCTCCCCCTTCTAGCAGTTCCTTGTCACTTCTCCTTCGTCTACCCAGCTTCAAAGAGCACCTGTGGAATCAAAGCAGCATAATACTATCGAAGAACAAAGATCTACAATCATAAAAAATATAGGACCAGATGTATATTGACCACACAAATGCATATATCATCTAACATACAAGAATGTGGAGGAAAACTTGAATAGCTTTATTAATATCTAGAATTGCAACCAATTGTTCTGACCCAGTGTCATCCTCCAGCATGAAAGCCCTTCTTTCACCTCATGAAAATCTTAGATCACCCAACACTATGATATTCCAACAAGAAACCAACAACACTTCCTTACAAGATACAAAATTCCAGCCCCTGGATCTCTAGGATGAGGGATCCATATATAGATGATTGCAGGGGGTGAGTCAGCTTCTAGGATTTTGATTAGTGTCCTCTCTCTGATAGTTCTTGATTCCACTTGGATATTGATGATCTCTTACTCATCCCTGGGTGAATTCAGAGAGGCAAGTGTCACAGGAGAAGTTTTTGGAAGATTTCATGATCATACACCTCGCAAACTATCTCTGCCATTTGTCCACTCTCGCCCATTGCACCCCATAGAAGGGCTTTTCAGTATGCATCACACCTCCCATGTGCATTAGGTGGGATGCATTGCACTTTGACCATGGAGCAGGTGAGATGGTCCAGTTTTGACCAGTTCTGAGCAGTTTTTCATGGAGAACTTCTGGGAGATGATCTAATCAACTGACCTTGTTATTTTAGGGTATGGAACAACACTTTTAGGGACATAGGAGCCCTTGGTTTATGGACATGTTTGATTAGGGTTGCAGTGCCCAAAAATGTCTATAACAGTTGCCCCCTAAAGCATGAGGTCGTTAATCTTTTGATGTCGGGTGAAATGCTTTATCATGAGGATCCAAAGTTTTTTCGAGCTGGAAGGCGACCTATAATAAGATACAATACAATACATTATCTTCATAATATTTTTCATGATCTAACTGAGGCGGGCATTCCCATGCTCAGCTTTATAAATTCATTTTCATGTACATAAGACAGAAAACCGTCTGTGTGGGAGACTTATGATTCTAATAGAGTCATCATCCTTTGATTCAGATGATCATCTGTGCAGCAACAAGGTACGTTTGATGTCTTTATTTTCCTGAATATATCGCAGCCCGGATGGATGAAACTAGATTCGGGGTCTTCAAACTCATTCAATCTTCACTCGGAGTACAAGTCGATCCATGTGAAAGATGTTCTGGAGTCGAACATGGAAAGACATCGCCTGATTACCAGCCAATGATGTAAGTTGTTAACAGGCACGAGAGGAATCACCGATAATGATGATGACCCTCAAGGTACTATAGTGCAATTCACGTGGTGTGAATAAGGGACTTGGCATCGAACACCGTGCAAAATCTTTCGGTCGAAGGCCATTGATGTAAACCTATCCCCAGAAGTGAAAAACTTTCCATTGAGGCATGCAAGCTTCAAAGTACTGAAAGGGTTGTCCCTAAGTCAACTTCTTGGATAATTAGATGATGTCGACAAGAAGCGACTCGCCATAGGAGGGCCTTACTGAATCCCACATCTACAACATGGAATGAAGTAAATGATTTTGGAGGTGAAAAAAACCTAATGATAGAGGGTTCAGGGTGGCGGTCATGAAAGAATGTAGCGTGAATGTATTGCAGCAGATGAGACACAGGTGAATTCTCTAAGTGACTTCTCTTGAACATACTGGCGACACTAACATGGATTGGTAGCGTTAACCCCAAATATGGATGGTGTGATGGACCCATGGTGATATGACCAGTGAACGGAACAACCCAACCTGACTCAGATGCGGAGTGAAAGTGTCATGTTCAAGAGAGACTTGCTACCAATAAAGTTTCTTTAAGTTTTCTTCGCAATTTTTCCCCAGTCTTTGCTGACCAGTACCTCTTTATTTTTGTCAAGCTTGAGGAGGATAACATATGCTTGTTCTATAATTTTCCCTTCAGGCAAACCCGTCACTATATTTTAACGAGCCTAGCGACAGTGAAACTCATTCTTGTCTGTATGGACAAGTTTGTCGCTATTCGGTTTTAACGAGTTTAACGACAAAGATAACTCAGTCCTTTTCAATTTTAGAGAGTCTGAAAGGGACGTAAAGGAAACTCCAATAATCCTTTTTCATCATATAATCCCTTAAGTCCAAAAAAGTATAAAATAATACAAAAGGGATGAATTTTCGGTAATTTTAATGAGCCAAACAAAACAAGCGCTCGATCTTTTTGTGTAATAATCCCTCAGGTCGAAAAAGATTAAAATATAAAGGAGGGATAGCACTTACGGTCGCTTTAATGAGCTGGAGAGGCCAATTGCTTGGCAATCTTTTCATGTTTTATGAGTAAGGTGAAAAGAGCTTAAAGGAGACTCGTTTTTTAGGAACGAGTGATAATTTTGGGTAGCAGCTGATTCCAGGTAAGGTTTGGAATTTTCCAATCACGGCAGTGTCACAAGGATGGATAACAGTATCACTCTTCGCAGCTGTTCCTCAAAAGGGGTAAACAATCAAATGGAGGTGAATGATCGGCTAAAACAGAGTGGAAGTGATGATGAGAACAGGACCAGGGCTCAAAAGATGATGATAATGCATTCACAATGGTTATTTACCCGAAATTGGTTCATTTTTTAATGAGCTTAAACTCTGGGGGAATGTTTGCTCATTTCTTATGTTTAATTTTTAATGAGCTTGAACTCCACATAAAAACTGCTCATGCCAGTCATATAATAAGGATGTCTCATCGATAGGTTCAATTTTTAGGGAGCTTGCACCATTCGAAACTATGCTCTGGTGCCTCTCGCATGCAAGCTAGGAATGACCAACTATGCCCCTCTACCTAACTACCAAGATCACTACCAAGGTTAGGTAGGAAACTTTTTCCTTTACCTTGTCGGTGCCATGGTGGCCCCAGTAAAGATGAATGGTCGATTTGACCACTCACCCAACCTAGGCGGTTGAAGTCAGTGGAATCGTAGAGCTAACGTTAGCTGGTCATTTCTCGCTTGTTCACAAGAGGTTTGCATGCCCCCAGGTATAGCGAATTAGTTTCCAGGTTACCATATGAAAGCTCTCCATCCGTGTTGCAGACAAAATGCTTCCTTGGCGATGTCTACCAAAATAGACAAAGGTGAGTGGTGCGGTCGCCTCCACTCACATAACTTTGATGAGGGAATCTTATTCCAGTCTAATCCCATTTTCCTAAATGGACGGGTGTGTCAAAATAGTCATATATCCTCTGCGAAAACCTACCCTATACCCAAGGTTTTCCTGCCGAAACAGACCAGGGTGCATGCCCCCTGGGTTTTAGTCATGTCCTCCTGAATCACTCGCGCTCTTCAGGTGGACGGACTGGAGATTGATGAGACATTCCTTGCATAAAAAGACCATTTAGGGATGGTATTTGACTATTAGCTATGTGTGAGCTAGGAAACGACAGTTGGTCTATGAGCTTGACCACTCTACCTTCATGCGGAAAACAAATTACTCTAAAGAGTGAGGAGACAATGGCTCCCATGCTATAAATATAGTTGCATCCAAGGAGTAGATTATAATCTAGAGGTCCTCAGACTACCATTACGTTCATGTAAACAATTTTCCTTCTCAACGTTATGGGCACATTGGGAAGGATCCCTAACGGTCGACTGGTTCCTTTGTCGAAGCCTGTCAGATTTCTCATCTCTGGCAGAAGCGATAGCGAACCAAGCGCTTCCCAAGCAATTGAGGAAAGGATACTCATAGAAGCCCCTTCATCTATGATGGTACTGACCATGATCATTTTGTAAGCTTGTACAATGATTCAGAATGGTACATTGGCTGGTACCCGGGGTCTGCCTAGTAGATTCCAATCGAAAGAAACGACTAGGTTGCTTGGAGGTGGGACCGAATAGACAGCCAGATATGACTCTGACGAACTTCCTTCCTACAGTAAAGGAACGGGTAGACTGCCCCCATGTTCATTGGAGTCTGTGTTTACGAAAAGAATTTGGACGGTGTCGTTCTCATTCTCTTCGGTGATTGTGTCATCTGAAGATGGACCTTCCGAAGACAAGACCGGGTCGACTGCCGCCTCAACCTTTTGACTTTTGTCTAGTATGGGTTCAACGGGTTTATCTTCAATGACAGATGCTTCAACCGACCACAATGGCATGTCATCCAGATTTTCAACCAATGACGGACTCGGTAAGAGTTTCTTATATCTAGGAGGAAGCCGTAATGGTGAAGCCGGACGGCCATCCAAAACTCTTTTAGCTTCGTCTAGGAAGGGACAACGGTGGATGGCATGGTCACCTTCACAAAGTTTACAAGGAAATTTACATTTCCCTTTTTGCCCAAATGCTTCGCTTTCACTAGTTGATGGTGTACTTTCAACATGGTCTTCAGAGGTTGATGACATTGGGTTGTGCAAACGAGGAGACCAGTCCCTTAAGATCCAAGGGATGAAGGGACAATCTCGGTGGTAGTGGTCTCCTTTGCAAATGACACATGGAGATTTAGGCTTAGATGGTGCAGTGTGTGGATTTTCACTAGACGATGCCTGGTTACCCCTTTTCTTCTTTGGCTCCTTCTTCTCCTTCTTAGTTACTTGATTTTGGGCCTTACCGGCTTTATCAAGCGAAGAGGAAGGAGGAGAGGGAGAATTGGATGAAGTAGAAGGTTGGGGGGTAACTTTAGTATCATCTAGTTGCTGACTTGATTGTTCAGGAATCACTGTGTTCTGAATGACGAAGGTTGAGAAGAGCCATATTGGCAAGCCAATCGTCAATCCTAGAAGTGAAAATGTGGCTATATGAGGTGCACCAACATCTCCCCAAGTGGAGAAAGGACTAGGATTTCCTCCAAGGGGAACTCCTTGGTTGGTGGACTCCATTTTCCTCAACCTAAGACCAACATGGGAATGGTGATATTATTCCGATTAAAATAAATTTTAGACGCTTTGACACAACTTGTTTTTTCAATTTTTAAGAGTCGAGAAAAAACAAAAGATGACTCTAGTTGCCTTCATTTTTTAATGAGCCTGAAGTGACAAGTGCTCAGATGGACCTTTTCCTTTAAGGAGTCTGAAAAGGAACAAAAGAGACTACTCTGGAAATCTAGACAGAGGGATTACCAAACCAATTGCAAAACTGCAGAATACTTTTTACGGTACAGTAGTCAATCTTCCCGAATGCTATGTTTAGTGCATTGCGATCGATAGGGAAGTAGACACGGATTCCTATGGATAAAGGATATAGCCTATTATGGTCTCCCAATATATACTAGACGGTACGCGGGAGCACAAGTCTGTACTGGCACTTGTCGTCTCAAAGAGGAGGAATCACCCAACCAACAGTGAAAGTGACAATTACCAGGCTTTACGATGCCGGGAGACGTCTCTAGCCTAGACTTCTAGATGTTGTGCGTTAGGTTCCAAAGTGTTTTTAGGTTCATTAAATTTATTTTATAGTTGATCTTTCTTAAGAAATTTTCCTTTCAGGTTCACCGCGTGATGTAGATGTACAATTCCTAAAATGCAATCTAAGATGATAAACAATCATTTAATCTTCCTTTTGCAATGAAAATCCTAGCTACTAAAGAAAGAGAGATGATATTCTTTCAACATAGAGTAGAGAGCACACACTAGATGAATTGTCCTAAATCAAACCAACAAGCAGTCTAAATGCAAATGCACATGCATGTATTTGTCTCCAGCTTTCTTAATGTGTGAATGACAAGAAGAATGCTAAGTACAAATCTGAATTATCTTTCAAAGCGACAGTACTAACAAATTTCTCTTCAAAACGAAAGGAAGATAATGATGACACTTTACTATTTTGAATTGAAAACTTCTTTCGACACTTGAAAAACTACTAATTCAAATCAAATACAAGAGTAACTGTATAATTGATCATCAAGAACAATAGAATTCTTTTCTTTGACTGAAAACAACACTTGCGACACTTTCAAATCAAAAGACGACAGTTCGACTATGCTACTACTTTGTAAAAGAGAACTGAAAATGCCAGAAAATACATAAAAACATTCACAGTTCTTTGCACAATGGAGGTGGAATGATGGAAAGGAATGGGTTTTCAACAGTGGTATACTGATCAAAGACAGCAAAACTCTTGAATAGAGCTGAAGAGAGTGAATACATAAACCAAAATTTGAGAGCAAAAGAGGTCTTGTCTGATCAGCGCACCTGCAACACAGGGAAAGTGCGATGCAGCGCACCTACTGCACACGGGAAGTGCGATGCATCCAGATTCCCAAGAGTAAAAGGTGCGATGGTCCAGGGATGAGACTTCAACTGGGTTCCAGGTCACAGTTTACAGCTCAGTTCAGGGATTTAGGCCGGGCAAGTGATGTACAGTAAATAGAAATCACAGGGGCTGATCTAATGAGGTTACTAGAGCCACCACTAGGGCAATTAGAAGGTTTGAAAATCAATTGTTCAGTTTATAAACAAAACCTGGAGATAGAATGAAGCAACATTGATCTACTTTGCACTTGCGTAGCAAATGCAGTTTAAAGGCTAGTTGGCTTGACTTCAGGCTCCATCTATAAGTTTATAAAACAAACAAATATAGACAAACAAATAATCTATTCGCTCCCCAATGAAGTCACCATTTTGTTATCAGGAAATCTAGTGTCCACTCGGAGCTGCTAGTCCCACTAAGACTGGCAGCTATCTTAGAAACAAACAAACTAAAACTACCTTCGTTTTCCTTTATGAGAAGTAGATAAGAGTGGAATGAAGGAAACCAACCTCAGTCTTGCACTTGGTTCCTTGCTCGGTTCCTCTCCCTTCTGACAGATCCTTGCCACTTCTCCTTTGTCTACCCAGCTTCAAAGAGCACCTGTGGAATCAAAGCAGCATAATACTATCGAATAACAAAGATCTACAATCATAACCAATATAGGACCAGATGTATATTGACCACACAAATGCATATATCATCTAACATACAAGAATGTGGAGGAAAACTTGAATAGCTTTATTAATATCAAGAATAGCAAAGAGGATTACAACCAATTGTTCTGACCCAGGGTCATCCTCCAGCATGAAAGCCCTTCTTTCACCTCATGAAAATCTTAGATCACCCAACACTACGATATTCCAACAAGAAACCAACAGCAATTCCTTACAAGATACAAAATTCCAGCCCCTGGATCTCTGGGATGAGGGATCCATATATAGATGATTGCAGGGGGGTGAGTCAGCTTCTTGGATTTTGATTAGTGTCCTCTCTCTGATAGTTCTTGATTCCACTTGGAGATTGATGATCTCTTACTCATCCCTGGGCGAATTAAGAGAGGCATGTGTCACAGGAGAAGTTTCTAGAAGATTCCATGATCATCCACCTCGCAAACTCTCTCTGCCATTTGTCCACTCTCACCCATCGCACCCCATAGAAGCTTTTCAGTATGCATCGCACATCTCATGTGCATTAGGTGGGATGCCTCACACTTTGACCATGGAGCAGGTGAGATGGTCCAGTTTTGACCAGTTCTGAGCAGTTTTTCATGGAGAACTTCTGGGAGATGATGTAATCGGCTGACCTTGTTCTTTTAGGGTATGGAACAACACTTTTATGGACTTAGGAGCCCTTGGTTTATGAACATGTTTGATTGGGGTTGTAGTGCCCAAAAATGTCTACAACACATCTTTACAAAATTCTGTGCATGGACCTATGGGTTATGGGCCCATGTATATATTGGAAATGTTATGATTGGTGTAAATGCAAAGAAACCCTTATGGCCCATGTATATATTGGAAGTGTTCTACATGGTGGAAACACAAATAAACCCAACTAATCACCGTTCCTTTGTAGTTTCGGTCATCTGCCTCTAATTTTAGTTATTATGCTAAAACAACAGAATTGGTTGATTTACGCGGAATATGGAAAACCTTCAGTTACCACGGAACCGAAAAGAAATAAGACTCTAGTTCATAATGTTATCACTTTTTCCTTTTCCACAAACCTTTGCCTTCCCCACGGAACCAAAATGAAACAAAACTACAGTTCATAGACCTCTCAGGTCCAAAATTTATAATAAAACTCGTGCACTCTTTGACGCGATATCCGTCGGATATCGTCCCTTCTTGATGAGCAGTTGTGATCGATCCAGACTTCAACGGATTAAATTACATTCCACAAACCATCGCATCCATTTTTCCAAATTAAACCTCGTCCTTGTTAACCATGCGATTACCGTCAGATCTAAATCCTTCAAGAAGACGACCCCGATTAGTTGAGGTTTTAACTCCGTTTTATAATTTCTTGCGTCCAATTTTGAATTAAAACTTGTCCTGTTAACCATTGGATTACTGTTAGTTCTACTACCTGTCGATCGGACAACTCAAATCTTCTCCTAGCTTTCTCACGTTCGCAAGCCATCAATAACATAAAGCAAATCATTTCTTTCAAATTTCCACATTCTCTTTTATTTCCGTTACAACATAATATTTGATTTTTTTCATTTTTGTGATAAAACTGAAAATAAAATTAAAATGACAATGGATGCTACAAGAGGTTGTATTCGAAATACAAGGAAAAGATTAAGGAATAATTAAACAAAATGCTAGCAAAAGGGATCATCGAGTTTTTCAAAGAGTTTGAATGGGTAAGTCCCATGATAGTTTAGGAAAACAAGATTGAGGGAGAGATCAAAATTTGTGTTGACTTGAGGTAACTAAACGATGCATGTGTGAATCACCCCTTCCCTACACCATTTATAGACAAAGTACTAGACAATGTAGGAGGTCATGAGGCCTATTCTTTCATAGATGAATTTTTGGGTTACCATCATATCATTATTGTGCCAGAAAATAGACATAAGACAACTTTTCCAACATAGTGGGGCTCATTTCACTAGATGGTGATGCCTTTTGGCTTGAAGAATGTGTCCGCCATATTTTCTAGAGTTGTAGTTGCAACATTTAAGGAGTACATACACAAATTCATGGAATTTTACTTTGATGATTGGACAGTCTTTGGTCTATTCAAGAAGCATATTGTGAGTTTAAGGCTTATGATGGATACATGTAAGCAACATCAGATTTCACTGAACTTGAAGAAGTATATATTTGGTGTGCCTTCTGCCATACTATTAGGGAAAATTATGTGCAAATAGGGTTTGCTAGTGGATCTCGTCAAGGGAGCAGTCATTGTGAACTTACCAGCACCGAAAACAGTGAGACAACTAAGCATGACAATTGGACACATTAGCTATTACAAAATGTTTATAAAGGGGTATGCATATATAACTATGCCAATGGAGAATTTATTGAAGAAAGATGCCAGTTTTAAATGGGATGAAGAATGTTAGAAGAGTCTAGATATATTAGAGGAGAAGATGGCAACTATGCCAACCTTAGTTTTTCTAGACTAGAATAAGGTATTTCATGTACATGTCTATGCATCTTACATAACATTGGGTATAGTGTTGGCACAAACAAGAGCAGGCAAAGTTGATCAACCCATAGATTTTGCAAGCAGAAAATTGACCAAGGTGAAAAAGAACAATACTACAACAAAAAGAGAAGGGTTATCTATGGTTTATGCATTACAGAAGTTCAGGCACTACTTGTTGGGAGAAAATTTCAAGATGTTCAATGATCACTTCTTGATGAGGCTCATCAATAAGTAAATTATATGGACCTTAATTCCACTCTCCATCTTATTAAAATAAACTTTTATCACATTTGTTTACATGTTTTATTATATTTTCCTTAGTGAGAAGGGTAAACATTAGATGTTATGTCATGTGACCTAATTTGCATTAATTGCAGGATTTGGAGCAATTTTGGATAATTTAAGTGCAAGAACTCAAAGTAGAAAATAAAGAGATATTTTAGGAGATTGGATCTCCCTCCTTAACTCCTTACTCACTCCAAGATTCCTCCACCAGATCTCATCAACTCAAACTTACAAGTAGCCAAGCCCAATGAGGTCATTGGCAACCAAGCTAGTGACAGTTGAAGATAATTTGATCTCAATTTGGGATCCAAGCCTCACTAAATTTATGGAAGTTTTTGGTAGCTTCAACTATATAAATAAGAAGGCCTAGAGCCTCATTAGGATGGGTCTTTTTGTTGTAGCTGTTGTTGGGAAAAGTATCCAATACGGAATGACCCTATCCCACTCTAAGGGTGATAGTACCTCAGCAACAACTGAATACAAAGCTATTCAAGATTACTTCTTTATGAGATGTAAGAGAGAGGAGAAAGGGATCCACTAACCGTTATCTTCCACTAATGGTTGATCCATTCTTCCCTCTTTGCTGCTTGCTCCCAGCTCCTTGCTCTTTCACTGGCCCAGCTACACAAAGATCCTGCAAAAGCACAAGAAAAGGAAACTACAAGAAGCATACATCCATAATTGATTCAAGGATTAGAATAAATCAAATATACAAGCATCAATACACCATTAAGATACATGCATATAGAAGAACCTCAAATGCTTTATTAATGGAAGAAGTAAAGTTCTGAGAGTGTTACAACCATAAGAGGCCCAATCCAGCAACACCTCCTAGCAGAAAGAAATCTCCTCTTCACCTCCTTCGAAGCAATCACCCAATAGTTCTATACACAAACCAACAACACTTCCTTACTTGCACAAAATTCCAGCCTCCATAGACCTCATGAGAGAGCTCTATATATAGGAGATTTGGGGAAAGGATGAGTCAGCTTGAGGCTGGCATGAAGCTGACTAGTGTCCTCTCCCACTTTAGTTAATCTTCAGTTCTTGAGTCCACTTGGAGATTCTTGCTTCCACTTGGAGATCAAGACCCTCTTACTCATCACAAGGCGAATTCCTTGACCCAAGTGTCAGTTTGGAAGCTTCCTGGGCAATTGACACCTTGCAGAATGACTGTGCCACTTGGCCAATCTCGCCCAGCGCAGGTAGCCTTCATTAGATTTGACATTCAGCACAGGTACAGAGTGGAGCAGTTGACATTCAGCGCAGATGCTCAGTGGAGCAGCTGACATGATCCAGAAATAGCTTGTTTTTGAGTGTTTTCAGGTGGAGAACTGATTTTCAGTGCTGTGGTTTTCGGACCTTGTTCCTCTAAGGGTAAGAACAATATGTTTAGGGACTTTGGATCCCTCAGATTATCGACATTTCATGCTCCATGCTATTAGGCACAAAAATGTCTATAACAGTTGCCCCCTAAAGTATGAGGTCGTTTATCGGGTGAAATGCTTTATCAGGAGGATCCGAAGTTCATTCAATCGCTGAGAGGTGCCCTGTAATAAAATACAATACAATACATTATTTTTCATTCTGCTTTCATGATCTAGCTGAGGCGAGCATTCCCATGCTCAGCTTTATAAATTCATTTTGGTACATAGAACAGACGATCGTCTGATGGTAGACTGATAATTCTCTGCTGAAATTATCATCCTTTGAGTAGGATGATCATCTGTTGCAATGATGTACATAACAAATGTCTTTATATTTCCTGAATATATATCGCAGCCCGGATGGATGAAACTAGATCTGGGGTCTTCAATCTCGTTCGATCTTTACTCTAAGTACAAGTCGATCCATGTGAGAATTACGTTGAAGTCGAACATGGAAAGACCTCGCTTGATTACCGGTCAATAATGTAAACCATTAACAAGTGCGAGAGGAATCACCAATAATGACCATGACCCTCAAGGTACTGCAGTACAATTCACATGGTGTGAATAAAGGACTTGGCGTCGAACACCACGCAAAATCTTCTGGTCGAAGGTCATTGATGTATACCTGTCGCCGGAAGTGAGAAACTTGCCATTGAGGCATGCAAGCTTCAAAGTACTGGGGGGGTTGTTCCTAGATCAACTTCCTGGATAATGAGCTGAAGTCGACAAGAAGCGATCCGTCAAAGGAGGGCCTTAATGAATCCCACATCAGTGACACGGAATGGAGTTAATGATTTTAGTGGAGGTGAAAACAATCTGTGAAATATGATTCAGGGTGGCAATCATGGGTGGATGAAGGATAATGTATGGCAGTGGATGGGACACGGTTGACTCTTTCTGAACAACATCTCTTGAACATATAACGACACTGATGTGATGGATCGGTAGCATTACCCCAAATGTGGATGGTTTGGCGAGGACCATGGTGATGAGACCGGTGAATGAAACAACCCAACCCGATGTGATACGGAGGACAAAGTGTCATGTTCAAGAGCGACTTGCTACCATTAAAGCTTTGAGGTTCTCCCAATTTTTCCCCAGTCATTTCTGACCAGTACCTCTTTATTTTTGTCAAGCTTGAGGAGGATAACATATGCTTGTTCTATAACCTGCCCTTCGGGCAAGCCCATCGCTATATTTTAACGAGCCTAGCGACAGGGAAACTCGTTCTCGTCTAAAGACAAGTTTGTCGCTATTTAATCATTTTAACGAGTCTAACGACAAGGAAAACTCGGTCCTTTTCATTTTTAGAGAGTCTGAAAAGGTACAGAAAGTTAACTCCAAAATTCCTTTTTCGTCATCTAATCCCTTAAGTCCGAAAAAGTATAAAACGATACAGAAGGGATGAGTTTTCGGTACTTTTAACGAGCCGAACAAAACAAGCGCTCGATCTTTTTGTGCAATAATCCCTCAGGTCCAAAAAAGATTAAAATTTAGAGGAGGGATAGCTCTTTCGGTCGTTTAACGAGTTGGAAGGCCAAAACTCGGCAAACTTTTCATATTTTACGAGTCAGATGAAAAGAGCTCAAAGAAGACTCGTCTTTTGAGGAACGAGTGATAAACAGGGATAGCAGCAGATTCCAGGTACAGGTTGGAATTTTCCAATCACGGCAGTGTCACAAGGATGGCTAGGTGAAATCACTCTTCACAGCTGTTCCTCAAAATGGGTAAACAATCATATGGAGGTGAACGATCGGCCAAATGACGGTGGAGGTGACGGGTGCAAACACGACCAAGGCTCTTTATGGCTGATAAAATTACGATCACAAAGGTTATTTACCGGGATAGGTTCTTTTTTTAGATAAAAATGAGCTTAAACTCTGGAGGAAACATTGCTCACTGCTTTTATTTATTTTTTAACGAGCATGAAGACCGCGTTAAAACTGCTCGGATCTTGCGTTTATTTTTTAACGAGCATGAACTTTATGCTAAAACTGCTCGATATACCAGTCATAGGATAAGAAATGTCTCCTGCAAGATTCCAATTTTTATAGAGCTTGCACCTCACATAAGCTATGCTCTTCATTTGGCAAATTTTGACCTTTGCCCCACATCCTTTCTTTATGTAAGTTAGGAAACGATCAATGACCGCTCTTTGCTTACACTCCAAAAGGTTTGCATGCCCCCAGGTATAAAATACAATTTCAAGGCTGCCCCTACTTATCCTTCAAAACATTTGTTTTGATGGGTGAGGCTCGCCTCTTTCTGGTTACCCAAAGAATGGTTTTATTTGCTGCCGCAAATGAAACTCTTTCTTCGGCGATGTCTATCATTAGGTTACTCAAAGATGGTTACAATTTGTTGCAGCAAAGGAATCTCTTTCTTTGGAGGCTGCCCCTACTTATCCTTTAAAACATTTGTTTTAACGGGTGAGGCTTGCCTTTTACCCAAAGATGGTTACAATTTGTTGCCGCAAAGGAATCTCTTTGGCATTGCCTACCTGTTTAGACAAAGTTGAATGACCTTTGTCAAACAAGTAACCTTGACAAAAGAATCCTGTTCTAGAACAACCCCTCTTCCTTCTTTCGGACAGGGTACGGACTAGTCATATTCTTTCGCGGAAATTTTACCTTATACCCAAGGTTTCTTCTGCCCGAAGCAGACCAGGATGCATGCCCCCTGGGTTCCAGTCCCATCTTTCCGAATCACTCGCACTCATCGGGAAGGAGGACTGGGGGTGGAGACATTTCTTGGGTGAATAGACCATTGAGGGTTGGTATTTGACTATTTGCGATGTGTGATCCTGGGAATGAAAGTTGGTCTACGAGCTTGACCATTCTTCCTTCGTGTGGAAAACACATTACTCTAAATAGTGAGGAGACTATAGCTCCCATGCAATATATATAGTCTCGTCCAAGGAGTAGGTTATAATCCAAGGGTCCTTGAACGACCATCACATTCATTTGAACGGTCTTCCCTTTCAATGTAACAGGCACATTGGGGAGGATCCCTAATGGTCGACTGGTTCCTTTATCAAAACCCGAGAGATTTCTTATCTCAGGCAAAAGCTTTGGGGAACCCAGTGCTTTCCAAGCAATAGAGGAAAGGATACTCACATATGCCCCTTCATCAATGATAGTTCCAGCCATTACCATTCTGTATATTTGGACTATGATTCTGAATGGTATACTGGCTGGTAACCGGGGTCTGCCTAGTTGGTTCCAATCAAAGGACACAACCAGGTTGCTTGGTGGTGGGACCGAATACACGGCCGGATACGATCCTGACGATGTTCCTTCCTGCGATAAAGGAATGGGCGCATTGCCTTGATGCTCATCAAAATCTGTGTTGATGAAAAGAATCTGGATGGTGTCATCCTTATTCTCTTTAGTGAGGGTGTCATTTGAAGATGAATCTTCAGTGACGGTGTCATTTGAGGATGAAATCTCTGAAGGAAGAACCGGGTCAACTGCCGTATCGACCTTTAGAATTTCGTCTGGTCTGGATTCAGTAGGTTCATTTTCAATGACTGACGCTTCAACTGACCACTTGAGCAGGCCAGCTGTATTTTCAACCAACGAAGGACTCGGCACGAGTTTTTTGTATCCAGGAGGAAGTATTGCCGGTGAAACCGGACGATCTTCCAAAACTCTCTTCGCTTCGTCTAAGAAGGGACAACGGTGGATGGCATGACCGCCTTCACACAGTCTGCAGGGGGATCTTACTCCCCCTCTTTGTCTTGAACCTTCACTTTCGCTGGTTGACGGTAAGCAATCAACATGGCTATCAGAGGTTGATGCTCCCGAATTGTGCAACCGAGGGGACCAGTCCCTTAGTATCCGGGGAATACAGGGACAATCTCTATGGAAGTGGTCTCCTCTACATATGACACATGGCGATTTAGGCCCGGTCTGTGCTGTGTGTGGGTTTTTGTCAGATATCTTTTGCTTGCCCCCAGTCGCCTTAGGCTCCTTCTTCTTCCTTTCTCTCTTCTTCTTCTCCTTCTTCTCCATGGGAGCTTGGCTTTTGCCAGCCCCACCTTGTGAAGATGAAGGATTAGAGGAAGAGTTATAAGAAGTAGAAGGCTGGTGGGCAGCTCTAGACTGATCTAACTGTTGACTCGACTGCTCAGGAAGCATGGTGGTCTGAACTACATTAGTTGAGAATAGCCAAATAGGCAGGCCAATTGTCAGTCCTGGAAGCGACAATGTGGCCATGTGGGGCGCACCGACTTCTCCCCAAGAGGAGAATGGACTAGGATTTCCATCATGTGGAGTTCCTTGGTTGGGGCATTCCATGTTCTCAACTTAAGATCAACGCGGGAATAGGAGGTGATTATGTTAAGTTTAAAATAAATTTTATAGCGACGCTTAGACACAACTTGCTTTTTCACTTTTTAAGAGTCGAGAAAAAGCTAAAGATGACTCTAGTCTCCTTTGATGTTTTAACGAGCCCGAAGTGACAAATGCTCGGTTGGACTTTTTCAGTTATAGAGTTTGAAAAAGGCCAAAAGAAACTGCTCTGGAGTTCTAGGCAGAGGGTGTGCCAAACTTTTCGCAAAACCACAGAATACGTTTTACGGTACGAGTGGCCGATCTTCGTGAATGCTGTGTTCACTGCATTGCGATCAGTAGGGCGGCCGACACGGTTTCCTATTGGATAAAGGCTTTATTCCTATAGGGGTCTCCCAGTATATACGCGACGGTACGTGGGAGCACAAGTCCGTATTGATACTTATCGCTTCACCATGGAGGAATCACCCAACCACTCAACGCTAAGATATCACGTTTAACGACGCCGGAACACGTCTCTAGCTTAGACCTCTAGATGTTTGCGTTATGTTTCAATGCATTGTTATGTAAATTCAATTTATTTTAAGGTTGATCTTGTTTAGCAGTTTGCCTTTATGGATCACCACGAGATGTATAGTAACACTCCTAAATGCAGTCTAAGATGATAAGCAAGCTTTTCAATCTTTCAACTTTGAAAACCTTAACTACTGAGGGAAAAGAAAGATAACACCTTTTCACACAGATCATAGAGCACACACTAATGCATTTTCCTAAATCAACATGCAAGCTGTCATAATGCACATGCACAATGCAAGTATTTCTTTTCTCTTTCTTAATGTTGGTGAAATGCAAAAAGAAAGTTGTTGTATAATTTTGAATTCAATTTGAAGTGAAAGCAAACAAGCTTGTCCAAAATCAAAAGACACCTTAAGATTTACTTGTTTCAACACTAGAAATATATAAATTCAAACCAAATGACGAAAGAAAAAGCTCAATCAGCTATGAACAGCAAATAAACTAACTCTTAAGATCAAAACGACACTTTATCACAGGTCTAGATCTAAGAGGCCACAGCAAGACTAGTTCACTTTCGTTATGGGAAACTGTAAATGTATAAGAAATACACAAAGAACAAACACAGTTTCTTTATACAACTGAGGCGGAATAGTGACAAGGAAAGTTGGTTTCAGATAGGCCCACTGACTGGTAACAAACAGCAAAAACAAGAGTGAAAACAAGGCAAGAACCAGCAGGAAACCCCAGCAGCACAAGGCAGGACTGGTCCAGCGCAGGTGGAACACTGCCTATTTGACCTTCAGCGCAGGTAGCCCCTTCGGGAACTGTGCTGAAATGCAAACAGCCTTTGTACAGCCTGCACTGAAGAACGAAACTTTCGTTTCTGGTGGTTTCCGGGTCACAGATTGCTCAAAAATTCACAGTTTTTGCTCAAATCAGAAGCTATCAGTCAAGGACACACTAAGGGATGACAAGGAGGATGAAAAGCTATCACTAAGAGCTTATTAGAGTCCTTGTGGATCAGCTCTTCAAATCATAAACTTGCCCAGAAACTGAGCTAGAGTAGCTGCCCTCTACTTTGTATTTGAATGATTCAAATACAGTTCGATTCGGTACTCCCTTTGTTTATGAAATGAATAGCAAAAAACACAAACAACCAACAAGATACGATCCCCAGCGGAGTCGCCAATTTGTTGTTGGGAAAAGTATCCAATACGGAATGACCCTATCCCACTCTAAGGGTGATAGTACCTCAGCAACAACTGAATACAAAGCTATTCAAGATTACTTCTTTATGAGATGTAAGAGAGAGGAGAAAGGGATCCACTAACCGTTATCTTCCGCTAATGGTTGATCCAATCTTCCCTCTTTGCTGCTTGCTCCCAGCTCCTTGCTCTTTCACTGGCCCAGCTACACAAAGATCCTACAAAAGCACAAGAAAAGGAAACTACAAGAAGCATACATCCATAATTGATTCAAGGATTAGAATAAATCAAATATACAAGCATCAATACACCATTAAGATACATGCATATAGAAGAACCTCAAATGCTTTATTAATGGAAGAAGTAAAGTTCTGAGAGTGTTACAACCATAAGAGGCCCAATCTAGCAACACCTCCCAGCAGAAAGAAATCTCCTCTTCACCTCCTTCGAAGCAATCACCCAATAGTTCTATACACAAACCAACAGCACTTCCTTACTTGCACAAAATTCCAGCCTCCATAGACCTCATGAGAGAGCTCTATATATAGGAGATTTGGGGAAAGGATGAGTCAGCTTGAGGCTGGCATGAAGCTGACTAGTGTCCTCTCCCACTTTAGTTAATCTTCAGTTCTTGAGTCCACTTGGAGATTCTTGCTTCCACTTGGAGATCAAGACCCTCTTACTCATCACAGGGCGAATTCCTTGACCCAAGTGTCAGTTTGGAAGCTTCCTAGGCAATTGACACCTTGCAGAATGACTGTGCCACTTGGCCAATCTCGCCCAGCGCAGGTAGCCTTCATTAGATTTGACATTCAGCGCAGGTACAGAGTGGAGCAGTTGACATTCAGCGTAGATGCTCAGTGGAGCAGCTGACATGATCCAGAAATAGCTTGTTTTTGAGTGTTTTCAGGTGGAGAACTGATTTTTAGTGCTGTGGTTTGCTGACCTTGTTCCTCTAAGGGTAAGAACAACGTGTTTAGGGACTTTGGATCCCTCAGATTATCGACATTTCATGCTCCATGCTGTTAGGCACAAAAATGTCTATAACAGTAGCCAAGAGGCATTTTCGAGCTAATACATTGTGACTGATAACTCTTATGTATTTTTCATATTTCAATGAAAATGAAAAGAATTCCCTTGATCCAACACTGAGTTGACTCACAGGGTTGAAGCTCTTGGGTTAGGGCCCAACCCTAGTAGCAGAGGTTCCTCTTTCTGTACATGTATTCTTAGATTACATTCATAGTTAGTTGCTGAAGTGATTTCGGTTTTGTTTAAACTGCAAGTATTTGGATGATTACATAGTTTTCTTCCATTTGTGGATAGATAGATCAATGGTACAATAGTGATAGTAAAAACTTCAAAAAATCTTGTGGTAGTGGCCTCTGCCTCATCTCCCTTATGGGATCATGGGTTGAGGGTTCCATTCACATAGCCCAAAAACAAATTTATTGTTTGATCACTTCATAACTTAGGATTTATTGTTGCATAGATCTTTGTTTGCAAACTTCTTAGAAGTACCTAATATTGTCATTTTGGTCTTCTGAGTATGCTATGGTTTAGAAGCACTTCCCTTCATAAACTTAGCCATTAGTTATTAATAACTTTTTTTTTTCCTAAATTCAACTCATCTTTCCTATTTATAAATGAATTTGTGCATAAACGAAGTTGTGGATAAATGAAGAAAAGAACGTATGTTGTTGCAAGAGGATCTGATCTGTAGGGAGACCTCATCTCACCAACCTCATCCAAGTATTCTCCACCTACACTGCCAAAGTCCACCAAACCCTAATCTAAATTCATATTTTGTAGCAAAGTGGACATTTTCCTTGAGCAAGCACAACCATCTTGAAGCCTTGGACTAAACCTTGGGTAGTGTACACCTCCTCTGTGTCTTATTTCCCCATCTGACACCTTTCCCACACTTCATTCTACCTTTCCTACCTCCGTAAAAATTTTCGACATGTTTCCTATAGTAAAATAGGGAATCTTGTAGTAGAACTAGGACATCTTGTAGTACTACAACAAACACTATAATAGCCTCTTTTAAGCCCGAATTGAGCAAAAATCACTATTTGATCGTAGGTTAGACCTCCACTTGGCTTCCATAACCTCGACACCATTCTAGACCAGTTTCCCCATACCTGTCTCCCCTTCCAAAGAACAAATTGGTTAAATTAGAATTTGCATTCATAAAACTAAAAATCAAAAACGCTTTTTTTGCAATTTCTAGTTAGCACATGTATGTAGCAGCCACAATAGTTCTTAGATAAAATTCCATGCTCATTTAGTCTAGATAACTAGATGTTATATGCAAGGTTAAGCTACACCTCCTTTGTAAGAAATATGTGTAGATTCTTAGCTAGATGATTTCATGTCACTTTATAGCACTTCCTAATTCATCACTTTCATTTCCTAGAGTAGGCAGCATTCCCTTTGTGCATTAAGTGTAATTTTCCCCTTTCCATATGGTAGTTAGACTCCTTCTATTCAATAGAAGACAGGTTTGAAAAACCCTAGTGGTATATCACCCTAGTTGAAAAGTGACAAGAGTATACCATTGCATCTACTATGTATACAACATTTTCACCTCCAAGTTTGTACGAACCCTAGGTTGATGAAGTAAAGTTGGTAGCCCTAGGAGTTATAGCATTCTTGCTGCAATACTAGTGCTCCTCACTTTTTGGCGTCATTGCCAGGGAGGTGTCTAAGTATATGTGATTTATGCTTTCTTTTTTTCTTCCATTCAACAAATAGTTGCAATATTTTCTTTATTCCAATTCTACAAGTAGTTCCATTCAACAAATAGTTGCAATCTTTGCTTTCTTTCCAATTATGCAAGTAGTTCTATTCAAAAAATAGTTGAAAATCTTTGTTTTCTTTCCATTCTGCAAGTGATTCTGAAAAAGACCCTAAAATAAAAATAAAATTCCTTTCATGCCTCGTATGAGGAGAGACAACTTAGGAAAATTTTTCCAAATATCCCCACCACATCTAACAACCAACCTTTCCTCTTCTTCAATGGTTGTGAGCTAGAGGACCCATTAGGCAAACACCCAAATATCTTTGAAGAGCCTATTGTGGAAGAAGAAGAAGATACCATTCCACCAACCTACACCATGACTAAAAATAGAAATGGGATTAAATACAGAGAAGGAGATGAAAATAGAGATGAGGGAGCTTTTCCCATCAAAGCAAATAATGAGATGCTAGGATGGAAAACATAATCCCCTCTGCCCTTCCTCACTTCCATGGCTTGACCTCAAAGTACGCGGATACCTTTATGTTTGAGTCTGTTGTCATTTGTAGAACTTATGATTACACCTCTGATGACCAGAAGTTGAAATTATTCCCATCCACCCTTAAAGATGTAGCCTTGCACTAGTTCATGGGTTTACCTGGGGATAGCATCACTACCTGGGCTCAGATGCAATAAGCCTTAAAAAATAGTATAGGAACTATTGTAGGTCTAAGGATACCAAAGAGGAAAGTTTTAGAATGACCTTGGGACATGATGACTCTTTGGAAGATTATGAGGAAAGTTTCCAACTCAACTACAAAAGGGTTAGGTGCACCCTCGACCATGAATCACTTAAGCTAGTCCATCTTAAAGGGATCACGGAAGATCTCCTAGAAACCAAAAACATACTACCAGGAGGGGACATCTATTGGTTACCTTATGATGATATCAAGACAGGTTTCAAAAATCATTCTAGGGCAGCCAGAAAGAAGGGTAGGGCTAGTCAATATTTGACCAGTTCATCCTCCTCCAACACATCCATAAAAGGTGAAATTGGGAACATGTTGGAAGACTTCAAGAGTGAAATTTTGCATACCCTTTCTCTACAAATGGACACCATGAAGATCAAGAGGAAGGAGGAAGAAGAAAGAGTCATAGTTGTCTTCTGCCATAGATGCACCAAAAGGAACCCTAGGAATGAATGTCCATTAAATCTTATAGAGATTTCCTTGGTCTGTGAGGAGAACCACTCCGCAAACAAGTGCCCTTCTCTACCTGGATTTAAAGTTGTGTATCAAAGAACTAAAGGGGTGACTGAGCAACTCTACTATATCAACCAAAGGAGGCCTCAAGGACCTCGACCATACCAACAAAGAATGAAAGGGGCATCCTATTCATATTACAGCCCTGACCAAAATGTATCCATTCCCCCTTGGTGCCCTCCTACTTATCCTTCATGGTCCACACCTTCTCCCTGGACATTTAAACCTCAATACCATTCCCAACTTGCCAACCAACCATTTTAGCCATATACTCCTCCACAACCTCAATAGAATGCACCATCTCAGGGGTGGAGGCCCCCATACAACCAATATCCATCCTTACTGCATCCACCTCCATCTCAACAACATCTCCTTCACCCTGATCCACCTAAGAAACCTCAGATGCCTTCTCAACCAAATTCAAACCTAAACAATAGACAGACATAATAGGTCTACAGTAGGGAAACATCTTACAATGCCTATGTTATGGAAATTCAAGAAATCAACCTCAGGTCTAGAAGAGTGCTTCTAGATAATCAACCTCCATCTCCACCTGTTGGGCATGGAATCCCCCCAAGGCATGTTTTGGGGCTCAAAGCCCATGTTTTGACCCAATAGTGCTATAAAGACTTTGCGAATTGTGGGAGCGGAGCGCAAAATGTATGATAGAGTCACAGGGTTGTCCTCCCTAGTTGTGTAATGTAATGTTGGCCTACCCATGGTCCGTGAACCATGGGAGAGCGAGGCTCTAAGTGTAAAATATAACAGAAGAATGTAAGGAATAGGAATAATGAAGCAAGAAGATAGAGTCTAAGTGTGTCTTGGGTCGTAGAGTAGGAGAAGGCTCTACAGCTAAGTGCGAAGAGGCCTAGTAGTCTGCAGCTAAGTGCGCGGAGCCCTACAGCTGAGTGCGCAGGGCGGAGTCGGGTCTGTAACTGGAGAAGAGATTAATAAAGAAAAGTTTTTTTACCAATTCATGTATCTATTCTTCGATTAATTCATGTTTCATGTAAATCGCAAATATATTGTCTATTTACTATGCACACCTATATGAAATTTTTTTGTTGATAAGTATAAATGAAAGCACGCAAGTAGGCTAAAATAATCAACTAACATTGAAATACTAGTAAGGAATTGGTTAATAGCAACATTCAGCCCCCAAGTAGGGCTATGTAAAGGTAGCATCTCGGGTTGTGAGGTAAGGGAAAGTGCGCGTAGCAACGTGTGCACAAGGTCGAACCGCAGACCTCTTGAACTCATCAGACATCTCCAAGGTGCATAAACTTGGTTCTAGCACCCTGCCATACTACTTCGGGTGAGACCTCAGTCGACACTCCATGAACTATTGTCAAAAGGGCCAATAGTACCAAGATTTGTTTAGCTAAATCACCTATGAACCTGGGTCAGGCCCTAACAAGCCAACAAATGGTTCTGTTGTTGGGACCAGGATCTGCATAAGAGATGTCTGATGTCGTGTCATTGGAATCCGACAAAGAAAGAAATTGAAGGGTGGTTGGACAGAAATATTCACGAGTTCACGATGCATGAAAATAGGAATCCACGAGTATCGAAGGAATAGTGGTTAGAGCACTACTTATATAAGGAAATCCATGAAATTTTATTTGCATCCTTCCCCTCTGAGTTGTATGGGTGGATTGTGAAGCTAGCATATAGTCAAGGAAGGTGTAGGATCGACAAACCTATTGTGTGGACTCCAGAGTTGGTACACAAACTAGAATCATTAGGAGATAAGATCGCGCGCGTTGCGGAACACTGGCTTGATCGAATTATAGGAGGTTTTATCACCGAGTTCGCGGTAGATACATCAGTCAGCTATAGCAAGGCAGAACGATGCTTCCTAAAAGGACCACAAGGTAAGTACATTAAATCTTTGAACACTTGGATTAAAATGCTACTGTGTGAAAAGCGAGTTATGAAAATAAATTGATGTTCGAGGCTACGCAAAGTGGGATGATCTATAGAAATGATGGTAGCGAAGAATTAGAGACTAGTCCCTTGATTTCACCTCTGCAATAAAGTGAGGAATAGCTCATGAAAGTTTCACCGAGAAGTGCAATCAGTCTTATAAGGCAGCGAATCCCGTGCATACCACCCCCACCTACACCACCACTAGTTTCACCATCTTCACCCCCATCTTTGCCCACACCACCTCCACCACCACCATAGTTCAATATGGTGAGCGCAATAAAGTTGTCGGTATTCAAAGGAGTAGGGAATGAAGATCTGGACCAATTTTGGTTCATAGTAAAGGTTGTATGGGAAGCACAAGGAGTCATGGATGATAATATCAAGAAGGCAACACTAGTTAGTGCCTTGTAGGATCGTGCACTAACGTGGTACATTGAGCATTCCAATGACAATCCAAACGCAAGGATTGCGGATATCCAAGCTATGTTAAACAAGGAATTTAGTAGGCCAAAATCAAGAAACAGTCGATTATCATATTTAAGGAAATAGCGATGATTCTAGGTGAGACCCCCTGGGAGCTAGATCAGAGACTGAAGTGTATGATTCATGAAGCCAACATGACCTTGATGAATGGGAAACACTACGCATGGGTTGTAGCGTCACTAATGCTGCATCTAAGGAATGCGTTGTCACATCAAAAGCTATCAACTCAGGCCGAGCCTTTGGATATCACAATGAGACTACACAAGACGCCGATACAAGATCCTAATTTAGGAGTCCAATGGATCCGCACGTAGTTGAAAAACTTCTGCCTTGAGATGCAAAGCTTGAAACAAGACAGGACAACTTGCCCAGAAGCGCGTGAGGAGGTATGGTGCATAAAGTGCAAAGGCCAGGGACATGACAAGGACCATTATCCAATCTTTGCAAACAACCTAGTGGGAGGAAGGCCAATGCCATTGAGACCAGAGGCATAAGCAGGACCGAGTGCGGTGCTTGCGTTATGGTGCACGATTTGTTAGATAGGAGGGAAGCATGCTACGGATAACTGCCATCTATTGCAGAAGTATACGTAAATGTCCCAATAGTTGTTCTATAATTTCTGCAGGTCAGTAGGCCATGATGAGCGTACATGTAGAAGTTATGAATTGATGATGGACCAAACTCCTACCTATAGGGTTCAGACTAAAACGCGAGCCCTTGATCAAAACACAAGGATGGAACGCACTGGATTTCAGGGGCGCGGACGAGGTTGAGGTGGAATGGGATCAGGAAGGGGTTGCGGACAGCTGATTTCTTACAATTGCGGAGGGTCAGGGAATTATGCCTACTATTGTACAATTCCGATGAGGGCATCATGTTTATATTGTACCTAGTTTGAACATGAGACAGAGGACTACCCCACACTAATAGTGAGGTTGTGCGATAAAGGAACACTTCAACCTCCCCTGACTCAAAACCAGCAAATGATGAGGTTTGAGCCACGCTTGGAGGACTCAAATGTAAACATCGTGCTCGAAAGTGGTATCATGATAGGAGATGATAAGGACAAGTATCCCAAATAAAGTGCCTGGGTTCACAAGGCTCCAACAAAGGAACCAGAGTTTAATTTGGAGCACGCGAAGGAGACATTTATGGAAGCTAAGAAGAGCTTCACAGAGACCTCCACTTCAGGTAGTAAATGCTAACTAGAACCAGAGATTGGCCCATCAATGCTCACTACCTTTCTGGAGACATGCATGAAGCTACTGTGCGACAACAAAGTGGTGAAGGGGCTACAACAACTCATCACTAGGTGTGCTGGACCCGGAGAACCACGTGTAGTCTGGAAGCTTGGAAAACACGCAACACGAATACGAAGGGAGAAGATATTAATTGCGCAAATCAGGGAATATGAAATGAATTAAGTGATTTGGATCTAGGATCAGACACGAACGTTTTGTAAAGCAGACAGGGGAGTGCATGGGCAGGCCCACGTTGCAATGGTATCCTATTCAATTGAGAATGGTGAACTAGCAAAAGATCCTACCAATGGGACTATTGTAGGGAATAACGGTAGATATTAAAGGTGCGAGAACGTTTGCAGATTTCGAAGTGATAGAAATTATTTATGACAACAAACCCTATCCCGTGCTACTGGGAATAGATTGGGCCATTGACATGAATGGAATGATAAATATAAAGAAACGCAAAATGATTTTTGAGAAAAAGTCATTGTGCGTAGTGGTACCTCTAGACCCTACGAAAGGATCGTGCTACATAGAGTTTATGAGCAACTGCGATAGTGATGATGATCTAGATTGTATCTACAAGATAACCACACAATAGTAGGATTGGGTAAATCCAACGGAAGATGGCAGGAATTCATGGGAGCGTGAAAGCTCCTGCACCTTTGACTCGGATGAAGAGATAGAAAGATGGCAGAACCAGTTACATGAGATAACCACGCTCAACTGCAACATGATGATAAGGTCACTATGTTGTGTAGCAACAGAGGAAAGAGAACTACCTATGTATGACGAACTGACTGCGGTAGATGATTTCCTGAACAAATTTGAAAGATAAGTACCAGAACAATGGCATTTCGACGCTCTAAAATGGGCACTACGTGCTACAGCCAAAAGGTTGTGGGGTACGCACCAACAAAATTTTGAAGACTGGCGAGAATGTAGAAGGATGATGCTCATATGGTTTGTAAATCCTCAGATGTTGATGAAAGCCATATATGATGGACGAAACAGCCTACGCACCCACCTCTCCAGATGGGTATAGGCGTATAGTACGCAACTTAAATGAACATACACCATCCTCATGATAGGAAACAGGACCAACAAGCAGGAACGGGTAGGACGAGGGCGCAAACGAAGAAGTATGACAAGACCAAGTGCGCCAAAGATTATCCATGTGGAAGCCTTTCAAAAAGTGTACGAAGTACTGACCGTGGTCCACCAGGTGAGACGCACTGATTGGGACTCGTGCGTACCAGTGGTTCTATGGGCTTGTAGGACCATGTGGAAAACCCTGACCACATGAGCACTTCCAAAGCCAAAGTATGAAGTAGAGGCTGTAATCCCTATGGAGCGTACAAAGCCTATTCCATGCATAGTAGCATGTTGGAAATAATACTGAGAGGGGGGGTGAATCAGTATTATCAAGTCAAATATTCCCTTTTTCAAATCCAGATAATATACGCTACTTCAGTTAATTAAAACTGCGTATATACGCAACTATGTAGAAGGAAACCCGCGTATACAATGCAAACTTATAATTTACTTTATCTTTCAGAAGTTGATTATTAATCTGTGTATCAGAATCAAATAACCAGTAACTAGAGACAGTAAAATAGATCTGAAGACTATCACACACACAAGAACACAAGATATAAGGTGGAAACCCAATGTGGGTGAAAACCACCTACTGCAATTTGTCTCTATCTTATTTTAATTAGAAACTTCTTTTTACAATGTACTGGCGCAGTCCTTTACCAGTACGCAGGCTACAACCTGCAGAGAGCTACAACCCTCTCTCGTTCTCCAGCTTCTCCTGGAAGGGAGCTACAACCCCCTTAGCTCTTTTACTAGCCAAGATACTAGTACGTAGGTGCTGGCCTACTGAAGGCTACAACCTTCTCTTTCTTCCAGGGACCTCGTTTCATAAATTTTCAGACTGGATCCATCAAGTATAACTGCATCAAACAATCTCCTTTTCCCCAATTAGCACTGAATCAAGTAAACACTTCTCTGACAGTTATACCTAGAACACAGTAACAGTAACCACACACCAAATTCTGAACCCAGAATACTGCAGCAATAAACAGAGGCAGCTAGATCATAATTTAAAAGATATACGCTACTTCAACAACCCGAAACCTGTGTACATATGCTCCTGTGTTTGGACCAACCTGCGTATACACCGTTTTCATTCACTGAACCAGCGTGTATACACTCTTTCACTTCGCTGAACCTGCGTACAGATCTATAAAGGATAATTCATTCTTTCAAATATTCAGACACTAATTAACCCAGATTGTCAGATTTATAGATCAAGCATGCGCCTCATACAACAGATCAAAATCATACAAAGATACTATTATTCAAGCTTAAAGATTATGACCCATCAATAGAACTTATCCTTCTTTATGCGCTAAGGTTCCTCCTTCATTCAGATCTAGATCTGCATCATAACCCCAATCACAAATATTTCAGATCTAGCACTTATTAGATATTCAATTCATTCAAATTGATTGCCTTGCCAAATGATCTCCTTCCTCTTTTATAGTCTTAGGCCTTTCACAATACCACGGTCCAAAACCATAATAACACAATACCATGAACCCAATACTTGGGGTCAACACTTTTGGATGCAATACCACGGACCAAAACCATAGGATCAAAAATTGTTGGACTAATACCATGAGCCAACCATGAAAGTGTGTGAACTTTCTCTTCATGAAAGGAACTTTTCTCTGCATGAAAGTGCGTGAACTTTTCTCTATATGAAAGAAAATTTTCTCTGCATGAAAGTGCGTGAACTTTTCTCTACATGAAAGAAACTTTTCTCTACATGAAAGTGCATGAACTTTTCTCTACATGAAAGAACCTTTTATCTTCATGAAAGTGCGTGAACTTTTCTCTACATGAAAGAAACTTTTATCTTCATGAAAGTGCGTGAACTTTTCTCTACATGAAAGAAACTTTTATCTTCATGAAAGTGCGTGAACTTTGTTGCACTATAATTTATCATCTGAGATGAGTGGGTTGCCACCAAGTACAACATATGTATCATAATGCCAACAATCTCCCCCTTTGGACTTGATGGCAACAACAACCAATCACTCTCCCCCTTTGTCATCAAGGGCAAAGGGCAGACCAAGATAATCTCTTTCCTAGATAAACTTTCTGCTGCCCATACTCCCCCTGAGTACCTACTGAAATCTCTGAATGAGCTCCCCTTTTGTATATGCCAAGGTGTACCACTTTTTCCATGCTTCCTCTGAGTACATGCTGAAGTCTCTGCTCTGCTGAAGTGTGTTGTTCATGCTCCCCCTGACTATAAGCAAGGTCTGTAAAAAGATGTTTTACAAGAAGAACGATGACTTATACATCATAAAAGACCTTCCTACAACCAAAAGACTCAATACATACATCCATCACCCAACCAAGTGGGGATCATCCACCCAACCAAGTGGGGATACATCAGAGAATTACATGTGACAACCAAATACATTACATCTTCATCCCAGGCATAGTGGGGAACCAAAAATAGGTCGTTACATGACCTTGACACCATAAAAGAGATACATGACATAGAGACGAAATATCTAGAGCAAGGCTTATGAAAGTCACAATAACTGATAGCAGTAGCATCTGTCAATCACCATTCAGATCAGCAACCATGATTTCCTTATGTTCTCCCTCTGCATTTGTTCCACCTGAATCCAACAACAGTTGTGAACTAGAACCAAAAGCTTCTGAGATAATGCCAACAATGCATCATTAGAAGTTTATCTGCTCCCCCTGAACCTGTGCCAGATGGTCTCTATCAGACCCATACCAGATTATCTTCAACCAGAGCCTGTCCCTACTGATATCCATCAAACCTCCATATACGCGACTGTCTCTGCACAAACCTGCGTATGTACGCGGATCCTCCTTAGGCAACTCACGTACCCCCATTTTTCTCTGAAACAGACAAGATTTAACAGCAAGATGATGCATCAACAACACCTAGCTTCTATTTGAGGTATTCAAAAGTTTCCCTGGGCAGTGGTTTGGTGAGTATATCAGCAACTTGTTCCTTAAAGGGAACATACTCCAGCTTGACCTTTTGTTCCAGCACTTGTTCCCAAAGGAAATGATATTTGATAGGTATGTGCTTGGTCTTTGAATGCATAACTGGGTTCTTTGAAATGCTGATTGCACTTGTATTATCACATAAGATGGAGATAGGTGGTGTACAAGTGATTTGAAAATCCTGCAAGGTTTGCATCATCCAAAGGAGTTGAGTGCAACAAGATGCAGCAGCCACATATTCCGCTTCAGCTGTAGATAAAGCAATCGAACTCTGTTTCTTGCTGAACCAAGATACTAATCTGGAACCCATAAAGAATGCTCCACCACTTGTGCTCTTCCTGTCATCCACGCTTCCAGCCCAATCTGCATCTGTATAAGCATGTAGAGTGAGATCTGTATCTCTAGGATACCATAAGCCATAGTTTTGAGTTCCTTGAAGATACTTGAAAATTCTCTTTACTGCCTGAAGATGGGTTTCCTTAGGATTTGCCTGGAATCTTCCAACTATTCCCACTGCATGCATGATGTCTGGTCGAGTACCTGTCAAATAAAGAAGACTTCCAATCATGGATCTATAGGTTGGTTGATGCACTGCTACTAATTCATCATTTGCACTGAGGCTGCATCCTGTAACCATAGGGGTACATACTAGTTTTGCATCTTCCATGCCATATTTCTTCAAGATCTGCTTGAGATACTTGGTTTGAGACAAAAAGATACCGCCTTCATTTTGTTGGATTTGCAATCCAAGAAAATATGTCAGTTCTCCAAGAAAAGATATTTTGAATTCTTTCTGCATCACCAAGGCAAAGATTTGACTCATAGCTTCTTCATTGCTGCCAAAGATAATATCATCTACATACACAACAAGTATTAGCAATTTGTCATTTTCAATTTTTATATAAAGATTGCTATCTGCTGACCCTTTTGAAAAACCCTGTTGATGAAGATATTTGTCCAAATGGTAGTACCAAGCCCTTGGAGCTTGTTTAAGACCATAGAGAGCCTTTTTTAGTCTGCATACAAGATTTGGATCATTCCTAAGGATGAAGCCATTTGGTTGCTCAATGTACACTTCTTCTTCTAAGTCTCCATTCAGAAAGGTCGATTTCACGTCCATTTGAAATACTTTGAACTTCTGAAAGCTTGAGAGAGCAAGGAACATTCGAATGGCCTCAAGTCTAGCAACGGGAGCAAAAGTTTCTTCAAAGTCTATACCTTCTTGTTGAGCATACCCTTTACAAACAAGTATGGCCTTGTTTCTAATCACTTCCCCATTTTCATTCAACTTGTTTTTAAAGATCCATTTTGTCTCTATGACATTCTTATCTTTTGGTCTAGGAACCAACTCCCAAGTGTTATTCTTTTCGATCTGCTCAAGTTCTTCATCCATTGCCTTGACCCAGAATTCATCTTTGCATGCCTCTTTTACATTTTGTGGTTCAGTGGAGGAGAGAAATGCCAAATAGCTTGAGGCTTCTGCAATTGTTCTTCTTGTTTGTACACCTGCCTCTTTCTGCCCCAAAATCTGAGATTTTGGATGATTCTTCTGAACGTACATGGATGGAGTCTTCTCTTCTATCCTTATTTGTTCCTCTGGTGCCTCTTGAGGTTCTTCTTCATCATCAGTCTAATTTGAAGGGTAGTCTTCATCCTCTTCGATATTTTCATAATTTACTTGCCTAGGAATGTTTCCTTCTTCATCAATCACTACATCAATGTTGTCAACAATTCTTCCAAGTCTTTTATTGTAACACTTATATGCTTTGTTGTGGGGAGAATAACCAAGAAGTATGCCTTCATCTGCTCTAAGTTCAAACTTGCCAAGATGTTCATCATTATTCTTAATATAGCATTTTCTTCCAATGATTTTGAAATGTTTTATCGAAGGAGTCTCACCATACCAGAGCTCATGAGCAGTTTGAGTGTTGTTTACACGGACATTTGTTTTGTTGAGAATAACAACCGCAACAAATGCAGCTTCACCCCAGAAGGTTGCGGGTGTTCCAAACTCATCAAGCATAACACGAGCCATTTTTTGAACCGTTCTGTTCATCCTTTCCACCACTCCATTTTGCTGAGGAGTCCTAGCTGTAGAGAATTCCCTTCTTATTCCATGTTCTTCATAGAAATTGAAAAATTCATTTGAGGTAAACTCCCCACCTCTATCAGACCTGAGGCACTTAATTTTGCGATCTGATTCATTTTCTACCAAGGCTTTGAATGATTTGAATTTTTCGAATGCTTCGTCTTTGTGCTTCAAAAGTCCTATCCAAACCATCCTGGAGAAGTCATCAATGAATAATATAAATTATTCTTCTCCTCGAGGTGATTTTGTCCTAGATGGGCCACATATATCTGTATGGACTAGTTCAAGAGGCCTGCTCGCTGATCCTTCCTTCTCAGGGAAGTTAGTTCTGGTTTGTTTACCAAACTGACATGATTTGCATATTGTATTGTCTAGAATTCTGATGTCTGGAAGACCATGAACTGCTCGGTATTTGCATGCTTTCCTTATCTGTGAAAAGCTTAGATGCCCCAACCTCTGGTGCCATAACCATTGTTCATCATTCTTGCTCAAATAGCATTGTTGTTGTCCTTGTTCAAATATGTATAAATTATTTGGAGTTCTTATGCCTTTGATCACTATTTTTCCTGTATCAAGATCACAAACATGTTGGCATTTTGGCACAGGAGTGGTACAGGTGTTGCCCTTGATGGCAACTCTCTTTGGTGACAGATCTCAGTTCAGGCACTCAGAATGAAGGAAATCTTGTATACGCAAGTTCACCTTGCCAAACACGCGTATACACGCGGGTTATACATTCAGAAGTCACGTATGCGTATACACGCACTTTTATGCACAGAAAAGCGCGTACATGGTGGGAAACTTATTTTTGGTCCATGGTTGTTAGTCCTTGGAATTTGAACCTATGGTTTTGGACCATGTTATCTCGTCAGAAGTGTTGACCCCAGGTTTTGGGCCCTCGGTATTGGTTTATTATGGTTTTGGACCGTGGTATTGTGGAAGGCCTAAAACTATAAAAGAGGAAGGAGATCATGTGACAAGGGATCATCTGAATTATTATTGAATATCTGATAATGTATGAGATCTGGAATACTGGTGATTGGGTTATGGTGTAGATCTAGATCTGAATGAAGGAGGAACTTGAGCGCAAGAAGGATAAGGACTATTGATGGATCAAAATATCAAGGCTTGAACATTGGTATCTCTGTATGATTTTGATCTGTTATATGTGGCGCACTCTTGATCTATAAATCTGGGTTAACTAATGTCTGAATGCTTAAAAGAATAAATTATCCTTTATAGATCTGTACGCGGGTTCAGTGAATTGCAGGTGCGTATACACGCATTTTCTGTGAGTGAAAGAAGCGTATACGCAGGTTGGTTGTGGTACAGAGGCGTATACTCGCAGGTTGCTGAACAGTGAAGTAGCGTATATATCTTGATTTATGTTCTAGCTGCTCTAGTTTTATTACTGCAGTGTTCTGGGTTCATAATTGGTGTTTGATTACAGTTACTGTGTTCTGGGTACAGCGATCAGAGAAGTGTTTATTTGGTTCAGCTTTTGATTGGTGAAAAGGAGTTTGGGTTATGCAGAAATTCCTGATGTTTGATTGATGTTACTTGTGGATCCAATCTGAAAATTAATGAAACGAGGTCCCTGAAAGCAAAGAGAAGGTTGCAGCCTTCTGCAGGTAGGAGCCTACGTATTAGTATCTCAAGCTAGTACAAGAACTTAGCGGGTTGGAGCTCCCTTCCAGGAAAGCTGGAGAACGAGAGAGAGTTGTAGCTCTCTGCAGGTTGCAGCCTGCGTACTAGTAAAGACTGCACCAGTACAAAACATTGTAAAGAGAAGTTTCTAATTAAAAAGAAGATAGAGATGAATTGCAGCAGGGGGTTTTCACCCACATTAGGTTTCCTCCTTATATCTTGTGTTCTTGTGTGTGACTATCTTCTGCTCTGTTTCTCGTACTGTTTATTTTCTTCTGATACACAGATTAATAACTGACATCTGAAAGATAAATCAAATTATAAGTCTGCTTTGTATACGTGGGTTTCTTTATCTGTAGTTGCGTATATACGTGGTTTTTATTAACAGAAGTAGCGTATATCATCTGGAATTGAAAAAGGAAATATTTGACTTGATAATACTAATTCACCCCCCCTCTCAGTATTATTTCCAACAATTGGTATCAGAGCAGGTCCTTCTGAAGAAGCTTGATCACTTGAAGGAAGATCTTTCATCATGAGCAACTACGAGAGGGAAGCATCAATCAGGCCACCGATTTTTGATGGGACAAACTTCGTATATTGGAAGGTGAGAGTTACTGCCTATCTTCAATCTTTGGGTAAAGAAGTCTGGGATATCATAGATACGGGATATACTTTTCCAGCAGCAACTCCTACAGATCCGGCTGAGAAGAAGAAATATGAAACAAATGCAAAGGCGGTCAATACTCTATTGGAATGTCTATCTCAATCAGAATTCGTGAAAGTTATGTAGTTAAAATCAGCAAAAGAAATATGGGACAAGATTGTCCTAAGCTATGAAGGAGATGATCAAGTAAAACGAGCAAAACTTCAAACCCTCAGGATTCAGTATGAAAATCTCAAGATGTATAATGATGAAAGTGTGGCTAACTATTTTCTTCGTGTAGATGAGATTGTTAATTGTATGAAAAATTTGGGTGAAGAAATAAAAGAGGCTGTTGTGGTTGAAAAAGTTCTAAGATCTTTATCCCCTAGGTTTGAATCTAAAGTTTCTGCAATAGAAGAAAAAGAGAATCTACAAAGCCTTAAAATGTCACAGCTGCACGGAATTCTAACTGCTTATGAAATGAGGAAAGGTGGACCATCAAACAGGAGAGAAGATGCCTTCAAGGTTTCAGGCAAAGGCGAGTACTATGAGTCAGGACACGTGTCAGAAGAAGAAGAAGAATCAAATTTTGTCAGAAATCTTCAACAGGGTACTGGACGATTCCGAGGTAAGTTACCTTTCAAATGCTTTGCTTGTGGAAGAGTCGGTCACTATGCTGCCAAATGTCCTCACAAGGATAAGATTGACAAAGGGAAGGAACCTGTTAGATGGAACAAGAAACAAAATGCAAATAAGAAAAGCTATTACACTCATGAAGATAGTGATGGACTTTCAAATAGTGACGAAGATGAACAAGGTAATAAGTATAAACTTTTAATGGCTTTTGAAGATGATGACTACATGGATGCTATAGATCTAGAAGGCTTTTTGTGAAGAGATGACTAATCTCAAAATCTGCTTAGAAGAGAAAAGTGCAATTATTGATTCTCTACAATGTCAACTGGTTGAAAGGGAAAAACATCTTGAAAAATTGGAATGTGAAATTGTTTGTCTTAGAAAGGAGATTGAGAAAACAAAAGCTATTAATCTTAAATTTGTTAAAGGATCTGAAACTCTGGATGAGATTATCAATGTGCAGCGTTCTCCACTAATCAAGACAGGTCTGGGATATAATGGAGAAACATCTCAAGCTTCTACCTCCAAAAGTTATCTTGATGCAGCAAAGAAGAGCGAGCAAAGGCCTAATAGAAATCATCAAGTAAATCAGGGACAGTTTACATCAAGAACGAATAAAGAATATCAAGAAAATCGGGGACAAGCTACCTTAAGGACAAACAGAAGCTACAATCAGCCACAGGTAAAATCTTCCCAATTTGCCTCAAGAATGGATGTCAGTAGAAACTACAATCGGTTGGATGATAGATTTGATAATCGCAGGAGTTTCTTCAATGGCCAATGTTTCTCTTGCCATAATTTTGGTCACAAAGCAGCTCAATGTGTTGCCTATAAGACAATCATGACTAGAGAAGCTCAAAAACAAAGGAATATGACTGGAATCACGAAAAGGACTTATAACAACTTTTCGGCCCTTGAAAATGAAGTTGAATGTTCTATTTGTAATAACTTTGGTCATGAAGATTCTGAATGCAGGAGAAGGTTTTGGAAGACAACTCAGAAGGAACATACCTCAAGTGCCAGAACATGGAGAATGAAGGAAGCACAACCAGAAAGATGTGGGATAGCCTTCTATGCAGAAGGACAGGAAAATATATGGTATATCGACAGCAGATGTTCGAAGCATATGACAGGGGATAAAGAAAAACTTGAATCATATACTACATTAGAAAAGGGAAAGAAGGTGTCTTTTGGAAATGATACCCCTGCAGCCATAAAAGGAAAAGGCACTGCTCAGTTGAAAGAACAGGTCAAAGCTGGAAATGTTTTGTATGTTGATGGCTTGAAGCATAATCTACTGAGTGTTAGTTAGATGTGCGATCAAGGAACCGAAGTAATATTTCAATCAAATGGATGTAGTGTTCGTGATCTTGATACAGGAGAAACAGTGATCAAAGGCAGAAGAACTCCAAATAATCTATACATATTTGAAGAAGGACAACAACAATGCTATGTAAGCAAGGATGATGAACACTGGTTATGGCACCAGAGGTTGGGGCATCTAAGATTTTCACAAATAAGGAAAGCATGCAAATACCAGGCAGTTCGTGGTCTTCCAGATATCAAAATTCCAGACAACACCATATGCAAATCATGTCAATTTGGTAAGCAAACCAGAACTAACTTTCCTGAGAAGGAAGGATCAGCTAGCAGGCCTCTTGAGCTAGTCCATATAGATGTATGTGGTCCATTTAGGACAAGGTCACCTCGAGGAGAAAAATACCTTATATTATTCATTGACGACTTCTCCAGGTTTGTTTGGTTAGGACTTATGAAGCACAAAGACGAAGCATTCGAAAAATTCAAATCCTTCAAAGCCTTGGCTGAAAATGAATCAGATTACAAAATTAAGTGCCTCAGGTCCGACAGAGGTGGGGAATTTACCTCAAATGATTTTTTTGATTTCTGTGAAGAACATGGAATAGGAAGGGAATTCTCTATAGCTAGGACTCCTCAGCAAAATGGAGTGGTGGAAAGGATGAACAGAACAGTCCAACAAATGGCTCGTGCTATGCTTGATGAATCTGGAACTCCCGCAACCTACTGGGGTGAAGCTGCATATGCTGCGGTTGTTATTCTCAACAAAACAAATGTCCGAGTGAACAACACTCAAACTACTCATGAGCTCTGGTATGGTGAGACTCCTTTGGTAAAGCATTTCAAAATTTTTGGGAGCAAATGCTATATTAAGAATACTAATGAACAGCTTGGCAAACTTGAACCTAGAGCAGATGAAGGCATTCTCCTTGGTTATTCTCCCTACAGCAAAGCATATAAGTGTTACAGTAAAAGACTTGGAAGAATTGTTGACAGCATTGATGTAGTGGTTGATGAAAAAGGATACATCCCTAGGGAAGTGAATCATGAAAATATCAATGAGGATGAAGACTACTCTCCAAATCAGATAGATGATGAAGAAGAACCCCAAGAGGCACCAGAGGAACAGATAAGGATAGAAGAGAAGACTCCATCTAGGTACGTTCAAAAGAATCATCCAGAATCTCAAATTTTGGGGCAGAAAGAAGCAGGTATACAAACAAGAAGAACAATAGTAGAAGCTTCAAGCTATTTGGCATTGCTCTCTTCCACTGAACCGAAAAATGTAAAAGAAGCATGCAAAGATGAGTGTTGGGTTAAGGCAATGGATGAAGAGCTTGAACAGATCGAAAAGAATAACACTTGGTAGTTGGTTCCTAGACCAAAAGACAAAAATGTCATAGGAACAAAATGGATCTTCAAAAATAAGTTGAATGAAAATGGGGAAGTGATTAGAAACAAGGCCAGACTTGTTTGTAAAGGGTATGCTCAACAGGAAGGAATAGACTTTGAAGAAACTTTTGCTCCCATTGCTAGACTTTAGGCCATCAGAATGTTCCTTGCTCTCTCTAGCTTCCAAAAGTTCAAAGTATTTCAAATGGACGTAAAATCAGCCTTTCTGAATGGAGACTTAGAAGAAGAAGTGTACATAGAGCAACCAGATGGCTTTATCCTTGGGAATGATCCAAATCTTGTATGTAGACTTAAAAAGGCTCTCTATGGCCTTAAACAAGCTCCAAGGGCTTGGTACTACTGCTTGGACAAATACCTTCATCAACAAGGTTTTTCAAAAGGATCAGCAGATAGCAATCTTTATATAAAAATTGAAAATGACAAATTGCTAATACTTGTTGTGTATGTAGATGATATTATCTTTGGCAACAACAAAGAAGGTATGAGTCAAAGCTTTGCCTTGGTGATGCAGAAAGAATTCGAAATGTCTTTGCTTGGAGAACTGACATACTTTCTTGGATTGCAAATCCAACAAAATGAAGGCGGTATCTTCTTGTCTCAAACCAAGTACCTCAAGCAGATTCTGAAGAAGTATGGCATGGAAGATTCAAAACCAGTATGTACCCCCATGGTTACAGGATGCAGCGTCAGTGCAAATGATGAATCGACAGCAGTGCATCAACCAACCTATAGATCCATGATTGGAAGTCTAATTTATTTGACAGGTACCCGACCGGACATCATGCATGCAGTGGGAATAGTTGGAATATTTCAGGAAAATCCAAAGGAAACTCATCTTCAGGCAGTCAAGAGAATCTTCAAGTACCTTCAAGGAACTCAAAACTATGGCTTATGGTACCCTAGAGATACAGATCTCACACTTCATGCTTACACAGATGCAGATTGGGCCGGAAGCGTGGATGACAGGAAGAGCACAAGTGGTGGTGCATTCTTTATGGGTTCCAGATTAGTATCTTGGTTCAACAAGAAACAGAGTTTGATTTCTTTATCTACAGCTGAAGCGGAATATGTGGCTGCTGCATCTTGTTGCACTCAACTTCTTTGGATGATGCAAACCTTGCAAGATTTTCAAATCACTTGTACTCCACCTGTCTCTATATTATGTGATAATACAAGTGCAATAAGCATTTCAAAGAATCCTGTCATGCATTCAAAGACCAAGCACATACCTATAAAATATCACTTTCTTCGGGAACAAGTGCTTGAGCAAAATGTCAAGTTGGAGTATGTTCCTTCCAAGGAACAAATTGCTGATATCCTTACCAAACCACTGCCCAGGGAAACTTTTGAATATCTCAGACAAAAGCTGGGAGTAGTTGATGCTTCATCCTGCTGTTGAAGCTTGTTTGTTTCAAAGAAAAGTTGGTGTACGCGAGTTGGATGAGGGGAATCCGCGTACATACGCAGATTTATGTAGGTGCAGTGGCATATATGGAATTCTGAAGAAAATCAACAAGAACAGACTCTGGTTGAAGAGAGTCTGATATGGGTCTATCAGAGACCATTAGGCACAGGTTCAGGGGGAGCAGATAATCTTCTAACAATGCATTGTTGGCATTACCTCAAAAGCTCTTGGTTCTAGTACTCAAGCTATTCTTGTTTCAGGTGGATCAGCTGCAGAAAGGAGAATAGAAGAACAACATGGTTGTTGATATATACAGTTATTGTCAGATGTTGCTGATAGTAGTTATTGGTGATTTGCATAGTCTTGATATTTCGTTTCTATGTCATGTATATCTTTTTTATCAAGGTCATGTAATGGCCTATTTTGGTTTCCCCACTATGCCTGGGATGATTGATGCAATGTGATTGGTTGTCATATGTAAATTTTTGATGTATCCCCACTTGGTTGGGTGATGGATGTATGTATTGAGTCTTTTGGTGATAGGAAGGTCTTTCATAATGTATATTTCTTGGTTCTTCTTGAAGAACATCCTTTGCAGATCTTGCCTACAGTCAAGGGGAGCATGTTTAGCACAGCAGAGCAGAGATATCTACATGTACTCAGGGGGAGCACAGCCCTTTGCCCTTGATGACAAAGGGGGAGAATGACTTTGAGGATCTTGGGGTTGCCATCAAGTCCAAAGGGGGAGATTGTTGGCATTTTGGCACAGGAGTGGTGCTATGGTACAGGTGTTGTCCTTGATGGCAACTCTCTTTGGTGACAGATCTCAATTCAGGCACTCAGAATGAAGGAAATCTTGTATACGCAGATTCACCTTGCCAAACACGCGTATACACGCGGGTTATACGTTCAGATGTCGCATATGCGTATACACGCACTTTTATGCACAGAAAAGCGCGTACATGTTGGGAAACTTATTTTTGGTCCATGGTTGTTAGTCCTTGGAATTTGAACCTATGGTTTTGGACCATGGTATCTCGTCAGAAGTGTTGACCCCAGGTTTTGGGCCCTTGGTATTGGTTTATTATGGTTTTGGACCGTGGTATTGTGGAAGGCCTAAAACTATAAAAGAGGAAGGAGATCATGTGACAAGGGATCATCTGAATTATTATTGAATATCTGATAATGTATGAGCTCTGGAATACTGGTGATTGGGTTATGGTGCAAATCTAGATCTGAATGAAGGAGGAACCTGAGCGCAAGAAGGATAAGGACTATTGATGGATCAAAATCTCAAGGCTTGAACATTGGTATCTCTGTATGATTTTGATCTGTTATATGTGGCGCACTCTTGATCTATAAATCTGGGTTAACTGATGTCTGAATGCTTAAAAGAATAAATTATCCTTTACAGATCTGTATGTAGGTTTAGTGAATTGCAGGTGCATATACACGCATTTTCTGTGAGTGAAAGAAGCGTATACGCAGGTTGGTTGTGGTACAGAGGCGTATACTCGCAGGTTGATGAACAGTGAAGTAGCGTATATATCTTGATTTATGTTCTAGCTGCTTCTATTTTATTACTGCAGTGTTCTGGGTTCAGAATTGGTGTTTGATTACAGTTAATGCGTTCTGGGTACAGCGATCAGAGAAGTGTTTATTTGGTTCAGCTTTTGATTGGTGAAAATGAGTTTGGGTTATGCAGAAATTCCTGATGTTTGATTGATGTTACTTGTGGATCCAGTTTTAAAATTAATGAAACGAGGTCCCTGAAAGCAAAGAGAAGGTTGCAGCCTTCTGCAAGTAGGAGCTTGCGTACTAGTATCTCAAGCTAGTACAAGAACTTAGGGGGTTGGAGCTCCCTTCCAGGAAAGCTGGAGAACGAGAGAGAGTTGTATCTCTCTACAGGTTGTAGCTTGCGTACTGGTAAAGACTGCACCAGTACAAAACATTGTAGAGAGAAGTTTCTAATTAAAAAGAAGATAGAGACGAATTGCAGCAGGGGGTTTTCACCCACATTGGGTTTCCTCCTTATATCTTGTGTTCTTGTGTGTGACTATCTTCTGCTCTGTTTCTGGTACTGTTTATTTGCTCCTGATACACAGATTAATAACCAACATCTGAAAGATAAATCAAATTATAAGTCTGCTTTGTATACGCGGGTTTCTTTATCTGTAGTTGCGTATATACACTGTTTTTATTAACAGAAGTAGCGTATATCATCTAGAATTGAAAAAGGAAATATTTGACTTGATAATACTGATTCACCCCCCCTCTCAGTATTATTTCCAACAAAACACTACATCCATTTGATCAAAATATTACCTCAGTTCCTTGATCGCACATCTGACTGACACTCAGTAGATTATGCTTCAAGCCATCAACATACAGAACATTTCCAGCTTTGACTTTTTCTTTCAACTGAATAGTGCCTTTTCCTTTTATGACTGCAGGGGTATCATTTCCAAAAGAAACTTTCTTTCCCTTTTCTAAAGCACTATATGATTGAAGTTTTTCCTTATCACCTGTCATATGCTTCGAACATCCACTGTTGATGTACCATTGATTTTCTTGTCCTTCTGCATAAAAGGCTATCCCACATCTTTCTGGTTGTGGTTCCTTCATTCTCCATGTTCTGGCACTTGAGCCTTGTTCCTTTTGAGTTGTCTGCCGAAACCTGCTCCTGCATTTAGAATCTTCATGACTGAAGTTATTACAGATAGAATATTCATTTTCATTTTCAAGGGCTGAAAAGTTGTTATAGGTTCTTTTCATAATTACAGTCATACTTCTTTGTTTTTGAGCTTCTCTAGTCATGATTGTCTTATAGGAAACACATTGAGCTGCTTTGTGGCCAAAGTTATGGCAAGAGAAACATTGGCCATTGAAGAAACTCCTGCGATTATCAAATCGACCAGCCAAATGATTGTAGTTTCTATTGTCATCCATTCTTGAGGCAAATTGAGAAGATTTTACCTGTGGCTGGTTGTAGCTTTTTTTCATCCTTAAGGTGGATTTCCCCTGATTTACCTGGTAGTCTTTGTTTATTCTTGATGTAAATCATCCCTGTTTTACCTGGTGATCTCCATTGGGCTCTTGCTCATTCCTCCTTGCTGCATCAAGATAACTTTTTGAGGTGGATGGTTTCTGCGCTTGAGATGCTTCTTCATTATATCCTAGACCTGTCTTGATTAGTGGGGAACACTGCACATTGATAATCTCATCTAGAGTTTCAGATCCTTTAACAAATTTAAGATTAAGAGCCTTTGTTTTCTCAATCTCTTTTCTAAGACCAACAATTTCACATTCTAACTTCTCAAGAAATTTTTCTTTTTCAGCAAGTTGGAATTGCAGAGTATCAATGATCACATTCTTCTCTTCTAAACATACTTTGAGTCTAGAAATCTCTTCATAAAAACCATCTTCATCTATAGCATCCATGTAATTATCATCTTCAAAAGCCATTAAAAGTTTATAATTCTTACCTCGTTCATCTTCATCACTATTTGAAAGACCATCACTGTCTTCATGAGTGTAGTAACTTTTCTTAGTTACATTCTGTTTCTTGTTCCATCTAACAGGTTCCTTCCCCTTGTCAATCTTATCCTTATGAGGACATTTGGCAGCATAGTGACCGACTCTTCCACAAGAAAAGCATTTGAAAGGCAACTTACCTCTGAATCTTCCAGTACCCCGTTGAAGGTTCTTGACAAAATTTGATTCCTCCTCTTCTTCAGACACGTGTCCTGACTCATAGTAATCTCCTCTGCCTGAAGCCTTGAAAGCAGCTTCTCTCCTGTCTGATGGTCCTCCTTTCCTCATTTCATAAGCAGTCAGAATTCCGTGCAGCTGAGACATGGTAAGGTTTCGTAGATTCTCTTTTTCTTCTATTGCAGAAACTTTAGATTCAAACCTAGGGGACAAAGATCTTAGAACCTTTTCAACCACAACAGCCTCTTTTATTTCTTCACCCAAATTTTAATTACAATTAACAATCTCATCTACACGAAGGAAATAGTTAGCCACACTTTCATCATTGTGCATTCAGATATTTTCATACTGAATTATGAGGGTTTGAAGTTTTGCTCATTTTACTTATTCATCTCCTTCATAGCTCAGAACAATCTTGTCCCATATTTCTTTTGCGGATTTATACTGCAAATTCTAATTGAGATAGACATCCTAATAGGGTATTGACAACCTTTGCATTTGTTTCATATTTCTTCTTCTCAGCCGGATCTGTAGGAGTTGCTGATGGAAAAGTGTACCCTATATCTATGATATCCCAAAATTATATACCAAGAGATTGAAGATAGGCAGTAACTCTTACCTTCCAATATACGAAGTTTGTCCCATCAAAAATCGGTGGCCTGATAGATGCTTCTCTCTCGTAGTTTCTCATGATGATGGATCTTCCTCCAAGTGATCAAGCTTCTTTAGAAGGACCTGCTCTGATACCAATTGTTGGAAATAATACTGAGAGGGGGGGTGAATCAGTATTATCAAGTCAAATATTCCCTTTTTCAAATCTAGATAATATACGCTACTTCAGTTAATTAAAACCGCGTATATACACAACTATGTAGAAGGAAACCCGTGTATACAATGCAAACTTATAATTTACTTTATCTTTCAGAAGTTGATTACTAATCTGTGTATCAGAATCAAATAACCAGTAACCAGAGACAGTAAAATAGATCTGAATACTATCACACACACAAGAACACAAGATATAAGGTGGAAACCCAATGTGGGTGAAAACCACCTGCTGCAATTCGTCTCTATCTTCTTTTAATTAGAAACTTATTTTTACAACATACTGGTGCAGTCCTTTACCAGTACGCAGGCTGTAACCTGTAGAGAGCTACAACCCTCTCTCGTTCTCCAGATTCTCCTGGAAGGAAGCTACAACCCCCTTAGCTCTTGTACTAGCCAAGATACTAATACGTAGGTGCTGGCCTACTGAAGGCTACAACCTTCGCTTTCTTCCAGGTACCTCGTTTCATAAATTTTTTAGACTGGATCCATCAAGTATATCTGCATCAAACAATCTCCTTTTCCCAAATTAGCACTGAATCAAGTAAACACTTCTGTGACAGCTGTACCCAGAACATAGTAACAGTAACCACACACCAAATTCTTAACCCATAATACTGCAATAATAAACAGAGGCAGCTAGATCATAATTTAAAAGATATACGCTACTTCAACAACCCGAAACCTGTGTGCATATGCTCCTGTGTTTGGACCAACCTGCATATACACCGTTTCCATTCACTGAACCAGCGTGTATACGCTATTTCACTTCACTGAACCTGTGTACAGATCTATAAAGGATAATTCATTCTTTCAAATATTCAGACACTAATTAACCCAGATTTTCAGATTTATAGATCAAGCATGTGCCTCATATAACATATCAAAATCATACAAAGATACTATTATTCAAGCTTAAAGATTATGACCCATCAATAGAACTTATCCTTCTTTATGCGCTAAGGTTCCTCCATTCAGATCCAGATCTGCATCATAACCCCAATCACAAATATTTCAGATCTAGCACTTATTAGATATTCAATTCATTCAGATTGATTGCCTTGCCAAATGATCTCCTTCCTCTTTTATAGTCTTAGGCCTTTCACAATACCATGGTCCAAAACCATAATAACACAATACCATGAACCCAATACTTGGGGTCAACACTTTTGGATGCAATACCATGGACCAAAACCATAGGATCAAAAACTGTCGGACTAATACCATGAGCCAACCATGAAAGTGTGTGAACTTTTCTCTTCATGAAAAGGAACTTTTCTCTGCATGAAAGTGCGTGAACTTTTCTCTATATGAAAGAAACTTTTCTCTACATGAAAGTGCGTGAACTTTTCTCTACATGAAAGAAAATTTTCTCTGCATGAAAGTGCGTGAACTTTTCTTTACATGAAAGAACCTTTTATCTTCATGAAAGTGCGTGAACTTTTCTCTACATGAAAGAAACTTTTATCTTCATGAAAGTGCGTGAAATTTTCTCTACATGAAAGAAACTTTTATCTTCATGAAAGTGCGTGAACTTTGCTGCACTATAATTTATCATCTGAGATGAGTGGGTTGCCATCAAGTACAACATATGTATCATAATGCCAACATAGCACCCATAGATATGACTATTCACGAAGCCCAGAAAGAAGGAATCACATAGCCGCAAGAAATAGAACACATTGGACTTAAGGAAGAAATCTAACGGGGAAACTTTAGACTCCGAAAACTTGAAAAAGAAAGGGTACAATTAAAGGAAGAAAATATCTTTGATGGATGTGGAGGTCAAGAAGCTGGAGGACGAGAAAAAGGAAGCATTTTTCATCAAAACCCTAGGATGGTCAGGCAAGGTGCGTACGATCATAATGACAAGTTTGAGAAGTATCGTCGTGAATTGGTTAGCCTGTTGCCTTTGTTGGGAACGCATATCGCCAAGCGTAGTGACCAGGGTAGCGCGTTGCACATGGTGAAGTGCGCTATACCAACCACAACAATAGAAGGGGGGATTTTCCATGAAACATGGTGGAGGACAAGATGGAGCCTGCACGGGTGGTGTGACCACCTAACTAGCTGTGGGAAGGATAGTCTTAGTGCTCTAGGTAGTTGGAAGAGAGTGCAGGACTATAAACTATTCTGCCCAAGTGTTATAGACATTTTTGTGCCTTACAGCTATAAGCATGAAATGTCCATAAACCAAGGGATCCTAAGTCCCTAAAAGTGTTGTTCCAGCTCCTAAAGAAACAAGGTCAACAAATTACAGCTTCTCCCAGAAGTTCTCCACCAGAAACTGCTCAAAACTAGTCAAAACAGGATCATTTCAAGTGCTCCACTAGTTGGCTGTGTTGCAAAGCACCCAAATACACTGGCTAGGTGCGTTGCAACGCACTTGAATGCACTACTAGGGTGCGTTGAGAGGGAAATGACAAGTGGCAGAGTCATTCAACGAGGTGGAGGGACAATGGAAGCTTCCAGAATCTTCTCCAATGACACTTGCCTCAGTGAATTCGACCAGTGATGAGTAAGAGGCTCTCAGTCTCCAAGTGGAAGCAAGAACTGACAGAGAGAAGCCACTAATCAATTCATGATCTGACTCATCCTCTTTGCATACATCTATATATGGATCCCTCACCAAGAGATCCAGAGGCTGGAATTTTGTACATTGCAGAGAATTGCTGTTGGTTTTGTGATAGATATCAGAGTATTGGGTGATTTATGCTTTGTTGGATGTGAAGAAGGGATTCTATGCTGGGAGGTTGATGCTGGATCAGGAATCATCGATTGTAACTCCTCCTGGATCTTCTTGTTTTATCAATAAAACTACTTGAGTTTCTCCTACATGCTTGTATATCTGATGTGTGTTATATTTGTATGTTTAGCTTAAATCTGATCCTAAGCTTTTTATGAACATAAATCCATGTCTTTGTGTAGTTTCTCTCTTCTGTGAACTTGTAGGAACTTGGTGACGCTGGGCAAGTGAGGGAGTAGATCGGTGGAAGCTGGCAAAGGGAAGAGAGATTGGATCGAACAACTAGCGCAAGACACAGGTCGGTTCATCTTAATCATCTTCATTTATAGTTCATAAAGGAGAATACAAGAGTAGTTTTCCCTATTTGTTTCTGAGGTCTCTGTCACAACCCGGTGGGATAGGGTCGTTCTGAATAGACACTTTTCCCGAAAATAGTATGAAGATAATGTATTGTATTGTATGTTATTACGGGTCTCCTCCCCAGCATCAGAAGAACTTTGGATCCTCCTAATAAAACATTTCACCCGATAAACGACCTCATACTTTAGGGGGCAACTGTTATAGACATTTTTGTGCCTTACAGCTATAAGCATGAAATGTCCATAAACCAAGGGATCCTAAGTCCCTAAAAGTGTTGTTCCAGCTCCTAAAGAAACAAGGTCAACAAATTACAGCTTCTCCCAGAAGTTCTCCACCAGAAACTGCTCAAAACTAGTCAAAACAGGATCATTTCAAGTGCTCCACTAGCTAGTTGCGTTGCAAAGCACCCAAATACACTGGCTAGGTGCGTTGCAACGCACTTGAATGCACTACTAGGGTGCGTTGAGCGGGAAATGACAAGTGGCAGAGTCATTCAACGAGGTGGAGGGACAATGGAAACTTCCAGAATCTTCTCCAATGACACTTGCCTCACTGAATTCGACCAGTGATGAGTAAGAGGCTCTCAGTCTCCAAGTGGAAGCAAGAACTGACAGAGAGAAGCCACTAATCAATTCATGAGCTGACTCATCCTCTTTGCATACATCTATATATGGATCCCTCACCAAGAGATCCAGAGGCTGGAATTTTGTACATTGCAGAGAATTGCTGTTGGTTTTGTGATAGATATCAGAGTATTGGGTGATTTATGCTTTGTTGGAGGTGAAGAAGGGATTCTATGCTGGGAGGTTGATGCTGGATCAGGAATCATCGGTTGTAACTCCTCCTGGATCTTCTTGTTTTATCAATAAAACTACTTGAGTTTCTCCTACATGCTTGTATATCTGATGTGTGTTATATTTGTATGTTTAGCTTAAATCTGATCCTAAGCTTTTTATGAACATAAATCCATGTCTTTGTGTAGTTTCTCTCTTCTGTGAACTTGCAGGAACTTGGTGATGCTGGGCAAGTGAGGGAGCAGATCGGTGGAAGCTGGCAAAGGGAAGAGAGATTGGATCGAACAACTAGCGCAAGACACAGGTCGGTTCATCTTAATCATCTTCGTTTATAGTTCATAAAGGAGAATACAAGAGTAGTTTTCCCTATTTGTTTCTAAGGTCTCTGTCACAACCCGGTGGGATAGGGTTGTTCTGAAGTACTACAAAACTGCCCATCCCAAAGGTAGGCTTTGTTATCAGCCATTGGTGGGATTGATCCAAAGGATTCTAATCTTGTATCCTTTGACCACAAAGGATACGATCCTCAGTTACCAGCTCAATTAGCTTTCCTTGTTCAAGTGAAAGCCCTCAACAAAACTGTTCACCGAATGATTATTGATTAGGGGGCATCTACATGTATCATGTCGATGAGCTGCTGGAAAACTTTAGGATCTCCAACCTTGTCGCGATCTGCGACAACATTAAAAGCATTCGACGGAAGGACGTATACCCCGTACGGTATCCTAAAAAACTTGAAAGTTGAACTAGGAGGGAAAACAGTAGAAATAGATGTTGAAGTCATCGATGGGAATCTTGATTACAACATCTTACTAGGAAGACCGTGGATATATGCCATGGTAGCTGTTGTGTCGACCTATTTTAGAAAGATTGCATTTCCCTTTCAGGGAGGGATTACAATCGTCGACCAACAAAACTTCCTCCCCAATGGTTCACAAGTTATGGGAAGCATTCCCATGATCCATGGAAGCCCCCATTCGCTTCAGAATATCAGAGTAGGCCTACTAAAAGATCCTACACTAATGGGAACTTTCGCTCTTCCACCTCTGATCAATCTGGCGAAAGTAGCGTTGATAGGAACCTGCAACATGATATCTTCCACAAAGATCTCAGAAAATGATATAAACATGGATCATGCGATGGTTTTGCCCCCCATCCCAATAGAAATATTATAGCAATCAATGTTTCTGGCATGGGAGGCAAACCCAAAACAACGCTCATCAAGCGTTTGGATGGATAGGTCTAGAGAATATGGTACTCCTTCAGATCCTTGGTCGCAAGTGCATGACACCGACGAAGGAATTCTCCAAGCTATGGTAGTTGAAGGAGCGCCATGGAATGATTCCCACCATCATTCTCTTCTTCCAAATTACGAAGAAGATACTCAAAATGACCTCTACCATCCTTCAGTAATTGATTTTCTATCAATTACTACAATTCCAAGCGAAACTTGTCCAACATTGAAGAGACTATAGCCATAAATATCTCGACCAAAACAGATATTGTAGAGAATATTTATGTCGGAAAATGTTGTTCTCCTTCAGAACTGGAAATATATAACGCTCTTTTTCGCGAATTCAGAGATGTCTTTGCCTGGTCATACAGTGAAATGCCAGGCATCGACTCGAGTATCGTTGAACACGAAATCAAGATGTATCCAGATGTTAAACCGGTACGGCAACGGCTGAGGCAGGTGCACCCCAAGAAAGCCACTGCCATTAAGGCAGAAGTTGAAAAACTCCTGCATGCTGGTTTCATCTACCCGGTTCCGCTAACCGATTGGGTATCGAACATTGTCCCGGTTATGAAAAAACAGGGGACAATTAGAGTGTGCGTCGATTATAGGGATGTAAATCAAGCTTGTCCAAAAGACAACTACCCTACACCCTTCATTGACCAGATAATTGATGAATGCGCCGGATGCGAAATCTTTTCATTCATGGATGGATTTTCCGGGTATAATCAAATAAATATTCGCCCACAGGACCAGTCAAAGACTGCATTCATTTGTCCATGGGGCACATTCGCATATCGAAAATTACCCTTTGGTTTAAAGAATGCAGGGGCGACGTTTCAGAGGGCAATGAATTATGCCTTCCATGACATCAAAAACATCGTTCAACCTTATCTCGATGACCTTCCGGCTCATTCGCGAAAGTGGACTGATCATCCGCAACATTTAAGAGCGATATTTCTACGTTGCTGACACTACAAGATACGACTCAATCCGCACAAATGTGTATTTTGCGTCAGTTCTGGTCGTTTACTTGGCTTTGTAGTCTCCAAGGATGGGATTCGTCTCGACCCTTGTAAGGTCCAGGCAATCATAAATTTGCCTCCACCTTCGAATTTGCTTCAGATTCAGAAACTCCAAGGGAAAGCAAACTTTCTGAGGAGGTTCATTCCAAATTACGCCAAACTTGCTAAAGGTTATACACGTCTTTTGAAAAAAGGGGTACCCTTTAACTGGGATCAGGTCGCGCAAGCTTCCTTTGATGCTTTAAAAGATTCCCTAATGAAAGCATCATTAATGTATGCCCGTGATTATCAAAGAGACTTTAACCTGTATCTGGTTGCATCAGATACGACCATCACAATGGTTTTAGTTCAAGAAGTCGATGGAATAGAACATCCTATTTATTATTTAAGTAAGAACTTAAATGATACAGAAAGCAAATATTCTTATGTTGAAAAACTAGCGCTTGCAGCAGTTCAAGCAATACAAAGATTTCGACACTATGTCCTCTTTCGGAAAACTACCATTCTGTCAGATTGCAACCCCATGACTTATATATTGTCGTGATAGTTGCTGGGGGGCAAATATTCAAAATGGATAGCGATCCTTCAAGAGTTTGATCTGGAATTTGTAAAATCCAAGTCAAAGCAAGCTCTAGTTTTCACAGAATTATTATGCGATCTCCCATCGTCGTCCAACGATGAAACATCCGAAGAATCAATCGTGGATGAAAGTTTGTTTCTGATATCCGCAAGCAATGAGTGGTATGGAGACATAATCATTTATCTCCAAACCCAAAAATTCAGGCCAAATACCTCTCACTCTGAACAAAAATGTATTCGATACCGAGCAAAGGACTACATGATCGTCGGTGATACACTTTACCGTCGTGGTATTGATACAGTTCTGAGGAGGTGCCTCACCCATGAGGAAGCCGAAAAAGCCCTGAATGAGTGTCATTCAGGTGCGTGTGGGGGGCATCAATCTGGATACGCTACAGCACAAAAAATCTTACGAGCAGGATACTTCTGGCCAACCATGTTCAAATATTGCATAACCGCAGTCAGAAGTTGCCATGCTTGTCAAAATTTTGATAGCAAAACCAGAAGACCGCCCGCACCTTTATAGCCAATAGTTGCTGTTGGGCCATTCGCCAAATGGGGCATCGATTTCATGACATGTAACCCCACCTCGACCCGGGGGCATGGGTATATTATAGTCGCAGTTGACTGTTTTACCAAATGGGCCGAGGCGATGCCTACATTAGATAATACCGGTGAAACAGCTGCCCTTTTCTTTTTCAATCATGTAGTCGCTAGATTCGGCATACCACAGGCTATAGTCACAGATCATGGATCACATTTTTGCAATCACATGATGGTTGAATTAGTTGCCAAACTAGGGCTATCTCACGACAGCTCTACTCCATATTATCCGCAGGCCAACGGACAAGTTGAAGCGATCAACAAAGTCCTGAAGCGCATGCTGCAAAGGATGATCGGAGTTCACAAAAGAAGATGGCACCTAATCCTGTACTCAGCTTTGTGGGCTTACCGAACATCGGTAAGGAATGCGACTGGGTTCACACCCTTCCAACTGGTATATGGCCTGGAAGCAGTCTTACCAGTCCAGTGTGAAATCTCGTCTCTCAAAATCGCAATCGACCTCCTCCCCGGAACTTCCGAAGAAGAAGCTCGTTTCTTGGAATTAATCCAATTGGATGAAACCCGTCATGACGCCGCGTTGGCTAACGAAGCCCATAAGAAACGAGTCAAGGCGCAGTTCGACAAAAATGTCAAACCCCGTGTCTTCTCGGAAGGTGACTTGGTCTTGCTTTACGACCAAGAATCCGATAAATTGGGAGCAGGTAAATTTAACTCTTTATGGATGGGCCCCTATATTGTTAAACGAGTGTTAGTGAAAGGAGCCTATGAGTTGATGGATTACGACGGGATTCCACTGGCGCAACCCCGTAATGGGTTGTACCTCAAGCGTTACTACGCCTAGTAGTAACCAATGTGCTTTTGTTATATTTTTGTTTTCGCTAAGAGTGTTTCTTTTGGTCGAGTAATCCGCCTTTTTACACTTATTGCAGATGTCAAACCCATTGGAACCATGTGTTGGATATGCCGACGGAGCAAGTCGTAGTTCGCAGAACCTGTCCTCCGCAGCCTGGGCCATTTTTGATCCAAGCAGCGAGTTAGTAAGTTTCAGAGGTGTATGTATTGGTCAATCAACAAACAATATCGCTCATTATAGTGCGTTGATAGAACTTCTCTCTGATGCCATCACTCATGGTATACGCCGGCTAATCATCAGGCTAGACTCGCAGCTCGTAATACTGCAACTCAATGGTATATATTTCGTCCAAAACCCAGCTATTTATCGCATGTTCCTAAGGGTTAAGATTTTGGAAAGACAATTTGATCTTATTCAATACCAGCATATTTCCAGAAACTTAAACACATTAACCGACTCATTAGCGAACTATGTGTTAGATAGACATTTGCAACATTTATAAAAAGAAACACATCATCAATGTTCTACATGTGGATCACATAACTCAACCAGAATAAAACTCCGAAAATCAAAAATAAATATATAGCTGTTTATGGTTTACACATAATGTTCTGTAACCAAGACAAAATCGGTCACACGACCTAAAACTCAAAATGCTAAGGGGCACCCCAGTCTAATGATGCTCGTGATAGCAAGTCACAGCCTGTGCAATCATGCGTAAGAGACGAGTCCATCGTCTGGGCACACCAGTAGTATGTCGCTGTGACTGCAAAAGGTAGCTCGTCGATCCTCACATCTGGAATACCGAGAGTAAGGCTCTCAACCTGCTCCTACACAGCTGTAAGAGTCTCGGCCACATTGAGGTCGCGAAGAATAACCCTTCCGGTGGCCTCTCTTGCTAGGACAACAGCTGGTACTCTCACGCGAACTACTGGACGAACAGGACCGACATCTGCATGTACACATGAGTTTGATTAGAGTCTTGATAGAACAAAGCACAAGGAAATTATAAACAAAAAATAGTAAACAACAATATGGTCAGAGATTTTACCAATAGCACCCCACTGCTCGCCATCCGGCAGTACCAAATCTGGATCACCCCGGAAGTCCATGCCGGCATATGGATACTCAGAATAGACCATCTCCTGATGATCAAACCACCTGAAGAAGGTATCAGAGAAAGAAATCTGAGATTGACCAGCATGCCTAGACATATGGTCAACCCATCTCTGCATGCGTGGTTCAGTAGGAGAAGGTAAGTCAAGCGCAATGTACTGCGGCTACATCAGTGGTATCTTCTCCAAGGCAAAGGCGGTCAAAATGGAACCGAACCCAAAGTTCTTCAACTTCCCGTTCTTTATCTTGGTCAACTGTTCTTTCATAACAAGAAGTACTGCGTCGCACCAGTTGAACACCTTCGGTTGGAGGCATTCCAAGGCATGCTGCATATAGGATCTGTTGGCTACATGAAGAGACGAGCTACCGCCCATCCTACCAAAAGTGAATAGGATAGTCCTAAGGGACCTATCAGTGACATCACGGATGATGATCTTGCCGTCTTTACTCGGCTGAGATCCTTCCCTGCAATACTGACAGACATAATCTCTCACAGAATCGCCTCCTCGGACCGAACCTGACAAAGAGATGGGGGCACCCTGCCTCGACAAGCCAGTCAAGAAATAGATGTCTACTACAGTCAAGGGGATAGATTTGCCCCTAATCTGGAAAACCTGGTTGATAGGATCCCAAGAGTCAAGCAAATACTTCAGCAAGTTAATCTGCTGTCTCATGCTAGAGATACAGAAGAACTTTAGCAAGCCACAGTTCCGCAGCGCGTTCACTGTAACAGGATCATGTAGGGCAATCATGTCCTCTTCTTCATGTTCTCATTCTCGCCATGTAAGGGTCATTTTACTCCAATATCTCTGCAAAAACAAACAAGAGAGGAGATTAGATCCTGATTTTGATGAGAAACAGGAAAAAGTTCCATCAAAAACTGTGCAACAACTTTCCTTTCTACGCCCAACGCACCTGCAGCAGTGTTACAGGTGCGTTGAATGTCAAACTGCCTTCATTCAGCGCAGGTTTCGATGTACCCAGGGTGCGTTGATGGCAGAATGAGCCCATCAAACCCCAGGGGCTCAGAAAAGCAGGGAACAGAGCACAGAATGCAAAAAGGAAACCATGAAATGAAAGGGCTCGGGTTTAGCTCCTACCTGGTCTAGACGGCGCCGAGAATCGTCCACAGAATCTCCCAAAATCAGCTGATGAAAATCGAGGGGGAAAACACCTCCAAAGCTCCAACAAACCAAGTTCAAATGAAATGGTAAAATGAGAGGTAAAAAACACTTTTTAATTACTTTCACATAGTTCGAAGTAAAGTATTAGCGTTTTAATCTCATTTTCAAAGCAAACATTGATCATTTTTAACTAGTTTGATGAAGCAGTTGAAAGATACAGTACTATCTTTGGAAGGACAAAGCTATCTATGGTAAAAATAAAAAACAAGACCACTTTATCGAGTAGTTTTAGCGCATAGTTCAAGCTCGTTAAAAAATAAACATAAGATCGAGCAAATGTTTCCACCCGCGTTTAAGCTCATTAAAAAATGAACTATCCTCCGGTAAATAACCACCGTGAATGAAGCATTTTCAGCCATTAAAGCCTTGGTCGTGTTTGCACCGCCACCTCCACTTTTCCATTGGCCGATCATTCACTTCCATTTGATTGTTTACCCATTTTGAGGAACAGCTACGAAGAGTGATTTCACTAGCCATCCTTGTGACACTGCCGTGATTGGAAAATTCCAAACCTTACCTGGAATCAGCTGCTACCCGTCTTATCACTCGTTCCTCAAAAGATGAGTCTTCTTTAAGCTCTTTTCATCTGACTCGTAAAATATGAAAAGATTGCCGAGTTTTGGCCTTCCAGTTCGTTAAAGTGACCGTAAGTGCTATCCCTCCTCTAGATTTTAATCTGTTTGGACCTGAGGGATTATTGCACAAAAAGATCGAGCGCTTGTTTTATTCGGCTCATTAAAATTATCAAAAATTCATCCCTTCTGTATTATTTTATACTTTTTCGGACTTAAGGGATTAGATGATGAAAAAGGAATTCCGGAGTTATCTTTACGTACCTTTTCAGACTCCCTAAAAAGGAAAAGGACCGAGTTATCTTTGTCGTTAGACTCGTTAAAAAGATTAATAGCGACAAACTTGTCTTTAGACGAGAACGAGTTTCACTATCGCTAGGCTCGTTAAAACATAGCGATGGGTTTGCCCGAAGGGAAAATTATAGAACAAGCATATGTTATCCTCCTCAAGCTTGACAAAAATAAAGAGGTACTGGTCAGCAATGACTGGGGAAAAATTGGGAGGAAAACTCAAAGAAACTTTATTGGTAGCAAGTCGCTCTTGAACATGACACTTCCACTCCGTGCTAGAGTCGGGTTGGGTTGTTTCATTCACCGGTCACATCACCATGGTCACGCCATACCATCCACATTTGGGGTAAATGCTACCGATCCATCACATAAGTGTCACCGACATGTTCAAGAGAAGTCATCCAGAGAAGTCACCCGTGTCCCATCCACTACCATACATTATACTTCACTCTTTCATGACCGCCACCCTGAACCGTATGTCGCCAGATCGTTTTCACCTCCATCAAAATCATTTGCTCCGTTCCGTGTCATTGATGTGGGATTCATTAAGGCCCTCCTTTGATGGATCGCTTCTTGTTGACATCAGCTCATTATCCAAGAAGTTGATCTAGGAACACCCCTTCAGTTCTTTGAAGCTTGCATGCCTCAATGGCAAGTTTCTCACTTCCGGCGATAGGTATACATCAATGACCTTCGACCGAAAGATTTTGCGTGGTGTTCGATGCCAAGTCCTTTATTCACACCACGTGAATTGTACTGCAGTACCTTGAGGGTCATTATCATTATCGGTGATTCCTCTCGCGCTTGTTAACAGTTTACATCATTGACTAGTAATCAAGCGACGTCTTTCCATGTTCGACTTCAAAAGATTTCTCACATGGATTGACTTGTACTTAGAGTGAAGATCGGACGAGATTGAAGACCCCGGATCTAGTTTCATCCATCCGGGCTGCGATATATATTCAGGAAAAATAAAGACATTGAAATGTACAGCATTGCAGCACAGATAATCATCCTACCAAAAGGATGATGACTTCGTCAGAATCATCAGTCTACCATCAGACGATTGTCTGTCCTATGTACATGAAAATATATTTATAAAGCTGAGCATGGGAATGCCCGCCTCAGCTAGATCATGAAAACAGTATGAAGATAATGTATTGTATTGTATCTTATTACAGGTCTCCTCCCAAGCATCAGAAGAACTTCGGATCCTCCTAATAAAGCATTTCACCCGATAAACGGCCTCATACTTTAGGGGGCAATTGTTATAGACATTTTTGTGCCTTACAGCTATAATAATGAAATGTCCATAAACCAAGGGATCTTAAGTCCCTAAAAGTGTTGTTCCAGCTCCTAAAGAAACAAGGTCAACAAATTACAGCTTCTCCCAGAATTTCTCCACCAGAAACTGCTCAAAACTAGTCAAAACAGGATCATTTCAAGTGCTCCACTAGCTGGCTGCATTGCAAAGCAACCAAATACACTGGCTAGGTGTGTTGCAATGCACTTGAATGCACTACCAGGGTGCGTTGAGCGGGAAATGACAAGTGGCAGAGTCATTCAACGAGGTGGAGGGACAATGGAAGCTTCCAGAATCTTCTCCAATGACACTTGCCTCACTGAATTCGACCAGTGATGAGTAAGAGGCTCTCAGTCTCCAAGTGGAAGCAAGAATTGACAGAGAGAAGCCACTAATCAATTCATGAGCTGACTCATCCTCTTTGCATACATCTATATATGGATCCCTCACCAAGAGATCCAGAGGCTGGAATTTTGTACATTGGAGAGAATTGTTGTTGGTTTTGTGATAGATATCAGAGTATTGGGTGATTTATGCTTTGTTGGATGTGAAGAAGGGATTCTATGTTGGGAGGTTGATGCTAGATCAGGAATCATCGGTTGTAACTCCTCCTAGATCTTCTTGTTTTATCAATAAAACTACTTGAGTTTCTCCTACATGCTTGTATATCTGATGTGTGTTATATTTGTATGTTTAGCTTAAATCTGATCCTAAGCTTTTTATGAACATAAATCCATGTCTTTGTGTAGTTTCTCTCTTCTGTGAACTTGTAGGAACTTGGTGACGCTGGGCAAGTGAGGGAGCAGATCGGTGGAAGCTGGCAAAGGGAAGAGAGATTGGATCGAACAACTAGCGCAAGACACAGGTCGGTTCATCTTAATCATCTTCGTTTATAGTTCATAAAGGAGAATACAAGAGTAGTTTTCCCTGTTTGTTTCTGAGGTCTCTGTCACAACCTGGTGGGATAGGGTCGTTCTGAATAGACACTTTTCCCAAAAACACCAAGAGCTGTACAATATTGGGGATGTGCACAAAAAAAGAGAGTCACAAGGTTCGCAACCACGCACAGAGGGCTGTGCTGCCACACGAGTTGGCTGGGAAGTGACCGTTGAAGTCACTATTCATGATGGGATGCTCAACTTGAGGCCAAATGGAGCGAGTGGTAGGAATTTAAATCACGATTTATGGGAAAGATTTGGGAAAATTTTCCACCAAGAAAGCATTAATGGACCGGAATTAGGGGGAATGGTTGAATTTTAATTCAAAAGGTGCTATAAAGCACAAAGGGCTGCCCAGCAAACAACACTTGGTCATTTGAGAATTGAGAAATTGAGCAGAGCCTTGAGCATTGTGAGCCGAGCATTGATTGAGCCGCTAAATTTGTGAGTGCCAGATTACAGCCCATATACAATGACATCAACGAAGGATGGTTAGGGAATCGAGGAAGTAACTGTCGATGAGGCTGCGCAGGCCGTAACTATGGAAGACATTCTAGAAGGCGCTGAGGTTGTGGAAGAAATCCCCAAATCACCGCGTACGCCAAGGCCCAAGAAGGATAAACAAGCAATGGCCCCCATACGTGCGTCCCCGAGGAACCCACTGCACAACAAACTATCGATGGAAGAAAATGGAAAAGTTGTCACGATAGAAACAGATGAGGAAGAAGAATATTTGCAGGCCCTTATCATCGTAGAGAAAGAAGACGAAGGCGTGGAGAATGATATTCAACCTACACACTCTGCAACAAAGCTGTCTGCATATTTCCCTCCACGGAAAGGGAAGACCAAAGTGCCAAAAGACCTAGACAAAACCAAGAGTTCACTCCAGACCCTGCTCCTCCCAGATGACATTGTGTTTGAAGGCACACACCTTGGCTGCATGCCAACCATGAAGTTTGAATATTGGGACCTCGCTGACTGCAAGAAGTTCCCTCACTTGGAAACCAAGAACCTCATGAAGCAGAACACTACGGGGGTGGTGACAACATTAAAGCCATGGAAGTGGCTGCGCGGTGTGGAAAAGGGCAGGCTATTGAACTTACTATGGGTGCTACATTTCCACCATGCACCAATCACCATTTTCATCATCAGGCAGCTGCTTTGCCTGGTGCATGATGGGTATCTATTGTTTGAGGAGCCTATCCCCATCATGATAGACCTAATTCACCCCATTTCCCATATCCCCTACAAAGGAAAGGACCCGACGACCATAGCTGAAGGGAAGGGTAGTAATTTGGCGCTTGCGGAGGCCATGAAAATGAAGTAAAAGCTGGAGAAGAGTAAGAGAGGCTACGCCATCTCCAGCATCAAGGAAAAAACTGTATGCGTAGCAACCCAAATCCTGGCCGGCAAAGTTACGTGGAAGTGTCATGCTAACGAGGTACTGGTGTCGGTGGTCGCACTGGCCGAGTAATTAATGTAGGGGGTCCAGTTTAACAGGTTTGAATTCCTCTGCACAGAATTTTTGAAAAATTGTTGCGAAGTCCAAGAGCAGGTTAAAAGCTTCCACTATGCGTGGTTGTTGTAATCCATAGTGCTCATAATGGGGGAACTACCAGAGGACAGTCAATTCCCCAGCATTGACAGAGAATTATCAGAGGCCACAAAGTACGCTTCGCTCTAGGCCATGAAGGACATGAAACAGATATGCGACAGCAACATCTTCTAGGTGCTCATGGAGATGAACATCCAAATGTGGATCAACCGGAAGCCACGCTTGTCACCCACGGTGTATAACATTCTGTAGAATTTTGTAGACATTAAGGCTGATATACACAAAATCTTTATCAAGGTGCGCATGGATCCGGTGAAGCAGTGGATGAAGCTACCTTTTGTAGCCACTAACGACACCATTTTCACTGTCTTGGAGACATGGCCCCTGGAATGGCGTGCCCCAGATCTTGCCGAACTTGAGAAGGCAGCAGCGCAGAAGAAGAAGGATGATGCCAAGCTGCGTGTCACATAGTTGGCCGAGAAAATACGGAAGGAAACAGCAGTAGCTAAGGTAAGGGCAGTGCAGGACGTGGCACAGAAAGCTGCCAAGCAGAAAAAGGCCACAGAAGTAGTAGCAGCAGTACAGGTGGCAGAGGAAGAAACTGCGAAGGCGGACGAGAGCTAAGAAACATCCTCGCAAGGGCAGGAGGCAAAGGAAGCAGAGATAGAAAAAGGGAGCGCAAACCCAGGGACCATGTCCACACAGTTGAAGCGCACACACATGACAGAGCGAGCAGGATTGAGGAGGAAGGTCAAGGCATCGAAATTGGCCATTGACTTGATCACCTTAACCGAAGGTGATCTTCATGACATCTGCAAGATGGTTTGCGATGTCACAAATGAGGCCCTTCAAGATTTTATGCAGGAGCACCAGACTGTGTTGGGGGCCCTCAGAGCACAACTATAGGAGTTACAGGTGCATCCCCCTCAGGTGTGTACTCTTTCCACCGACCTCGTAGCAAGATCCTCGGAAGCATAGCAGATGCTGCGTGCACGGATGGAAAACACAATAGTGTTGCCGGAAGGGGCCCTAGTAGCAGTGAATAAGGACGATACATTTTCAGCTAGCATGATGAAAGGCCTTGGCATTAATCTGGTGGCCCTTCCACATGAGACACTGTATCTTTTACATGATGGGATAATGGTAGAGCTGCATGCTAGCGAGAGCCGCACGATCCAAGTCCTCAGTGAGAAAAATATAAACATGGAACAACTCAGCTTGTAGCACGATGAACTGGTGTAGCAAAATAAATTGTTGGTGCAGGTGGTAGACGATGCTTGCCGACGCATCCCGGAGATGGCCATCTGAGCAGACCTACTAGTGGAAGTATGGATCCACAAGTTAGCCACAGGATTTGGTCAGGCCAAGGAAGAAACAACCAAGGTTCAACTGGAGCTAAACCTTTAGATCGTCGAGTTGTAATTAAATGCGTAGCCATCCACTCCCCCGGAAGTTAGAGAATAACGCACTAGCGCTATTACAGCAGGATTGGAGGAAATCTGAAGGGTAGTGCGAGACTGCACCAGCATGTTGGAAGACGCACTTGAGGTTCTCACAACTCTGTAGGAGGACCCCAACATCCAGCACTTGGAAACACAAGCGTGAGAACTCCAGCAGCAATAGGACAGTGTCCGAGGAACTGTGCAGATAGTGGTCCTCATCCAGCGGCTTGAAGGCACTAAAGGAGCATATGGATGTGGTGTGACACAAGGAGTCAGTTCTCAAAGTGCATGTTTAGCCTTGGATTGACGAGGCCTTCACTATCATGGCAAACATCGAGGGAAAGCTCGTGCACATATATGGGATGCATTCGCAGATGCAGAGAAGCACACCAGATATAGAGGTCTCAGAACAACAGATGTAGTAGATTCAGCATGCAGCGGCTCAGTGCACTACTCACCTTAGCATGATTCGAGAATAGTTGGAGGGACTCCACGCCAAGATCACTGCGCTGACAGAGTGACTCGAGGGCGAGTCACGATGTTTTTTTGGGGGGCTTGTTGAGCATGGAATCCCCCCAAAGCATGTTTTGGGGCTCAAAGCCCAATTTTAACCCAATAGTGTTGTAAAGACTCTGTGAATTGCAGGCGCAGAGCACGAAATGTATGATAGAGTCATAGGGTTGTCTACCCTAGTTGTGCAATTTAATGGCGACCTACCCATGGTATGCAGACCATGGGATTGTATAAATAGAGTGAGGCTCTAAGTGTAAAATAGAATGGATGAATGGAAGGAATAGGAAGAAGGAAGCAAGAAGATAGAGTCTAAGTGTGTCTTGGGTCATAGAGTAGGAGAGGGCTCTTCAGCTGAGTGTGTAGAGGCCTAGTAGTCTGCAGCTGAGTGCGTGTACCCTTACAGCTAAGTGCACAGGGCAGAGTCAGATCTGTAACCGTAGAAGAGATTAATAAAGAAAAGTTTTGTTACCAATTTGTGTATTTGTTCTTGGATTAATGCATGTTTGATGTAAATCACAAATATACTATATATTTACTCTGCACTCCTATATGAATTGTTTTTGTTGATAAGTATAAATGAAAGCATGCAAGTAGGCCAAAATAATCAACTAACATCGAAATACTAGTAAGGAATTGGTTAATAGCAGCGTTCAGCCCCCAAGTAGGGCTGCGCGAAGTCAACATCTCAGACTACGAGGTAATGGAAAGTGCACGTAGTGACATGCATGCGGGGTCGAACTGCGGACCTCTTTAACTCATCAGACATCTCCAGGGAGCGGAAACCTAGTTCTAGCACTGTCCCATACTACTTTGGGTGAGACCTCAGTCTGTGCTCCACAGACTGTTGTTGAAAGGGCCAGTAGTACTGGGATTTGTTTGGCTAAATCACCTCAAAAATAGGGTCACACCCCAACAAGCCAACACCACCTAAGGAGCTCTGAGAGGAAAAGGAAGAGATTGTCCCTCAAGTGAATCCACCACCTTTTCCTGAGAGATTAATCCATCCTATCCAGCACAACCCAAAAGAGACTGAATTTCTGGGTGAATTGAAAATATTGTGTGTTAAAATCCCACTCCTCCAAACTATCAAGGATGTCCCCATTTACAACAACTCAATTAAGGAGAAATGCTTCAAACATCCTAGGAGATAAAATGAAGACACCCCTACCATTAATGTCATTGGAAAACTATCTGACTCAATGTTTGGGCGAGTGATTTTCCTGAAGTGTCTAGATCCCGGAAGTCTTGTGGTAGATGTGCACATTGATGATATCATTTTCCCCATACTGTGATTGATCTTGGGGCTTCCATCAATGTGATAACTAAGGAGACTATGCTTAAACTAAATCTCCGAGGATCATTAATAAAGACAACAACAATCTTACAATTTGAAGACAAGCCCACAGTAGCTCCTGAGCGATTTGTTGAGGATGTGATGGTCTCCATTAATTCCTCAGAATACCCTTATGTTGTGCCTATCAACAACCCCCCATTTATTTATGTTAGTAATAACACTAATAAATGGGGACCTTTCCAATAAAATCAAATCTTAGCATCTAGTCATGCCTTTTTATTTTTAGAATAAAATAAGATGTCAAGGTGGAACTTACTAAAATCATGAAAGGACCTTTTCATACTTTAGGCTCATAAAACTTCATAAACATTAATTTTCCTAAATAAGCACCACATGATCAAAAAGCCTAAGAATAACTTTGTACCTAGAAAGTCATGAATAATAAAGTAAATTTTGAAAAAACCGACTTTAAAGAAGATTATTCTCACATCACAAAAACAATTACGATGGACCTCCCTTATAAAAGTTACCCCATTAAAACGCGATTCGTGAAATGCAAAATCATAAAATTCCTATAACCTTCTCGCATCACAGTTCCAACCATGCAGCGTTACTTGATAAAGCATAAGTGGATATTGTGAAATGTGATAGTATCTCGCATATTGCATATGGTGTCAACTCACATGGTGGTAGGTCTTAATGAAAACAAGTTTTTACGATATAGCAATCTACAATATTGTGCAACAAATCACAAAATTGCTTTAATCGCAACTTAAAGAGCTCACGATTCTAGGATAGTACTTCCTGACTTTCGATGTGAAGTTATGAACATTAAGTCAAGCATAACGGTTCATTAGTGGACATTTATTAAAAATTATTACAATCAGTTGTGAAAGGTCATTTGACATAAGTTGATATATTTTGAAGTGATTTAGAATTAAAGACCCTCTGTCACCTTATTTTTGTACTCTCTATTGATCATTTCTGCATTTACTATCATTTTTATCCTATTCTTCTTTCTACTTGTAATTGTCAGGAAGAACACACAGCGCAGAACATCCAAAGAAATGGTGAAGAAAGGAAAGGCACTCACTTCGGAAAAGTCAGAAATGACCCCATTATTCACAGACACTACCTGTAATCGAGATGCAGGGACATCTACGTGGGAAACTATGTATCAGTTATTGGAGGAAGAACAACCAAGAATTATGGAAATAACAGTTACAGCGGATGGGCGTGGCTCTTCTGATGCTTCCGTACTGAGCTTTCATGCTCATTCTTGCACCACATTGCTGCAAGGCCAAAGATACTTCCTTACACTGACATGATTAAATGGATTATAGATGATGCAGACATATCTGACAGAGAATTCAAGATGGCAAGCCAAGAAGTCATAGGGTCATTTACTCTAGACAACCTGAGGCTCATGTACCATTTACTAGAACCCCATGCCATCTACAACAAGCACATTGTTAAGAAGTTCACCAAGGAGAATGAAGACTTGGCAGAATGCACGAAGCATTGGTCAAACAATGAGGAAAGACTCAAAAAAGATAAAAACAGTATGTACGCCACCAATTCTCTTTGTTCCACTTACTGTTTTTCTAGTGCTATGTTAAGTAGACTGTTTGGTAAACCAGACAGTAACAAATTTTCATTAGAATGGTTACCCCTAATAGATGTAGCTATCAATGCTACAATAATGAATTGGGCTCAAATCTTGTTAGATAATTTAGCCACTGCAATTTTAGAATACAAAAGAAAAATAAGCATTGCTTCGAGGGTTTACCCTCCATTTTTCATGAGCACCTATGTTATGGACACTATTTGTTTTGGTTCCAAATTTCATGTTATGGGATGGAAGTGGACGGTTCAAAATCCACTTCCCATTCAACTTTATCACAAAGTCATGTGGGAATCAAATTTCGTGCCACATTATTCAAAATTTTTCATGGAGTTATACTCCCGATTCATAAAAATATCTACAGCAGAGATGCCCCAAGGTTTTCCTAAGAAGTTGAGATAGATATTCTCCCCATAGCAATATGGTTTGGGGATGAATTATTCATGTATATCACAGTGTTTGGCAATATTGCCTCACCTCATGTGCTACCTTTTTACGTCGCAGAAAAACTGATGGCTAGGGAGATAGCCTATCAGACATGCGGCGCGGGGGGGGGATGAGAAAAGTACTGAAAGATTCCAAGAAGGCCATTCGGCGTCAATTTCCTGTAACATGCAGAGCATTTGCATTGCATGACTTAGGACATTCTCTCAAAGAAGTTAATAATGTATTATCTTTACATGTATGCAAGTTCCCAGGAAGGCAATATGATCCCTTTGGTATTGTAAAAGATTTTACCACAATGGTTAAAATAAAAGTATTTTCCCATGAAAAAGATCCCTTTGATGAAGCTTTCCTGTAGAAAAACACCTTCAAAGAAGTTCGGCATATGTCACAAATTCTTTTTGACCAAGAAGGTCTTGAAACTTTTAATAATTACAGAAAACAGAAGTTATCTAAGGTCCCATTGGAGAAATTACTCATCAAACCAGTAAGAGATCCTACTCCCAGTGTAAGCATAAGTGAAGATTCAAAAGAAAAATCCAAAACAAGTTCCGAAAAAGAATCAGCAGAAAAGTCTGGCAATCAATCCAAGAATGAACACAGTAAGAGCGAGGAGTCAATAAAAGACACAACCCAATCCACAGCAAAGTCTGATCAGCAGACTTCGTTTGTAAAACAAGTTAAAGCCTCAACTCCCCTTACAAAGCAAGCAAAGCCGCTCGTAATTGATATAGAAGGAGAATGGGAAAATTTTAATAAGATACTTAACACAGAAGAACAAAATGCAGAGCCACCAACAAATCCAAAAGAGACGACCACAGAAATGGTAATAGAAAGAGCTATTAGCACTCAGGAAATGGAGCATATTCTCGTTGCTCCCACATCCGAGATTGTACTAAGAATAGAGGAAATTCCTTCTCTAGATGTATTCTATAGCCCTCAACATAAAATTGTCGTTAGAAGACAAAGAAAGAAAAGAAATTTGGATTATGTGCTCACTCTCGAAGATGAACCTCTGGATGTTCTTTGGAAAGACCCATCTATAGATCCATCGGCAAATCTCACTAGGCTCTCGCAGGTCACAGGCACATACGCTTCAGCAACCATTGACAAAGAAGTAGAGGTACAACTACTGCTAAAAGAAAAAGAAGATAGGATTTTGTTATTGGAACAATAGTTATAGTAGGTCAACATCAACCAACAAGAAGAAACACAGTTGGAAAAACTTCAGCAAGAATTTCAGCAAATGCAGTTGGCAAATCAAAGCAGTTTAGCTATTAAAGAAGAAGAGTTACAAAATATAATAGAACTGCATAAAGATGATCCCAAAATAGAACAGTTTGTCACAGAGGCACTTGGTCTCAATTCCTAGCTTCTACAACAGAAAGAACTATTATGCCAGAAGATTTCACAGTGGAATTCCCACTGCAAAACAAGCAATAACATAACAAATCAAGTTGTGGAATTACAACTTGAATATGATTCAATTTTTAAGAAAGTATCAGACTTCTTAAACTGGAAGAAATACGAAGAAGGGAAAAGAGTATACATGCCCAAAATTGATGAATCACACAAAGAAATTTTATTTGTGAAATGGGATTCTCGGTTAAGGGAGGCAGAACAGACAATGGAGGATGCGGCAGCAGCAGTGAACAGTATCGTCGAATGCATAAATGAAAATATACACAAGGCTAATTTGGTAACAGAAACCACCCCTGGCTTTCTTCCAAAAGCACAATAGCTTCAAGTAGTATGGAAACAAGCAGCCGAGGAAAGGGCAGAGGAAATTAAACATGTAAACATATTGAATTGGGAAGCATACTGGTAGTACCTAGTGAAACCGCATAGCCAGTGGATGACCCTGAAATTCCTGATGACATCCACCGAGAAATTAGTGCCAGCACTCACCAATGTCGTATTTGCAGGACAGCTAAAAGCTGAAGTCAGCCAACCGACACTCTTAAAGGTGATGCTGGATGTTTTTGATCTCAACCATCAGATGTAGGATTAGTCATAGACATATTTTATTTTTGTTTTGTTTATTTTTTCTTAAAATGAGGTAGGTCGTTTAAACCTCCTTATCTATTTTTGTAAATATCTATTTTTAAGTTTCACAGATTAGTATTTAAACCCCTCTCATGCATTTAGAGAAGGGTCCAGAGTTTTATCAAAACTATTCTTCAAAACATGCATCTTGCCCCCCACTAAGGAGGTTTTGGAAAAATTAATGGAACGAGATTTATTTTCTACTTGATTTTAACATCTGCTACTGAAATTGCACTTTTGTACTCTTAGTTGATGTTAAGTGATTTGAAGATAGATCAATATTGTTGGGGCACATGAGTAGGACGTATTACAAATGGTACTTCTATCTCTTAATGCTTTTTACTTGTGTATCAAGCAATAAATTATTTTTAGTTATTTATGTATGAAAGTTTAAATTCTTAGTTATCATTATTACACTTTTGTATGATGATGATTTATTCTTTATGCTGAATATGTGAATGACTCTTTACGTGATATATCTTTCATATCATTTCGGCTAACTTTTTATACGAAATGATCATTATCAAATGGATTCTTTTCTTATCATGATTGAATGATCTTTATTATCAATTACTTTCAGAAATCATTTTAGATCGCATATATATAGGCTACTCCTGGGATAGTTTTAAAAGTTAGATGTTTTCTTTGATTATGATAGATTGCATATGATAGTTAGAAGATAGATTAAATTTAGAATAAGTATTCACCCCATAAAACCCCAAAAATAAAAACATCATCCCACTAGCACAAACATCATAAATAGATTGGGAAACTGGTCCCATCATCCCCAATTGGAGCCACTATTCCAAACAAAAAAGGAGTTGTCCTAAGGTCCAGACCAGGTGGTTATCCCCCTTGTTGGAGTCCTGATTTTTTGAGCATTCAACATATTTGGTGCTATGTTATAGCTCCAAATCTCACTCTTGATGTTTGTGATGCTACACTCATGGCCTAGGGCAACCCCTCCTTCTATACCTGGTCCAAATACTTAAAAAACAATGTTTTACTCCCTATTCACGACATTGCCCTGAGCTAAATGCGTGTGTATGCAGGTCTGTGTATACCAACCCGCATATATGTCTTAAAACACTTAAAAAAATTAAATCTCCTTAATTTCAGACAGAGATTGTAGGTTTTACCTACTGATTACCTATTAGTGCCTGTGGCCCAACTGTTCCCAACTAAAAAACTACTTTGGGAGAAGTATAAAAAGGATTCAATGGGAAGGCCTAAGGGAGGAGAGAATAGAGAGAAAAATCACTCTCTTGAGATTATCCCAGATCAGGTCTGAAGATCCCTATGCTTCCAGCACTTCCCCCATTACAGGAAACCCTTGTTTCCTTGAGTTATGATGTCTCTCCATTTGTTGAGATATCCTTGAGTGAGTTATGGAAGGAGCTTGTTGAAGGCATGAGATTGGACGAATCCGGAGGATGGTTCTGCTTGGAGCCTGCGAAAGGAAGACTCAGGTGAAATAATTCCTTTCTGTACTTTAGTTATCTATAATAAAAGAAACACTTGTCTTGTCCCTGATATGAATCTTCTTCATGTTTATGATATCAATATTATGATTTACAAATGAATGATTGTTTCAATTGCATAACTAACTTTCAATATGATATGAAGTTGATTTCTTTATGATGTTTAGTCCATATACTGATTTGCTTTCTTGAATTGATTGTTTTGCAGGTTGAAGGAGCAAAAGGAACTCCAAGAGGGTTTGGACCCTAGTTGTATCTTCCCAAATGAAGGACCCCTAGGTGCACCCTTCTTCGCTTAGTTTGTTTATATTAGCATCATGGATGTGTGGAATGCTTGTTTTTCTTTATAGATAACCCCCGCTCTGCTAGGGTATTAACCCAAGACCCTAGGGGACATTCTCCCTTAACATGCTAGAAGGAGGGCCTGATTGTGAATGGCAAGTAAATCTACATATTCATGCCATTCTAAGAGTAAAAATCCCTCACCATCACCCTCAACTTCTCGTTCGCATTCCAAATCTCCCATCTGTGAACCAAAAGTTGAAAAGAAAAATACAGAGCACATTATTGAAATCCTAAACAAGCCAGACCATTCTTCTTCAAATCCCGCTGAATTACAAACTTTAATCCATAAGTTACAGGGTATTTCAATATCTCAAGAAGAATCTGAGTTATCCCAAGGTAGTGTCACTTCTCATCGAACCCCATCTCAACGACTGACTAGAGCACAAAGCGAAAAGCTAGGAATCCCACCAGTTGAGTTTCCTCTACCGAGTCGTAAGAAAGCTAGGAAAACACCAGCAGAATCTCAGAGTGAGGTTCTATCATCATTCTCTTCCACTGTCCCATCCATATCATCACAAGGTCACTCATCCATCCCCCAACTCTAGATCATGGTTCATACAGGTACAGGAGCAACATCCTCCTCTACCCAATCACCTTCAACTACTACCACACCTCCTCCTTCTCATACTTCGACAATGGCAGGAAATCCACCACCAAGGCCATGGGCCAATCCAGGAGCTATAAGAATGCCTGCACCTTTATCTCAATTACTAGCTCATCCTGAGAAATGGTTGCCCAAATTCAATCCTGACAATGGCCAACTAGCTAAGGAACACATAAATAATTTTATGATGTCTATTAATTTGAATGGAGTAACAAAATAGGACGTTGTTGTAAGATTATTCCCCTATACTTTATAAGAAGCAACAATATCATGGTATTTTTCTTTACCAGTAGGCTCCATTAATAACTGGGATACATTTCAAGATCAGTTTTTAACAAAATTTGGGGATGATAGGTCAACGGCAACCTTAATAAATGACCTCTCCAATTTAAAAGCCAAACCAAAGGAACCAATTAAGGATTTCAACTCTCACTTCAATAAATTATTGAACAAAATACCAATAGCATCTAAGCCTAGCGATGAAGTCCAAAATGAATGGCATATTTCTGATTTACCTTCAAATTTAGCTATCTTTGTAGATAGAGCTACCAAGCCAGTGTTAGCAAAAAACATGAAAGATGCAATAGCTATAGAGAAACATATCCTAGCCATAAAAAAGAAAAATATTGTAGATGAAAGAAAGTCTAAAAAAGTGTCCTTTAGAGATGATTCTAAGAAAAAACAATCAAAGGACCTGTTCGACCTGGAAGGGTTACAGAAGGTCTTGAAGACCATGTCCAATGAAATGGTTGATATAAAGAAATAAGTAGCAGAAACCTCTTCCAGGAAACCCTTTAAACCCTTTAAAAGGAATCCTCCAATTGCTCGTAAACCCCCAAATGCTATAACAAACACAGAATCAGAAGGGGAAGAGGAAGAAGTTTCAAATGAGGAACAAACCGACGATGAAGAAGTCATAGAACTATAAGGAATGTGGGACTTCATTCTTCCAGATGAGGAAGATCAAGATGCATTACCTGTTGCTACTAGAAGTAGAAATCAACTCGATCCCCCACAATCCAGTACTAAACAAAAAAACCCAATCTCGACTCCCAAGGATAAAATCGTAGGTAAAAAAATCCTCACCAAAGTCTACTCAGACAAACCCAATCCAATTTGATTCAACATCTTCATCTAAAATGCTAATCATCTCAGATGAAATGGAATATAACATTGTTGAATATATGAAGAAACTAGAGCAAATATTACTCTTCATGAGCTTAGCAAGTTAAAACAACAACAGAAATTACTTTTGAAATAACTCAATGCAGTGCCTAATATGCCTCTTCCCACTGCTGTGATTTCACAGGCTACTCATGAAATGGGAAGACCTCCAACTAACATTGCAAATAAAATCGACCCAACCAATATTTCTCTGATTGGGGGAAGATCCAAATCCCATACTCCGCCATTTCTCCTTACTTTTGAAGTTTTCAATAAGAATCTGTACAACTGTCTAGTTTATTTTGGTGCATCATCTAACATTTTACCTAAGATAGTTTGCACGAAGTTAAACGTCCAACCTCAGAAATCTACAGTATGAATAGTACAGCTAGATCGGTCTCAAGTCAAGGTCATTGATGAACTTAATCAAGTAACCATAAGGCTTTCATCAAATCCAAAAGTATGTCAAGTCATTGATATACTTGTAGTGGACATTCCTGAATTTTATGGACTGATCCTTAGTAGGGATTGGTCAGAAAAGCTTCATGGTTACTTTGCGACCGACTAGTCTCATATGTGGCTACCCTGTAACGACAAACCAAATCATATCAAAGTTGAATGAGAGAACATCAAAAGTATATAGTTACAGAGTTATAAGGAGAAAACAAGCCTATAACATATAGCAACAACATAATCGAAAACTATTCTGTTGAGTCATTCTTAGGGAATTTCAACACTCATACTTCACCTTTTTTGGAAAATTCTGTTTTATCTCAGATAGAAAATTTCTCTCAGACTGACACTTCTAGATGCATCAATTTTGTATATAAACCTATAAATAAAACCTTGTTTTGGAAATTATTTTTGGATGGTTCTAAATCCAATGATGGAGTAGGAGCAGGTTGTATATTAGTTAGTCCAAAAGGAGAAAAACCATGTTAACATGTAGACTTGAATTTGATTGCACAAACAATACTGCTGAATATGAAGCATTAGTTCAAGGGTTATACAAAGCAATCGGGCTTAATATCAAATACCTGCAAGTATTTGGAGACTCTGAGATTGTCATTAAACAAGTAAGAAATATTATACATTTTCTATCGGGACACTTAAAACACTACCAATATTTAGTACAAGACCTGACCTCACACTTTACAGCATTTAATATTTCATCCATTCCAAGACTCCAAAATGCTAGTGTCGATCTCCTTGCTAATGTAGCTTCCAAGCTTATTCCATCAGAGGACTATAGCCCAAACAGATTCTCGATTGAATTAATCTTTAGACCCTCTATTCCTGATCACATTACCAACTAGAGAGTTTTCAACAATGACCCTAATATCATAATTTTTCTGACTTCAGAAGGCTCTTATAATAATCAGATAATTGCTGAAGACCAACATGACAAACAACTAGAACAAGAAAACAACAATAACACTATACCAAAATCCGTAGTCAAGTTAGAGGTCCTATATGACTTGAAGGACAAATTTAAATGATCCACCAATTCAAAACTCTAGAGTTCAACTCTGAGATATGAATTAGTCAATCTGGGGATGGACATAAAACCACAAAACATCAACCTAGGTCTTGGTATGACTTCTGAAGAAAAATCAGATTTCATTTGATTGTTGAAACAATACAAGAGTGTCTTTGCTTGGAATTACGATGATCTTAAAACGTATGACACTTCAACATACAATTCCAATGATGTCCGATGAAAAAACTGTTCAGCAGAAATTAAGGAAGATACATCCTAATTTGGAAAGCCAGATTAAATCTGAGTTAAACAAATTACTGAGTGCCAAGATTATTTTTCCTGTCATACATTCCAGATGGGTCTCCAATCTCGTCCCAGTCAGAAAGAAAAATGGTGATATTCATATTTGTATAGACTTTCGCAACCAAAATAAAGCTTGCCAAAAGGATAATTTTCCATTGCCCCCCATGGAACAGGTATTACGATCAGTCGTAGGGTCTAAGTTAATGTCCTTTTTAGATGGCTTTTCAGGGTATAATCAAATCTTGGTCCACCCTGATGATCAATTAAAAACTACGTTCAGAATGAAATGGGGCACTTATGATTATCAAAAGATGCCATTTGGGCTAATCAATGCTGGTGCCATGTTTCAGAGAGCCATGGACATTGCGTTTAAGGGATTAGTAAACAGGTCAGTGGTAATCTACTTAGAAGACATAACAATATATTCTAAAAAATGAAGTAATCATCTCATAGACTTGAAACAAATCTTTCAACGTTGTCAAAAATATGGAATTTCACTTATCCCCAAAAAATATTTCTTTACGTTGAGTGAAGGAAAATTTCTTGGATTCATAGTATCCAAATCAGGAATCCATATCGACCCAAATAGAATCAAGGAAATTTCTGAGATATCTTTACCCCATAATAAAAAAGCAATGCAGTCTTTCCTTGGTCAGATCAATTTTGTTAAAAGATTCATTCCTGAATTTTCAAGAATTGTGTCACCTCTCCAAGCATTGATAAAGAAAAATTCTCTCTTCAAATGGGGTCGTTCGGAACATGAAGCATTTAGCTTGATAAAACAAGCAATTATAAATGCCCCATCTTTAGCAATGCCAAATTTTTCCAATCATTTCACCCTATATACATTCACCTCCAAGAAATCATATGTTGCCATACTCACACAAGCGAATCAAGATAAAACTGAAGCCCCAATTTCTTTCTTCAGCTCAAATTTGCAAGGAGCTAAATTAAAATACTCTGATGTCAAGAAACAAGCTTATGCTATTTTCAAAGCAGTTAAATACTTCAAACCTTTCCTTCTCAAATCTCACACCAAAATAATAGTACCATTCTAAGCATTAAGAAATCTTCTAGTACAAAAAGATGTAGGCGAAAAGAGAGCAAATTGGGTCACAGCCCTGCAAGAATATGACGTTGAAATTAAACCAGCGAATATTGTAAAAGGTCAAGGTTTTTGCAGGATGTTGGTAGGAGCATCAAACATATCAAAATTGCAGTCTCCATATAGTGAAGTACAAATTTGTAAGGTAAGCCTAAACGACTCTAAATCAAGATATGTTGATATCATTTTTTACCTGAAAAATGGATACGCCCCTCCACATTTGAATTACACAAAGAAAAGAGCCCTGAGGCTAAAAGCTAAACAATATCAAATCATTAATGATGTACTATTTAGAATGAATTATGATTATGTTCTCCTTAGATGCCTCAAGAAATCTGAAGCAGAAAAAGTATTGCAGGAACTCCATGATGGACCAGCAGGCGGACACTATGCAAGAGATGCAACAACTCACAAAATCCTGTGTGTTGGCTACTACTGGCCAACTCTATTTAAAGATGCACACAGTTACATAAGGAGATGTAAGATTTGCCAAACTATTGCTAGAAGACAAAAGAAACCATCGTTGCCATTACAGCCGGTCAACATCGATCAACCATTTGAACAATGGGGATTAGATATAATAGGTGAGATCATTCCTCATTCTTCTAAATAGCATAAATACATCCTTACAGCTACTGACTACTTTACCAAATGGGTAGAAGCAGTTCCACTCAAGACAGCCAACTCTGAGAGTATCATCAAATTTATAGATCAATTCATAATCACTAGGTTTGGCTTACCTTCTACTTTAATGTTTGATAATGCATCCTATTTCTCAGGTAATGCCATGACAGATTTTTCTCTCAAAAGAGGTTTTAAACTCAAATATTCTGCTAATTATTATCCACAAGGAAATGGGTTAGCCAAATCAACGAACAAAAACCTTATTAGAATTATTAAATGGACTATTGATCAAAATCAAAGAAACTGGCATAAGTCTTTAGTGTATGCTCTCTGGGCAGATCGAATAACTCAGAAAACCTCCATTGTCACTTCTCCTTTTAATTTAGTTTATGGGAAAGAAGTGGTCTTACCAACAAATCTAGCTATTCCCTGACTAGCCTTAGTTTAATTCATTTAAGAAACTCCTTCCTCATCCATGCAACTAAGACAATTGCAAATCCTTAAACTAGAAGAGGAACGAGAAAAGCCCAGAATTACCCACACTCATCATCAATAACTAGTGAAAGCCTCTTTTGATTCAAACTCTGTGACTTGAAAATATTTTCAACTTGGAGACTTAGTATTAAAATGGGATAAATCCCATGAAGAGAAAGGCAAGCATATTAAATTCCAACGGATGTGGCTTGGACCATTCCAGATTGTTGAACTCATTGGCCCATCAACTTTCATGTTAGAGGTTTTAGTAGGGAAAAGGGAATCTTTACCTGTTAATGGACATATCCTAAAGAAATATTTTCCATAGAAGATGATCTCTCCAATTTTTCTGTAGATTTTAGTTTTTAAGTTTTCTTTTGATAATAAAACAGGTTGAGAATGTTCACTTTTGGTTTCACGAAAAGAATAGTGTCTCATTTCAATTTTGTTTTTTCGCTTGTATAAGTAGGAGTGGTTATGAAAATTAATCTCCATTTATGAAAAATATGGTTAAGTGCTATTCTTTTGAGAAAAAATTGCCTATTCTTGTATTTCAACTATCTGAGTTTTGGTTCGAATCAACCTTAGGAAGAAGTTTTCCTTACATTAGTCACAAAAGGTATCAATAACAAAACAAAGACTCTCTGCTGAAAATCTATTTTTAAACACTACAATTGTCGTCCAGGAGAATTCTTAAGGAACTAATTACTTCCCCCCACACTTAAGGAATTTGCAAGATTCAAGGAGTAATCCAATTATACACTTTAAACTTAAAGAATAAGAGGTCTCATCAAGAACTGGCTTATCATGATCATAAAGATTATAACTAACTGACATTGCCATATTGAATATCAAAACAGGGTAATGGCTCGAGATTGTTTCAATCAAAAGACAAGGGGTCTCATCACGAGCCAGCTTGTTCAGTTAAGTTATAAATCAAGTGAATGGCACTGTCAATTTTGGCTACCAAACCAAGACATTGTTCTTTAAGAAATAAAAAACAAAATTAGAAAAGAAAAAGTAATAAGTATACATGAGGACAGGAAGTCTCAAAAGTTAAGAATATTCTCATCAGGGGCGATGGCTAGGGTTTGGAGGCGAGGGTTTCGGGTGGAACCTCGCTCAGGTCACGGCTAAGAAACTGTAGGCAGGCTTCCGCGTTCAGGTGTAGGCGCAGGAGGACACCGCACGGATGACTGGCAGGTGGAGGTGGCTGTCTTTCTATGTTTGCGTTTTTTCTGTGAAGGAATATTTTTAAAGTTGAAACTGCAGTTCCCCGTTTTCCGTTTACTAGTTTCTCGGGTGTGGGCGCTCATCGTCTTGTCTGCTTGCTGTCGCTTTCCTCAGAATGCACCTCTAAACCATGGTTAATTCGAATGAGTTGGTGGACTTGGACCCGAAACTGGAGGATATCCTTTCTATGTGGGGTAAGGATCCCACAGTTCAAAATGTGGAGCAGTATTTCGAAGCATTTGAGCTTTCGAGGAAGGAGGCTTTCTCTCAGGAGGTAAAACCATCGTTTTTAATCCAAGGCAGTGGCTCGGGCAGAGAAACTATCAACCCTTGTAACCAGGTCTCTTTCAAGCCGCCGGATAGGGAGGCTGTGGCGGATGGGTCATCAACAGGAGCAATTTTCTCTAAAAACAAGAGTAACCTAGGGTCTTTCTGGAATTTCTTCTTGAAGGGTTTTGAGGATACAGCAAATTTGGGGCTTTCCTCAGGTCTTGGTAAAGGTAGGGCTTCTGGTGGGGTTTCTTCGCTCTCCAGGGTTTCGCTTCCGAAGATTTCCCCTCTCTCAAAAGAAATTCCAGCTGAAGGTTTCGTGGGTCAATTCGACAACTCTGCGGGAGAGTCAGGAGGTTTTGATGACACGACTTATGGTCCTCATTCTTCTGGGAGCCCTGTCCATGTCATCTCTGCCCCTGTTCAGTCACAGCCAGAGGTAGATCTTCCCGCGGATTCGTTCCAGGAGGGTCTAGAATGGACGGGCGGTGCCGGGGAAACCAGGGTTACTGCTGAAGATTCAAGGAAGAAAGGTGAGAAACGAAAACCCCAAAGGCCGATTGGTTCTCAGGAAATAGAAGGGAATTTAGTCCTAGGCATGGAAATCTCCATTGAAGAAACATTAGAAGTTGCTGACAGTACCCTTGTTGGAAGGGCGAGAGGAAAGAAATTTTCTTCAGAATTTATTCGAGCTTGGGGAGAACAGTGCTTCGTTTCGGACAGACCTCTTCAGTTTGAGGCCCAATGTTTAGCCAAAGGCTGGTTTATGTTCCGTTTCGAGGATAAGAAGGCTGCATAATGGGTGTTGGAACGGAATTGGAGCATAGGGAATATACCGGTTTTGATGAAGAATTGGAGCCCCCTCTTCGATGCTCTTAAGGAGAGAACTAATGAATTTCCGGTGTGGGTGAGGGCTCCGAGCCTTCCTTCGTTCTTATGGACCAAAGCTGTGTTCAAAGCAATTGGTAATAGACTGGGCTCTTTCCTGGAGGCCGATATGTCCTTTTTGGAGACGAAGAACAGGGCAATGGCCCGCATTCTGGTGAGCCTCACTCCGAGCGGTGGCCTCCCTCAAAAGATTAATTTACAATACAAAGATTATGTGTTCGAGCAGCTCCTCGATTACGAGCACTTGCCCTTTTGGTGCCATCGTTGTCATGAGTATGGGCACCTTGCCAAGGAATGCCCACTGTTCAGAAGAAGGCGAAGATTCCGAAGGACCCCTATTTTTAGAGAACCAGCTTTCAATCGGGTTCCCCCTCCTCAGGAGAGAGAAGGAAATGCGAACCAGGCAGTTGAAGAAATGGAGATTGAGGGGAACCAGAAAGAGTCAGTGGCGGAAGAACCCCAGATCCATGAGGCGACTCAGATCAATGAATTCCCTTCGGTGGTAGCAGTGGAGGAGAACGCCAAGGATGTAGCGGCAGATCAATTCCCCAACAGCGATCAGGATAAGGGTATGTGCTCAGGCTCTCCTCCTTTCTCTCATCAAAATCCTGAGCATATTTCAAATTCTATGCATAATTCGCCATCTATTTTCCACTCTCATAACATGGGCCAAAATGAAAAAGCTGAAACTCCAAAAATCTTGTCTGATATTGACACAATTTCGGATGCATTACCGTCTCTTGATTTGAATAGTGAAGAAAAGTGGCCTCCTCTTGCTCCCCCGTTAATCCATACCCCGTGCCCATATAACTTAAGATCCATGGGGGGGAAATCTGGTTTACCTGTTGCTGCTGGGGGTTTAGGACAGTCCCTTGCCCAAAGCTCTGCCAAGAACAAGAGAGGTAGGAAATCGGACCTTTCAAAGGCAAAGCTGAAAGCCAAGCTTGACGTGGCCGATGGAAAACAACACTCTATCCCTGGGGTTCTTAGAGCTGTGCAGACCCCCGAACAGGTTAACAAATGATTTTGTCCTCCTGGAACTGTAGAGGTTTGGCCAGTAAACCTAAAAAATTGGCCCTGCGAGACTGGATTCTAAACTCAAAAGCAGACATTGTATTTCTTCAAGAAACTTTGGGGAAAGGTGCTGAGGTGGAAGCTATGTTAAAGGCCCTCTTGCCGGGATGGGCCTTTACCGCTATTGACTCAACTGGCCACTCCGGGGGTCTTGCAATTGGGTTTAAAGAAGGAAGAATTAAAGTCATCAATCAGTGGGGGACGAAGCAAGTTCTGGGTATGGAGGTCCTCTCACCCGTTTTTTCCCTCCCCTTTACTATTGTAAAAATCTATGGTCCTTGCTAAGGAAGAGAATTTTTCTGGGTCGATCTGATGGCAAAGTCTCTAATGAAGTCTTCTATGCTGATTGTGGGAGGAGACTTAAATTTTTCTATAGGAAGAGCTGAGGCATGGGGCCCTTCAGCCAGGGAGGATCCCCTGACGGATTTCTTTCATAACTTCCTTGTGGACAACAATCTCACAGATCCCTCCCCGGTAAAACTTAAGCCTACCTGGAGGAATAGAAGAGTAGGGGAGGATCGGATTGCCAAGAGATTAGATCGTTTTCTTCTTTCGGAGGCCCTCATATCAAAAGCTCCTATTTTTAGACAGTGGGTGGAGGAAGTAGGCAATTCTGATCACTTTCCTATTTTTTTGGATCTATCTTTTCCCCCACCTAAGCCTCCGGCCCCCTTTAAATTCAACCCTTCCTGGCTTCAAGATCCATCCTTCAGCACTCTTTTTAAGGATACATGGATCCATCCGGGCAATAATGTAAGAGAGGACAAAATTTTTCTGTTCATGGAGAATCTTAAGAGACTAAAAAAAGCAACTATAACATGGGCAAAGGACAGAAAGCTGAAACAAAATGAAGAACTATCCAAAATAAGGGAGGAATTGAAGCATTTGGAGAGCATTGAGGAGGATGGTTATCAGTCGCAGGCTTCAAAGGATAGAATCCTTCACCTGGAGAAGCTTCAAAACAAAATTCTTTTAGACAAGGAGGAAGAATGGAGGATCAAGAGTCGGGCAATATGGTTAAAATCAGGAGATGAAAATACTAGCTTTTTTCATAACTATGCAAAAGGAAGAAAATCTGTAAACACCATTTGGAGCCTCAAAGATGAAGAAGGAAGGGAGGTCAGTTCTTTTTTAGATCTTTCGGGCTTAGGAAAGAGACATTTTGAGAGAATCTTCTCTGATCCAGGGGAGGCCACCATAGTTGAAGTCCTTAGGACAGCTCAATGCTTTCCGAGGTTTGTAGAGGAGGAAGAAGCAGAAGAGCTTTCTATTCCTGTTACCAAGGAGGAGGTTGAAGCAGCGATGAAAATTATGGCTAAAGACAAGAGTCCTGGCCCTGATGGGTGGACTATTGAACTCTTCCTTTTCTTCTTTGACCTTATAGGCTCTGAAATCACCGATGTAATAGAAGAATCAAGACAGAAGGGAGAAGTCTTCAGGCCTTTTAATTCTACCTTCATAGCACTCATGCCAAAGAAAGATGACCTGGAGAATTTTGAAGACTTTAGGCTGATTTCCCTGTGCAACTGTATATATAAAATCATAGCCAAGGTGATTGCTATCCGAATCTTTCCTATCTTGTCAAGAAACATTTCAATGGAACAATTTGGGTTTCTAGATGGAAGACAAATTCATGAAGCCATTGGGGTAGCACAGGAGGTTATTCACAGTGTCAGACAAAAGAAAATGAAGGGTGCGGTCTTAAAAATAGACTTATCCAAAGCCTATGATCGCATCAACTGGCTTTATCTCCGGATGCTGCTGACTCATTTGGGTTTCAACTATTCTTTCACCAGCTGGATTATGGGATGTATTACAAATGTCAGTTTTGCTGTTTTGATCAATGGCTCAGCTTCCCCCTTTTTCAACAGCCAAAGAGGTCTTAGGCAGGGCTGCCCTTTATCACCGCTCCTGTTCTTGCTAGTGGCAGAAGGTCTGAGCAGATTGATCCACAAAGCCAGAAGAGAGGGGAAGGTAAAAGGTATCGAGGTAGCAATTAACCTCTTTATCTCTCATTTGCTTTTTGTTGATGACATTTTGATTTTTACAAATGGTTCATCTAACGAAATTAAGGAGTTTAAAAGCATTTTTGATCTCTTTCTGAAAGCCACTGGAATGCAGATAAACACTAGAAAATCACATATCTGTGTGGCGGCCCTTAACAAAAGAGAAAGAGCTAGAATGACCAATCTTTTTACTTTTCCTCTTCAGCCTCTGGACACTCCTTTTAAATATTTGGGGTTCTGGTTAAAGCCAGTAGCATACAAGAAAGAGGATTGGAATTGGCTCATAGCAAAGATAGAAGCCAGAATAAATCATTGGAGTTTCAGGTGGCTTTCCAGAGCAGGCAGATTGACCCTCCTCAAATCAGTCTTGTTAGCCATCCCAGTATACTGGGCAGCTCTAACTTGGGTCCCCAAAGGTGTGATGGAGAAAATCAGGAAGATTTGCAGCAGATTTTTATGGGTAGGCTCAGCAAAAGAATCTTCGGTTCTTCCCTGGGTGGCATGGGATAAGATTGCCAGGCCAAAAGAATGGGGTGGATGGGGAATCAAAAGACTCCCTGAGTTCAGTTTATCACTGGCAGCAAAGTCCGGGTGGAGGATAATCTCGATGGAGAATCTCTGGACAAAAGTGGTTAAAAGGAAGTATATAGACCCAGTCCCGCTGGAAGACTGGATCCGGAGTCAGGAAAAGAAAAAGAAGAATATATCAGTCATTTGGAAGGCTACGCTGGAGGCTTTCTCTGTGATAGAACAAGGCCTGGCCTGGAAAGTGGGAGATGGCAGTCACATTAGAATCAGCCGGGACCCCTGGGTAGGCTACAATGAAGCTTTTGCTTTGTCACCTGGTCTCCTCAGACACCTTGACAGCAAAGGAATAGTCACACTAAACCAGGTGGAGAAAGCAGGCCACTCCACCTTATGGGGTCAGGCATGGAAAAACGATGAAGATTTAGGTATAAATATCAGATGGAAGAACGAATGGGCCTCCTTCATCCAAGAACTCCATCGTTCTCATGTCAGACTCAAAAACGAACCTGATATGCTGATCCGGGCTCGGGGGAAAACTGGAGAATACTACCCCAAAGATGGATACTCCTTCTTAATGAAACAGAAAGGGTGGGATAATCCCGAGTGGTGGTCTAAAAGCATTTGGAAGCTTCAAAGCCCAGCAAAGGCCAGGATTTTCCTATGGTGTTTGCTAAAAAGAAAAATCCCAACTTGGGACATTTTACAAGCTAGATACCTTGTTGGTCCAGGAAGATGCCCTTTATGTAAATCTGATGAGGAAACTATAAGTCATCTTTTTAAATCTTGCTCAGTTTCTTTAAAGATTTGTGAAGAGCTTACTGTTTTGCTTAATGTTAAAGCTCAGTGGGGGTCAGAACCTTTGGAAGAAGCATGGAGAAAATGGTGGCAGAACTACCCGGATGGAAATATGAGAAACCTACCTCTAATTTTATTTTGGGGTGTATGGCTTGCGAGAAACAAATGTTTATTTCAAGACAAAATCATTCCCTCATCTGTCATTGCTTCTAATTGCGCAGCCATATACTATGTTATCCCGGCCCCTGAAGCAAAAAATCCTCCTAACCGTGACAAGCCTCTTATTATCAAGGAAGGCATTCCTTGGGCCTTTTTTGATGGAGCATCCCAGAATAACAGGGTTGGTGTTGGGATAAGCATTCACTTAACCTCTGATCATTTCCTAAAATCTTCTGTCGGACTAGGTTCTGGGTCAAACAATTTTGCTGAGTTGCTTGCTTTACATCTTCTGCTTTGCTGGCTACTTCAGAGGAACATCTCCACTATTCAAATCTTCGGCGACTCACTGAATGTTATAAAATGGGTCAATGGAAATGCGTCTTGTCAAAACCAGATTTTAAAGCCTCTGTTAGAAGAAATTTTGTTATTAAAGTCCTCTTTTAACATTTTTCACATCTGTCACATTTACAGGGATAAAAATGAAGAAGCAGATCAGCTTTCTAAAGCTGGTTTACAACAGGATTTGGGCTGCTGGTCAATAGAGGAATACTACCAGGGGCAGCAAAACATTTCACAACAGGCCCCTTTTGCTCCTCCTCAATGAGTGAGGATCCCTCTCCTTTCTTTTTCTACATACAGTTTTTGTTCTCATGGTCAAAATGTTTTTATCTTTTACAGTCATTTCTCATATATATTTTGTAAAATTTTGCTCGGGCAACAAAAAACAGTCTATCAAAACTCTTTATATATTCTCAGATGTATAGTTTTATGGACAGCTTGATGTAAGGGGTTGTTTTCCTTCACGGAAGTAGACCCCAAGACATGCACCAGAATGGAATGTATTTAAACCTCCGGAAGAGGGGAAGACGAGACAGTCAGTCATCTCTAGACTGAGTTCCGTTTTTGTTTTTTTTTTATGCTTTTAGACAGTCCAGATCAGCTCCAGATGAGCCATCAGCTCTGAACAGAGATCCTACAGAATGTAAACTTTTTATTATGTTAATAAAAAGTTTTGTTTTTTCTTCGGAAAAAAAAAGTATACATGAGGACTTATTTTTGAAAATTGCATTTTTCTCAAGTAGGACACTGGATCATTGATGGGTAATATGTAACCCCGTCAAGGCTATGAACACCTACTGGTAGCAGAGGCTCTACCTACAACAAACAGGTAAACCAAAATTGATCTTAAGAGATGTTTTTGTTTTTATTTCTACAATCAAGTAATGACTCATGTGAGTAAAATGACTAACTCTAAGAAGAAGATAATCAGAACAAAGATAGTTAGAACAAGATGTTGTTACTAATAAATAGCATTGTTCATCTTATATTTCGTACAATGAAGTTTCATTTCCAAAACCATCTCTATTTTGGAAGTTTTAGAAAATTCAAAAAACCCTCAGAGATAACTGGTTCTTCCAAGTGAATTGCCAATTGTTGTGCCTATCAACAACCCCCCATTTATTTATGTTAGTAATAACACTAATAAATGGGGACCCTTCCAATAAAATCAAATCTTAGCATCTAGTCATGCCTTTTTATTTTTAGAATAAAATAAGATGTCAAAGTGGAACTTGCTAAAATCATGAAAGGACCTTTTCATACATTAGGCGCATAAAACTTCATAAACATTAAGTTTCCTAAATAAGTGCCACATGATCAAAAAGCCTAAGAATAAATTTGTACCTAGAAATTCGTGAATATTAAAGTAAATCTCGAAAAAACCTGCTTTAAAGAAGATTATTCTTGCATTGCAAAAACAATTACAACGGACCTCCCTTATAAAAGTTACTCCATTAAAACGCAATCCCCGAAATGTGAAATCATAAAATTCCTATAACCTTTTCACATCGCAGTTCTAACCATGTGGCGTTACTTGATAAAGCATAAGTCGATATTGTGAAATGCGATAGTATCTTGCATATCACATATCACATCAACTCACATGGTGGTAGGTCTTAATGAAAACAAGTTTTTTTGATATAACAATCAGCGATATTGCGCAGTAAATCGAAAAATTGCTTTAATCGCAACTTAAAGAGCTCACGATTCTACGATAGTACTTCCCGACTTTTGATGTGAAGTTATGAACATTAAGTCAAGAATAACAATTCATTAGTGGACATTTATTAAAAATGATTACGATCAGTTGTGAAAGGTCATTTGATGCAAGTTGATATATTTTGAAGTGATTTAGAATTAAAGACCCTCCATCACATTATTTTCGTACTCTCTATTGATTATTTCTGCATTTACTATCATTTTTATCCTATTCTGCTTTCTTCTTGTAACTTTCAGGAAGAACACATAGAGCAGAACATCCGAAGAAATGGTGAAGAAAGGAAAGGCACCCGCTTCTAAAAAGTCAAAAATGACCCCATTATTCATAGGCACTAACTGTAATCGAGATGCAGGGACATCTACGTGGGAAACTATGTATCAGTTATTGGAGGAAGAACAACAGAGAATTATGGAAATAACAGTTACAGCGGATGGACGCGGCTCTTCTGATGCTTCTTTGACTAAGCTTGCATGCTCATTCTTGCACCACATTGCTACAAGGCCAAAGATACTCCCTTACACCGACATGGTTAAATGGATTATAGATGATGCAGACATATCTCACAAAGAATTCAAGATGGCAAGCCAGGAAGTCATGGGGTTGTTTACTCCAGACAACCTGAGGCTCATGTACCATTTTCCTAAACCTCAGGCCATCTACAACAAGCACTTTGTCGAGAAGTTCGCCAAGGAGAATGAAGACTTGGTAGAATGCATGAAGCATTGGTCAAACAATGAGGAAAGACTCAAAAAAGATAAAAATAGTATGTACGCCACCAGTTCTCTTTGTTCCCCTTACTGTTTTGCTACTGCTACGTTATGTAGACTATTTGGTAAACCAAACAGCAACAAATTTTTGTCAGAATGGTTACCCCTAGTAGATGCAGCTATCAATGCTACAATAATGAACTGGGCTCAAATCCTGTTAGATAATTTAGCCACTGCAATTTTAGAATACAGAAGAAAATGAAGCATTGCTTTGAGGGTTTACCCTCCATTTTTCATGAGTGCCTATGTTATGGACGCTATTTGTTTTGGTTCCAAATTTCCTGTTATGGGTTGGAAGTGGATGGTTCAAAATTCACTTCCCATTCAAATTTATCACAAAGTCATGTGGGAATCAAATTTCGTGCGACATTTCTTCAAAATTTGTCACGGAATTATACTCCTGATTCATAAATAGATCTACAACAAAGATGCCCCAAGGTTTTCCCAAGAAGCTGAGGTAGATATTCTCCCCATAGCGAGATGGTTTGGGGAAAAATTATTCACGTATATCAAAGTGTTTGGCAGTATTGCCTCACCCCATGTGCTACCTTTTTACGTCCCAGACAAACTGATGGCTAGGGAGATAGCCTATCAGACATGCGGTGAGGGGGGGATGAGCAAAGTACTGAAAGATTCTAAGAAGGCCATTTGGCCTCAATTTCCTATAACATGCAGAGCATTTGCATTTTATGACTTAGTACATGCTTTCAAAGAAGTTAATAATGTATTATATTTACAACTACATAAGTTCCCGGGAAGGAAATATGATCCCTTTGGTATTGTAAAATATTTTACCACAATGGTTAAAATAAAAGTATTTTCCCATGAAAAAGATCCCTTTGATGATGTTTTCCTGCAAAAAAACACCTTCAAAGAAGTTCAGCATACGGCACAAATTCTTTTTGACCAAGAAGGTCTCCAAACTTTTGATAATTACAAAAAAAAGAGGTTATCTAAGGTTTCATTGGACCAGTTACTCATCAAACAGTAAGAGATCCTACTCCAATTGTAAGCATAACTGAATATTCAAAAGAAAAATCCAATACAAGTTCCAAAAAACAATCAGCAGAAAAGTCTAGCGATCAATCCGAGAATGAACACAGTAAGAGTGAGGAGTCAATAAAATACATAGCCCAGTCCACAACAAAGTCTGATCAGCAGACTTCATTTGTAAAACAAGCTGAAGCCTCAACTCCCCTTACAAAGCAAGCAAAGCCACCCATAATTGATCTAGAAGGAGAATGGGAAAATTTTAATAAGATACTTAACACAGAAGAACAAAATGCAGAGCCACCAACAAATCCAAAAGAGATGACCACAAAAATGATAATAGAAAGAGTTGTTAGCACTCAGGAAATGGAGCACATTCCCATTTCTCCCACATCTGAGATTGTACTAAGAATAGAGGAAATTCCTCCTCTAGATGTATTCTACAACCCTCAACATAAAGCCTTCGTTAGAAGACAAAGAAAGAAAAGAAAGTTGGATTCTGTGCTCACTCCCGAAGATGAACCTCTGGATGTTCTTTGGAAAGACCCATCTACAGATCCATCAGCAAATCTCACTAGGATCTCGCAGGTTGCAGGCGCATACGCTTCAGCAACCATTGACAAAGCAGCAGAGGTACTGCTGCTAAAAGAAAATAAAGATAGGATTTTTTTATTAGAACAACAGTTACAGCAGGTCAGCATCAACCAACAAGCAGAAACACAGTTGGCAAAACTTCAGCAAGACTTTCAGCAAATGCAGTCGACACATCAAAGCAGTTTAGCTAGTAAAGAAGAACAATTACAGAATAAAATAGAACTGCATAAAGATGATCCAAAAATAGAACAGTTTGTCATAGAGGAACTTGGTCTCAATTCCCAGCTTCTACAACAAAAAGAACTATTATGCCAGAAGATCTCGCAGTGGAATTCCCACTGCAAAACGAGTGATAACATAACAAATCAAGTTGTGGAATTACGACTTGAATATGATTCAATTTTTAAGAAAGTCTCAGACTTCTTAAACTGGTAGAAATCCAAAAAGGGAAAAGAGAAGACATGCCCAATATTGATGAATCGCACAAAGAAATTTTATTTGCGAAATGGATTCTCGGTTAAGGGAGGCAGAACAGGCAATGGAGGATGCGGCGGCAGCAGCAAACAGTGTCATCGAATGCGTAAATGAAAATCTACACAAGGCTAATTTGGTAGTAGAAACCACCCCTGGCTTTCTTCCAAAAGCACAACAGCTTCAAGCAGTATGGAAACAAGCAGCGGAGGAAAGGGTAGAGGCAATTAAATAGGTAAACAGATTGAATTGGGAAGCATATTGGCAGTACCTAGTGAAACCACACAGCCAATGGATGACCCTAAAATTCCTGATGACTTCCACTGAGAAAATAGTGCCAGCACTCACCAATGTCATATTTGTAGGACAACTAAAAGCTGAAGTCGGCCAACTGACACTCTTAAAGCCGATGCTGGATATTTGTGATCTCAAGGATCAGATGCAGGATTAGTCATAAACATATTTTATTTTTGTTTTGTTTATTTTTGCTTAAAATGAGGCAGGTCATTTAAACCTCCTCATCTATTTTTGTAAATATCTATTTTTGTAATATCTATTTTTAAGTTTCATAGATTAGTATTTAAACCCCTCTCATGCATTTAGAGAGGGGTCCAGAGTTTTATCAAAAACATTCTTCAGAACGTGCATCTTGCCCCCCACTGAGGAGGTTTTGGTAAAATTAATGGAACGAGATTTATTTTCTACTTGAGTTTAACATCTTCTACTGAAATTGCACTTTTGTACTCTTAGTTGATGTTAAGTGATTTGAAGATAGATCAATATTGTTGGAGCACATGAGTAGGACGTATTACAAATGGTACTTCTATCTCTTAATGCTTTTTACTTGTGTATCAAGCAATAAATCATTTTCAGTTATTTATGTATGAAAGTTTAAATTCTTAGTTATCATTATTGCACTTTTGTATGATGATGATTTATTCTTTATGCTGAATATGTGAATGACTCTTTATGCGATATATCTTTCATATCGTTTCGGCTAACTTTTTATACGAAATGATCATTATCAAATGGATTCTTTTCTTATCGTGATTGAATGATCTTTATTATCAATTACTTTTAGAAATCATTTTAGATCGCATATATAAACATTACTCCTGGGATAGTTTTAAAAGTTAGATGTTTTCTTTGGTTATGATAGATTTCATATGATAGTTAGAAGATAGACTAAATTTAGAATAAGTATTCACCCCATAAAACCCCAAAAAGAAAAACATCATCTCGCTAGCGCAAACATCATAAATAGATTCGGAAACTGGTCCCATCATCCCTAGTTGGAGCCAATATTCCAAACGGAAAAGGAGTTGTCCTAAGGTCTGGACCGGGTGGTTATCCCCATTGTTGAAGTCCCGATTTTTCAAGCCTTCAACACCTTCTGACTTCTTATTTCTCCAACCTAAGACCAAGTTCAATGGTTGTCCTCTCATCCTTGGAAGGCCATGGTTAGCTACTATTCATGCTTACATAAGTTGCAGGGCTGGGAATATGGCCATTAAAAATAGGAATTTGTCCAAAAAATTGGTCTTGTACCCTCCTTCTCAACCATCTCTAGAGCATTACTTACCTTTATGGTTAGAAGAGAAGGAGGAATATGAAGTCTACTCTTCCCCAATCTGTACCCTAGATGCTACTATAAGAGGGGGGCAACTTGATGAAGATGATTTGATTGCGAAAATCCTCCAGAATCAACCCCCCCAACATCATGTCTCTTGAGGAGTTAGTGAGGAAATTTGAATATAACCCTTGGACTGATTTGTGCCTAGCTGACTCAAGTCCTACTCATGTCAAGGTGATAGAATTGGTCTAGGAAGAACATTGAAAGTCAACCCCTCTCTTTCTGCACATCAGGAAGAGGAGTTATGTGACATGGTAAGAAAGAATTTGGATGCCTTTGCCTAGAGTTATAAGGAAATTAAGGGAGTGCACCCTTCAATGTATACTCACCACATTTACATCAAGGAAGGTTGCAAGCCAGTGTGCCAATATCAAAGGAAAATGAACCCAGCCCTCAAGGATATAGTCAAAGAAGAAATGCAGAAGTTGTTGGATGCAGGTTTCATTTACCCCATCTTAGATAGTGAGTATCTCGTCTGGTTCTAGTTCCAAAGAAAAATGGGAAGTGGAGGATCTGTATGGACTACATGGAGCTAAACAAAGCCACAAAAAAAGAGCATTTCCCTCTACCTTTCATTGACCAAGTATTAGATGGTCTGGCAGGAAAGAATTCTTATCTTTCCTAGATGAATTCACTAGTTACAATCAGATCCAGATCAGCCCAGAGGACCAAGATAAAACCACATTCACCTTCCCTTGGGCTAACTTTTCTTGTCGGGTCCTTCCTTTTGGATTATGCAATGCCCCTACCACTTTTCAAAGGGCATTCCACAACATCTTTACAGAGCTATTCCATGACTCTGTGGAAAATTATATAGTTGATTTCACCCCCAATGGGTGTGATTTCCTAGAGGCTCTCTCTAACTTGGGAAAAGTATTAAAAAAATGCATTGAAATGAACTTATCCTTTAGTCCTAAGAAGTGTGACTTCTTGATGATTGCAGGAACTATTCTAGGTCACTCAATATCCTAGGAAGGACTACAAGTGGACCCAAATAAAATTGTTATCATAAAGAAAAATAAGAGGGATGTCAGAAGTTTCCTAGGTTTAGATGGATACTATAGGAGATCCATAAAAGACTTCAGCAAAGTAGTGTCACTTTTTTTGGACATTAGCCAAGGACTCCATATTTTTATGCTCAAAAAGCTGTCAAGAGGCCCTAGAAACCCTAAAGGACAAGTTGACTACTGCACCTATACTCTGAGGCCCAAATTGGGCTCTTCCTTTCCACATACATGTTGATGCCTCTGACAAATCTATAGGAGAAGCTCTAGGCCAGATAGATGCCAAGTTACCTTATGCCATTTACCTCATCAAAAAAAATTTGTTCAAGGCTGAATTGAACTATATTATGGCTGAAAAAGAGCTCCTAGCTATTTTCCATTCCTTGAATAAATTTAAACATTACATCATTGGTTACCAGACCTTTGTACATAATGAACATGATCATATTAAATATTTAGTGAGAAAGTTCAATGTGAATTCCTAAATTATTAGATGGTTTCTTTTGTTACAATAGTTTGATCTAACTATCATTGATAAGCCTGGTAGAGAAAATGTAGTTGCATATTTTTGTTGAGACTGGCTTTGCTTGTAAGTGAGGAAGGAATGGTTGATGACCACCTGCCAGATGAGCATTTATTCTCTCTTTCAGTTCTCTCTCTATTGTTTGATGACATATCAAACTACTTAATGGTTGTATAGTTCCCTCCAAATCTGTCCTCCAAGGAAAAGAGTAGAATTATACGGAAAATCACATTGCTCACTTGCATTGGGGGTAATCTCTTCAAGCTAGGCCCAGATCAAATTATGAGAAGATGTGTTAGGGAGGAGGAATTTTTTGACATCCTTCTGATCTGTCATGATGGGCCTTGTGGAGGTTACTTTGCATCTAAGATGATAGCCTTCAAGCTACTACAAGTTGGATACTATTGGCACACTCTCCACCAAGATGCAAGAAGATATACCAGCCAATGTGACTGGTGCGAAAGAATGGGGAAACCTACTCCCAGGGATTAAATTCCTTTGCAACCTCAAGTTACTTTTGAGCCATTTGACAAGTGGGGCATGGATTTCATTGGGCCCATTGATCCACCATCAAGATAGAAAAAGTACATAATTGTGTGCACTGATTACTTAACAAAGTGGGCTGAAACCAAAGCTGTCAAGGTAGCCACAAAAGAGAAAGTGGCTGAGTTCTTGAGGGAGAATGTGCTTTAGAAGTTTGGGTACCCTAGAGAGCTATTCACTGATCAAGGCACTCAATTCACCTCAAACCTGATTGAGAATATGTTAATCCAGTATAAGATCAAGCACAAGAAATCAACTCCTTACCACCCTCAGGCCAATGGGCAAGTAGAGGTTACCAACGGAGCATTAGAAAGCATTCTCACAAAGGTGGTGAGTAGCAGCAAGAAATATTGGGTTGAGAGACTAGTGGATGCCACTTGGGCCTATAATACAACTTGGAAGACAGCCACTGGCTTCACCCCTTATGATTTGGTATATGGGAAGAAGGCTTTGCTCTCCATTGAGTTTTAGTACAACACTTTAAGAATGGCAGCACAGTTGGATTTGAATGTTACAAGGGAACAATAAGAGAGGATTCTCCAACTCAATGGGTTAGATGAATTCAGGATGTAGGCCCTCCTACACATAGAGGTGACTCAAGTACAAAGAACATTTTGGCATGGAAAAAATATAAAAGGAAAAAAATTTCAAGAAGCTGATTTGGATCTGCTATATGACTCCAGGTTCAAAGATTTCAAAGGAAAGTTGACGACCATATGGCTAGGCCCATATGTGATAGAAAAGTGCCATGCAAATGGGGTTGTTTAGATAAGAACCATTGATGAAGAGGTATCCCCTTGCTTGTCAATGGGTGTAGATTGAAAGCCTATAAAAAAACCTCTATCAAAGGAAGAGTTCGGTAGTAGTATCAGTAAAGCTGTGATGGTGATTGGAGGTGTCTCGGCTTCCACCTCAGCAAATTCTTGAAGACTTTTTTATTTTTGAAAAAAATGAAAAAAAAGAAGAAAAAACAATAAGAGACCTAGGTGAAAACCTCTATGAAGCACCTTAGGCCAACTTTTGCGTTGAAAACCTCCTTGAGGAAGCCCAAGAGTGAAAAAAAGGAAAAATAAAAGGCCCTTGCATGAAAACCTCCCTTGAGGCACCTAAGGCAGGTGAATAGGTTGAAAATGTCCTTTGAGGTGACTTGTGTGTCTTTCAAAAAAAAACATAAAAAACACAAAAAAATTATGGCAGGGACCTCAAACCTACCCACTAATAAAAGTTTGTGGTTTTTGCAGGTTTTCAAGGCAATAAAGGACACCACGTTTAGAGTGCATGAAGCCAAGAAAAACCCAATTCTTCCTTCATTCATTTCATATCTTATATTCCCCCCATGTCTCCAGCATCCATTATCATCTCCAACGATAACAAAACAAAACAAAAAATTGCAAGTAATTTTATGACTTCTATAGGATTTCCTATAGTTACTACAGGGGTTTCTTGTAGTACTACAGGATGTCCTAAAATCTACAAGAATAGAATCCCGGTTGAGAAATAATGATGCAGGATTGTTCTGGATTGAAAGAGGAGGCCATTGACCTCACCACATCTCAAACAACACCAATTCATGACCATGTCGCCCTCTGTGTCCATCACGAAATCCACTCAAAAAAAGAAAAAACGAAAAAACAAACAAACAAACAAACAAACAAGGAAAACAAAGAAAAGTCCAAGGGCCATAACATCAGTGGCCTACCTCACCTACCACTCCATCTTCCCCATTTGCACCACTTCCACTCCTAATTCAACACCTATTCCTCCTCCAAGAAAAAAAAACAAAAAAATTAAGAAAGAGGAAGCTACAAGATTTCCTATAGTACTACAAGAAACCCTGTAGCAACCTATATTATAACAACATCAGTCTCCATGCTCCTCCTTTAGCATCCATGCAAAGGAAGAGTATCATCACCCTTGCAGGAACTATGGAACCTATCTATAGCTTAGCAACGGTAGAAGAGGACAACACCTGCACATCAAAACAAAGAAGACAAACATATCAACTGGGTGAAATCAACAAAACAAGAGAAAAAGAGAATATGCACCTAAACCAGAAGAAGCACAGCAAAGCCACCCTCCAGTATGCATTGACCGAGCAAAGGAAGCCACAGGTATGGAACCTCATCCACACTCTTTCCTAAGTAAAAATATGATCAAAGTGTAAGAATATGAAACAAATTCGTTTTATAAGCTAAAGGCGGCCGGTTAACTTGGCCACTCTTATCTCAAAACAAAAAGTGAAGTTTTAGCCAGTAGGTCATGTCGCAAGGTCACATCAAAGCAAATAAGTTGGAAAGGTAGTCGAGTTAAGTTATACAGGAGTGGGTGATTATTACGAGAAAGGGTTGCATGATAACTAATAGTGGGCCAATGGTCCAAAAGGATAAATCACATACCCTACCAGCAAACACACCACTCCAAGGAATCGACCATAAATAGAAAAGACCCCTAACTTTCATGCATACATCATTCATTCCAAGATTTAGAGAACTAAGACCACCTGGAGGAGAAATTGAGAAAGAAAGCTAGTCTTGGCCATCCTACAGTGAACACCTATAGGAAACGTAGAAAAACTACAGGAAATAGTGGGAATTATCAAAAAATCTACGATGGGGTTCCTAGGGCCCAACTATTCAAGAATTCTCCTCAACTATGGCATTAGAATGAAAGGTAGGTGGCCCATATCATCTATGTTTTGAATCGATAGCTAGTAAATAGAAAAATAAAGAAATTTTTCATTCTTTTCCTAGTAATTATAATGTGCATAGGGATAGACATAATTGTGTGGAGAAATTGTGTGGGGATAAAGGAAGAACTATAGTCATCACCCTCCTAAAATATAAACCCTCAGTCACCTTAGAAACCTATAAAGCCAAAGCCACCAAACTACGTATAGTCAAATTCATAAAGAGAGAAAATGACAAGAGGTTTCAATCAAAGGGAGCCCACAAGGACATCTAGAATACATCTCCATCCCCCTGTGGTAGATATATTTCAAAGGCATCAATGGTTGGGATTATTCGAGCTACTTAGAGGATATGATGATGATGTAGCTCAGGAATTTGTAATGTCACTCACACCTCAAGCTAGAGCCAGTGCCACTTCTGTGGTGAGAGGATTGTCAGTAACAATTACCCCTGAAAGCATTAGTAGAATCACTACACTTCCTCTAGGTTTACAATGGGGAAAAAAGGATAAATGTAGCAATAATTATGCCAAGCCGAATTTTTTCTTGGAAGATGAGGAGCCAATTGTGGAAAAACATGGGATTAGAAGGGAGATCATTCCCTATCCTTAGGATGAAGTAAGCTATCACATTCTCAAGTATATTTCCTGTGAGGGAAGGCTTAGTATGGTCTATGTTTATCAGTTTAGACTCCTCCACGAATTGATATTTGGAGAAGTGTTACCACTTAATAGAAGACTTAGTTTGCCCTAATTCTTGTTGCAATCAATAATAGACATAAGAATAAAGGTACAGGAAGGAAAAAATCAGTAGTTTTCACATCATGGACTAATTAAGCTTGATGAGCACCGGTATTGTAGCAAGAATTTTGCAGCTCCTCGGCTACCAGCTTTACTTTGTCAACTTGGGGTTCGTACAAACTTGGAGGTCTCAGTGCTGTATACACAAGTAAAAGTGATGGTTCTGCCTTTTGTCATGGTTCATCTGGTGAGAGACCACTGGGGTTTTCAAGCCAAACTTCTATGGAATAATAAGAAGCTTGGTTTCTTAATGGAAGAAAGGGAAATCTACTCTAAGGGAGAGATACTCTACTACAATAATGGAAAAGACTGAAATTCAATGCTAAATCAAACCATTTCCTAATTAACTGCCAAGAAACTATGCTTTGTAATAATGCTAAATTAACATGAACCAAATGCTACTATCTAAGCATGAAAGTAAGAATCATCAATCATCACTAATGTGCAAGTAAAGGGACTTAAATAAATATGTTTGTCTTTTTGTCTTTTCATGCAAAATCAAGTATGCAAACTAATTTCTTTTGGTGCTATGGCAGGTGGATTAAGGATGTTGGAGGATGGATAGAAGGGTTAGGAGATGGTTGGATGGTGTAGAAGACCCTTGGGAGGCTTTTGGTGACTTCCCAGAGGTTTTCCCTCAATTCAGCCTCAAAACAGGCCATTTCAGGAAAACCTACAAGATGTACTAAAAACCTATAGGATTCCCTGTAAACCTACAGGATACAGCCGAGAGAAAAATGGAAGGTGTTGGAGGTGATGGAAGGCTTAGGGAAGGTGGTAGATGGGTGTAATGAAGTGAGGAAAGGTCTAGGATCACTCAAAAGTCAACAGCAAGGATAGAGGATGGTTGGATTAGCTCAATGTGCTTAGAAGAATTTGTATGAAAAATGATGAAAACTAGTGAAGGCAATGGTGAAAACAAGGAATGACTATGGCGGATGGAGTGGAAGGTGGTTGTTGGCTATGAATTCCTGGTCTCCTCCTGAAGCACCTGCTTTGCATAAAACATGTATAATTCCCAAAAAGCTATGTAAACAAGAAGCATTCTCATAAGCTAGAAAAGCAGAATTAATGAGCTAACTACCTACATGATGCATGAGGAAAGTTGTTGAAAGGAATAAGAGCATGGATGAGATCTACTACAAGGGTGAAGATAGAAGAAATGGAAATGAAATCCTACTTTGCAAAACTAATCAAATGTTAACTTAAATACAGTAACCTCTAAAGCTTATGCAAGAAATAGAAATCTGTGTTTTTGGGGCTGTGTAAGGGTCCCTTCCTCAAATCATGATCCTAAAGGGAGGAAATGAGGCCAAGAAACCCACTGACAACCTTGTAGTACTCCTTTTATCCTTCTAACCTGCTACTGAAGTAAGGCACAAATGGAAGAAAACTAATAAGCAACCAATCCAATCTACATGACTTGCAATGAAATCACATCTAAAAGCAAATTAACAATGAAGCTATGAGACTAATCTAAACATACGGATACAAGAAAGAGGAGCCTTGTCTACTGGGTTTGGGCCCTAACCCAAGAGCTTCAGCCCTCTGAGTTAACTTAGTGCTAGCTCAAAACAAAACTCATTCTTATTACCGAAATAGAAAATTACATCAATAAAACGTTCACAAGTCTGGAGCTCAAAAATAGCTTAGAGTTTTACAACAAAAATTTGAATCCTAATGAGGCTCTAGGCCTCTCTACTTATACAACTAAATTCCCCAATGACTTCCTTAAAATTAGGGATGCTTGGCACCTGAGCTCAAGATAAACTAGCTCTTTGCCTCTCACTTGCTCGGCTACCTTTTAATCCTCATGGCTTGGATGCTTGCACTCTGAGCTGGTGTGATGGATGGAGAAATATTCGAATGGGGGATAAGTAAATGAGGAGGATTTACCTCCTACAATCCCTCTCCCTTGTCCCATTCGAGTTTTAACCTTAGTATTTGTCAAAATTCCTTGATTTTTCTTTCAATCCTATATTCAATGCATATTAGTCCACTAGGAATCATATCCAACTCTAACTCATCTCATAAACAAAATATAATCAAAAACATGTAATAAGTTATGAGAAAAGTTGGTTTGACTAATCTAGGATATGATTTAAGGCCCATATAATTACCCAATGATGAGTCTCATCATCACCCCCTACTGAAAGTGTTTCTCATCCTCTGAGAAACTCAATCGATATCCATATCCTTCATAGCTCCAGTGGTCTCCTTGACATCCCATGCCTTTGTTGTGGTTTCCTCTTCTTATTCATAGAAGCTTTCTTTCCTTTCTACTTCCTCCCACTGCCTCTTTTCTTCTTCTTCCTTCCTTCCTTCTAGCATTCCTAAGAGTAGTGGTGGACTGAGTTTCAGGCCAATCCAATTGACTTTTAGCCTTTGCATAGATTTCTTGTACATGGGTGTCATGTTTAGTGCTTCTCTCAATCTTTGAGGAGAGTGGTACTCTCTTATCTTTAAGTTGTATGGAAATGTGTTCCATCTCCTTAGGCAAGCATGTATGCTATCATCCCCTAATAGCCTAGACATGTCCTCAAAATGTGAAATTGCTTGCTCTTGGGCAGCAAGATATCTAGGTGAAATCTAAGGATCATTGGAAATCAAATTATGGGTACCAATGAGGGCCATGGGATCTGACTATTCAGCTCTGATCATAAGAGGTTCAGTTTGCTCTCTACAACCCTTGATTCCTCATGGTTCATCCATGATGCCAAAGCCATCAACTGTAAATCTCCTAGCTTGGCATTAGGGTCCCATACATCCATGTTTGTTAAGGCCATGTTGTGCAAATAAAACATAGACATCTTGGCCCTATCTTCTAGTGTACTCTGATGACAAAGATCAATGAATTGCCTGTAGTCCTAAAATGGCATGGTGCCTCTCTGTGCTAGGGTCTTGATCTGGAACAACTGCCACTATTCCTTGAGGTATAGGGCATAAGATTTAGCTAGCATCCTACACTAGATTGCTGCTAAAGAGAGACTGGCCATACATGCCAATTGATTCTCTCTTTCTTGTAGATGTCCTCTCAACCATGCATTTTCTTTTTCTAGTTGATTTTTCATTATGGTTTCTTTGTCTCTCAAGCTACTTAGCTCTTTGCCCATCTCCTTGAGCTTCTCCTCCATGTGCCCAATGTTTTCCACCTCCTTGGATTTGGAGATCTGCATCCATCGATGAGTTCTGGCTCTCTCCTTCTCAAGCTCGAAGAATAGTGGAATAGCAAATTTTTGAGGTATGACCCTGCCTCCTTCAATAAAACTATAGTAGGAGTCAAGGTTAGGTTGGGGGCTAGATTCTTTTGACTCTGGGTCCTCTTCTTTAGTTCCTTGCTATTGGCCTACCTCATTTTCCAATTTTTGTGTCTCCTGTAGGTTCAGCAGAGTATCTTGTAGAACTGCTTCTGTTTCCTATATATTCTGCTGTGTATCTTGTAGGGTTTCTTTTCCCTTGGAGGAGGTTGATCTAGTCATAGGCCTTCTCACGTAAGTGATAGGAGACTTAGGGGAAGGCATTTTCTCCTTTTGTTTAGGTGAGTCTTCAATCACAATGGGAATTTTGGTTGGTGTTTAGGGTTTCCCCTACCTTATTCTTGTGCTTTTCCTTGTCCTAAAATATAAGGGGGTATGCCTCTGTATTTTGAATTTTTTCTTGATGGGGGTGCTAAGACCAATGAGGGCAGTTGTTGCCTCTCTCTCAGTGGGTTCTGGAGACACCCTAGGTGACTCCTCCTTGTCTTCTGCCCCCTCTTTCCCATTTCTTTCTTCAACTATTTATCTCCTTTCTTCTTCCTCTTGTAGATCCTCATCATCTTTATCAGTTCCCTCCTTAACATCCTCCTCTATTTCTTCATCATCCTCCTTCTCTTTCTCCTCTTCTTATTCATCTTCCTCATTTTCTTTTGTTTCATCTTCTTCTTCCTCCATCTCATCTTCATCTCCTTCTATTTCTTATTCTTCCTACTCTACTTCTTCTTCCTCTGCTACTATCTCTTCCTCTTCCTCTTCACTAACAATAGGACTAACATCATATGTGGGAGCCTTGATGTATTCCTCTTCCTACATGTCTCTGAAAACTCACCATTGTATCGGAATTATGAGGTTTTGGAGGGCATCTTCTATAATGATTCTAATTAACCCATGGTGAGCTAACTATTGGGAATTTCCCTCTTGCACTTTGATGCTTGAGTCTATCAGTTATTGCAGAAGGAAGTATGGTATGTTGAGCTTGTGTGAGGGGGTGTTTCTGCTCCAAATATCAATTCTTCAAGAAGCCTAAAATGATATCCATAGACCACACTATACCTACCCTCACATGAAATGTATTTGATAAGTTGTCAGCTTACCTCATTCCAGTGATATGGCAGGCTTTCTCTCCTTGCTCCGTTTTTGTCCTCAATGAGTTCCTCACCTTATCAAAAGAATTTCCTTTTGGCAACCTCGTTGTCTCCTTTGTCTTCCTTCCTTCATGGTACTACTAGGGGAATTGTGGTAACTCTGCTGATGAGTTCAAGGGTGATTTCTATGGATAGGTCTCTTACCACAATAGTGGCATGGACTCTAGTGAGTGGAATGAGGGAGAGAGAAAAATCTCGGGCCACCTCATCATCATACCCCCTTAATTTTTCAAAAAAACCCATCCAATTATGCCTTGTGAAGATTTCTAGTACCTAAGGGTGTTGTTGAATTCTCACAATGTTAGTGGGCTCCCTCTTATTAAACCCTCATGTCATCTTAGCTGGTCAGGTTTTGAGGAGATGAGATGGTTGATACAATTTTCAAATGCATATGTAAAAAACTGAGATGATTGTGTGGACAATTCTCTTGAGAAACTACCAAATTCACTCAAACTAGAGGATTTTTTGTTCAATTTACTTGGAAAGAGGAACGCAATTACAAAGCCTACCTCTTCATAATGTTTGTTGTGGTCAACCCCCATGTTTTCCCCTCTGAAAATCCTCTCGGCCTATCCTATAGACTGTCTTTGTGTATCCTATAGGAATCTTGTGTGCAATCCTATAATATGTCCTGTGTAATCTCGTAGGAATTCCTGTGCAGAAAAATGAAGGTGTCTTCCTTACTGTAGGTTGCCTGGGTATGAGAGTGACTTGTGAGAGCGAGCCGCGAGGAAGTGAATGCATGAATGCATGGGGACAACAATTATTTCCTTTTATGGTCATTTGGGTTGAGGTGGTGTGCTGGCAACCGAGCTACGGTTTCTATTTTTGGATCGTTGGTCCCAACTACCACCTCATCACTCCCCACTTCCTCGTAATCAACTAACACTTCATGCTTCCATAGCTTTAACTTCTTTTTTCCTTCTCCTTTCTATTTTTGAGTGGACTGCTGCCACGTGTGAGAGGACAAATTTTTTTGTCTTTGTTGACTAATTGAAGGTGGCCAAGTTAGTTGGACACCTTTCGCTTATAAACCAACTTAATCGTAACCTTCACATCTTTTGACTACATTATGAACATGAGAGAGTGAGTAGAATACTTACCTGTGGTGCTTAATACCTTGTTGCAGTGGTTGAAGACTGGAGGTGCTTGATGTGTGTATTGGCTGCATGCTATTCTTCTTCCCTTTTTTGTTGTTCTCTGATGATTGTTTTTTGTGGTGCAGGTACCTGGTGTTGAAGATGATGGTGTTGTTGTTGCTTTGGAGTCCCTTCTTCTCTTGGATCATCATGTTGGAAGCTTGTTGTTCTTATGATTTGTATTCTGTGGGATAGGCTGCTATAGGATTTCCTACAGGATGTCTTGTAGCTACTTCTCCCTTAGAACTCTTAATCATACTTTTTACTAGGAGTTTGAGGATGGTGACATGGATGGAGAGAGAGACTAGGAGCGTGGAGGATGAGGAATACTCAAGTGATGCTAGCTATTGCTCTTTGTTTCCTTCTTTTTCGAAGGCTGAATTTTTTTTTGAAACTGATATATTTTTTTAAGGGTGATTGCAGGGGTGCTGAAGCTGGACATAGGTATGGTCATGGAATGATGATGTAGGGGTGCTATTTTATTGACATAGCAAGTCATTTTTCCCTTTAGGGTTGCTTCCTGTAGAATTTCTGGGTCACTGTGATTCCTACAGGATCATCCTGTAGGTTTTCAAGGGATCTTGTAGAAAACACAGTCCCCTTGTAAACTGAAGGAAAGGAGTGGAAAAAATGAGAGAAATGGTAGAGTGATGAATGAAAATGAGTGGAAAAATAAAATGTGAGTGAAATAGGTCTCTTGGTGATCCTCCTTTGCTCTCTGATCGTCCTTCTTGCTGACCTGCAAAATAGAAATTTTCATGATTTTTCTCTTTTCTTTTCTTTTTTCTCTTTTTTTTGAAAAAAACTAGGTTGCCTCTGAGAGGTTTTCATCCTAGTTGTTTTCCCTAGGTGCCTCAAGAGATGTTTTCACCCAGGGATATTTTTATTCTCATTTTTTCTCTCTTTTTTTTTATATTAACACCATTGGGCCACCCCAAGAGGTTTTCAACCTGATATTGGGACTCAAGCGCCTCATGGAGGTTTTCACCTGAGTCCTTGTTCTTTTTCTTTTTTCTCTCAGTGATTTGATGGGGTAGGAGCTGAAGCTTACTCCACTACCATCACTGTTTTATTGATATCATCAATGAATGCTTGTTTTGACAATGGTCTCTTGTAAATTTTCAGTTGGTGTCCATTAACAAGTAAAGGAATGGCCTCTCCATCTATGGTTCTGATCTATACTGGACCATTATCATGGCATCTTTCTACAACATAAGGTCCTAGCCATCTTGCCGTTAACTTTCCCTTGAAGTCTTTATACCTAGAATCATATAACAAAGCCCAATCACCTTCTTGAAATTTCTTTTCCTTGATGTTCTTATCATGCTAGATCTTCCTTTGAAGTTGAATTACCTCTGGATGTAGGAGGGCCTGCATTCTGAACTCATCCAAACCATTCAACTGGAGCAATCTCTCTCTTTGTGCAGTGCTGAGATCTAGATCTAGTTGGGCTTCCATCCTTAATGTGTTATACTCAAATTCAGTGGATAACAAAGCCTTTTTCCCATAGACCATCTCAAAGGGTGTGAATCTAGTGGTGGTCTTCCAGGTGGTATTATAGGCCTAGGTGGCCTCAACTAGTCTATCTGCCCAATCCTTCTTGTTTCTGCTTACCACTTTGGTCAAGATGCCCTCCGGTGCTCTATTGGTCACTTCTACTTGTCCATTAGCTTATGGATGATAGGGAGTGGAGGTTCTATGCTTGATCTTGTGCTAGCTGAGCAAATCTTGAATCATGTTGGAGGTAAACTGGTTGCCTTGGTATGTGACCAGCTCTCTAGGATACCCAAATTTGTAAAATACATTCTCCCTTAGGAACTCAACTACCTTCTCTTATGTTGCTGCCTTAATTACCTTAGTTTCAGCCCTCTTAGTTAGATAGTCAGTGCACACAATGATGTACTACTTTTTCTTGGAAGGAGGGTCAATAGGTCCAATGAAATCCATGCCCCACTTGTCAAATGGCTTGAAAGTCACCTGAGGCTGCAAAGGCATTTAATCTCTTGGAGTAGGCATTCCCATCCTTTGGCACCAATCACACTAACTAGTATATCTTTTCACATACTGATGAAGAGTGGGCCAATAATAGCCTGCTTGTTACACTTTGAATGATGTCCTCTTTACTGCAAAGTGACATCCACAAGGCCCATCATGATAGGTCAGAAGGATGTCAAAGACTTCCTCCTCCCTGACACACCTTCTCAAGATTTTATCTAGGCCAAGTTTGAAGAGATTGCCCCCAATCCAAGTGAAGGGGGTGCTCTTCCTTACTATCTTTCTTTTCTCTTTGGAGGACAAGTTTGGTGGGAACTATGCAGATACCAAATAGTTTGCTATATCAACAAACCATGGAGAGAGAACTAAAATAGAAAATAAGTGCTCATCTGGTAACTGGTCATCAACCATTCCTTATTCTGGCTTATTGGGGCCTGACCCAGGTTCAGAGTTAAGTTAGCCAAACAAATCCTAGTACTATTGGCCCTTTCGGCAACAGTCCGCAGAGCGCAGACTGAGGTCTCACTCGAAGTAGTATGGGAGGGTACTAGAACCAGGTTTCCACACACTAGAGATGTCTGATGGTTTCAAGAGGTCTACGGCTCAACCCTTTGCGCAAGTCGCTTCGCGCACCTTCCCTTAACTCGCAGCCAGATATACTACCTTTGCGCAACCCTACTCGGGGGCCGAATGTTGTTATTACCCCAAACCTTACTGATATTGCATGGTTAATTGATTATCTTCACCTACTTGCATGCTTTAAGTTATACTTAACAATATAAACCATTCATACAGGTGTGCGCAGTAAATAAACAGTATATTCGCAACTTATATCAAACATGCATTTACTCAAGAACAGATACAAAAAATTATGATAAAACTTCTCTTTATTAATTCTTTCCTCGGTTACAGACTTGACTCTGCCATGCACACTCAGCTGCAGGGGTCCGTGCACTTAGCTGCAGACTACTAGGCCTCTGTACACTCAGTTGCAGAGCCTTCTCCTACTCTACCACCCAAAGACTCACCTAGTCACTTAGACTCTTTCCCTTTTTCTACTTTTCTACCTCCTCCCACCAGTTCTCTTCTACACTTAGAGCCTTGCTCTATTTGTACAATCCCATGGTCCACAGACCATTGGTAGGTCTATCCAGCTAAAATTACATTACAAAATAGGGTGGAAAACCCTGTGACTCTTTCATACATTTCGCACTCTGCGCGTGCAATCTGCGGAGTCTTTACAACAATATCAGGTCAAAACTTGGGCTTTGAGCCCCAAAACATGTCTTGGGGGGGATTCCATGCCCAATAGGCTGCCAACACAAACATCATGACTTTCCCTTGAGTCACTTTGTCGGTGCGGTGATTTTTGCATGGAGTCCCTCCAACTGTTCTTGAATTGTGCTGAGGTCAGCAGCGCACTGAGCTGCTACTTGTTGGATCTGTTGCAGTCGTTGTTCTGAGACCTTTGTGTTCGGAGTGCTTCTTTGCATCTGTGTGTGCATCCCCTGTATGTGCATGAGCTTTCCTTCGATGGCTATCGTGATAGTGAAAGCCTCGTCGATTCAAGTCTGGATGTACGCTTTTAGAACTACCTCCTTATGTCGGGCCGCATCCACCTGCTCCTTTAGTGCCTTAGCCTGCTGCATCCTCGCAAGCCGCTGGGTGAGGACCACTGTTTATGTAGTTCCTTGGACACTGTCATATTGCTATTGGAGTTCTCGCGCCTCTCTCTCTAAGCGTTGGATGTTTGGGTCCTCCTGCAGAGTTGTGAGAATCTCAAGTGCTTCTTCCAACATGTTGGTGCAGTCTCGCACTGCACCTCTGTTTTGGATAATTTAGCATCTATAGATAAACACTAATTCACTAGACAAGTAGTTGTGCCTAGAACAACAATTTAAAGTGTTTTAGACTTTTCCTATAAACAATAGATAAGATGAGAAGATAGAAGGCCTACCTGTAGTTCCGCTTTCCTCTCGTCTCCCTTGTATCGATTCCATCACTCCTTCCCATACTTAATCCGCTTGAGAAGTACCCTATAAACACAACAGAAGACAAAAACCGATCAAAGCATATGATCCATTGAATATAAATGAAAGGAATCAGAAGCAATTCATACATATAAGCATTATGAAAGAACACAACATATGGAAAAAGGTTCAAACACTTTATTAGATAGAAGAAGGAATTACAACCATCAGTGTCTGATTCAAAGTCATTCCTCTAGCTTGGATCCCATCCACATCACATCAAAAACATGACAAACTTGTAGCATCACAACACTTGCTTCAAAGCCAAATCTCATAGTAGCATTATCTCCTTACAATTCAACATAGTCTAGCCAGCCCTTGATCACTTAGATGAGTGGTCAATTTATAGGAAGAAGAAGGAGGTTTTGTCATTAATGGTGGCATTGAATGGCCTTCCATACTTAGAATTAGTTCCATGGAGGAAGGGAAGAAAGGATAGGATGCTTCTTAACTCATTCATTATCCATTTTCGAGCTCATAAGAGTTGATAAGACAAGGAAACTTCTAGATGACTCCAAAATATAAGAATATTCCCCAAACCCTATGTGAATTTCGCTCATTCTCACCTAGAATAGGTGAAAGGAAGCCTAAGTGCTCTGTAAAGCACCCTAGCAGTGGACTTAACTGCTTTGCAGCACACCTTCAACAGGTTTCGGTGATATTGGAACTTCTCAAAACATGTTGATTTATGTGAAGAGGTTCGCTGTTAAGACCACTCATTGCAACTGTTCCTCAAAAAAGGTAAAGCAACCAAGTGAAAGCCTATGATTGACCAAGCAGATAGTGACGATGGAAGGAGAAAAACCAAGGCTCATCTGATGGAAAAGGCTAATATAATGGCAATCACGAGGGTTAAAGTGGAGATGGGTTCATTTTTACACAAGCTTGAACCATAGGGAATTATGCTTGGATTTAGTTTCATGTTTACACAAGCTTGAAACAAAAAACTATGCTTGGAACTAGTTTCATTTTTTACACAAGCTTGAAACGAGGAAAAACTTTGCTTGAAACTAGTTTCATTTTTACACAAGCTTGAAACAAGGGAACACTATGCTTGAAATTGGTTTAGATTCCCCCAGCATGATGAAATGGAGAGTCTCTTGTAACCAGATGGAAGTTGTTGCGGTGAAGCAGGACGGTTATCAACACTTTTTTGGCTTCGCCCAGATAGGGACAAAGGTGAATGGGGTGATTCCCTTCACATAACCTTCATGGATATAGAACTTTGTGAGGCTTGATGGACGGTTTCTCATTAGATATTGCATTCAAAGCAATGGTTGCTTGGTTGCCCCTATGTTGAATTTGCTTCTTCTTCTTCTTCTTCCCTTTCTTCTTCTTCTTAACGACCTGGTTACTAGTACCAATACTTTCACCAGGCGAAGAGGAAGAAGGGGAGGAAGAAACAACCGAGGAAGAAAGCAAGGGGTCAACTTTAGGATCAACTGGAGGTTGATTTTGTCCAGTTGGAGGAGTACTCGATTGCGGAGAAATCATGACATTTTGAGCCAAGGCGGTTGAAAAAAACCATACTGGCAAGCCAATGGTAAATCCCGGAAGGGACAATGTAGCCATATATGGAGCACCAATATTTCCAAAAGGAGGAAAAGGACTAGGATTCCCATCAAAAGGAATTCCTTGATCGGTGGACTCTGGATTTGTCGCCATATGTTTCAACCTAAAATCAACTAAGGAGCGAGAGTGGAGGATGTTATCCGCGGTCAATTATTTTTATTTTAATCAAAGTAACATAACAAAACAAAAGAGGGATAATCTAGGCAAAAGGTTTACCAAGCAACTGTGAACTATAGAATGCCTCTTGGCAAACCAAGAAATACGAGCAGGAAATCTCCCTGAATGCTATGTTTGGTGTATCACAGTGTACAAGGCGACTGACTTGGTTACCTAAGGATGGATAGAAACCTAGTGTTGTCCTCCCATATATACCCAAAGGTACATGGAGGCCCAATCTGTATAGGTGTTGTCCAATGCAAAACCGCATAGTGAGATCATTCCCATATACTTTACGTATTGTAACACTGCCCTATATACCCGAAGGTATGTGGACGAGCTACGATATACTCACGTACGTGGAATGAGGTATCACACTCGGGATGTATTGCAGACAAGTTAGCAACAACTGCTTTGTTTTACGACACCGGAACATGTCTCTAGCCTAGACCTATAAATGTTTTTCGTTAGGTGAAAATGCTCCATTAGGTAAATTCAAAAAAAAATTAAGTTGATCTTCTTTATAATTTTCCTTTCAAGGTTCACCACGTGATGTATGTTTGAAACTCCTAAAATGCAACTAATATGATAAGCATTATTTTCATTCAATTTAACAATGAAAATCCTTAGCTAGTAGGGATAGATTAATAAACTTTTTGGCAAAGAGCAAGGAACACATCTAATGCAATTTCCCTAGCTATTCCTTTCAATCATTCACAAACTACAATATGAACTATGCAAGTTTTTCTTTTCGAATCCCTTGATGTTATGATGAACAAAAAGAAATATGCACATACAATCAATCAATCTTTAATAAGAACGAAGGCTTTTACAACAGTTCTAATTCGAAGGAAGAGAAGACTTTATGACACTTTCTTTAAAATGAAGATTAATCAACCATATTCTAATTTTGACTATAGACTTATAATGACAATGATAAAATTAAAGAAACATTAATTAATCAAATCAAAGTACGGCTGGAAAAGAAGATAAAAATTTGTTATTTGAGACATGACATTCATTGATCAATCAGCATCCAAACAAACAGAGAAAAGTTGGCAAAAATACTTTACAATGGTGGGAATTTGACCTAAGGTTGATCATCACAGGTCAAAGAGGGCCTAACTGCACTACAAAGCACTGTATCTCACTCAAGGGTGCTCTACGGAGCACTGTCCCCTGACCAAGCCTGTTCTGATTTCCGAGAGGCCACTCAAAAGTCATCTAACCTCAATTTTTGACCAAAATTCAATGCAAAAGAGCTGAAATACAATCAATAAGCACAAGTAGGGTCTACAAGAATTTCTTAGGAGGTGAATAAGCTACTAGGAAAGGTGATATTTTCCCCAGTGGAGTCGCCAATTTGTTTTGGAGAATTTAGCATCTATGGATAAACACTAATTCACTAGGCAAGTAGTTGTGCCTAAAACAATAGTTTAAAGTGTTTTAGACTTTTCCTATAAATAATAGATAAGATGAGAAGATAGAAGGCCTACCTGTAGTTCTACTTTCCTCTTGTCTCCCTTGTATCGATTCCCTCGATCCTCCGTACTTAATCCACTTGAGAAGTACCCTATAAAAACAACAGAAGACAAAAACTAATAAAATCATATGATCCATTGAATATAAATGAAAGGAATTGGAAGCACTTCATACATATAAGCATTATGAAAGAACACAACATATGGAAAAAGGTTCAAACACTTTATTAGATAGAAGAAGGAATTACAACCATCAATGTCTAATTCAAAGTCATTCCTCTAGCTTGGATCCCATCCACATCACATCAAAAACATGAAAAACTTGTAGCATCACAACACTTGCTTCAAAGCCAAATCTCATAGCAGCTTTATCTCCTTACAATTCAACATAGTCCAGCCAGCCCTTGATCGCTTAGATGAGTGGTCAATTTATAGGAAGAAGAAGGATGTTTTGTCATTAATGGTGGCACTGAATGGCCTTCCGTACTTAGAATTAGTTCCATGGAGGAAGGGATGAGAGGATAGGATGCTCCTTAACTCATTCCTCATCCATTTTTGAGCTCATAGGAGTTGATAAGACATACAAACTTCTAGATGACTCCAAAAGATAAGAATATTCCCCAAACCCTATGTGAATTTCGCTAATTCTCGCCCAGCCTAGGTGAAAGGAAGCCGAAGTGCTTTATAGATCACCCTGGCAGTGGACTTAACTTCTCTGCAGCGCACCTTCATAAGGGCTTACCTACGTTGGTCCCTCTAGAGGCAATTTTTGGATGTCTTCAAGTCATGAAACTTTCCGGGAAGGAGGCGTTCAAAGGGTTTACTTGTTTAGGACATGAAACAACTGAATTTAGGGTTTGATGAGCCCTAAAACACTGATCTGAATGTTGGGATTTGATGTGCACAAATGGATCTGTAACAACCTCCCATTTCCACCAATCCCACTGTGATAGTGCTAGCGTGCTATTCTCTAACCTCTGGGGGAGTGGATGGTTACGCCTTTAGCCGCAGCTTGGCAATCTGAAGGTTCAGCTCCAACTAAACTTTTGTCATTTCTTCTCTGGCCTCATGGACTCCTGTTCCTCACCTATGAATCTGCACCTCCACTGGTAGATCTACTGGGATGGTCAGCTCCGAGATGCTTCGGCAAGCGTTGTCTACCACCTACACCAACTGTTGATTTTGCGACACCAATTCGTCACGCTGCAAGCTAAATTGTTCCAGGTTTATCTTTTTCTCACTAAGGACTTGGATCGTGCAGCTCTCCCTAGCACGCAGCTCTTTTGTTATCCCATCCTGTAATGGATATAATCTCTTGCGTGGAAGGGCAGCCATATTAATGACGAGACCTTTCATCGTGCTAACTGAAAACTTATCAGCCTCATTCAATGACACTAGAGCCCCTTTCGGCAACACTATTGTGTTTGTCATTCGTGTGCACAACATCTACTTTGTTACCAAGGATCCTACTGCGAGGTTAGTTGAAAGGGTACCAACCTGAGGGCGGCACACTTGTAACTCCTGCAACTACACTCTAAGGGCCTCCACATAGTCTGGTGCTCCTGCATGAAATCCTGAAGGGCCTCATTTTTGACATTGTTCACCATCTCGCTGATGTCATACAGATCACCCTAGGTTAGGGTGATCAAGTCAATGGCCAATTTCGAGGCCTTGACCTTCTTCCTTGATCCTTCTTGTTCTGTTGGGTGTTGGCACTTCAACTATGTGGACACGATCCGTGGATCCACGTCTCCTTCTTCTGTTTCTACTTCCTCTACCTCTTGCCCCTATGAGGGCATTTCTTGGCCCTCACCCGCCTTCGCGGTTGCTTCCTTTGCTACTGTTGTTGTTGGGAAAAGTATCTACTCAGAACGCCCCTATCCCACTCTAAGGTGTGACAGTGCCTTACCAACAAACAAGGAAAACTACTTTCGTATTCTTCTTTATGAAATGTAAACGAAGAGGAAGGATGTAACTAACCTGTGTCTTGCGCTAGTTTGTTGATCCAATCGCTCTCCTATTTGTTCGCTTCCCGCTGCCTGCTCCCTTACTTGCCCAGCTTCACCAAGTTCTTGCAAGATCACAGAAGGGGAAAACTACACAAAAGACATAGATTTACATTCATAAATAGCTTAGGATCAGATTTAAGCTAAACATGCAAATATAACAAAACATCATTGATACACAAGCATGTAGGAGAAACTCAAATAGTTTTATTGATATAATAAGAAGATCCAAGAGGAGATACAACCAAGTGAGTCCCGATCTAGCATCTACCTCCCAGCAAAGGAATCCCTTCCTCACCTCCAACAAAGCATAAATCACCCAAAGCACTAATCTCAATCTCAAGACCAACAACAATTCTCTGCAAAGTACAAAATTCCAGCCTCCGGATCTCTGGGATGAGGGATCCATATATAGATGTATGCAAAGAGGATGAGTCAGCTTATGTTTTGACTTGTGGCTTCTCTCTGTCAGTTCTTGCTTCCACTTGGAGACTGAGAGCCTCTTACTCATCACTGGTCGAATTCAGTGAGGCAAGTGTCATTGGAGAAGATTCTGGAAGCTTCCATTGTCTTTCCACCTCGTTGAATGACTTTGCCATTTGTCATTTCCCGCTCAACGCACCCTGGTAGTGCATTCACCTGCGTTGCAACGCACCTAGCCAGTGTATTTGGGTGCTTTGCAATGCAGGCAGCTAGTGGAGCATCTGAATTGATCCTGATTTGACTAGTTTGAGCAGTTTCTGGTGGAGAACTTCTGGGAGAAGCTGTAATTTGTTGACCTTGTTTCTTTAGGAGCTGGAACAACATCTTTAGGGACTTAGGATCCCTTGGTTTATGGAAATTTCATGCTTATAGCTGTAAGGCACAAAAATTTCTATAACAGTTGCCCCCTAAAGTATGAGCCTGTTTATCGGGTGAAATGATTTATTAGGAGGATCCGAAGTTCTTTCAATGCTGCGAGGAGACCTGTAATAAGATACGATACAATACATCATCTTCATACTATTTTCATGATCTAGCTGAGGCGGGCATTCCCATGCTCAACTTTATAAATTCATTTTCATGTACATAGGATAGACAATCGTCTGATGGTAGACTGATGATTCTGGTGAAGTCATCATCCCTTTTGGTAGGATGATTATCTGTGCTGCAATGATGTACATTTCAATGTCTTTATTTTTTCCTGAATATATATCGCAGCCCGGATGGATGAAACTAGATCCGGGGTCTTCAATCTCGTCCGATCTTCACTCTAAGTACAAGTCGATCCATGTGAGAAATGTTTTGAAGTCGAACATGGAAAGACATCGCTTGATTACCAGTCAATGATGTAAACTGTTAACAAGCGCGAGAGGAATCACCGATAATGATAATGACCCTCAAGGTACTGCAGTACAATTCACGTGGTGTGAATAAAGGACTTGGCGTCGAACACCACGCAAAATCTTTCGGTCGAAGGTCATTGATGTATACCTGTCGCCGGAAGTGAGAAACTTGCCATTGAGGCATGCAAGCTTCAAAGTGCTGAAGGGGTGTTCCTAGATCAACTTCTTGGATAATGAGCTGATGTCGACAAGAAGCGATCCATCAAAGGAGGGCCTTGATGAATCCCACATCAGTGACACGGAATGGAGCAAATGATTTTGTTGGAGGTGAAAACGATCTGATGATATATGGTTCAGGGTGGCGGTCATGAAAGAATGAAGTATAATGTATGGTAGTGGATGGGACACGGGTGACTTCTCTGGATGACTTCTCTTGAACATGTCGGCGACACTTATATGATGGATTGGTAGCATTTACCCCAAAAGTGGATGGTATGGCGAGACCATGGTGATGTGACCGGTGAATGAAACAACCCAACCCGACTCAGGAACGGAGTGGAAGTGTCATGTTCAAGAGCGACTTGCTACCAATAAAGATTCTTTGAGTTTCTTCCCAATTTTTCCCCAGTCATTGCTGACCAGTACCTCTTTATTTTTGTCAAGCTTGAGGAGGATAACATATTCTTGTTCTATAATTTGCCCTTCGGGCAAACCCATCGCTATGTTTTAACGAGCCTAGTGATAGTGAAACTCGTTCTCGTCTAAAGACAAGTTTGTCGCTATTAATCTTTTTAACGAGTCTAACGACAAAGATAACTCGGTACTTTTCCTTTTTAGGGAGTCTGAAAAGGTACGTAAAGTTAACTCCGGAATTCCTTTTTCGTCATCTAATCCCTTAAGTCCGAAAAAGTATAAAATAATACAGAAGGGATGAATTTTCGATAATTTTAATGAGCCGAATAAAACAAGCGCTCGATCTTTTTGTGCAATAATCCCTCAGGTCCAAAAAGATTAAAATCTAGAGGAGGGATTGCGCTTCCTGTGACTTTAACGAGCTGGAAGGCCAAAACTCGGCAATCTTTTCATATTTTACGAGTCAGATGAAAAGAGCTTAAAGAAGACTCGTCTTTTGAGGAACGAGTGATAAAATGGGTAGCAGCTGATTCCAGGTAAGGTTTGGAATTTTCCAATCACGGCAGTGTCACAAGGATGGCTAGTGAAATCACTCTTCGCAGCTGTTCCTCAAAATGGGTAACCAATCAAATGGAGGTGAATGATCGGCCAATGGAAAAGTGGAGGTGACGGTGCAAACACGACCAAGGCTTTAATGGCTGAAAATGCTTCATTCACGGTGGTTATTTACCGGAGGGTAGTTCATTTTTTAACGAGCTTAAACGCGGGTGGAAAAATTTGCTCGATCTTATGTTTATTTTTTAACGAGCTTGAACTATGCGCTAAAACTGCTCGATAATCCAGTCATATGATAAGAATGTCTCATATAAGATGCCATTTTTTATGGAGCTTGTGCCTTACAAAGCTTTGCCCCGCATCCTTTCTTTATGCAAGTTCGGAAACGACTAATCCTACAAGTTTAAAGGGTTAGCCTACAGGTTTAAAGGGAGGACCTAAAAATTTAAAAAATAAATCGCCGCCCCTTGCTTGCATGCAAAAAGGTTTGCATGCCCCCAGGAATAAAACAGAGTTTCAAAGTTACCCCTCAATTTGCAGACAAAACATTTGTTCCGTCGGGAGAGGCCTACCTCTTACAGGTTACCCAAAGATTGTTCTATTTGTGCGGCAAACAAAACACTTCTTTGGCGATGTCTACCGAAATAGACAAAGGTGAGTGGCGAGATCAACCAACTCACAAAACTTTGACAAAAGAATCTTATTCTAGAACAACCCCTCTTCCAATCACAGACGGGGTACGGACTAGTCATATTCTCCCGCGGAAACCTACTCTATACCCAAAGTTTTCCTGCCGAAGCAGGCCAGGACGCATGCCCCCTGGGTTTCAGTCATATCCTCCCAGATTACTCGTGCTCATCGGGAGGACGGACTGGGACTTGAGACATTTCTTGCGTGAAGAGACCATTTAGGGACGGTATATGACTATTTGCTATGCGTGATCCGAGAAATGAAAGCTGGTCCACGAGCTTGACCACTCTTCCTTCGTGCGGAAAACACATTACTCTAAAGAGCGAGGAGATGATGGCTCCCATGCAATAAATATAGTCTCGTCCAAGGAGTAGGTTATAATCCAAGGGTCCTTGAATGACCATGATGTTCAGGCGAACTGTATTCCTTCTCAATGTTATGGGCACATCGGGAAGGATCCCTAAAGGTCGACTGGTTCCTTTATCAAAGCCTGTCAGATTTCTCATTTTAGGCAACAGCGATGGCGAACCAAGCGCTTTCCAAGCAATAGAGGAAAGGATACTCACAGAAGCCCCCTCATCAATGATGGTACCAGCCATGACCATTCTATATATTTGAACGATAATTCGGAATGGTATGCTTGCTGGCAAACGGGGTCTGCCTAGTTGATTCCAGTCGAAGGATACAAGTAGGTTGCTTGGAGGTGGGACCGAGTAGATGGCCAGGTACAGCTCTGACGAACTTCCTTCCTGCGGTAAAGGAATGGGTAGATTGCCCCCATGTTCGTCGGAGTCTGTGTTGATGAAGAGAATTTGGACGGTGTCATCCTTATTCTCTTCAGTGACTGTATCATTCGAAGATAAAACCTCTGAAGGCAAGACCGGGTCAACTACTGTCTCGACCTTTTGACTTTCGTCTAGTATGGATTCAATTGGTTTATCCTCAATGATAAACGCTTCAGCCGACCACTTGAGCGGGCCAGCTGGGTTCTCAACTAGTGACAGACTCGGCAAGAGCTTTTTATATCCAGGAGGAAGTCGTAACAGTGAAACCGGACGATCATCCAAAACTCTTTTAGCCTCGTCTAAGAAGGGACAACGGTGGAGGGCATGGTCGCCTTCGCACAGTCTACAGGGAAATCTAGCTTTCCCTTTTTGTCTTGGGGTTTCACTTTCACTAGTTGACTGTGTGCTTTCAACATGATCTCCAGAGGTTGATGACACTGGATTGTGCAGACGAGGAGACCAGTCTCTTAGTATCCGGGGGATGCAAGGACAATCTCTGTGAAAGTGGTCTCCTCTACAAATGACACATGGCGATTTAGGCCTGGTCGGTGCTGTGTGTGGATTTTCATTAGACGACACTTGTTTTCCCTTATTTGCCTTTGGCTCCTTCTTCTTTTTCTCTTTCTTCTTCTTCTCCTTCTTCTCCTTAGGAACTTGGTTTTTAGATTTACCAGTCCCTTCAAGCGAAGAGGAAGGAAGAGAGGAAGAATTAGAGGAAGTAGAAGGTTGGTGGGAAATTCTGGACTCGTCTAACTGCTGATTCGACTATTCAGGAATAGTGGTGTTCTGAATGACATTGGTTGAGAAGAGCCAAACTGGCAAGCCAATTGTCAGTCTTGGAAGCGACAATGTGGCCATATGGGGCGCACCAACATCTCCCCAAGAGGAGAAGGGACTAGGATTTCCACCAAGGGGAATTCCTTGGTTGGTAGGCTCCATTTTCTCAACCTAAAGATCAACGCAGGAAAAAGGGTATGAATATTCCGTTTAAAATAAATTTTAACACGCTTTGACACAACTTTGTTTTTTTAGTTTTAAAGAGTCGAGAAAAAACAAAAGATGACTCTAGTCTCCTTCGATTTTTAATGAGCCTGAAGTGACAAGTGCTCAAATGGACCTTTTCCGTTAAGGAGTCTGAAAAGGAACGAAAGGGACTGCTCTGGAGATCTAGGTAGAGGGTGTGCCAAAACAATCACAAAACCGCAGAATACTTTTTAAGGTACGGGCGGTCAATCTTCCTGAATGCTGTGTTCAGTGCAATGCGATCAGTAGGGCGACCGACACGGCTTCCTATGGATAAAGGTTTTAAGCCTATAGGGGTCTCCCAATATATACTCGACGGTACGTGGGAGCACAATCCGTACTGGCACTTATCATCTCACAGTGGAGGAATCACCCAACCAACAGTGAGGACAACAGTTACCAGGCTTTACGACGCCGGAACACGTCTCTAGCCTAGACCTCTATGTTGTGCGTTAAGTTACAAAGCGTTGTTAAGTTCATTCAATTTATTTTAGGTTGATCTTTCTTAGAAGTTTGCCTTTTTGGATCACCACAAGATGTAGATGTAATTCCTAAATGCAGTCTAAAGATGATAAGCAAGCTTTTATCTCTTTTCAACAATGAAAATCCTAGCTACAAGGGGAAAAGAAAGACACAATCTTTTCTCAAAGAGCAAAGAGCATACTGTAAATGCACTTTTCCTAAATCAAACCATACAAACTGTCAAAATGCAAATGCACATATGCATGTATTTGTTTTTTACTTTCTTAATATTGATGCCTAAAAAGAAAGCTGTTGTACAAATTTGAATTCAATTTCAAGTGAAAAACACAAACAAGCTTCTTTTCGAAATCAAAAAGTAGAGACGATTACGACACTTTATGATTTTGAAGTAAACACTTGTTTCGACACTAGAAATTCACAAATTCAAACCAAAAGGCAAAAGTAAAAGCGCAATCAACTGTCAACAGCAAATAAACTTTCTCCTAAGATCAAAACGATACTTACGACAGATCTAGATCTAAGGGCGATAGTATGATCAGTTTACTTTTGCAATGGGAAACTGTAAATGACGTAACAAATACACAAAAACAAATACAGTTTCTTTTATACAACTGAGGTGGAATTAAGGCAAAGAAAAGGGGTTTTCAGATAGGTACACACACTGATAACAGGCTGCAAAAATCAGAGGTAAAACTGAAAAAGTGAGCAAAGAACCTCAGCTAGGCAGGGCTAGGCTGATCAATGCACCTGCTACACAGAGAAACTGAATTGCAGCGCAGGTATCCCTCTCGGGACCTGCGTTGAAATGCAGAGTCTCTTCACAGAGCCTGCGCTGAAGCAGAAACGAGAATTTTCTCTGGGTTCTGGGTCACGGTTTGCAGTTTAATCTATGGTTTTTGGTCGGATAAAAGCTATCAGTAAGGTACAATCAGAGGGATGATTTAAAGGAGGACTAAGAGCTATCACAAAGGGCAATTAGAGCATTTGTGGATCAATTGTTCAGATCATAAACAGGCCCAGTGAATGGACTAGAGTAGCAGATCTCTACTTTGCATTTGTAAATTGAAAATGCAGTTCGACTCGCCACTCCTGAGTTTATGAGATGAACAACAATAGAAACACAAATAAAATAACTAGACACGATTCCCCAGCGGAGTCGCCATTTTGTTGTTGGGAAAAGTATCTACTCAGAATGCCCCTATCCCACTCTAAGGTGTGACAGTGCCTTACCAACAAACAAGGAAAACTACTTTCGTATTCTTCTTTATGAAATGTAAACGAAGAGGAAGGATGTAACTAACCTGTGTCTTGCGCTAGTTTGTTGATCCAATCGCTCTCCTCTTTGTTCGCTTCCCGCTGTCTGCTCCCTTACTTGCCCAACTTCACCAAGTTCCTGCAAGATCACAGAAGGGTAAAACTACACAAAAGACATAGATTTACATTCATAAATAGCTTAGGATCAGATTTAAGCTAAACATGCAAATATAATAAAACATCATTGATACACAAGCATGTAGGAGAAACTCAAATAGTTTTATTGATATAATAAGAAGATCCAAGAGGAGATACAACCAAGTGAGTCTCGATCCAGCATCTACCTCCCAGCAAAGGAATCCCTTCCTCACCTCCAACAAAGCATAAATCACCCAAAGCACTAATCTCAATCTCAAGACCAACAACAATTCTCTGCAAAGTACAAAATTCCAGCCTCCGGATCTCTGGGATGAGGGATCCATATATAGATGTATGCAAAGAGGATGAGTCAGCTTATGTTTTGACTTGTGGCTTCTCTCTGTCAGTTCTTGCTTCCACTTGGAGACTGAGAGCCTCTTACTCATCACTGGTCAAATTCTGTGAGGCAAGTGTCATTGGAGAAGATTCTGGAAGCTTCCATTGTCTTTCCACCTCGTTGAATGACTTTTCCATTTGTCATTTCCCGCTCAACGCACCCTGGTAGTGCATTCACCTGTGTTGCAACGCACCTAGCCAGTGTATTTGGGTGCTTTGCAACGTAGGCAGCTAGTGGAGCATCTGAATTGATCCTGATTTGACTAGTTTTGAGCAGTTTCTGGTGGAGAACTTCTGGGAGAAGCTGTAATTTGTTGACCTTGTTTCTTTAGGAGCTAGAACAACATCTTTAGGGACTTAGGATCCCTTGGTTTATGGACATTTCATGCTTATAGCTGTAAGGCACAAAAATGTCTATAACAACTGTGGCAGCTTCTACGGCCTTTTTTTGCTCAATAGATTTTTGTGTCACTTCCTGCACTGCCTGTACCTCGATTGCTATTGTTTCCTTCCACCTTTTCTCGGTCAACTGTGTGATGCGCAGTTTGGCATCATCTTTCTTCTTCTATGCTGCCACCCTTTCGAGTTCTGCAAGATCTAAGGTGTGCCATTCTGGAGGCCATGCCTCAAAGATAGTAAAAATGGCATTGTCAGTGGCTACAAAAGGTAGCTTCGTCCACTGCTTCATTGGATCCTTGCACACCCTGATAAAGATATTGTGCATATTTTCCTTAAATTCTGCAAAACCCTGCAGACTATTGTAAACCGTGGGTGAAAACCACAACTTACGGTTGATCCACATTCAAATGGTCATCTCCATGAGCACCTAGAATATCTTGGTGTCACGGCTCCTTGTTGCATCCTTCATGGCACAGAGTAAAGCGTACTTCACAACCTCTAGTAAATCTCTATCAATTGTGGGGAATTGACTGTCCTCTGGCAATTCCCCTGCTACAAGCACTATGGATAGCAACAGCCACGCATAGTGGAAGGTTTTACCCTACTCCGGGGCTTTGTGGAAATTTTCTAAAAATTATGTGTAGATAAATTCAGACCAGTTAAACTGGACCCCCTCCGCGCACTGCTTGGCCAATGCGACCACTAGCACAGGTACCTCATCTGCACGGCACTTTCGCATAACTTTTCCTACCAGAATTTGGGTTGCCACACGTACTGCTTTTTCCTTGATGTTGGAGATGGCGTAACCCCTCTTCTTCTTTTCTATCTTGTACTTCATCTTCATCGCCTCTGCAAGGGCCAAATTACTGCCCTTTCCTTCCGATATGGTCACTATTAGCCTTGTTGGCAAATGGCCCAAAAAATGGATCCAAATATGCTTTTTAATACTCTCAAAGTCTTCAAAGTTTACCTAAGGATCATTCAAAAATCCCAACAGTCGCATGCCAAGAGCCCTTGGAAGGGAGGAAAAGCTCTATAGAGAGGCAAAAACCAGAGAAAAACAGTGAAAACCATTATTGCATGCTTACATAGAGAGATGCACAGCAGCCGTTAGATCTGGCCGATCAACAGCCTAGATCTAAGCAGCAAATCACAATCGGCCTAACACAAAGGACAACTTAAAGATTGGCAGAAGGCACCCCCAATCAGCAATCTCTGATGATCAAATCGGTGGGTCGCAATCGGCGGAGGCAAGACGGCGGATTAAAGGCAGACACGCAATAGAACTGGGCCGATTCGAAATCATGATCTCCGATATCAGCGGATCGCAATTGGCAAGAACATACACCGTGTTATATGGAAAGACCTCTGGCTTGGGCGATATGTGATTGCGACAAGTCGCATCGCAATATCGCGTCGAAACATTGCGAAGGAGCGGGGCCTTTATACAGGCATATGCGCGATGCGATGATGTGGACCCAACGGTATTCTAAATATTATGAAAACTTTTTCGATATAAATCACATGATAATACATTTGATTTACGCCCAAATTTTTTTTCATAAACTTGATATGGATCATAGATTCCTCAATTCAACAATTCTAAATATTATTTGATAATATTTGAGGTCCACAGAAAGTCCAGTTTCAATGAATTTTCACAATTTTTTATGTATTTATAAAATACAAAGGGAAGCTTGGATTTGCGATATGTGATAAGACCTAGACCCGAAAGGGTTCGGGAAGGGAAATATATAATATTTGAGGTCCATGGGAAAGCCATTTTCAATGCATTTTCATGTATTTCGTTATTTAACGAAATACAAAGGGAACCAAGGGGCAGCGACGATGCGATAGGTCCCGGACCCAAAAGGGTTCGGGAATGAAATTTTATAATATTTTCAGGTCCGCCATAAGCCTTTTTTCATGTATTTCCATGGTTTTTCAAGTATTACAGAATACAAAGAAAATACACAGGGATAGGCTATCTACGATATGCGATAGCAACCCTAAGGGCAGACCTGATAGAAGGGTAGGCCATAATTAAGGACTTTTTAAGTCTGAAATGTTGAGAGCTTGGCGAGATTTTACAGTTGCAGTGTTTTTCTGTATTAAACAGAAAACAGTAATTGTTCACATTTAAAAGGATAACAGAGGTCGGGAGACCAAAACCGTGAGACAAAAGGCTAGAAGACAAAAGGTGACAGCGTAGCTCATCCAAAACTAACAAATGATTAGGGAGCATAGATAGCGCAACATAGCCAAACAAACAGAACAATCATGGGGCATCTTTGGCACAAGAGAGCTCCCAGACAGCGCAGCGAACTACCAGAATTTTGTTACTCTACTGTCAGAAGACGAAAACTCTAAGCCATGCTCGCCTAGTCAGGTCATCAAATAGTTAAAGAGACAGAGGGATAGATTAAGACCTCTCGAGCCTTAGAAGGCTCAAGAGGAGCATTGTAAAAGGCCTATAAAAGGCTGAAAGCTAAATGTGTGAAAGGTTCAACTTTTGGGGACTATTGATACTTTTCTACTCAATCTTCTCATCTTCATTCTAGCAATATAAGCTTCTTTTGTTGTTATATGTTCAATGTCCATTTTCTCTTCTGTTCTAAGCTTGCACTAGAATAGGTTGTTCATGTTTCTTCTGTGTTTAATGCCAAATAACTGTCATCTTATCTCTACGTTTATAAATTATATTTGCAAGCTTCTTTTACTTCTTATAGATGGCCATTCATATGTGTTTATATATGCATCTGCTGGTATAGTTGGTATTCTCCATCTATTCATTGAATCTACAAACTATTGAGCACTAGTGGCCGAAAGCCTTGTAAAGCTGAGGGTGTTCATGCATGTCTTGAATGAAAAATAGAGTTGAAATGGTTATCTGGCTTGATCCAAACCATCATTCATTCCAATAGTTCAGAGAACAATATTGAAGATTATATGTTACTAGGCATCTCTGAGCTGCAACCTATGAGAGTTTCCTGGAGAGATAACATAATTGGCACCATTTCCGAGGAGAGGAGACTGAAGCTCAGCTTCCATAGGAGATGACACAGACCCAGCTTTGACGATAGACAAAGTCTGGGCACTTTTTCAGTTGTAATCATCTATCTGGCAACTCTACTGAAGGATGAACCCCTTGGCGACTCCACTTCATAGTTTTGGCTTAGTTTATGAGGAATACTTGGAGAAATGCTCAGAAGCCACAAGATGACCCAGTAACTGACCCTAAAAAAGTCATCAAAGAAAGAAAGGTATTACAGAAAGGAGCATCAATTTCAGGTAAACCTAAACAATCTTATATATATCTTCAAGAAAATCCTGAAATAGAACAAATACATGTTGAGAGCATAGCATCTAATACTAGCAGTGAAGAAAAACTCTCAGAGATTCATAAAGCTCCTTATTCTTCAGGTTCTCCTTTTGTTGTAATCCCAAACGAAACCTCACCTCCTATCCATCATACTCCTTTTGTCTTGTTAGTCACTCCTCAGCCCTCTCTCATTCAAACTGCCATTACTCTTATAGCCACCACAGCTATGGTAGGTCCACAAGCACCCACCAAAATGGAAAGAATCATAGCTGCTAGGTATGGACCTCTAATACTTCCCACTCCTTTGAATGCCATGCCTACTGGAGAATATCAGAAATATATGCCTAATTTCACTAGGACTAAAGGTGTTACAGCTGAGGAACATCTTGAGTCATTCTATAGCTATGTTGATAACCTAGACATTAGTGAAGATGATGTCTGGATGAGAGTCTTTGTCCAAAGCCTAGATGGTGAGGCTAGAAATTGGTTCAGAGAACTGACCCCAAGATCTATAGCATATATTGAGGCTTTAGATGATGCATTCCTAAAGCATTGGGGGGATAAGAAGGATCTCCTCTACTACCACACTGAGTTTGGGAACTTAAAAATGGAAAATGGTGAGTTGTTATCTGATTTTAATAAGAGTTTTAACCACATGTACAACAAGATACCAGCTGAAGTAAAACCCACCACTACCTCTACTAAACTCACCTATTCCAGTGCTTTTGATTCTGACTTCTGCCTACTGTTGAGGGAGAGGCAATGTGCTACTTTGGCTGATATGCAGGATGTAGCCTTGGAAGTGGAATCAAACATCATGGCTGCAGAGAAGCTCAAGGGAAATGTTGATAGAAGAAGACAGAGGGGCGAGTCTTCATCATCTTTAGATCCCAAGATAGATAAAATGACCAAAATGATAGAGTCATTAGCCTCTGAAATCTCCAAATTAAAGGTTGAGCAGCACCCTGGGAAAGGAAGAGTTCCTAATATCTTTGCTCCTAGAAATCCAAATCCAAATCCATATAGAAGAACTAATGAGCAGTTGTAGATTTTGCAAAGAAGCAAAGATGTCAATGAATACCAAAGGGTGAAGACCCCTTTCCAGAATGTAGTCATGGAAGAAGAGCAGTTTGAAGAAGATGATGAGATCCATTGTCTGGAAGACAAAGGTAGTGCCTCCTTCTTGACCTCAGCTGCCTATGAAAAGTCATTATTCAATGACCAGATTAACCAAGAATGGGATGGTGAAGTTGTTCTGCAAACTGAAGATCGACATAGATATAATCTAAGGTCGAAGATGAATAATGCCAAGGAAACTCTTGTTCAAAGAGTTGTTGTCCCTGCAGTACAACAAGCTAAAATCTAGAAGCGACCAGCAGTTGATCCTATCATCCTCAAAGCTCCAGCTCACGAGGTAAGAGGCCTTGACAAGTCTCCTTCTCCTTTGAATTTTCAATAAGAAATTCAAAAGCTAAGAATACCTATGCCTCTAATTGAACTAGTGAAAAAGAGTCCTTCAAAAGATCCATCCTCGAGGCCCTTGAGCCTAAAGCCATCCAAGCCTCCACTGACTATGTAAATCTGTAATATGACAAGCCAGCTATTATTCTCAGCCCAATGATTAAAAATTGTGAAGATAGTAGCCCATCATTCTATGTCTCTTTGACTATTCATGATAAAATCCTTCACAACTACCTTTTGGACACTGGAGCCAACCATAATCTAATGCCCAAAGCTGTCATGGATGAGTTGGGTCTTGACATTACCAAGCCTTATCATGACCTGTTTTCTTTGGACTCTAGAAAAGTGAAATGTCTGGGATTAATCAAGGACCTAGCCATCACTTTGTCTCACCTGCCCATGAAAAGCATGATGATGGATATTGTGGTAGCAGATGTACCCCCCAAGTTTGGCATGTTGCTTTCTAGAGGCTAGATCAAGAGATTAGGTGGAACATTGCAAAATGATATATCCTATGCTCATGTCCCAGTTTTTGGAGGTGAAAATAGGAGATTGTACAGAGAGGCTCAGTTGACTTATATCATCAGTGATGAGAAGAATCCCACTAATCATCCCATCTATGCTGTCGACACTAATTTTGGAGCTTGTATTCTTCATATTGAAGAATCTCAAATGCCCTCCACGTAGCTTAAGAAACCAGTTTGCTAGATCATAGAGGAAGAAGGCCCACAGATTTGGGGCATGTTCTTTGATGGAGCTTTCTCTAAGGAAGCTACAGGGGTAGGTGTAGTCCTTGTGTCCCCCACACGAGAATACATTCATTTATTTTTGAAATTAACTTTTTAGGTCACAAATAACATAGCAGAGTACAAAGCCTTGATATTGGACTTAAGCGCTGCTAAAGAAATGGGCATCAAAGGCCTGAAAGTGTTTGGAGATGCAGACCTCATCATTTAGCAGGTCAATAAAACTTTCCAAGCAAAGCATCCAAGGCTGAAAGCATACAGAGATGAGGTATGGAGGCTCAAGGATTCTTTTAATAATTTTAGCATTTCTTACATTCCGAGAATGAAGAACCAGCTTTCCGACTCCCTTGCTATGTCTGCTAGCACATTTATTCCTCCTTTGCCTCCTAAATTGACGTATGAAGTTTAGGTGAAATATAGACCATCTCTTCCTAACAATGTCAAATACTGGAAAGTTTTTGAAGACGATGATGAAATTAACAGGTTTTTACAAGTCATTGAGGAATTTTCTGAAATGCACATCGACCAAAAAAATGAAACCATGGAAGGATGCAACCAGTCCAAGCTAAAGGATGAGATCAATCAAGGAAGCATTGTCCAACTGCCTAGTAACCATATACCCAAGGGATTGGTGCCTCTAGAGAATTTGTTCGATCATAACGATGTGCCTTATAAGCCTACCAAAAAATAAAATGAGTTTGCTATTTGTAAACACAATATAGGGAGCCCAGCGCATCTGAAATACATAAAATTTTCCACTCATTTGTCTTCTGCCTAGAATTCCGAGTATTGCACCTTGAAGGAATTTACTGACATTTTTTCCTAGGAATACAGTGATCTTAAAACCTATGACACAAACATCATTCAGCATAAGATTCCATTGGAAAAGAACACCATCCCTTTTAAGTAGAAATTAAGACCTATCAGCCCTCTCTTATTGTCGTTGATTGAGAAAGAAATCAAGAAGCTTTTGGATGCCAAAATCATAGTTCCCCTAAGGTATTCAAAGTGGATAGCTAACCTTGTGGTAGTAAGAAATAAAAATGGAGAAATCAAGTGTTGTGTTGACTTCAAAAATCTGAACAAATGCTCTAAAAAATATAACTACCCCCTGCCTAATATGGAACACTTGCTGCAAAAAGTTTCAGGGGCTAGAGTCATGTCTTTTTTGGATGGATTTTTAGGTTACAATCAGATTGTTGTACATCTAAAAGATCAGGAAAAGACAACCTTCACTACTCCTTGGGGCACTTTCATGTTCTCCAAGATGCCTTTCGGACTGATGAATGTTGGGGCTACTTTTTAGAGGGCCATGGACATAGCCTTTATGGGAGAGAAGGACAAGTTTGTCCTTATTTACCTTGATGACATAATAGTCTTCTCCAGCAGTCATAAGGACCATTTGTAGCATTTGAAGAAGGTCTTCCTAAAGTGCAGATAGTTTGGAATTTCAGTGAACCCAATGAAGTCATAGTTTGCTCTACAAGAAGGAAAACTTCTGGGACATATTGTTTTTGCTGAAGGTGTGAAGATTGATCCAACAAGATTTCAAGCAATTTAGACATTATCCATCCCAAGGTCAAAAAGGGACATTCAATTCTTCCTGGGTAAGATTAACTTTGTAAGGAGGTTCATTCCAAACTTTGCAGAGCTAGTGAAGCACATCACTTCCATGCTGAAGAAAGGATCAGAAATAAAATGGACAGATGCTGCAAGATGCTCTTCTGGAGCCATTAAACAAGCTATCATGAAATCTCCCACTCTAATCAGCCCAGATTACACTAAGGAGTTTTGTATCTTCTCTTTTTCCTCTTATGATACACTTGTAGCAGTTCTGTTGCAGAAAAATGATGAAGGCATAGAGCACCCCGTGGCATTTTTCAGCAAAACTCTAAGGGGTGCTAAACTAAGGTATGACCTTATTGAAAAACAAGCTTATGCTCTCATAAAATATTTAAAGGCATTTGGAATTTATATTCTACATTCCAAAGTGGTTGCATATGCACCTTCAGCCTCAGTAAAAGATGTATTAACTCAGGCAGATATTGATGGAAAGAGAGCTAAATGGGTTGCAAAATTCATAAAGTTTAACACAGAGGTGATGCCCACTAAGCTTGTCAAAGGCCAGGGTTTGGCTAAACTTATGGATGAGGAAAATTGCAGTTTGTTAGACATAAATTGCATGAGTCCAAATTTAGATGATGAGCAGACAGAGGAAGAAACAGAAGAGCAAAAGCAGAATTAGTCTTTGGCTGAAAATCTAGCCACCTGTGAATGGTATTCCAGCATAGTTCATCTTTTGCAGAAGCTAGAAGTCCCTCCAGGGCTTAGCTCAAGTCAAGCCCAGGCCATTAAACTCAGATCAGCCAAATTCTGCATTAATAAAAATTTTCTTTATTGGAAAGACCCATCAGCAATCCTCTTGAGATGTCTAGATAAAGGAAAATATGTGGAAGTCATGCACCAGTTCCATTCTAGCATCTATGGAGAGCATCATTATTAGAAAATCATAGCCCACAAAATCTTGAGGGCTGGGTATTATTGGCCCATTCTATTCTCTGATGTGTTTTCTTTTGTGAAATCTTGTGACAAATGTCAGAGGTTTGTAGGAAGATAGCAGCTAAAATCCCTACCCTTGAAGCCAGTACATGTCAATGGTCCCTTCCAGGAGTGGGGATTAGACTTTATAGGGGAGATCAACCCACATTCCAGTGGCCAACACAAATGGATCTTGGTAACCATTGATTATTTCACCAAGTGGATTGAGTCTATACCCACTAAGAATGCCAATCATCAATTTGTCATAAAGTTCTTGAATGAGAATATTTTCACTAGATTTGGTTGCCCAACCAAACTAGTCACTGATAATGCAGTAGCTTTCAAGGCAAAAGAATTGGTGGACATGACTGAATCCATGGGAATTCAATTGGTGCATTCTACCTCATATTATCCTCAAGGCAATGGCTTGGCAGAATCATTTAACAAGAGTCTGGTAAGGGTAAACAAAAAATTATTAGAGGACAACAAAAAGAGCTGGGATTCCAAGTTGAAATTTGCACTGAGGGATAACAGAGTTACCATCAAAAATTCCATAGGGAATTCTTTATTTAAGATGTCTTATGGCGTTGATGTTGTTTTCCCTATCCAACTGATTCTCCTTGTGGCTAAATTCTTGCAAGAAGAACAAGATGAAGAGAATGACATGGTAAGAAGAATATGTTGAAAATAATACTGAGAGGTGTTAGGTTACTATACCAATAGGTGTCATATTTCATGATTGGCTGTGGAAATGCCAAATATGATCATCCTTTCCATGCTGCAAAGATTCCATATTTTCAAAAAACCAAAAAATTTAAAAAATGTAAGAGGGTATGCCCTAAAAGAATAATCAAAGGACAAAAGAATGAATTGGTCAAGAAAGAAAGAAAATGAACCCCGAAGAAAAGACCAGGAAAGTGGCTAGTCAAAATGCCACTACTGTCCTATTTTTGCAGAAAAGTTCAAATTATGCAATCAGTGACTTCTGTCACACTTCATGGATGCCCAACAGCTCAATCTTGGCCTCCCCATGTTTAAATTTCTTATTTTAGAAATAGAGAATAAAGTTTGTCCAAATAGTTCAAGCTTGGCAGAAAAATAGTTAGGTAGAGAAGCAAAGGGTCTCAGCAGCTAAATTTGAGCCCTGGAAGAGATAAGGGCAGACTTAGATAGGAGGATAGCTTAAAGAAAACAAGAGAAAAAGGGTTTGCTAGTTCAAATGCACCCTGGAAAAGGAAGAAAAAATGATAGGATTAATAAGCTGGGTAGGCAGTTTTGGTGTTGCAGAAGCAGCTTTGTTATCAGTTTTGTCTTGTTGAATATGAGCTATCTCATGGATATCACAAATTCCATAGCAAGGTGGCTGCAAAACAGTGGAATCATGACTAATTTCCCCTCTCATTTCCCCAAGAACACTTACTAACATCCCTTCAAGGACAGTGAGATCTGCTTAGTGGTCCTAGTTCATTTCATTTTATGAGAAATACTAAGTGGAACTTTTTGTTTTCTTAGCCAAAACAAGCCACATTTCTTGTGTAAAAAGGCCCTTCCGTTTCCCTTTCATTTCCCTAAAAACCTAAGTTTTTACCTTATAAACTTATCATTCCCCATTCATAAAACCATATTAACACATTAACTTATTGTATAGCTCCTATGTAATATTCCTCGCCCCTATTATACATAAAATACATAAAACAACCCCAAACTTTATAATATCCCGCCCCTGGGCTTATTAAAGCTATATGTCAATATTTTGGGGGTCCAAGGTTTACCCGAAACCTTGTTGACAACCCTCCCCGCTGTTATAGACATTTTTGGGCACTGCAACCCCAATCATAAATGTCCATAAACCAACGGCTCTTAAGTCCCTAAAAGTGTTGTTCCAACCCCTAAAAGAACAAGGTTAGCTAATTACATCATCTCCCAGAAGTTCTCCATGAAAAACTACTCAGAACTGGCCAAAACGGGACCATCTCACCTGCTCCATGGTCAAAGTGCGCTGCATCCCACCTAAATGCACATGGGAGGTGCGATGCATACTGAAAATCCCTTCTATGGGATGCGATGGGCGAGAGTGGACAAATGGCAGGGTCAATCTGTAAGGTGGAGGATCATGGAATCTTCCAGAAACTTCTCCTGTGACACTTGCCTCTCTGCATTCACCCAGGGATGAGTAAGAGATCATCAATCTCCAAGTGGAATCAAGAACTATCAGAGAGAGGACACTAATCAAATCTCAAAAGCTGACTCACCCCCCTTACAAACATCTATATATGGATCCCTCATCCCAGAGATCGAGAGGCTGGAATTTTATATCTTGTAAGGAAGTGCTGCTGGTTTCTTGGTGTAGCATCATAGTGTTGGGTGATCTAAGCTTTTCATGAGGTGAAGAAGGGCTTTCTTGCTGAGAGGATGACGCTGGCTCAGAAAAATTGGTTGTAATCCTCTTTGCTATTCTTGATTATTAATAAAGCTATTCAAGTTTTCCTCCACATTCTTGTATGATTGATGATATATGCATTTGTGTGGTCAATATATATCTGGTCCTATATTGTTTATGATAGTAGATCTCTGTTCTTGGATAGTGTTATGCTGCTTTGATTCTACAGGTGCTCTTTGAATCTGGGTAGACGAGGAAGCGAGTAACAAAGATCTACCAAAAGGGAGAGGAATCAAGAAAGGAACCAAGCGCAAGACAGAAGTTGGTCTCCTTTTTTCCCCTCTTATCTATTTCTCATAAAGGAAAATGAAAGTGGTTTTAGTTTGTTTGTTTCTAAGGTAGCTACCAGCCTTAGTGGGACTAGCATCTCTACATAGACACTAGATTTCCCGATAACACCCGTGCACATATAACCATGGGATTAATTAACATTTGGTTGATTAAATAACCAACCTGCAAAACCCAAAGTTGAAATACACTGTAATTTTCCACAAAAACCTTTAAAAACGATGAAATGACATGGCGGGTCGCATATATTACCCCTCCACCTGTTTATTGTGCTGCCAACCGTTGGATCTAATCCCCCAGATCGGACGGCCTACATGTATATCGCAAGCCTTTATATGCCGAACGATAGCGTCCGGGGGATGGGCGGTATTTTTGCCGTATAGAGGACATGTGGCAGGCACCTGAGGTGATTGCTGGCCCCCCCTCCAATACCACTATGGCCCAAAGGTAGTGCGGGGGCCAAATCTCTTATCGCCTATTCCCCAGCCCTGCTGACGTCACCCGCTCGTCACCCTCTCGTCATTCAACACGTCACCCACCACCCCGCCTCTGCATCATCCGCCATGTCCACCACGTCACTGCCAAGTTGGCCACTGTACCCCCGCTATGCGACAAAATCATTACATCAGGCTAACGTCACCCAACCAAAGCGCGCCAAAACCCGCCAAAACCAAACTTTTTGTCAAATTGGCGTGAAAAGGTCGTTTTTGTCCATTTTTGTTAGTTTGTTCTATGCGACGCATTCATGCGATTTTCAAACAAAATAGCTGTTTGACTGCACAGTTCGCCACCCAGCTAACTCTAGCCTGCAAACCAGTCTTCAAGCTCGGCCCGCCACCTACATTTTGCACAGAGCGCTCATTGAAGTAGGTACTTACTCAATTGCTTCCGAACCATGTGTATTTCTGCTTTTTCTCTGAGTTAAATCCATGAAACCAAAAATTGTGCAAATCTAGTCTATAGCTCTTGAGAAATATACCATAGCTATCCCTGTTTTTTACTTTATTTCCAACAAAACAATCTATTCTATCCATTTTTTCACATAAAACCAGAGTTCCATAACTAAAAACACAGTGCTGCCCCCGAACCTCTGCATTTTAACCTCTATTCGACCCATTTTTTCCGAGAAATTTCTCAGAATGTGACTCCCTCTGCAAATTTACCTGTTTAGCTAAAGTTCAAGCTCATTTCGGCATGCAATTCCCACAGAAAGAACCCAAAAGCACTGTATTACCTATTATCGCTATGAAAACTGAAATTTTCAAATTAAATAATCATAGAGGGTTGAAGAATGGAACCTCTAGTGGCCCTCAATGTTTCCCTCTTGAATGCACCACACAAGGAGCTGGAATGGTTGCCCTTAGCTAATAGGGACTTCTAAATACAAGACTTAATGGGTATCAAAGACCATCTGCAAACATTTTGTGAAATTAGAAACATCTACCTAAACAAGACTGATCTCTATGGCATATGGGAGTCCAACCTACCCATATATTATCTTCCATCAATCAATGTATTTCCAGATATATTCCGCTTGTGTTGTGCTAACTATGAGCCTACTCAAAGAGCATTCATGTACCCAAATGGAACGGTCCTGTTCTATATCACTACTGACTCAACCAATGAGATGTTGCATTTCAAGCCTAATCAGCCTCTGGCTCCTTTGCCTATGAAACATTTGCTGGACCAAGGCTCTAAACTATCCTCTGCAGAAATAGGCGGAATTTCCAAGTTATTCATGAGCCCAGACTCCCAACCTAGAGACTCACCTCCTTTTCACCAGGTCTATTTCAATGAAGTTGGGAGAACTGTTATTGACATGATATCCTATGTCCTGGGTTTTAGAACAAGTGAGTATGTTGATGAAACCATTCTAGCTCTGATGTCTATATTTATTCCAGGACACCCTCCTGCCATCAAGTTTGACTTTGCTACCTTCATTAGCAATAAAATCCATGAACAATTCATGAGCCTAAATAGGGAAGGGGTTTTCAAGTATACAACATATATATATCATCTGTTCTTATACTATCAAATAGATAGTTTTCAGTTCCCTGTCAAGAAATTGGATGCAAAAGGAGAAAGGAGGTCTGTCATATTTTGGACCCCAATCTTCCATATAGTCCATAATTCTCCTTATACTTATTGTGAGTTCATTGATCTATTCATATATCCAGTCTCATCTCTGTTGATGAGAAGTCCCCCTCCTAGACTCTCAGCTGAAATGCAGAAAATCTTGCAGCTGTCCAAAAGCTATAAAATAGGTGACCGGTACTTTTACCAAAATCACACAGAGATCAGGATTTATGGCTATGAATTGTGCCCCTACAAGCTTCCAAAGTATGTGCCTATGACATTGTTTGACCTTGAATACTTTAGGTAATTTATTGGCTCAGATTTGACTCATTTTTATGATGCCAAGAAAAAGGCTCAGCTGAAGCTAAGAAACCAACTAGGCCCCCTCATTATTAACAAAAAGGAAGGGTGGAAAGATGCTGAAAAGATATTAGGTGAGCAGCTCAAACTAAAAAGGAGTTTTTGGTGGGTACCCTATGACCCAAAAGGATTTATCCATGATAGAAAGACAAAATATAGGCTATCAGGCTATGAACATTGTAGAATCCCTGATATAGAACAGTATGCTAATCAAGATGAATGGGTAGAGGGCACATTGGTAGAACAGATTACTGAGGAAGAGAAAATGGAGTAGGCAATGAAAGACCTTGAAAAAACTCTTGACCTGGACTCTTTTGGACAGGTCTCTTCTGTTAGGATATTCCGACACATAGGATATAGTTAAGTTCAACTTGGTCTAGTATAGAGTTAGGTTAGAGTTAGGTAAAGTGTGTTTCTTTACCGTTGTACATTTTGTAACTTACAATCCGACGGTCACGATATGTAGTGATCCGACGGTTCACTCTCACCTCGGTATTACCGACACTTGATCCGTGGCTTGACACCCGATTGGTCCATGAGTTCTATTTAAAGCGCATGGAGGGTCATTGTTCGGGTAATCCGTGCATGAGAGAAGCTTATGTAAATTTTCATTCTTTGATTAATAAATTGTCTGTACCCACGTTGGGACAGGCCGTGGACTGTTTCCCTCCTTGCACTCTGAGGGTTTTAACCACGTCAAAAATACTGGTGTATTGATTTGAGATCTGGTTGTGAGCGGTGTCCTTTTGGTATTCTTCTGTGGAACTTACCCTGTAAATTCCTACATGGTATCAGAGCTATTTGAGGGCCGCGTCCGTTGGTGATCCAAATCTGAAGCCGGTAGAACTGCATGCGGCTGTCGTTTCCTAGATCTGCTGTTTCTGACTGCTTTCGGGCCGAGAGGACTGCTCTGTTGCATTCGGAGCATCTGTTTCAGTGAGGAACCCCTTTCGTTTCACGCGAAAAGGTTTCCGGTAGCCCTAGCTGCGTCATTTTTCAGATCGGGAGGTATACAGTGTTTTTTTTTTGCAGTTTACTGTCATTTTCTCTCTGCTTATTTCGGTTTCGGTTTATTTAGCCTTTTTTTTTCCGGATCTATACCTTTCATTTCTGCGTATGCTCTTTGCCCTGCGACTCTGTGCGATCTGGGCAAATCAGAAACAGAAAGAAAGGATTTTTCTCATGCGTATGCTCTTTTCCCTGCACCTTAGTGTGATCTCGGAAAATCAGAAACATTGAGAAAAATATTTAGTTTTTCGGCTAAAGCTAACTTTGAGATTTTTTTTAAATTTCTAGTTTTTTGGCTAAAGCTAACTTCGAGCCGTAAGGTTCGTTTTTCTTTGATATTCGTGTTGGTTTTGTGTTTTGTAGGGGAAAAGAGTCTTCCCAAGGCAAGCACGCAAATCGAGGCCCCCCCCCCCCCCCCCCCCCCCCCTCTCTCTCTCTCTCTCTCTCTCTCTCTCTCTCTCTCTCTCTCTCTCAAATCTTTTGTATAGATCAATTGGTTCAAAGACCTTTTAAGAGAGTAGAGGTCTTGGGTTCAAGTCTCCATTTTGTGGGGGCGGATTTTTTCATTCCCGCACATTCGCGCACTTTGCCGGCAACGTCAACAATTTTTTTTCAAAAAGCCATAACTTCTTCATCCGGAAGCCTTTTTCAGAGCCGTTTTTTTTAAAACCGCCTATTTTTTCGAGATCTATCCATTGGACCACTTACTTTCAGCATCTTCAGCTTCAGTTGTTTTTCAAAAATGGAAAGTCCATGCCAAGTCATTCTTGACAGCACTAACTACTTCCAATGGGTAGCCTACATGGGAGATTTACTTAGAAGTAAAGGTCTCTTCAGAATAGCCACAGACCAAGAGAAGAAACCCAAAGATGAAGACAAGGCCGAAAAATGGGAAAATCGACAAGATCAAGCACGTGGCTTGATAGGAATGTCTGTTTCTCCTGATCTTAGATTCCACATTGCAGAAATTGAAACTCCTCATGAAGCATTAGAAAAACTTGCTAAAGTTTTTGGGATTAAAAATGAAATTAGAGCCCATCAACTTGAAAATGAGCTGCTTACTTTGGATCCTAATAATTTTTCTTGCATTGAAGATTTCTTGTCAAAATTCAAGAACCTTAGATATCTCTTGGAAGGTGTTAAAGTTAAGAAAGAAGATGGTAACCTTATTTATTCCATCCTTACTAAGTTAGGGCCAGCCTACTCTGTATTTGTTTCCACTTTCCATTCTACCAGGGAAGCTTTCATTTGTCAAGGCAAAGACTACAAGCCCCCTTCCTTTGACTCCTTTTGTGATTCCTTAATAAGAGAACAAGAAAAACTCTTACACCTTGGTCTTCTTAATCTTGGAAACTCTTCCACAAAAGCGTTAGCCGCCCAGCAGCAACCAAATTCAAAGAATCCTAAGAAGTCTTATCCTCAAAGAATGGTCCTAAACCAACTCAGCCTCAAGATGAAAGATCATTTCAGCAAAATGATAAGCCCAATAAAAACAAATGGAAGAAGACTGAAAGACATTGTAACTTTTGTAATCGAGATGGCCACTTAGAATCTAAATGCTTTAAGAAGATGGAAGCCTTGGAAGCCGCAATGAAGAAACATAACATCCATCTGGAGCCTACTTCAACTTCAACTTCCGGAACGGCATTTTCTGCATGTCATCGTCAATCATCTCAGTCTGGTTATGCATTAAATGTATCTTCTTCTTCTTCTCATTCTCATGAGTGGCTCATTGATTCTGGAGCCTCTTGTCACATGGCCAAAAACCAAGCCATGTTTTCTTCTTTAAATGATTGTAACACCAAAAATATATATGTTGGTGATGATAGATCTCTTAATGTTGTAGGGACTGGAACTGTTCATCTAGACAATGGTCAGTTCAATGATGTATTATGTGTTCCAAACTTATCCTGCAACCTTCTATCTGTCTATCAGATAACTCATTCAGGTGAAGGTAAAATTGTTGAATTTTCACCTCATGATGTTGTAATCAAGGATCTAAAAGATCCTAAACAGATTCTAGCTACTGGTCTTGCTGATGATTCCAAAAGGTTGTATAAGTTTCACAACTTTGGGTCATCCCATCTTCCCTCAGTATTTGTTGCTCATAATGATGAAGTGAGCAAACTTTGGCATGAGCGGTATGGTCACTTAAACTATCGCTCCCTTCAGCATCTATGTAAAGAAAACATGGTGACAGGTCTTCCTATGGTATCTTGCAAAGATGGTGTTTGTTCCGGATGTGTACTCGGAAAACATCATCGGGACAGTTTTGACAAACGTGCCTCTTGGCACGCCTCAGCCCCTTTACAGCTTGTGCACAGTGATTTATGTGGTCCTCTTCCTGTTGCTTCATTCTCTGGCTGCAAGTACTTCTTAACTTTCATTGATGATTTCTCTAGACGCACTTGGGTATACTTCTTAAAACTCAAGAGCGAAGTATTTACCACCTTTTTGGCCTTCAAAGCATTTGTTGAAAAACAATCTGGACATCAAATTCTTAAGCTAAGAACTGATAATGGTGGAGAATATGTTAAAAATGCATTCATCACCTTTTGCACCGAAAATGGAATTCAAATGCAACATACTGTTCCATACACTCCACAACAAAATGGTGTAGCTGAAAGGAAAAATCGCACTTTAAAGGAAATGGCTAATTGTATGCTGCAATCTAAAGGACTCAGTCTTAGTTTTTGGGCCGAAGCAATTAATTGTGCAAATTATATAATCAATCGCACTCCTACTAAGGTTCTAGAGAATATCACTCCAGAAGAAGCTTGGAGTTCCATTAAACCAGATGTAAGTCACTTTCGTGTGTTTGGAAGTGAAGCATGGGCCCATATTCCAGATGAAAAGCATAAAGCCTTAGAACCTAAGAGTGAGAAATGTACTTTTGTTGGATATTCTGAAGATGTAAAAGGCTATAGACTTATTCCATTTAAGTCCAAAAATGTTATCATTAGAAGAGATGTAAAATTTGATGAAAATAAATCGGCCTGCGAGCCTAGTCCGGCGGATGTGCCACCTCTTCCCATCTCTTCTATCTTTGAGAACATTTCTTCTTCTGATGATGAAAGCGAGGATGATAATCCTTCCCCACCTTCTCAGGATCCTCAACTTCCAAGATGGGTCCGTGCTACTCGGGATGCAGCAGGTGATCTTGCCGGTGATCCTACAGATCAGCGACGTACACGTTCTCAGTTTGAAAGAGCCTCTTCTTTACTGGCTCAAGCTCCAGTGAATCATGATCCTGACACTTTTGCAGAAGCTTCAGGCCATCCACATTGGGAAACAGCTATGAATGAAGAATATCATTCATTGATGACAAATGATACATGGGATCTTGTTCCTCTACCAAAGGGACGCAAACTTGTTAGATGCAAATGGGTTTACAGAACCAAGTATGGACCAGATGGGAAAGTTGACAAACATAAAGCTCGTCTAGTTGCTAAGGGCTTTTCACAGGTTGAAGGCATTGACTACACTGAAACCTTCTCTCCAGTTGCCAAAATGAACTCTATCCGCCTTGTTCTTTCCCTTGCTGCCTCTTTAAAATGGGAAGTACATCAAATGGATGTTAAATCTGCCTTCTTGCATGGGGACTTGCAGGAAGAAATCTATATGGAACAACCCATTGGCTTCATACAAACAGACTCCAGCCTCGTTTGTCGACTTAAGAAATCCCTTTATGGCCTCAAGCAAGCTCCTCGAGCTTGGTATGCCAAAATGGATAGCTTTCTTTTAGAATCTGGCTTTTCTAGGTGTCATTCTGACAATACTGTCTACACCAAGAAAGTGGGCAACTCTCTCATCATCCTTGTTCTTTATGTTGATGATCTTATTCTTACTGGTAGTGATCCCAACCTTATAAACCATGTGAAGTCCAGCCTTAAAAAGAAATTTGAAATGACAGACTTAGGACACTTACACTATTTTCTCGGTCTTCAAGTCTTGCAATCCCAAGAGGGTATTTTCCTTTCCCAGTCCAAGTATGCTTGTGATATTCTTCGTCATTTTCACATGGAAGACTGTAAGCCAGCCCCTTCTCCCTTTCAGTCTGGAGTCAAACTTTCAGTCTCTTGTACTTCTCCTGAAGTTGATGCTACCTTATACCGTCAACTTGTCGGAAAACTCTTGTATTTAACCCATACTCGTCCTGATCTTTCCTTTGTTGTTGGCCTTGTTGCTCGTTTTATGCAAAACCCCCGTGAAAGTCATTGGAAAGCAGCTAAAAGAATACTTCGTTATGTTCGAGGTACAATATAGTTTGGGATTCATTACAGTGCCAAAGCAGCTCCTCTGTTAGTTGGTTTCACTGATTCTGATTGGGCTGGTGACCTTGATGATCGGAAGTCTACTGCCGGTTATGTCTTCACTCTTGGTTCAGGACCTATTACATGGGCTTGTAAGAAACAGGCTGCCATTTCTCTTTCGTCAGCAGAAGCAGAGTATCGTGGTGCCGTGGAAACTAGTAAGGAAGCCTTGTGGCTTCGTCAGATCCTATCAGAGTTTGGCTTTGAGCAGCAGCATCCAACCACACTTTGGTGTGATAATCAAAGTGCCATTCAGCTATGCAAAGATCCAGTCCAGCATCAGCGCAGCAAACACATTGAACTACACATGCACTTCATCAGAAAGCTCATTCTTGACCATGTTCTTGAAGTGCAATATTGTCCAACGATGATCAGGTTGCAGACATCTTCACAAAGGCTCTCACAGAGGCGAAGTTCACTAAACTTCGATATATGCTTGGAGTTCAGGAAGTTGTCACTAAGGGGGATAGGCTCTAGTGCCTCCTTCCTTCTCCTATTGTGTCATATTTGTAAATCCTTCAATCCTATCCCAAGTTGTTCTTAAGGGGGATGTTAGGATATTCCGACACATAGGATATAGTTAAGTTCAACTTGGTCTAGTATAGAGTTAGGTTAGAGTTAGGTAAAGTGTGTTTCTTTACCGTTGTACATTTTGTAACTTACAATCCGACGGTCACGATATGTAGTGATCCGACGGTTCACTCTCACCTCGGTATTACCGACACTTGATCCGTGGCTTGACACCTGATTGGTCCATGAGTTCTATTTAAAGCGCATGGAGGGTCATTGTTCGGGTAATCCGTGCATGAGAGAAGCTTATGTAAATTTTCATTCTTTGATTAATAAATTGTCTGTACCCACGTTGGGACAGGCCGTGGACTGTTTCCCTCCTTGCACTCTGAGGGTTTTAACCACGTCAAAAATACTGGTGTATTGATTTGAGATCTGGTTGTGAGCGGTGTCCTTTTGGTATTCTTCTGTGGAACTTACCCTGTAAATTCCTACATCTTCCAAATTTCCTCAACACATTGGAGCGGGCACATCAGCTGCTACAACTTCACAACAACCTGCCCAAGAAAATACTCCACCTGCAGGGACATCCAAAGGCAAAGAAGTGTTGCATTCAGAGCAACAAGAAATGACAGATTAGCCAACATCATCATAGCAGCAAGGCCAAGGTAAAATTCCTCCTGCCTAGACCCATGGACCAGAGATACCAGCATTTCGGACACCTCTCAATGAGGAGAAGGGCAGAAAAAGGGACCGAGAAGAGGCCACACCCATAAGTGGCCAACAGAGCATCCAAAAGCAAAGAAATAGAGAGTGGATCCTCTACCTGAAGAGGAAGTTATAGAGGAGATCATTGAAAGTCCGAGAAGTGAAAGGGCAACCAGCCCACTAATTTCCCCAGGGATAGAATCACCTACCAATTCTCATGGACAGCAATTGGGAAAGCAACCTAGTATGGAAATTTCATTAACACGCCCACGAAGCAAACAAAGTTATGATATTAAAAGGCCATTCATGGACATCAAAGCACAAAATGAGCCAATAAGAATGCAGCTTTACGATCAGTTCCTCAAAATGACTCCTTCCAAACAGCAGAGATTGATGTCTGCATATGATATCAAGGAAGGGAAATTGATCTTGAGTCATTTCAATCCCACAGTGTAGCAGCCACAGTCAGCTGTCAATTATATTAGAAAAAATCTAGAGGCTCTTGCCAAAGACATTCACCCTTTGGACCAGGTTTGGCTGCACAAACAAACCGGTGAAATGGTTTATTCCACTTTGGCAGACAAAGCCATACAAGCTCAACAATTGTAGAATTCACTAAACAATGCATCTGCCCAATTAGAGTTGGAAAAGGCATCCTCTCTGGCCAAGGACAACAGGATAAAGTCCTTGGAAGAAATCATCATTGAGCTGGGACATAATCCCAAGGACCCTAAGGCAATAAAAGCACTGATAAAGAAAAAGGAGGATGACATCGCTACCCTCAAGAAGCAGTTAAAACTGCTAGTTACTATCCATCCGCAGACCACAGATATAGTGAAAGAAAAAGAAGAAGAAGACATGATGGAGTTGTTAATAAAAATGAATCAAAGGCTAAGTGAAATAGAGCAGGCTTTGGAGAAAGCATTACAGGAAAAACAGGGAGAGTTGGCCTCTCAGCCATCTCAAACAGCCCCAATAGCTACAACTGCTCCTCCTACAGCAACAACAGCAGTCCCTCCCACTACCCCAGCATCAACAACAGGTACATCAGTCATAGATACTTCAGCAGTAGCAACAACAACAGTACCAGATACCAGCATGAGCATGGAAAAGATGATGAAGGAAATAAAAGAATTAGAACTCCAAATGGAAGAGCTAAAGGAAGCCAAAGAAAAACTGGCCAAGTTAGAGGTAAGCTATGATAAATCAAAAATAATTGTGGCTGAAAAAACAAGAGAGGTAAAGGCCTTGGAAAATAAGGTAAAATCCTTGGAGAAAGATCTTACTCTTCATAAAACTCTGTCAGAAATCAAAACGATTTTATGGACTAAGATTGGCCAGTCCATCACTGATAAATGGAGATCAATATAGACTATCCATGAGCAAATTGAATTGATAGAAATAGCCCGAGTGGAGATTCAAAAGGCTAGAGCATTATTGAGAAACATGCCCGAACAGGCCAATAGACTAATTCATTTTTTGAATACTCATACCAGAGAGCAACTAACAGCTCTAGATATCGGGGACAAAACAGGTACCATCTTGACAGTTAAAAAGGTGCTGACTATGAAGAATTTTGTACAAAATCTGGAGAGAAAGTGTCAAGAAATTCAGATAGAAATAAATGCTTTTACAAAAAAATTTATAGTCTTGCAGCAAAAGGGTCTACCCAGTTTGTTAACCATCAATTAGAGGTTGTTGACACATGAACAATATGCTCACAGGGTGAATATATATGTTGCCAATCAGAAGACATAGTACCTCCCTCTGGACAAAGCTTATATGACAGGTTGGAAAATCTGTTCTATATTGAGCATGAAATAACACACCTTTTTGAAGTCAAACCCAATTTGTACAGGTATACTGAAGCTGATGAAATATTGATAAAACTACAAAGACACCAGTTGCCAACAGACCAATGGTGGCAGAGCATGTTAGATATTTTACCAATGTAGTTTTAGTTCCCTTTTTGATCATTTGCATTAAATCAAATTCAATGCACGTGCCACCTATCATAAAAATGAAAACAATAGAGGAAGGAATTCACGCCAAAAACACATTAAAGCGGAATCAGGCACGGATGAAGGGCCGGGACAGCAACACGAGAACGCAGAATAAAGAGACAGCTACCAGCCGACTTGTTGAATTAAAAAGTCAAATATATCTGACCACCTAAGGCAGCCAGTACAGTGGAAATTAATCCTACATTTATTACGCTCTGTTTTCAATGTCATTTACTTCCTCTGAAGAAGTAGATGGATAAAGTTATTGCTTGATATTTTCTCTATGAGATATTTTGTAACTCCTTTTGTATAAATACCTCCTCTATAGATGTATTGAGGGTTGGTTGATGAATGTCATTCTGGACCTGCGCTGTAAAATTTGAGAACTCTTCTGAACAAAGATTGCTGGAATGCTTTGTTGATGTACTCCCTGGTTATGGAATTAATGGCAGAAGAATATGTTGCAGAATTCTTGGATTGTATCATGGATCAATAAGTCTTTTCAACTCTTGTTATACTATTTCTGTGTTTTATATATCATCTAAATATCATATTCTAAATTGCAGGAAAAAAGAATAACTCAAAATTTACTTTGCTGTACTCTATGTTCAATTCCTGTCCTTTTTTATGTTTTCTACAGGACTAGCATAGGTAGGAATTCTTGACTGCCCCTGTCTCCCTGGTTCTTACACTCTGAATATAATTAAGGAATTCTTAACTTCTCCTTGGTAATATTTACCCATTCTCCCTCTGTTAGCATAATGAAAGACCCTTAATTTCCTTTCATTCCCTGACTTCATTTCACCTTACTCTAGCTTGAAAATTGTTCGATGGGTAATCATCTTGCTCTGTAGTCCCTCCTTCAATTAAAGAAACCATACCCAGAAGTTTATCTTCATTGAATCCATTAACCCAATGGTCTGAACTTCTCATACTTTTCAGCCCTGTTCTATTGAATTTCACCATCCAAACATCAAACAAATACTTGCGCTACATAACTAGCCTAACATATAGCAAAACAAAGCTAAAACATAAAGAGAGAGTCCTCTCTAGTTGCAGATTGGCTAGAATCTGCATCTAAAAGAGTGGTTAGCGGTTACCTCAGCCGTATTCCCTTTTCCATTGCTTTTGGTGAACAACCTGAGTGATAACATCATTGGCGACTCCACTAGGGAGCTGAATGACTATGTTTGTTACTGCTGTCTACTTTCTAAAGCTACAAATGGAGCCTGAAGTTAGCCAAGCAGCCTTTGAAACTGTCTTTGTTGTGGAATTACAGGAGTAAATAAAAACTGCTTCAGTCTATCTCCAGTATAGCTTTAGGCTTTAAACAGCTGTCTCAAAAATTTGATCAGTTTCCTCTTGTTTTCAAAAGATTTTTAGGAAAATTCAAGTCCCTCACAATTTATAATTTCCTAGAAAGATATTGTTAAAAGCAGTGTCCCTCAGATACTTTCAGAAAATACCAAAAACAAATTTAGAAGCTGGCTCCAAAGAAGAAAACTCATTACACTAGATCAAACCCAGATCCCAATCCTCCAGCTATTTTTGAAAATCCTAACTTGATCTCTAAGAACCTTAGAAGACAAGAAAGTCTAGAAAATTCTGCTGATTTAAATCTTGATATACTTCAGCAAAACCTTACCCAATCGCTTCCTGGAAAGGCATCAGTCCTTTCTACTGTTGCTGCAGCTTCTTCTAGTTCACCATCATCACTTCAAAGCACCTTTTCCACTCCTCCATCCACTCTGTTTATCTCAGCTGTTATCCCTGTGCTTCCAGCTATCCCATTTATACTTGTAAATATGGCAAACCGATATGCCCCTCTGCAGTTGCCTGCAAATCCAGGGGCTATGCCTCAAGATTATCAAAGCAAAATTACATATTTTGATGGTACTGGCTCCTACACAGCACAACAACATACTAAGAAAATGATGGACTACTTTGAGAACTATGAAATTGATGATAACGATGTCAGGATGAAAATTTTTGTTCAAAGTTTAACTGGTGATGTAAGGACCTGGTTTAGGGCACTTGCTGCAAACACAATTTCTGATCCAGATGCCCTGTACCAAACCTTTTTGAATAGATGGGAAAAGAAGAAGGACCCATTACATATCCTGTCTGAATATGAGAGTTTGAAAAGAGGCCCACAAGAAACGGTCCAGGACTATTGTGTTAGATTCAATAATGTGTACAATGCTATTCCTCAAAACCTCAGACCTCCACCTGACTTGGCCTTGATAAAATTTCCTAATGGATTTGACTCTGACATGGCATATCAACTAAGGGAAAGAGCTCCTCCAAGCTTAGAAGACATGCAAAGCATAACTGTTAGTGTAGAAGCCAATCTAATATCTAAAAGAGCCTGAGCTAGAGCTGAAAGAAGGACTCCCTTCAAAGAAGAGCCTTCTGCATTTGAGCAAAAACTAGATGCAATCATTAAAGGAATGGATAGACTGGGTGATAGAGTGGAAACCATTGAAAGGAAATCTTCTTGGGAAGGTCAACCAAGTAACACCACTAGAAATCCAAACTTTAGAAAAAATCAAAATCCTAACACCAGGAAGGTTGGCCCTGATCAGAATATCAGACCTCCATTTCAAGAGAACTATGCCGAAGCTTCAACCTCTAGTGAGCCAACAGAGGATACTCAAATCAACCTAATGGGTCTGAATAGTGAACAACAAATCTTTTTAACCCAAGATGACCAAGAAGCTCATAATTTCAACCAATTTCAAACCAAATCCAGAGAATCATTTGATTTCAGAGAGGGGTATGATGCAGTTGTCTATGAAGTCCATAAACAATACAAATTGAGAAGTAGAATGGTAGATGTTCCTGAACCCAGCAAGCTGAAAGATACCAAACAACCTAAAAAAGCAAAGGATAAAACTGCCCTGACAGAACTCCCTACTAAAACAGACCTCAATCCAAAAGAACCCACGGTTGAGGACATATCAGACTTGCAGCCCTCAAATAATCAGCCATCCACCTCCTTTCCTCCAAAAAAGAATGTAAACAACTCTCCTGAAAATAATTTCAAAGCATATTTAGTTCATAACAGCACTCATGATGAAGAAAAAACCACTGAAAACACAGCAAAAAAGGAAAACCTTGCTGCCCGGAATACAAAAATTCAAGTGGAAAAACCTTTCAACCTAGAAACAGAAATAGGCAAGTTAAAAATAGCCATTCCACTATCTGAATTGGCTAAACATGAGGTTTATAGGGAACAAATCAGCAGGTCACTTCAAATATCAGAGAATAGAGATGTAGTCAATGTTTTAGATGACCAAACAGAACTAATTTTTGGGCCTGAGGTAAATGGTAAAACGGTAGATGGAGGAGTCCCTCCATTCTATGTAAGCTTAAACATTCATGATAAAGTACTGCATAATGCAATGTTTGATTGAGGAGCCTCCCATAATCTCATGCCTAAATCTGTGATGGAAAGATTGGACCTAGATATCACACGGCCATATAAAGACTTGTTTTCATTTGATTCCAGCCAGGTCAGGTGTCTAGGCCTAATCAAAGATTTGTGTGTATCTCTAGTGAAATACCCTGCCAAGACTATTTTAATGGATGTAGTGGTAGCTGATATCCCACCAAAGTATGGAATGCTTTTTTCCAGATCTTGGGGTGCAAAACTCCAAGGATCTTTGCAGCTAGACATGTCCTATGCCACCATTTTAGTCTTTGGCCAGCCAAAGAGATTGTACCAGGAAACATTGATGAAATATGTGGTCAGTAGTCAAGAGAAACCCCAAAATTTCCCCATTTATTCCATGCATTCTGATATGGATTCGTTTATCTTATACAATGCTGAAATGTGCCCCAAAACTGATGACAAACTTCTAGAACTAGCACAAGCAAGAGACATAAATGAAGAATCTACTGCTCAAGATCTAAAAATTGTTGAAGTGATTGATGCAACAAACAAACAAGGCATACCATATGAGTTACAAAATCCAAATCTGCCCACTGAGAAAGTTTTCAAAACTCCTAAGGCTAGTTACAATCAAGAAATCTTATGGTACTTAGAGTTTGATGGGTCAGTGAATAAATTAGGAGCAGGGGCAGGGATTTGGATACACAATATGCAAAATGATCATGCTGAAGGACATGCATATAGGCTGAATTTTAGATGTACAAACAATATGGCCGAATATGAGGCCCTTTTGCTGGGACTCAAACTGATTAGAAGTCTAGGGGCAACTAAGATTTCAATTCTAGGGGACTCAGATTTGATTATCCAACAGATGAAGGGAAACTTTGTTACAAATGATCTTAGGCTAAGGGCTTATAGAGGGGCAGCAATTGAAATACTCAACACCTTCTTAGAATCTTAGCTAACCAAAATTCCGAGAAACCACAATTTACATGCTCACAGTTTGGCAACATTTGCCAGCACTTGTAAGCTGCCATTCGAGCCCAACCATCACTTTACTGCTGAGATTAAACACAGACCTGTTGTTCCAGACAATGTTAAAAATTGGCAGGTATTTGAAAATGACACTCAAATCAATAATTTCTTGACTTTGAAAGAGGAATTTTCAAGCACAAACATAGACACAAGCACCATTTGTGAAGAACAGCAAATAGACAAAATTGAGAAAAACATATCAGCTGAAACATCAAATCACATCTTGCATCCAACAATCTTTACCAGCAAAAATTTACAAGAGTTGAAACAAATGGACCTTGATGAAATTACTGAGGGAGAATTTGAAGTAATTGAGTTGAAGGACAATTTTTTTCCCATAGGCTTGACTCCTTTGGAGGATATTTTTGATTCAAATGATATACCAAGAAAGCCAAAAATGCAGCCTTTAAATGCAGAAATTGAGGACTGTAATATAGGAACTGTACAAAATCCTAAGATGGTAAAATTGTCCAAAGCCTTGCCTCCAAATCAAAAACTGAAATATATTGAGCTGTTTAAAGAGTTTCAAGATGTCTTTGCATGGAGCTATGAGGACCTCAAGTCCTATGATACTTCGGTCATCCAACACACAATACCTTTAAAAGAAAATCAAAAGCCTTTTAAACAAAAACTTAGAAGGGTTAATCCAGTCCTCCTTCCTCTCATTGAAAAGGAAGTCAAAAGAATGTACCAAGATGGAATAATTGCACCTATTAGATTTTCAGAATGGATTTCAAATCTAGTTCCCACTAGGAAGAAAATGGGAGCGATAAGACTGTGTGTTAACTTAAGAAATCTAAGTAAAGTCTCTTTGAAAGATCACTACCCCTTACCCAAGATGGATCACATTTTGCAAAGGGTAGTGGGAGCTTCTAGGATTTCACTATTAGAAGGATTCTCAGGATTTAATCAGATCTTAGTTCACCTGGGTGATCAAGATAAAACTGCCTTTACAACACCTTGGGGAACCTTCAAATATGTAAAAATGTCTTTTGGACTTAAAAATGCAGGGGCCACATTTCAACGAGCAATGGATATAGCCTTTGAAAAAGAGATTCATGACTTTCTAGTCATATATCTTGATGACCTCACTGCTTTTTCCAAATCAGATCAAGCACATTTAGAACATCTCAGATAAGTGTTCCTAATTTGCAGAAAATATGGCATATAATTGAACCCAAAGAAATCATTGTTTGGCCTAGAAGAAGCCAAACTCTTAGGTCACATAATCTCGAAAGATGGCATTAGAATTGACCCAGATAGAATACAAGCTATTCTCCAAGTGCCTCACCCAATGAACATCAAAGAACTGCAAGCCTTCCTAGGAAAGATCAATTTCCTAAGAAGATTCATACCTAACTTGGCTGAACTAATAAGATTATTGAATAACATGCTGAAGAAAGATTCCAAAGTCAAATGGACAATAGAAGCTAAGCAAGCCTTTGAGGATATCAAAATAGCTTTAACTAAAACACCAGTCCTCACAAGCCCAAAGTTTGATAGAGACTTCATAATCTTTTCCTTTGCATATGAGCATACTATTGTTGTTGTTCTATTACAAAAAGATGACCAAGGATGTGAGAAGCCCATTGCTTTCTTCAGCAAAGCACTCAAAGATGCTCCACTCAAATATCAAATCATGGAGAAATAAGCTTATGCCCTTGTGAAAGCTATCAAGGATTTCAGAGTTTACATATTATACTCTCATATAATAACTTATGTCCCAAATGTCGTGGTCAAAGATATTCTAACTCAAGAAGGAATAGAAGGCAAAAGAGGCAAATGGATAGCTAACATTTTGGAATATGACATTGAAATTAAACCAAAAAAACTGATAAAAGGACAAGGATTAGCCAAATTGATGATTGAAACCAATTTTCAGGCCCTTGACATCAATGAACTGGATAACGAATAGGAGATGGCGACTCCACAGATCAATCAAGCCTTTTCACAATCACCTTGGTATGCTGATATAATTTATGTATTGTTAAACCTGCAAGCTCCTCCAAGGTTATCCAGAACTAAAAAGATATTCTTGAAAATGAAAGCTTCAAAGTTTTGTATTGTAGACAATGCTTTATTTTGGAAAAATCATGAAGGCATTCTACTAAGCTGCCTAACAAAAGATGAAACTGACAAAGTGCTGAAAGAATTTCATGCAGGGGACTGTGGTGGACATTTATATTGGAAGTCAACAGCTGATAAAATCCTAAGAGCTGGTTTTTATTGGCCCTCCCTGTTTGCTGATGTAAAGAAATTTGTAATTTCTTGCCATAAATGTCAAATCTTTGAAGGCAAGAGAAAACTGTTACCTTTACCCCTAAAACCCATTTCCACTGAGAGACCATTTCAACAATGGGGTTTAGATTTCATTGGAGAAATTCACCCTTCCTCTTCTGGCCAACATAAGTGGATTTTAACTACCACAGATTACTTCACCAAATGGATAGAGGCCATTCCTTGTAGGCAAGCCAATGACTCAGTCATCATGCAATTTTTAGAAACCAATATCCTATCTAGATTTGGCTGTCCGGAAAAGATAATAACTGACAATGCTGCTGCCTTTAAATCTAAAAGAATGATCAATTTTTGCCACAAGTACCACATTACCTTAGGCCATTCCACAGCCTATTACCCTCAAGGTAATGGTCTAGCTGAATCATCCAATAAGAGCTTGATCAACATCATAAAGAAATTATTGGAGGAAAATAAGAAGAATTGGCACAAAAAGCTTATTAATGCACTATGGGAAGACAGGTTAACCACAAAGAGATCTATTGGAACAAGCCCCTATGAGTTGGTTTATGGCATGGACGCTGTACTCCCTTCATCCTTAGGAATCCGTGTGGTAAAATTGTTGCAAGAAATACAGGTAGAACCTAATGATATTCAGAGAAGACTCAATCAAACAATTCATTTACAGCAGACCAGAGAGGAAGTGTATCAGAGATCTTAGATCCTACAAGAGAAACTGAAGAAGATTTTTGACAAAAGGAAAAAGGCAGAGGACTTTTTCATAGGAGACAGAGTGCTGAAGTGGGACTCTACGAGGGAAGATAAAGGAAAACATGGCAAATTTGATTTCCTATGGAAAGGACCTTTTGCTATTCAAGCTGTACAAGGAAACAACACTTACTTTTTAAGAAGTTTGGATGGTACAGAAGCAGAGGATGGGCCAGTCAATGGTCGGATGCTCAAGCATTATTTTGATCCACTTTGTTAATATATCAAGACTGTATTTTGTACATAATAGTGTCTATTTTTTGCAGTTTATTACAGCAATAAGATAGGGAACAAGATGCAGCAAATTTTGAGAAAAAGAAGCAAAGAATTGTGCTACTTTTTGTATGATATTTTGAGTCTATTGGAAGACTTAAGGAAGAAGACTTGGGAGCTATAAAAATGATGACAAATACTCAGACAAACTATCAAAGACAGAGTTGTAATTATGTTCAAATCAGCTCATGAGAAATGTATATATGCCACAAAGATATAGTTTTGTTTGTTTACAGCAAAAGGAAATTTCAGATTACAGCAAGAGTTGAATATAAGGCCATCTGACCTGTTGTTCTTGGCTTTTCATCTGGAAAAGCCATCCCCAAGTGGAGCCACTGTTAGGTTCCTATACCAATAGGTGTCATATTTCATGATTGACTGTGGAAATGCCAAATATGATCATCCTTTCCATGCTGCAAAGATTCCATATTTTCAAAAAACCAAAAAAATAAAAAATGTAAAGAGGGTATGCCCTAAAAGAATAATCAAAGGACAAAAGAATGAATTGGTCAAGAAAGAAAGAAAATGAACCCCAAAGAAAAGACCAGGAAAGTGGCTAGTCAAAATGCCACTACTGTCCTATTTTTGCAAACAAGTTCAAATTATGCAATCAGTGACTTCTGTCACACTTCATGGATGGCCCAACAGCTCAATCTTGGCCTCCCCATGTTTAAATTTACTTGTTTTAGAGATAGAGAATAAAGTCTGTCCAAACAGTTCAAGCTTGGCAAACAAATAGTTAGGTAGAGAAGCAAAGGGTCTCAACAGCTAAATCTGAGCCCTGAAAGAGATAAGGGCAGACTTAGACAGGAGGACAGCTTAAAGAAAACAAGAGAAAAAGGGTTTGCTAGTTCAAATGCACCCTGGAAAAGGAAGAAAAAATGATAGGATTAATAAGCTGGGTAGGCAGTTTTGGTGTTGCAGAAGCAGCTTTGTGATCAGTTTTGTCTTGTTGAATATGATCTATCTCATGGATATCACAAATGCCATAGCAAGGTGGCTGCAAAATAGTTGAAGCATGACTAATTTCCCCTCTCATTTCCCCAAGAACACTTACTAACATCCCTTCAAGGACAGTGAGATATGCTCAGTGGTCCTAGTTCATTTCATTTTATGAGAAATACTAAGTGGAACTCTGTGTTTGCTTAGCCAAAACAAGCCACATTTCTTGTGTAAAAAGGTCCTTTCGTTTCCCTTTCATTTCCCTAAAAACCTAAGTTTTTACCTTATAAACTTAGCGTTCCCCATTCATAAAACCATATTAACACATTAACTTATTATATAGCTCCTATGTAATATTCCCTGCCCCTATTATACATAAAATACATAAAACAACCCCAAACTTTATAATATCCCGCCCCTGGGCTTATTAAAGCCATATGTCAATATTTTGGGGGTCCAATATTTACCCGAAACCTTGTTGACAACCCTCCCCACCCACATATAACCATGGCATTAATTAACGTTTGGTTGATTAAATAACCAACCTGCAAAACCCAAAGCTGAAATACACTGTAATTTTCCGCAAAAACCTTAAAAAATGATGAAATAACATGGCGGGTCCCATATCTTACCCCTCCACCTGTTTATTATGCCACCAACCGTTGGATCCGATCCCCCAGATCGGAGGGCTTACATGCATATTGTAAGCCTTTATATGCCGAACGATAGCGTTCGGGGGATGGGCGGTATTTCCACCGTACAGAGGACACGCGGCAGGCGCCTGGGGTGATCGCTGACCCCCCCTCCAATACCACTATTGCCCAAAGGCGGTGCAGGGGCCAAACCACTTACCGCCTATTCCCCAGCCCCACTGACATCACCCGCTCGTCACCCTCTCGTCATTCGACACGTCACCCACCACCCCGCCTCCGCATCATCCGCTGTGTCTGCCACGTCACTACCAAGTTGGCCTCCGTACCCCCACTATGCGACAAAATCATTACGTCAGGCTGACGTCACCAAACCAAAGCATGCCAAAACCCGCCAAAACCAAACTTTTTGTCAAATTGGCGTGAAAAGGTTGTTTTTGTCCATTTTTGTTAGTTTGTTCTATGCGACGCATTCATGCGATTTTCAAACAAAATAGCTGTTTGACTGCACAGTTTGCCACCCAGCTAACTCCAGCCTACAAACCAGTCTTCAAGCTCGGCCCGCCACCTGCATTTTGCACAGAGCGCCCATTGAAGCAGGTATTTACTCAATTGCTTCCGAACCATGTGTATTTCCACTTTTTCTCTGAGTTAAATCCGTGAAACCAAAAATTGTGCAAATCCAGTCTACAGCTCTTGAGAAATATACCATAGCTATCCCTGTTTTTCACTTTATTTCCAACAAAACAACCTGTTCTATCCATTTTTTCGCAGAAAACCAGAGTTCCATAACTAAAAACACAGTGCTGCCCCCGAACCTCTGCATTTTAACCTCTGTTCGGCCCATTTTTTCCGAGAAATTTCTCAGAATGTGACTCCCTCTGCAAATTTACCCGTTTAGCTAAAGTTCAAGCTCATTTCGGCCTGCAATTCCCGCAGAAAGAACCCAAAAGCACTGTTTTACCTATTGTCGCTGTGAAAACTCAAAATTTCAAATTAAATAATCATAGAGGGTTGAAGAATGGAACCTCTAGTGGCCCTCAATGTTTCCCCCTTGAATGCACCACACAAGGAGCTGGAATGGTTTCCCTTAGCTGATAGGGACTTCCAAATACAAGACTTAATGGGTATCAAAGACCATCTGCAAACATTTTGTGAAATTAGAAACAACTACCTAAACAAGACTGATCTCTATGGCATATGGGAGTCCAACCTGCCCATATATTATCTTCCATCAGTCAATGTATTTCCAGATATAATCCGCTTGTGTTGTGCTAACTATGAGCCTACTCAAAGAGTAGTCATGTCCCCAAATGGCACTGTCCTATTCTATATCACTCCTGACTCAATCAATGAGATGTTGCATTTCAAGCCTAATCAGCCTCTGGCTCCTCTGTCTATGAAACATTTGCTGGACCAAGGCTCCAAACTATCCTCTGTAGAAATAGGCTGAATTGCCAAGTTATTCATGAGCCCAGACTCCCAACCCAGAGACTCACCTCCTTTTCACCAGGTCTATTTCAATGAAGTTGGGAGAACTGTTATTGACATGATATCCTATGTCCTGGGTTTTAGAACAAGTGAGTATGTTGATGAAACCATTCTAGCTCTGATGTCTATATTTATTCCAGGACACCCTCCTGCCATCAAGTTTGACTTTGCTACCTTCATTAGCAACAAAATCCATGAACAATTCATGAGCCTAAATAGGGAATGGGTTTTCAAGTATACAACATATATATATCATCTGTTCTTATACTTACAAATAGATAGTTTTCAGTTCTCTGTCAAGCAATTGGATGCAAAAGGAGAAAGGAGATCTGTCATATTTTGGACCCCAGTCTTCCATATAGTCCATAATTCTCCTTATACTTATTGTGAGTTCATTGATCTATTCATATATCCAGTCTCATCTCTGCTGATGAGAAGTCCCCCTCCCAGACTCTCAGCTGAAATGCAGAAAATCTTGCAGCTGTCCAAAAGCTATAAAATAGGTGACTGGTACTTTTACCAAAATCACACAGAGATTAGGATTTATGGCTGTGAATTGTGCCCCTACAAGCTGCCAAAGTATGTGCCTATGAGATTGTTTGCCCTTGAATACTTTAGGCAATTTATTAGCTCAGATTTGACTCATTTTTATGATGCCAAGAAAAAGGCTCAGCTGAAGCTAAGAAACCAACTAGGCCCCCTCATTATTAACAAAAAGGAAGGGTGGAAAGATGCTGAAAAGATATTAGGTGAGCAGCTCAAACTAAAAAGGAGTTTTTGGTGGGTACCCTATGACCCAAAAGGATTTATCCATGATAGAAAGACAAAATATAGGCTATCAAGCTATGAACATTGTAGAATCCCTAATATAGAACAATATGCCAATCAAGATGAATGGGTAGTGTTATAGACATTTTTGTGCCTTACAGCTATAAGCATGAAATGTCCATAAACCAAGGGATCCTAAGTCCCTAAAGATGTTGTTCCAGCTCCTGAAGAAACAAGGTCAACAAATTACAGCTTCTCCCAGAAGTTCTCCACCAGAAACTGCTCAAAACTAGTCAAATCAGGATCAATTCAGATGCTCCACTAGCTGCCTGCGTTGCAAAGCACCCAAATACACTGGCTAGGTGCATTGCAATGCAGGTGAATGCACTACCAGGGTGCGTTGAGCGGGAAATGACAAATGGCAAAGTCATTCAACGAGGTGGAAAGACAATGGAAGCTTCCAGAATCTTCTCCAATGACACTTGCCTCACTGAATTCGACCAGTGATGAGTAAGAGGCTCTCAGTCTCCAAGTGGAAGCAAGAACTGACAGAGAGAAGCCACAAGTCAAAACATAAGCTGACTCATCCTCTTTGCATACATCTATATATGGATCCCTCATCCCAGAGATTCGGAGGCTGGAATTTTGTACTTTGCTGAGAATTGCTGTTGGTTTTGAGATTGAGATTAGTGCTTTGGGTGATTTATGCTTTGTTGGAGGTGAGGAAGGGATTCCTTTGCTGGGAGGTAGATGCTGGATCGGAACTCACTTGGTTGTATCTCCTCTTGGATCTTCTTATTATATCAATAAAACTATTTGAGTTTCTCCTACATGCTTGTGTATCAATGATGTTTTGTTATATTTGCATGTTTAGCTTAAATCTGATCCTAAGCTATTTATGAATGTAAATCTATGTTTTTTGTGTAGTTTTCCTCTTCTGTGACCTTGCAGGAACTTGGTGAAGCTGGGCAAGTAAGGGAGCAGGCAGCGGGAAGCGAACAAAGAGGAGAGCGATTGGATCAACAAACTAGCGCAAGACACAGGTTAGTTACATCCTTCCTCTTCGTTTACATTTCATAAAGAAGAATACGAAAGTAGTTTTCCTTGTTTGTTGCTAAGGCACTGTCACACCTTAGAGTGGGATAGGGGCGTTCTGAGTAGATACTTTTCCCAACAACAAAATGGCGACTCCACTGGGGATCGTGTCTAGTTAGTTTATTTGTGTTTCTATTGTTGTTCATCTCATAAACTCAGGAGTGGCGAATCAAACTGCATTTGCCATTTACAAATGCAAAGTAGAGATCTGCTACTCTAGTCCATTCACTGGGCATGTTTATGATCTGAACAATTGATCCACAAATGCTCTAACTGCCCTTTGTGATAGCTCTTAGTCCTCCTTTAAATCATCCCTCTGATTGTACCTTACTGATAGCTTTTACTCAGCCAAAAACCATAGATTAAACTGCAAACCGTGACCCAGAACCCAGAAGAAATTCTCGTTTCTGCTTCAGCGCAGGCTCTGTGAAGAGACTCTGCATTTCAGTGCAGTTCCCGAGAGGGCTACCTGCGTTGCAATTCAGATTCTCTGTGTAGCAGGTGCGTTGATCAGCCTAGCCCTGCCTAGCTGAGGCTCTTTGCTCACTTTTTCCAGTTTTGCCTCTAATTTTTGCAGCCTATTATCAGTGTGTGTACCTATCTGAAAACCCCTTTTCTTTGCCTTAATTCCGCCTCAGTTGTATAAAAGAAACTTTATTTGTTTTTGTGTATTTGTTACGTCATTTACAGTTTCCCATTGCAAAAGTAAACTGATCATACTATCGCCCTTAGATCTAGATCTGTCGTAAGTGTCATTTTGATCTTAGGAGAAAGTTTATTTGCTGTTGACAGTTGATTGCGCTTTTACTTTTGCCTTTTGGTTTGAATTTGTGAATTTCTAGTATCGAAACAAGTGTTTACTTCAAAATCATAAAGTGTCGTAATCGTCTCTACCTTTTTTGATTTCGAAAAGAAGCTTGTTTGTGTTTTTCACTTGAAATCGAATTCAAATTTGTACAACAACTTTCTTTTTAGGCATCAATATTAAGAAAGTGAAAAACAAATACATGCACAAGTGCATTTGCATTTTGACAGTTTGTATGGCTTGATTTAGGAAAAGTGCATTTACGGTGTGCTCTTTGCTCTTTGAGAAAAGATTGTGTCTTTCTTTTCCCCTTGTAGCTAGGATTTTCATTGTTGAAAAGAGATAAAAGCTTGCTTATCATCTTTAGACTGCATTTAGGAATTACATCTACATCTCGTGGTGATCCAAAAAGGCAAACTTCTAAGAAAGATCAACCTAAAATAAATTGAATGAACTTAACAACGCTTTGTAACTTAACGCACAACATAGAGGTCTAGGCTAGAGACGTGTTCCGGCGTCGTAAAGCCTGGTAACTGTTGTCCTCACTGTTGGTTGGGTGATTCCTCCACTGTGAGATGATAAGTGCCAGTACGGATTGTGCTCCCACATACCGTCGAGTATATATTGGGAGACCCCTATAGGCTTAAAACCTTTATCCATAGGAAGCCGTGTCGGCCGCCCTACTGATCGCAATGCACTGAACACAGCATTCGGGAAGATTGACCACCCGTACCTTAAAAAGTATTCTGTGGTTTTGCGATTGGTTTGGCACACCCTCTACCTAGATCTCCAGAGTAGTCCCTTTCATTCCTTTTCAGACTCCTTAACAGAAAAGGTCCATCTGAGCACTTGTCACTTCAGGCTCATTAAAAATCGAAGGAGACTAGAGTCATCTTTTGTTTTTTCTCGACTCTTTAAAACTGAAAAAACAAAGTTGTGTCAAAGCGTGTTAAAATTTATTTTAAACGGAATATTCATACCCTTTTTCCTGCATTGATCTTTAGGTTGAGAAAATGGAGCCTAGCAACCAAGGAATTCCCCTTGGTGGAAATCCTAGTCCCTTCTCCTCTTGCGGAGATGTTGGTGCGCCCCATATGGCCACATTGTCGCTTCCAGGACTAACAATTGGCTTGCCAGTATGGCTCTTCTCAACCAATGTCATTCAGAACACCACTATTCCTGAACTGTCGAATCAGCAGTTAGACGAGTCCAGAGTTTCCCGCCAACCTTCTACTTCCTCTAATTCTTCCTCTCTTCCTTCCTCTTCGCTTGACAGGATTGGTAAACCTAAAAACCAAGTTCCTAAGGAGAAGAAGGAAAAGAAGAAGAAAGAGAAAAAGAGGAAGGAGCCAAAGGCAAATAAGGGAAAACAAGTGTCGTCTAATGAAAATCCACACACAGCACCGACCAGGCCTAAATCGCCATGTGTCATTTGTAGAGGAGACCACTTTCACAGAGATTGTCCTTGCATCCCCCGGATACTAAGGGACTGGTCTCCTCGTTTGCACAATCTGGTGTCATCAACCTCTGGAGATCATGTTGAAAGTACACCGTCAACTAGTGAAAGTGAAGCCCAGGACAAAAAGGGAAATATAGATTCCCCTGTAGGCTATGCGAAGGCGACCATGCCCTCCACCGTTGTCCCTTCTTAGACGAGGCTAAAAGAGTTTTGGATGATCGTCTGGTCTCACCGTTACGACTTCCTCCTGGATACAAAAAACTCTTGCCAAGTCCGTCACTAGTTGAGAATCCAGCTGGCCCGCTCAAGTGGTCGGCTGAAGCGTCTATCATTGAAGATAAACCAACTGAATCCATACCAGACGAAAGTCAAAAGGTCGAGGTGGCAGTTGACTCGGTCTTGCCTTCAGAGGTTTTATCTTCGAATGATACAGTCACTGAAGAGGATAAGGATGACACCGTCCAAATTCTCTTCATCAACACAGACTCCGACGAACACGGGGGCAATCCACCCATTCCTTTATCGCAGGAAGAAAGTTCGTCAGAGCCGTACCCGGCCGTCTACTCGGTCCCACCTCCAAGCAACCTAGTTGTCTCCTTCGACTGGAATCAACTAGGTAGACCCGTTTACCAGCAAGCATACCATTCAGAATTATCGTCCAAACATATAAAATGGTCATGGCTGGTACCATCATAGATGAGGGGGCTTCTGTGAGTATCCTTTCCTCTATTGCTTGGAAAGCGCTTGGTTCGCCACCACTTTCTCCTGAGATGAGAAATCTGACAGGCTTTGATAAAGGAACTAGTCGACCTTTAGGGATCCTCCCCAATGTGCCCATAACATTGAAAGGGAAGACCGTTCAAATGAACGTAATGGTCGTTCAAGGACCCTTGGATTATAACCTACTCCTTGGACGAGACTATATTTATTGCATGGGAGCCATCGTCTCCTCACTCTTTAGAGTAATGTGTTTTCCGCACGAAGGAAGAGTGGTCAAGCTCATGGACCAGCTTTCATTTCCCGGATCACGCATCGCAAATAGTCATATACCATCCCTAAATGGTCTCTTCACGCAAGAAATGTCTCAACCCACGGTCCGTCCTCCCGATGAGCGCGAGTAATTCAGGGGGATATGACTGAAACCCAGGGGGCATGCGTCCTGGTCTGCTTCGGCAGGAAAACTTCGGGTATAGAGTAGGTTTCCGCGGGAGAATATGACTAGTCTGTACCCCGTCCGTCAGTGGAAGAGGGGTTATTCTAGAAAAAGATTCTCTTGTCAAAGTTATGTGTTTGGCGCTCGTTGTCACTCACCTTTGTCTATCTCGGTAGACATCGCCGAGGAAGTGTTTCATTTGTAACGCGAATGAGACAATCTTTGGTAACCTGAAAGAGGTAGGCCTTTCCCCATAGAACAAATGTTTTGTCTGCAAATTGAGGGGTAACCTTGAAATCGTATTTTATACCTGGGGGCATGCAAACCTTTTAGAGTGCAAGCAAAGAGCAGTTATTTATCTGTTTTTTGGATTAGTCGTTTCCTAACTTGCATAAAGAAAGGATGCGGGGCAAAGCTTTGTAAGGCGCAAGCTCCATAAAAAATGGCATCTTATATGAGACATTCTTATCATATGACTGGATAATCGAGCAGTTTTAGCGCATAGTTCAAGCTCGTTAAAAAATAAACATAAGATCGAGCAAATGTTTCCACCCGCATTTAAGCTCGTTAAAAAATGAACTACCCTCCGGTAAATAACCATCGTGAATGAAGCATTTTCAGCCATTAAAGCCTTGGTCGTGTTTGCATCGTCACCTCCACTTTTCCATTGGCCGATCATTCACCTCCATTTGATTGTTTACCCATTTTGAGGAACAGCTGCGAAGAGTGATTTCACTAGCCATCCTTGTGACACTGCCGTGATTGGAGAATTCCAAACCTTACCTGGAATCAGTTGCTGCCCATTTTATCACTCATTCCTCAAAAGACGAGTCTTCTTTAAGCTCTTTTCATCTGACTCGTAAAATATGAAAAGATTGACGAGTTTTGGCCTTCCAGCTTGTTAAAACGACAGGAAGTGCTATCCCTCCTCTAGATTTTAATCCTTTTGGACCTGAGGGATTATTGCACAAAAAGATCAAGCGCTTGTTTTATTCGGCTCGTTAAAACTATCAAAAATTCATCCCTTCTGTATTATTTTATACTTTTTCGGACTTAAGGGATTAGATGACGAAAAAGGAATTCCAGAGTCATCTTTACGTACCTTTTCAGACTCCCTAAAAAGGAAAAGGACCGAGTTATCTTTGTCGTGAGACTCGTTAAAAAGATTAATAGCGACAAACTTGTCTTTAGACGAGAACGAGTTTCACTATCGCTAGGCTCGTTAAAACATAGCGATGGGTTTGCCCGAAGGGAAAATTATAGAACAAGCATATGTTATCCTCCTCAAGCTTGACAAAAATAAAGAGGTACTGGTCAGAAATGACTGGGGAAAAATTGGAAAGAAACTCAAAGAATATTTATTGGTAGCAAGTCGCTCTTGAACATGACACTTCCACTCCGTTCCTGAGTCAGGTTGGGTTGTTTCATTCACCGGTCACATCACCATGGTCTCGCCATACCATCCACTTTTGGGGTAAATGCTACCAATCCATCATATAAGTGTCGCCGACATGTTCAAGAGAAGTCACCCATGTCCCATCCACTACCATACATTATACTTCACTCTTTCATGACCGCCACCCTGAACCGTATGTCATCAGATCGTTTTCACCTCCATCAAAATCATTTGCTTCGTTCCGTGTCATTGATGTGGGATTCATTAAGGCCCTCCTTTGACGGATCGCTTCTTGTCGACATCAGCTCATTATCCAAGAAGTTGATCTAGGAACAACCCTTCAGTACTTTGAAGCTTGCATGCCTCAATGGCAAGTTTCTCACTTCCAGCGACAGGTATACATCAATGACCTTCGACCGAAAGATTTTGCGTGGTGTTCGACGCCAAGTCCTTTATTCACACCACGTGAATTGTACTACAGTACCTTGAGGGTCATTATCATTATCGGTGATTCCTCTCGCGCTTGTTAACAGTTTACATCATTGACTGGTAATCAAGCGATGTCTTTCCATGTTCGACTTCAAAACAATTCTCACATGGATCGACTTGTACTTCGAGTGAAGATTGGACGAGATTGAAGACCCCGGATCTAGTTTCATCCATCCAGGCTGCGATATATATTCAGGAAAAAATAAAGACATTGAAATGTACAGCATTGCAGCACAGATAATCATCCCACCAAAAGGGATGATGACTTCACCAGAATCATCAGTCTACCATCAGACGATTGTCTGTCCTATGTACATGAAAATGAATTTATAAAGCTGAGCATGGGAATGCCCGCCTCAGCTAGATCATGAAAATAGTATGAAGATGATGTATTGTATTGTATCTTATTACAGGTCTCCTCCCAGCATTGAAAGAACTTCGGATCCTCCTAATAAAGCATTTCACCTGATAAACGGCCTCATACTTTAGGGGGCAACTGTTATAGACATTTTTGTGCCTTACAGCTATAAGCATGAAATGTCCATAAACCAAGGGATCCTAAGTCCCTAAAGATGTTGTTCCAGCTCCTGAAGAAACAAGGTCAACAAATTACAGCTTCTCCCAGAAGTTCTCCACCAGAAACTGCTCAAAACTAGTCAAATCAGGATCAATTCAGATGCTCCACTAGATGCCTGCGTTGCAAAGCACCCAAATACACTGGCTAGGTGCGTTGCAACGTAGGTGAATGCACTACCAGGGTGCGTTGAGCGGGAAATGACAAATGGAAAAGTCATTCAACGAGGTGGAAAGACAATGGAAGCTTCCAGAATCTTCTCCAATGACACTTGCCTCACTGAATTCGACCAGTGATGAGTAAGAGGCTCTCAGTCTCCAAGTGGAAGCAAGAACTGACAGAGAGAAGCCACAAGTCAAAACATAAGCTGACTCATCCTCTTTGCATACATCTATATATGGATCCCTCATCCCAGAGATCCGGAGGCTGGAATTTTGTACTTTGCAGAGAATTGCTGTTGGTTTTGAGATTGAGATTAGTGCTTTGGGTGATTTATGCTTTGTTGGAGGTGAGGAAGGGATTCCTTTGCTGGGAGGTAGATGCTGGATCGGGACTCACTTGGTTGTATCTCCTCTTGGATCTTCTTATTATATCAATAAAACTATTTGAGTTTCTCCTACATGCTTGTGTATCAATGATGTTTTGTTATATTTGCATGTTTAGCTTAAATCTGATCCTAAGCTATTTATGAATGTAAATCTATGTCTTTTGTGTAGTTCTCCTCTTCTGTGACCTTGCAGGAACTTGGTGAAGCTGGGCAAGTAAGGGAGCAGGCAGCGGGAAGCGAACAAAGAGGAGAGCGATTGGATCAACAAACTAGCGCAAGACACAGGTTAGTTACATCCTTCCTCTTCGTTTACATTTCATAAAGAAGAATACGAAAGTAGTTTTCCTTGTTTGTTGCTAAGGCACTGTCACACCTTAGAGTGGGATAGGGGCGTTCTGAGTAGATACTTTTCCCAACAACAGGTAGAGGGCACATTGGTAGAACAGTGTTAGAGGCAAAGATGTGCAGCAAACAAATAAACAATATACACACCAAATAACCATACACAGGAGACAGCAGATTAACGTGGTTCACCCAACCAATCTGGGCTACGTCCACCAAACATAGGCATCGGCAATCTTTATTATCAAACAGGAGATTACAAAATAATCAATTTCCTCACAAACTCTCACTCACCAATATCTGTACGGGCATGTATTTTATAGCCAAGAGAATCTAACTGACTCATAAATCCTCTCACAACAAATATAGGATACATTAACTCTTTCCCAACTACCTGGAGCTAATCTAGCAACAAATTCCTATTGTTGTCACACATTAGAGATTTTTGCCTACTTTGAGAAACAGAAAATCTCAACAATCTCCACCTTGACAACAATTAGCCTGATACCCTGTTTGTTTATTATTTTATCTTTTCTGCAAGCCAAGAGAAGCCAAACACCAACGTAGCTTCTCTAACAAAACTGGTTTCGTGAACATGTCTGCACAATTCTCCTTTGTATGCACTTTTTCAAGAGAGACTCCCCTTTCAGTGATAACCTGTCTTACAAAATGGTACTTGATCGGTATATGCTTTGATTTACTATGATAGGTCGGATTCTTAGCCAAATGTATTGCACTTTGACTATCACAAAATAACTTGATGTTGTCCTGCAACCTACCAAATTCACCAAACAAACCTTTCAACCAAATCGCTTCTTTGCAAGCATGAGAAGCAGCAATGTATTCTGCTTCAGTAGTGGATAAAGCAACAATGTTCTGCAACTTTGACATCCAACTAATTGCTCCACCTGCAAGAGTAAAGACATACCCTGATGTTGACCTTCTCTTATCCAAATCACCTGCAAAATCAGAATCAACATACCCGCAAACAAATTCACTACTCTTATTGTAAGTGATACAATAACTACTTGTGCCTCTCAAATACCGAAGCACCCATTTCACTGCTGACCAGTGTTCTTTACCTGGATTTGCCATATACCTGCTGACAACCCCAACTGCATGTGAAATATCTGGTTGCGTACACACCATCGCATACATTAAACACCCTACTACATTAGCATATGGAATTCGAGACATAAATTCCTTTTCTTCATCTGAATTAGGACATAAACTCGAAGAAAGCTTGAAATTGGAAGCAAAAGGGACTGACACAGGCTTCACATTATTCATACCAAACCTCAAAAGTATTTTCTCAATATACTTTTGTTGTGATATCCATAGCTTACCATTGCTCCTGTCTCTGAAAATCTCCATGCCCAAAATCTGTCTTGCTGCTCCTAGATCTTTCATATCAAATGTCCTTGCCATCTGAGCCTTCAACCTGTTGATTTCTTCTATGCTTTTGCTTGCTAAAAGCATATTGTCAACATACAATACTAAGATAATGAATATGCCATTTTTAAATTGCTTAAAATAAACACAATGATCATATTCACTTCTAACATATTTCTGACTCAACATGAAAGAATCAAACTTCTTATACCACTGCCGAGGTGACTGCTTCAGGCCATATAATGACTTCTTGAGCCTGCAGACAAATTTCTCATTGCGATGCTCAACAAACCCTTCCGGTTGTTCCATATAAATTTCCTCATCTAAGTCTCCATGTAGAAATGCAGTCTTAACATCTAACTGCGGCAACTCTAAATCAAGCAAAGCCACTAATGCTAACACAATTCTAATTGAAACAATTTTAACCACTGGTGAAAAAATCTCATGAAAGTCAATGCCGGCTTTCTGAGAAAACCCTTTTGCAACCAGCCTCGCTTTGTACCTGTCTTCCATATCATTCACACCTCATTTCAACTTGAAAACCCATTTACACCCTACAGTTTTCCTGTCTTTCAGAAGCTCAACCAGATCCCATGTGCCATTCTTACCTAAGGCCATCATTTCATCCTTCATGGCTGCTTTCCACTTGTCACTTTTTGAACCTTCTATTACTTCCTGATAGCACAGAGGTTCATCTTCATTAGCAGTAAATGCAACAGAAGTGACATAATCATCATACCTTCTCGGTGGCCTTTTGATTCTTGTCGACCTCCTCAAGGATGTTTCTAGCGCTTCCTCGATTGGCTGACTACCATCTGTAGGGACTTCTTGACAATCAGTATCTGAGACCTGTTCATGATCTATACCTGAACCCTGTTCATGTTCTGATTCTGAAACCTGTTCATGACTAGTATCTGAACTATGGTCATCATGACTATCATTAGAAATGCTATCAAACTGAATGTGCTGAAAGTCAGATACATCATCCTGTTTCAATCTACTATCTACATCTAACTGTACAAGAGAGGATTCATTAAACTTTACATCTCTGTTGATGATGATTTTGTGGGTAGTAGGATCCCACAATCTATATCCCTTTGTTCCAACACCATACCCAACAAATATATACCTTTTAGACTTTGGATCTAATTTAGTTCGCTGATGTTTAGGCACTAGAGCATATGAATCACAACCAAACACTCTGAGTTTAGAATAGTCACAAGGGTGACCTTTCCATACCTCTTGAGGAATCTTGCAGCCTCTCGCCGTTGATGGAGATCGGTTTATCACATAACAAGCTGTTGCCACTGCTTCCGTCCACAACTCCTTTTGCAACCCGACGTTACTCAACATACTCCTTGCTCTCTCTAGAAGAGTCCTATTCATGCGTTCAACAACTCCATTTTGCTGAGGAGTATAAACCGTGGTCTTATGTCTCTTGATCCCTGCATCCTTGCAATAGCTGTCAAACTCCTTGAAAGTAAACTTACCACCATTGTCAGTTCTTAAACATTTTATTGTTCTACCAGTGTTGTTTTCTACTAATGCTCTAAACTGCTTGAAAACTGAAAAAACATCAGACTTCCTTTTCAACATGTAGACCGACACTTTCCTAGAAAAGTCATCAATAAATGATACAAAATAAGACGAGCCACCATATGAGGTTGTAGGAGCTGGACCCCAAACATCTGAATGGATATAATCAAGTATGCCTTTACTAGTATGTTTGCCTGTTTTAAACTTTTTTTTACTTTGTTTTCCAAACAGACAATGCTTACAGAAATATAACTTTCTAGACTTTAGATTTGGAAGTAACTTGCGATCAGCCAAAATTTTTAACCCTCTTTCACTCATATGCCCCAATCTTTGATGCCATAAGTGAATGGAACTACTGTCACATTCAAACACCGTAGACACATGATCTGACCCTGTACTTCCTTCTAACTGAAATAGATTTCCTACCTTCTTAGCTTTCATAACTAGTAAAATACCTTTGTAAATTTTCATTACTCCACCTTGAATTACAGTTTTATATCCATTTGAATCAAGTGCTCCTAATGAAATCAAATTTTTCCTTAAATCTGGTACATGCCTCACATCAGTTAACATTTTGTTGGGTCCCTATAATACTAGTGATTACCCCATTACTATTGTAGTTATACCCCTTATTTATATTGTTGTTCCCCTATTACCCCCATATTGTTACTATTGTGCCACATAGAAGCCCACTATTGTTATTGTTGTGCCCTACAATATTATTGTTATGTAGGCTTTGATTGTATTGGGACCACTTAGACTCCTATATATAGAAAGGAGGTATTTTCATTTGTATCATCCAAGAATTGTTCATTTATGTAATGTAAAGGAGGTTGCCCCCTCGAAGAGGCTGAATTATAAGGCGTGGATCTCTCTTTTCTATATTTTTGTGAGCTGGTTTCATAACATTTGGTATCAGAGCTTTGGAATTCTAGGGTTTCGCTGCTCCAAACAGGTCATCGTGGCATTTTCGCTATAACTATTTTTTTGTGATGTTTCAGAATTCTCAAAAAAAACCCATTTGAGAAGAATTGGTGCTGAACCTTGGGTACAAATTTTAGAGCTTTTCGCGCGATAGTTTCGGAGATATGATCTGAGGAAGTTGACCTTTTTGCAGACTCCTGAATTACATTCAAAACAGGTGATCAGGGGAAAATCGTCATAACTCTCTCTCTGAGGATCGGATTGAAATTTCGTAAAAAGGTACAGAAAGAGGACGGACTGTAGTTTCTTGTGTGTGTGTTTCAGATTCAAAGATTGAAACAGTGACTCGTGGCACGTCGTACAAGTTCGCTCTACTGAACCAGTATAAAAGCAAGTCACTGTGGGAGATTTCACATAACTCTTCCTTGGAGAATCCAATTTGGCTCAGACTTGTGGCATTAGAAAGAGGACGCAGAAGGATACTATAGGTAGCAATTTTAGAACTGGATGATCTGAAATTACAGAGATACATTAGATTCAATATCAGGCTTCTATAAAGTGAAAAAAGGTGTGTAGTTTTTTTTTAAATTTTTGTGTAAGCTTGATTTAACCTAATTCAAAGGGCATAGTAAAGCATTATTATCGGTAACTGATGCCCCGAGGAAAGAAAATGCAAACACCTAGTAAGGAACCTGAAAGCTCTAGCATGACCCATGAAGAAGAGGAAGAAATGCTACATGATATATCAAAATTACAAGAACAAGTGCAACAAATGTCACGCTCACAAAAGCTAACAGAAGCTAAGATAAGTGGCGTGGAATCTAAGATAAATGGCGTGGAATCTAAGATAAAGGGCATGGAAGCTAAGATGGATGATTCGAAGACAGACTTGAAGAGAGACATGGCAGATTTGAAGATAGATATGAAGACAGACATGGAAGAATTGAAGAAGTTGCTACAAGAAAGGGTCACTAATGGTGAAAAGGTAGTAAAGGAAACTCATGATGAAAACAAAAGAAATGTTAATCATGATACCATAGATGCTAATGTTGGATCGAAGAATCACCATATTCCAAAAATCGATATGAGGAAGTTTGATGGCAAGGATCCCGCTACATGGATATTACAGATGGAGCAATTCTTCGATCTCAATAATGTGCAAAACGCACAAAAGGTACGTATGGCAACTGTATATTTGGAACCAAATCAGTTTGTATGGTATCAATGGCTTTGCTCTCGTAAACAATTTATCACTTAGGCAATTTTTACGGAAGAATTGATATCACATTATGAAGATACAAAAAGCAAGACTTTTTTTAGCCAATTGATAAGTCTCAAACAAAAGGGTTAAGTAATGGAGCACATTGAGGAGTTCCAAAAATTGAACATAAGGGTAAAATATATTCCAGAGGAGCATAGGATTGATGTGTTCATAGGGTCTTTAAAGCATAATATCCAACATGATGTTCGCCTTTGGGAACCGGATTCATTAGAGAAGGCATTCAGGTTAGCAAGAAAAATGGAAAGCAAAATTATGGAAACCAGGAAGCATACCACTCACAACTATAAAGACAGAAGTGTTGTTGCCCCTAGTCTTCCACAACCTATAAGGTTGACACCACAACAATTGGAAGAAAAAAGAGCAAAAGGGCTTTGTTACAGTTGTGATAGCAAATACACTAAAGGTCATAAGTGTGCTGAGAAGAAATTATTCTACATAGATTGTGAAGAGGAAGAAGAAAAGGAGCAAGAAAGGTCAAAAGAAGAAGATATACTCCAGGAACAAAGCCTAGATGAAGAACAAATAAATCTGACCATATCTTGTAATGCATTGGCGGGAATTACCACTCCTCAAACCATCAAGATAGAAGGACAAATCAAGAAGAAAAAGGTAATAGTGTTGATTGATTCAGGAAGCACCCACAATTTTATTAATTGTAGGGTAGCAAAAGAATTGAATTGCTTCCTATATCCAGCACCAGAGTGTCAAGTGATGATTGCAAATGGAGGAACAATAAATTGCTCTGGAAAGTGCCATAATATCAAGCTATCCATGGGAGAATATGTATTGACTAGCCCAATGCTTTCCATTCCAATGGGAGGTGCGGATGTTGTACTAGGAGTCCAATGGCTACAATCCTTGGGTACAATAGCTTTTAATTTTCAAGAACTTTTCATCAAATTTTCTGCAGAAGGAAAGGAAGTTGAATTAAGGGGTATTGCAGGGAAACCAGGAAAGATAATCAGCTCTCATGGTATGACAAAGCTTCTAAAAAAGGAGCAAAGAGGTGTAATTGCACAATTATGCTCGCTAGATGTTTCCACATTGGAATCATCTATTTCTCCAGATCTCCAAAAAGTCTTGGACAATCATTCCAAGGTATTTGAGACTCCCAAGGGTCTCCCACCTATGCGTGATCATGATCATGCTATTCATTTGATTCCAGGAAGTGTTCCTCAAAACATCAGGCCGTACAGATATCCCTATGTCCAAAAAAGTGAAATTGAACGTATGGTTGCAGAAATGCTAGAGGCTGGTATAATTCAACCAAGTCAAAGTTCTTTCTCAGCTCCAGTAGTATTGGTGCACAAGAAGGATGGATCATGGTGCATGTGTCCAGATTATAGGGAGCTCAACAAGCTCACTATTAAAGATAAGTTCCCCATTCCTGTTATTGATGAATTACTAGATGAATTGCATGGATCAATTTACTTCACCAAGTTGGATCTTCATTCGGGATATCATCAAATCAGAATGAAGATTGAAGACATTCCAAAAACGGCATTTAGAACTCATGAGGGTCATTATGAATTTTTGGTCATGCCTTTTGGCCTTACCAATGCACCTTCAACATTTCAAGGTTTGATGAATTCAATTTTCAAACCATTCCTTAGAAAATTTGTGTTAGTATTTTTTGATGATATACTAATCTACAGCAAGTCTTGGAAGGATCATGTTGAACATGTTGACAGGGTGCTACAACTATTGGAGGAGAAACAATTATATGCAAAGAGATCCAAATGTTTCTTTGGAGTCCATGAGGTGGAATATTTGGGTCATATTGTATCTCATGAAGGAGTTAAGGTAGACCCTAGCAAAATTAAAGCCATTAAGGAATGGAAAATCCCCACATCCATAAAGCATCTGCGAGGATTTCTTGGGTTGACAGGGTATTATCGCAAGTTTGTTAAGAATTATGGGAGAATGGCAGCACCTCTAACAACATTATTGAAGAAAGATTCATTTTCATGGACTCCGGAAGCAACAAAGGCCTTTGAACATCTTAAAGAGGCAATGTGCCAAGCACCAGTCTTAGCTACACCGGACTTCACAAAAACCTTTATTGTGGAATGTGATGCTTCAGGAAATGGAATTGGTGTTGTTCTAATGCAAGATGAAAGACCCATTGCTTTTGAAAGTCGTCCAATCAAGGGAAAGTTTTTAAGCAAAGCTATTTATGAGAAGGAAATGTTGGCAATACTCCATGCACTTAAGAAATGGCGACCCTACCTAATGGGAAGACACTTCAAGGTAAAAACGGATCATGATAGCCTTAAATACTTTTTAGAACAAAGATTATCCTCTGAAGAGCAACAAAAGTGGGTCACAAAGATGTTGGGTTATGACTTTGAAATCATCTACAAAAAAGGGAAGCAAAATGTGGTGGCAAATGCACTCTCAAGAAAGGATGAGGATGTGGAAGCATGGTTGTGTGCCATTTCTATTATCCAACCAGATTGGATAAACGAAGAAAGGGAGGAATGGAAGAATGACGAAGAAGTGTGGGCACTTATTCGAAAGCTACAACAAGATTCCAGTACTTCTGATACATTTAGCTGGAAAAATGATTCATTATGGTACAAAGATCGCTTATACCTCTGTAAGAATTCCCAGCTAAAACAAAAGATTCTTATGGAATTGCACACTTCTCCCTTAGGAGGGCCTCTTAAAGGATAAACTCATGTTGGCACAAAATAGAATGAAACAACAGGCAGATCAACATCGCAGTGAAAGAAGTTTTGATGTAGGTGATTGGGTATTCCTACGGCTACAACCATATAAGCAAATGTCCCTAAAGCAAGCTAAGAAGGATAATAAATTATCACCAAAGTATTATGGTCCGTACAAGGTGTTGCAAAAGATTGGTACTATGGCATACAAATTGGAGCTTCCTGCAGCTTCTCGATTGCACCCAGTCTTCCATGTTTCATGTTTAAAGAAGGTTATAGGTGACAAGCTCCCAATTCAAACAATATTGCCAGAACTTGATGAGGAAGGAAAAATTATATTGGAACCGGAAGCAGTCACAGAAACAAGAACTCGACAGCTATGAAATTGATCAATTTCAGAGTATCTTATCAAGTGGAAGAACTTATCCGCTGAAGATTCCACATGGGAGGATGAGAATTTTATGCAGAAGTATCCAGAACTACTCAAGCATTGAGGAAAACACTTTTTTGAAGGAGAGGGGTATGTTGGGTCCCTATAATACTAGTGATTACCCCATTACTATTGTAGTTATACCCCTTATTTATATTGTTGTGCCCTACAATATTATTGTTATGTAGGCTTTGATTGTATTGGGACCACTTAGACTCCTATATATAGAAAGGAGGTATTTTCATTTGTATCATCCAAGAATTGTTCATTTATGTAATGTAAAGGAGGTTGCCCCCTCGAAGAGGCTGAATTCTAAGGCATGGATCTCTCTTTTCTATATTTTTGTGAGCTGGTTTCATAACACATTTTAGTTGTCCCATCAAACATTTTCAGTTGTATACTCCCAATCCCCACAATATTACATGTTACATCATTACCCATGTACACAACACCATCATCAATTGATTTATATGTCTTAAACTAGTCTTTATGAATACACATGTGGTTTGATGCACCGGAATCTAACAACCAATGTTTACCATGATTTGACACATTAACTGATAATACTTCATCACTCATACCTGAACCTGATGCTGAACCTGTATCTGTAGTATTTGCCTCCTTCTTCTCTGTCGAAGAATCTGCTTTAGAAGTTTATTGCTGTCGCTTCCAGCAGTCCTTCTTTAAATGTCCTGATTTGCCACAAAACCAACACTTTACCTTACTCTTCTTCCCTTTCGACTTTGAACGTGAGTCGCTCGGTCTACTGGAGCGTCTTTCTTTCGAACGACCTCTAACCATCATAGATTCGGATGTAGAGGTTTCTGAATGCGACCTTCTCCTTGTTTCTTCCGATAATAAAGATGCAACTACATCAGATATCATTTTTGGGATTCAACTGCGTTGAATCCCAAAAAATGGGGTAGCAAGCTAAGTGGGCTTGATTGTGGAAAAACTCCACAGTTAAGCGCGCTTGAGCCAGAGGAGTTCTGGGATGGGTGACCTCCTGGGAAGTCCTGGTTACCGGGTGCAAGCCCCGGAAGTGATGATTGATGCTATGTGATTCGTTCTCCACATTTCACTAGTTTCAATCCCACTTCTTCACCCCTGTGAGCATCACCCGATGCAATGAGTGCTAAGTGAACTATTCAAAAATCATGAGAAATTAGTCAGTTACGACTACCTCTCATGGAAATGGTCATACGTTTGAATGACTTACTTAACGCAGTTGAATCCCAAAAATGATATCTAATATAATGCACTGCGTAAATCCCCCATACTTAAAATGCAACTACATCATCAAACTCAATGGTTTCTGATGAACTAAGACTTATAGAAGTAACAAAATGATCCCATGACTCAGGAAACGAGCACAATAAAGTAATAGCTTTATCCTCGAATTGAATTTTTACTTCTATACTTTGTAATTGCACCAGAAGAGTATTAAAAGCATTTAAATGATCAGCAATCGATGTACCTTCCTTCATTCGCAAACTGTACAACTGTCGCTTCAGGAGAATCCTGTTGGTTAAGGATTTGGTCATGTATAGTTTCTCCAGTTTCGTCCACAAACCAGCAGTTGTTGTCTTCGACACGATATTAAACAGGACATCATCCGCCAGACACAGTCGAATAGCACTTATTGCTCTTTCATCCATCTCTGCTCACTCATTATCTATGATGTTGTAAGGTTGTTTGGATTTGCCCAACAATGTCTTTGCCACACCATGTTGAACAAGCAAATCGTACATCTTCACCTTCCAGATCTCAAAATTATTTTTGCCATTAAACTTCTCAATTTCAAACCGAGCACTCTGAGTTTTTGCCATATTGTATCAACCAAAAAACAATAATCTCCAAAACTAACCAGTAATTAATATATATAAAAGACTGCCTATGCTTTACTGCCTTGCTTTTTTTTCTAAAAACTTTTGTTTTTGTTTTGTTGCTGTGCAACTTACAGTACATTGGGCAATAAAAAAAAAATTAATCTCAAAAACAAACTTTTGTTTTTTTCTGCTGTGCATATTACAGCACACAACCGAGTAAATCAAAGTGCAATGGAGCAATGCGCCAATCATAACACACTAATCCAGTCCACTGATAGAATCTCTTATTTCACTGCTCTAAGTGTTCAAGTTTCTTACTCTGAATCTCTTATTTCATTCCTACGTCTAGCATAAAGCTTACACTCTTTAGGGGACCAATAACCACCATCCCGTCAGATACTTGTTGGATGTTAAGCGATCTATTTCACATCGCTAGAGAATAAAAGGCAGTACATTCTAGAAATCCGCTTTAATATTGAAATGACAAGTTCAAGTTTGTTACCGTGAATGTATCTTGCCGACAGAGGCTCAAACTTGGGACCGAGTTTCCTCTGCGTGTTCTGGCAATTGCTGGCAAACAGTGATCGGTCCACACATCACCATTAACACGCACCAGCAACTAATATGTACCAGCATCAATCTATACGCATCAGCGCAGGTCCACACATCAGCATTAACACGCACCAGCACATACGCACCACCGCACTGTAAAACCACCGCAATTGCTAACGTTTCAACGCTGCCCGGTGACTGTCCCACGCAGCAGGTCAATGTCACAGCCAGTCATTGCTTTGTGAATGCTGAGCCAACGCATACATCATCCTCACACCTCCAGTAGGCTTAAGCCTGCCACTCCTCCACTGCGCCGCTACTCCAACTCGCTCCGATACCAATTGTTAGAGGCAAAGATGTGCAGAAAACAAATAAACAATATACACAGCAAATAACCATACACAGGAGACAGCAGATTAACGTGGTTCACCCAACCAATCTGGGCTACGTCCACCAAACATAGGCATCGACAATCTTTATTGTCAAACAGGAGATTACAAAATAATCAATTTCCTCACAAACTCTCACTCACCAATATCTGTACGGGCATGTATTTTATAGCCAAGAGAATCTAACTGACTCATAAATCCTCTCACAACAAATATAGGATACATTAACTCTTTCCCAACTACCTGGAGCTAATCTAGCAACAAATTCCTATTGTTGTCACACATTAGAGATTTTTGCCTACTTTGAGAAACAGAAAATCTCAACAAATAGATTACTGAGGAAGAGAAAATGGAGCAGGCAATGAAAGACCTTGAAAAAACTCTTGACCTGGACTCTTTTGGACAGGTCACTTTCAAATTGCCTCAACACATTGGAGTGGGCACATCAGCTGCTACAACTTCACAACAACCTGCCCGAGAAAATACTCCACCTGCAGGGACATCCAAAGGCAAAGAAGTGTTGCATCCAGAGAAACAAGAAATGACAGATCAGCCAACATCATCATAGCAACAAGGCCAAGGGAAAATTCCTCCTGCCCAGACCCATGCACCAGAGATACCAGCATTGTAGACTCCTCTCAATGAGGAGAAGGGCAGGAAAAGGGACTGAGAAGAGGCCACACCCATAAGTAGGCCAACCTGAAGAGGAATTTATAGAGGAGATCATTGAAAGTCCGAGAAGTGAAAGGCCAGCCAGCCCACTAATTTCCCCAGGGATAGAATCACCTACCAGTTCTCATGGACAGCAATTGGGAAAGTAGCCTAGTATGGAAATTTCATCAGCACGGCCACGAAGAAAACAAAGTTCTGATATTAAAAGGCCATTCATGGACATCAAAGCACAAAATGAGCCAATAAGAATGCAGCTTTACGATCAGTTCCTCAAAATGAGTCCTGCCAAACAGCAGAGATTGATGTCTGCATATGATATCAAGGAATGGAAATTGATCTTGAGTCATTTCAAACCCACAGTGCAGCAGCCACAGTCAACTGTCGATTATATTAGAACAAATATGGAGGCTCTTGACAAAGACATTCACCCTTTGGACCAGGTTGATCTGCACAAACAAACCGGTGAAATGGTTTATTCCACTTTGGCAGACAAAGCCATACAAGCTCAACAATTGCATAATTCACTAAACAATACATCTGCCCAATTAGAGTTGTAAAAGGCATCCTCTCTGGCCAAGGACAACAGGATAAAGTCCTTGGAAGAAATCATCATTGAGTTGGGACATAATCCCAAGGACCCTACGACAATAAAAGCACTGATGAAGAAAAAGGAGGATGACATAGCTGCCCTCAAGAAGCAGTTAAAACTGCCAGTTACTATGCATCTGCAAACCACAGATATAGTGAAAGAAAAAGGAGAAGAAGACATGATGGATTTGTTAATAAAAATGAGTCAAAGGCTAAGTGAAACAGAGCAGGTTTTGGAGAAAGAATTGCAGGAAAAATAGGGAGAGTTGGCCTCTCAGCCATCTCAAACAGCCCCAATAGCTACAACTGCTCCTCCTACAACAACAACAACAGTCCCTCCCACTACCCCAGCATCAACAATAGGTACATCAGTCATAGATACTTCAGCAGCAGCAACAACAATAGTACCAGATACCAGCATGAGCATGAAAAATATGATGAAGGAAATAAAAGAATTAGAACTCCAAATGGCAGAGCTAAAGGAAGCCAAAGAAAAACTGACCAAGTTAGAGGTAAGCTATGATAAATTAAAAATAACTGTGGCTGAAAAAACAAGAGAGGTAAAGGCCTTGGAAAATAAGGTAAAATCCTTGGAGAAATATCTTACTCTTCATAAAACTCTGTCAGAAATCAAAAAGATTTTATGGAATAAGATTGGCCAGTCCATCATTGATCAATGGCGATCAATACAGACTATCCATGAGCAAATTGAATTGATAGAAATAGCCCGAGTGGAGATTCAAAAGGCCAGAGCATTATTGAGAAACATGCCTGAACAGGCCAATAGACTAATTCATTTTTTTAATACTCATACCAGAGAGAAACTAGCAGCTCTAGATATCGGGGACAGAACAAGTACCATTTTGACAGTTAAAAAGGTGCTGACTATGAAGAATTTTGTACAAAATCTGGAGAGAAAGTGTCAGGAAATGCAGATAGAAATAAATGCTTTTACAGAAAATTTTACAGTCTTGCAGCAAAAGGGTCTACCCAGTTTGTTAACCAGCAATCAGAGGCTATTGACACATGAAAAATATGCTCAAAGGGTGAATACATATGTTGCCAATCAGATCACAGCATCATCAAGCACTTCAGAAGATATAGTACTTCCCTCTGGACAAAGCTTATATGACAGGTTGGAAAATCTGTTCTATATTGAGCATGAAATAACACACCTTTTTTAAGTCCAACCCAATTTGTACAGGTATACTGAAGCTAATGAAAGATTGATAAAACTACAAAGACACCAGTTGCCAACAGACCAATGGTGGCAGAGCATGTTAGAGATTTTACCAATGTAGTTTTAGTTCCCTTTTTGATCATCTGTGTTAAATCAAATTCAATGCACATGCCACCTATCATAAAAATGAAAACAACAAAGGAAGGAATTCATGCCAAAAGCACATTAAAGCGGAATCCGGCACGAATGAAAGGGCCGGGACAGCAACATAGGAACGCGGAATAAAGAGACAGCTACCAGCCAACTTGTTGAGTTAAAAATTCAAATATATCTGACCACCTAAGGTAGCCAATACAGCGGAAATTACTCCTACATTCATTACGCTCTGTTTTCAATGTCATTTACTTCCTCTGAAGAAGTAGATGGATAAAGTTATTGCTTGATATTTTCTCTATGAGGTATTTTGTAACTCTTTTTGTATAAATACCTCCGCTATAGATGTATTGAGGGTTGGTTGGTGAATGTCATTCTAGACCTGCGCTGTAAAATTTGAGAACTCTTCTGATATTGCTGGAATGCTTTGCTGATGTACCCCCTAGTTATGGAATTAATGGCAGAAGAATATGTTGCAGAATTCTTGGATTGTCTCATGGATCAATAAGTCTTTTCAACTCTTGTTATACTATTTCTGTATTTTATATATCATCTAAATATCATATTCTAAATTGCAGGAAAAAAGAATAACTCAGAATTTACTTTGTTGTACTCTGTGTTCAATTCATGTCATTTTTTATGTTTTCTACAGGACTAGCATAGGTAGGAATTCTTGACTGCTCCTGTCTCCCTGGTTCTTACATGCTGAATATAATTAAGGAATTCTTAACTGCTCCTTGGTAATATTTACCCATTCTCCCTCTGTTAGCATAATGAAAGACCATTAATTGCCTTTCATTCCCTGACTTCATTTCACCTTACTCCAACTTGAAAATTGTTCCATGGGTAATCATCTTGCTCTGTAGTCCCTCCTTCTGTTAAAGAAACCATACCCAGAAGTTTATCTTCATCGACTCCATTAACCCAATGGTCTGAACTTCTCATACTTTGCAGCCCTGTTCTATTGAATGTCACCATCCAAACATCAAACAAATACTTGCGTTGCATAACTAGCCTAACATATAGCAAAACAAAGCTAAAACATAAAGAGAGAGCCCTCTCTGGCTGCAGATTGGCTAGAATTTGCATCTAAAAGACTGGTTAGTAGTTACCTCGGCCGTATTCCCTTTTCCACTAGTTTTGGGGAACAACTTGAGTGATAACAAGAGGGGGGGTGAATCAGTATTATCAAATTCTTTTTCAATTTATACAAAGACTTGCAGATCTGACTAATGAAACTTGTGAATACCTTATAGACTTATAATTTAATTTATTCTTCAGATGTTGATCATTAATCTGTGTGTCAGAACCATATAACAGTAAGCAGAAACAGAAAAGTAGAGTAGATAGTCACAAAAAATAACACAAGATATAAGGTGGAAACCCAATGTGGGTGAAAACCACCTGCTACAATATGTCTCTATCTTATTTTAATTAGAGACTTCTTTTTACAATGATTCTGTACTAGTGCAATCTTATACCAGCACGCAGGCTTCAACCTGCAGAAGGCTACAACCTTCTCTCGTTCTCCAGACTCTCCTGGAAGGGAGCTACAACCCCCTTAGCTCTTGTACTAGCTGAGGTACTAGTACATAGGTGCTGACCTACAAAAGACTTCTCTTTTCTTCCAGGGACCACGTTTCATAAATTTTCAGACTGGATCCATGAATATCAATCAAACATCAAATAGATCTGCAATCAACCAACTTCCTTGTACAAATACTAAATCAATAACTTCTTAGAACACAGTACTAGTAACCAGATACCAATTCCGAACCCTGAACACTATAGTAATAGACAAAAGCAGCTAAAACATATTTCAAGAAAAGTCTGCAACTTCACTAATAGAAACCTGCGTACGTACGCAGTATTCACTTCCTTAACCTACGAGTATCCGCGCCTCCACTGTGTCGAGCCTGTGGGTATCCACGCCTGTGCTATGTCAAACCCGCGTATATCCGTGCCTGCACTGTGTCGAGCCTACGGGTATCCATGCTTGCGATGTGTCAAACCTGCATATATCCGCGCCTGCGCTATGTCAAACTTGCGTATATCCGCACCTGCGCTGTGTCGATCCTGCGGGTATCCGCACCTGCGTTGTGTCAAACCTGCGGGTATAAATAATTTATCAGACTTCAATTATGCCCCAGATTATGAGATTTACAGATCTGATCATGCACCAAAGAGATCTCGACCCATCAGTAGATCCGTCTTGTAATGCTCAGGTTTCTCCTTGATTCAGGTCTAGCTATAACTCACCAACCGATCACTAGTATTTCAGATCTTTCTCTTCTCAATATATTCAACACATTAGTCACCCTAGCAAAATGATCTCCTTTCATATTTATAGGCTAGGCCTTACTCAAACCATGGTCCAAAACCATAGAGATCCAATACTAGGGACCCAATACCTGGGTTCAATACTTTAGATGCAAAACCATAGACCAAAACCATAGGATCAAAAATGTCAGACTAAATACCATGGACCAACCATAAGATTTCCCACGTGCATGCTTTTCTCTGCATGAAATTGCGTGTACTTTACGTATGCACTTTTTGTTCAGTACTCCTACGTATATGTACGAACCTTTTGTTCGGCGTACCTACGTATGTCCGTGGCTTTGTTAAAGGGAACCCGTGGGTATCTCATTTTCTTCCATTCTGAGAGCCTGAACTATGATCTGCCATTTGAGTTAGTTGCCATCAAGGACAACACTTATTTCATCGAGCCAAACCTGTGTCATAATGCCAACAACCTCCCCCTTTGGACTTGATGGCAACCCAAATTCACTCAAAGTCTTTTCTCCCCCTTTGACATCAAGGGAAAAGGGTTATGCTCCCCCTAAGTACATGCTGAAATCTCTGCTCTGTTGTGTTGTCCAAGCTCCCCCTGACATATAGGCAAGATCTGCAAGAAGATGTTCTACAAAAGAAATATGACTTTATACATCATAACTGACCTTCCTATCACCAAAGACTCATACATACGACTCCCAACCAAGTGGGGATACATGATATAATAAGCATATTACATTATCCATCCCAGGCATAGTGGGGCAACCAAGATAGGCTGTTACATGACCTTGACAAAAGAAATATAGAGACAAAATATCAGCAGCATCTGTCAATCATTATTCAGATCAGTATCCATGTTCTCCTTCTGCACTTGCTCCTCCTGAAATCAAAACAACTGAAGAATTGAACCAAGATCTTCTATGATAATGCCAACAATGCATTATTAGAAGAATATATGCTCCCCCTGAACCTGTGCCAGATGGTCTCTGACAGACCCATATCGAACTCTTCTCATCCTTGCTTTTCTTCAAGTCGACTGTACCCACATAAACTAGCGTATGTACACGTATACCCAATATGAAACTCGCGCACAACCAACAATGTCTGAAACAGACAAGATTCAACAGCAAGATGATGCATCAACTACCCCTAGCTTTTGTCTGAGGTATTCAAAGGTCTCCCTGGGCAGTGGTTTGGTGAGAATATCAGCAACTTGTTCCTTAGAGGGAACATACTCCAATTTGACCTTTTGTTCAAGCACTTGTTCTCGGAGAAAATGGTACTTGATCGGTATGCGCTTAGTCTTTGGATGCATGTCAGGATTCTTTGAAATATTGATTACACTTGTATTATCACAGAAAATGGAGATAGGTGGAGTGCAAGTGATTTGAAGATCTTGCAATGTTTGCATCATCCAAAGGAGTTGTGTGCAACAAGATGCAACAGCTACATATTCTTCTTTAGCTGTAGATAATGCAATAGAGCTTTGTTTCTTGCTGAACCAAGATACTAATCTAGGACCCATGAAGAATGCACCACCACTAGTGTTTTTCCTGTCATCCATGCTTCCTGCCCAATCCACATCAGTGTATGCATGAAGTGTGAGATCTGTACCTCTAGGATACCATAAGCCATAGTTTTGAGTTCCTTGAAGATACTTGAAAATTCTCTTAACTGCCTGAAGATGAGTTTCCTTTGGATTTGCCTGAAACCTTCCAACTATTCCCACTGCATGCATAATGTCTGGTTGGGTACCTGTTAGATAGAGCAGACTACCAATCATGGATCTATAGGTTGGTTGATGTACAGCTGTCGATTCATCATTTGCGCTGAGGCTGCATCCTGTCACCATAGGGGTACATACTGGTTTCGAATCCTCCATCCCATATTTCTTTAAGATCTGCTTGAGATATTTGGTTTGTGATAGAAAAATGTCGTCTTTGTTTTGTTGGACTTGTAAACCAAGAATATATGTGAGCTCACCAAGCATGGACATTTCAAAATCTTTCTGCATCACCAAGGCAAAATTTTGACTCATGTCTTCTTCATTACTACCAAAGATGATATCATCAACATACACAACAAGTATCAGCAACTTATCATTGTCAATTTTTATATATAGACTGCTATCAGTTGATCCTTTTATAAAACCTTGTTGATGGAGGTACTTATCCAACCGATAATACCATGCCCTTGGAGCCTGTTTAAGGCCATAGAGAGCCTTTTTGAGTCTACATATAAGTTTTGGATCATTTCCAAGAATAAAACCATCTAGTTGTTCAATATATACTTCTTCATTTAAGTCTCCATTCAAAAAGGTAGATTTTACGTCCATCTGAAATACTTTGAACTTCTGAAAGCTAGAGAGAGCAAGGAACATTCTTATAGCCTCAAGTCTGGCAACTGGAGCAAAATTTTCTTCAAAGTCTATGCCTTCTTATTGTGCATATCCTTTACAAACAAGTCTTGCCTTGTTTCTAACCACATCCCTATTTTCATTCAGCTTATTTTTGAAAATCCATTTTGTCCCTATGACATTCTTATCTTTTGGTCTACGAACCAACTCCCAAGTGTTATTCTTTTCAATCTACTCGAGTTCTTCCTCCATGGCCTTGACCCAGCATTCATCTTTGCAAGCCTCTCTTACATTCTGCAATTCAGTGGAGGAGAGCAATGCTAGATAGCTTGAAGCTTCTAAAATGGATCTTCTTGTTTGTACACCTGCCTCTTTCTACCCCAAAATTTGAGATTCTGGATGATTCTTCTGAACGTATCTGGATAGAGTCTTTTCTTCTATCCTTATCTGTTCTTCTGGTGCCTCATGGGTTTCTTCTTCGTCATGAATATGATTTGATGTTGACGGATAGTCTTCACCATCTTCGAAATCTTCAGATTTTACCTGCCTAGGAGTGTTTTCTCCTTCATCAACCACTACATCAATACTTTCAAGAATTTTACCAAGTATTTTATTGTAACATTTGTAAGCTTTGTTGTGGGGAGAGTGGCCAAGTAAAATGCCTTCATCTTCTCTAGGTTCAAACTTGCCAAGATTTTCATCAGTCCTTTTAATGTAGCATTTGCTTCCAAAAATTTTGAAGTATTTTACCGTGGGAGTCTTACCATACCAAAGTTCATGAGGAGTCTGAGTGTTGTTTACCCAGACATTTGTCTTGTTGAGAATAGTAACAGCAAAAAATGCGGCTTCACCCCAGAAGGTTGCGGGAGTTCCAGACTCATCAAGCATAGCACGAGCCATTTGTTGAACCGTTCTGTTCATCCTTTCCACTACTCCATTTTGTTGAGGAGTCCTTGCAGCAGAGAATTCCCTTCTTATTCCATGTTCTTCACAAAAATTGAAAAATTCATCTGAGGTAAATTCCCCTCCTCGATCAGATCTGAGGCATTTGATTCTGCGATCTGATTCGTTTTCAACCAAAGCTTTGAATGACTTGAACTTTTCGAAAGCTTCATCTTTATACTTCATGAGTCCTATCCAACACATCCTTGAAAAGTCGTCAATGAACAATATGAAATACTCTTCTCCTCGAGGTGACCTCTTCCTAGTTGGACCACATATATCAGTGTGGACAAGTTCAAGTGGCCTTCTAGTTGATCCTTCCTTCTCATGGAAATTATTTCTGGTTTTCTTACCAAATTGACATGATTTGCATATTGTATTGTCTGGAATTCTGATGTCAGGAAGATCACAAACTGCCTGATATTTGCATGCTTTCCTTATCTGAGAGAAGCTAAGATACCCCAGTCTTCTGTGCCATAGCCAGTGTTCATCATTCTTGCTTAAATAGCATTTTTGTTGTCCTCCCTTGAGTACGTATAAGTTATTTGGAGTTCTTATGCCTCTGATCACTGTTTTTCCTGTATCAAGCTCACGAACAATACATCCATTTGATGTAAATATTACCTCAGTTCCTTGATCACACATCTGACTGACACTCAATAGATTATGCTTTAAGCCATCAACATACATAAAATTTCTAGCCTTGACCTTTTCTTTCAAACGAACAGAGCCTTTACCTTTTACGAATGCAGGGGTGTCATTTCCAAATGAGACCTTCTTTTCCTTTTCTAAGGCACTATATGACTGAAGTTTTTCTTTATCACCTGTCATATATTTCGAGCATCCACTGTCTATGTACCATTGATTTTCCTATCCTTCTACATATAAGGCTACCCCACATCTTTCTGGTTGCGTTTCTTTCTTTTTCCATGTTTTGGAACTCAATGAAGCTTGCTCCTTCTGAGTTGTTTGCCGAAACCTGCTCCTGCATTCAGAATCTTCATGACCGAAGTTGTTACAGATAGAACATTCTATTTCATTTTCAAGAGTAGAGAAGTTATTGTAGGTTCTTTTCATGATTCCTGTCATACTCCTTTGTTTTTGAGATTCCCTAGTCATGATGGTCTTGTAGGTAACACATTGAGCAGCTTTATGACCAAAGTTATGACAAGAGAAACATTGGTCATTGAAGAAATTCCTACGATTATCAAATCTACCAACCATATGATTGTAGTTTCCATCCATTCTTGAGCCAAATTGATAATGATTTACCTGTGGTCAGTTGAGGCTTCTGTTCATCCTTGAAGTAGATTGCCCCCGATTTACTTGATAATCTTTGATCATTCTTGAAGAAAATTGTCCCTGATCTACCTGGTGATCTGCATTATGATTTTGCTATCGATTGTCAACTTGTTCACTTCTCCTTGCTGCATCAAGATAACTTTTGGAGGTGGATGGCTTCCGTGCTTGCTTCTGAACTTGACATGCTTCTTCAGAATATCCGAGACTTGTCTTGATTAGAGGAGAACGCTGCATTTTGATAATCTCTTCTAGAGTTTTAGATCCTTTAGCAAATCTAAGATTAAGGGCTTTTGTTTTCTCAATTTCTTTTCTAAGTCCCACAATTTCACATTCTAACTCTTCATTGTGTTTATCTTTTTCACCAAGTTGGAATGTTAGAGTATCTATAATCATATTCTTTTCCTCTAAACAAACTTGAAGTTTAGAAATTTCTTCATAAAAACCTTCTTCATTTATAGCATCCAAGAAATCATCATCTTCAAAAGCCATCAAAAGTCTATCATCATTACATTGTTCATCTTCATCACTATTTGGCAATCCATCATTGTCTTCATGCGTGTAATAGCTCTTCTTATTTACATTTTGTTTTATGTTCCATCTAACAGGTTCCTTACCTTTGTCTAGTTTATATTTATGAGGACATTTTGCAGCATAATGATCGACTCTTCCACAAGCAAAGCATTTGAAAGGCAGCTTACCTCTGAATCTTCCAGTTCCCCATTGAAGGTTCTTGACAAAATTTGATTCTTCCTCTTCTTTTGACATATGTCCTGACTCATAGTAATCTCCTTTTCCTGAAGCCTTGAATGCAGCTTCTCTCCTGTCTGATGGTCCTTCTTTTCTCATCTTGTAATAAGTTAGAATTCTGTGAAGCTGTGACATGGTAAGGCTCCGTAGATTCTACTTTTCTTCTATGGCAGAAACTTTTGAATCAAACTTAGGAGACAACTATCTTAGAACCTTTTCAACCAAAACAACTTCTTTTATTTCTTCACCCAAATTTTTCATACAATTTACGATCTCATCTATATGTAGGAAATAGCTAGCCACACTTTCATCATTATGCATTCTGAGACTTTCATATTGAATTCTAAGAGTTTGTAATTTTGCTCATTTTACTTGTTCATCTCCTTCATAGCTCAGAACGATCTTGTCCCATATTTCTTTTGCGCTTTTGAGCTGCATAACCTTGACGAATTCTGATTGAGATAGACTTCCTAATAGAGTATTGATAGCTTTTGCATTTGTTTCATACTGCTTCTTATCAGCTGCATTTGTAGGAGTTTCTGATGGAAATGTGTATCCTATTTCCACAATATCCCAAATTTCTATACCAAGAGATTGAAGATAAGCAGTGATTCTTACCTTCCAATAGACGAAGTTTCTCCCATAAAAAATTGGTGGCCTGATAGATGCTTATTTTTCGTAGTTTCTCATGATGATAGATATTCCTTCAAGTGATCAAGAGTTTCCTGAAGGACCTGCTCTGATACCAATTGTTGAAAATAATACTGAGAGGGGGGTGAATCAGTATTATCAAATTCTTTTTCAATTTATACAAAGATTTGCAGATCTGACTAATGAAACTTGCGAATACCTTCCAGAATTATAATTTAATTTATTCTTCAGATGTTGATCATTAATCTGTGTGTCAGAACCATATAACAGTAATTAGGAGTAGAAAAGTAGAGCAGACAGTCACACAAAAGAACACAAGATATAAGGTGGAAACCCAATGTGGGTGAAAACCACCTGCTGCAATATGTCTCTATCTTCTTTTAATTAGAAACTTCTTTTTACAATGATTCTGTACTGGTGCAGTCTTATACCAGCACGCAGGCTTCAACCTACAGAAGGCTACAAACTTCTCTCGTTCTCCAGACTCTCCTGGAAGGGAGCTGCAACCCCCTTAGCTCTTGTACTAGCTGAGGTACTAGTACGTAGGTGTTGACCTACAGAAGACTTCTCTTTTCTTCCAGGGACCATGTTTCATAAATTTTCAAACTGGATCCATGAATATCAATCAAACATCAAATAGATCTGCAATCAACCAACTTCCTTGTACAAATACTAAATCAATAACTTCTTAAAACACAGTACCAGTAACTAGACACCAATTCAGAACCCTGAACACTACAGTAATAGACAAAAGTAGCTAAAACATGTTTCAAGAAAAGTCCACAACTTCACCAATAGAAACCTGCATATGTACGGAGTATTCACTTCCTTAACCTGTAGGTATCCGCGCCTCCACTGTGTCGAGCTTGCGGGTATCCACGCCTGCGCTGTGTCAAACCCGCATATATCCGCGCCTGCACTATGTCGAGCCTATGGATATCCATGCCTGCGCTATGTCAAACCTGCGTATATCCACGCCTGCGTTGTGTCAAACCTGCGTATATCCGCGCCTGCGCTGTGTCGAGCCTGCAGGTATCCGTGCCTGTGCTATGTCAAACCTGCGGGTATAGATAATTTATCAGACTTCAATTATACCCCAGATTATTAGATTTACAAATCTGATCATGCACCAAAGAGATCTCGACCCATCAGTAGATCCGTCTTGTAATGCTCAGGTTTCTCCTTGATTTAGGTCCAGCTATAACTCACCAACCGATCACCAGTATTTCAGATCTTTCTCTTCTCAAGATATTCAACACATTAGTCACCCTAGCCAAATGATCTCCTTTCCTTTTTATAGCCTAGGCCTTACTCAAACCATGGTCCAAAACCATAGAGATCCAATACTAGGGATCCAATACCTGGTTTCAATACTTTAGATGCAAAACCACGGACCAAAACCATAGGATCAAAAATGTCAGACTAAATACCATGGACCAACCATAAGATTTCCCACGTGCACACTTTTCTCTGCATGAAAGTGCGTGTACTTTACGTATGCACTTTTTGTTCGATACTCCTACGTATATGTACGCACCTTTTGTTCCGCGTACCTGCATATGTCCGCGGCTTTGTGAAAGGGAACCTATGGGTATCTCATTTTCTTCCATTCTGAGAGCTTGAACTATGATCTGCCATTTGAGTTAGTTTCCATCAAGGACAACACTTATGTCATCGAGCCAAACCTGTGTCATAATGCCAATAGAATCAATAACTTGGTTGAACTATAGTAGATTAGAGAGCAGCTAGTTGAGAAGTCAAAAGCTCATTAGAAGAAAATCAAAGAAACCTTTGACAGTAAGGCAAAAGTGGACAATTTCCAAGTTGGTGACTGGGTTCTAAAATGGGATGCATTTAAGGAAAAGAAAGGTAATCATGGTAAGTTTGACTCCTTATGGACAGGTCCGTTTGTACACACTCAAATTTAGCAGAACAATACATTTATTCTGCACAGTCTGGAAGGAGGAGATGCTTTTGGTAGCCCAGTCAATGGGCGATTTTTGAAACTTTATTTCATTTAAGGCTTTAAAGCCTTAGTATTGTAAATATGTTTTTTCCAATTTTTATTTCATTACAAAATAGACTCCATGCCCAATGGAACACTAGGAGGAAGATTTGATTTTGTTTTTACAGGAAAGGCATTATTCTGTGATTCTTGAAACCTCACAGGAAGGATTTCATCCCCAGAAGGAGGCAGTGTTAGCCTTGTTGACAAATGGCCCAAAAAATGGATCCAAGTATGCTTTTTAATACTCCTGAAGTCTTCAAATTTTACCTAAGGATCATTCAAAAATCCCAACAGTCACATGCCAAGAGCCCTTGGAAGGGCGGAAAAGCACTATCAGGAGGCAAAAACCAGAGAAAAATAGTGAAAAACCATTATCGCAGGCTTACACAGAGAGATGCACAGTAGTCGTTAGATCTAGATGATCAATGGCTGATATCTAAGCAGAAAATCACAATCGGCCTAGCACAGAGGACAACTTAAAGATTAGTGGAAGACACCCCCAATCAACGATCTCCGATGATCGGATTGGTGGGTCAGAATCGGCAGAGGCAAGATGGTGGATTAAAGGTGAACACGCGATAGAACTGAGCCGATGCAATATCGCGATCTCTGATATCAGCGAATCATAATCGGTGGGAACATATGCTATGTTATATGGAAAGACCTCTAGCTTGGGCGATATGAGATTGCGACAAGTCGCATCGCAATATCTCGTCAGAAAATTGCGAAGGAGTGGGGCCTTTATACAGGCATATGCGCGATGCAATGATGCAGACTCAATGGTATTCTAAATATTATTTGATAATATTTTAGGTCCATAGAACGTCCAGTTTCAACGCATTTTCGTAGTTTTTTACGTATTTATAAAATACAAAGGGAATATTGGATTTGTGACATGCGATAAGACCCAGACCCGAAAGGGTCTAGGAAGGGAAATATATAATATTTGAGGCCCACGGGAAAGCCATTTTCAATGCATTTTTGGGTATTTTGTTATTTAATGAAATACAAAGGGCACCAAGGGGCAGCAACGATGCGATAGGTCCCGGAACTAAAAGGGTTCGAGAATGAAATTTTATAATATTTTCAGGTCTACCATAAGCCTTTTTTCATGTATTTTCAAGGTTTTTCATGTATTACAGAATAAAAATAAAATACATAGGGACAGGCCATCTACGACATGCGATAGCGACCCTAATGGTAGACCCAATAGAAGGATATGTTGGAAATAATACTGAGAGGGGGGGTGAATCAGTATTATTAAATCAATAAAACTTTTTCATTTCCATATTTAGATTCATATACGCTACTTCAGTTAAGGCAAACCGCATGCATACGCAACCGTGTTTAAAGCAACAAGCGTATATCCAGTAAACTTATGATTCAGTTAGTTGATCCTTAATGAGTGCATCATAACATTATTAACCATATGAATAGTAAACGGGAGCAGTAAAATAGAACAGATCATCACACACAAGAAGCACACATGAACACAATGATGTAAGGTGGAAACCCAATGTGGGTGAAAACCACCTGCTGCAAGTTGTCTCAATCTTCTTTTAATAAGAAACTTCTTTATACAATAGTTCTGTACTGGAGCAGTCTATACCAATACACAGGCTTCTACCTGCAGAAGGCTACAACCTTCACTCGTTTTCCAGCTGCTACTGGAAGGGAGCTGCCACCCCCTTAGCTCTTGTACTAGCTGATGTACTAGTACGTAGGTGCCGACCTACAGAAGGCTACAACCTTCTCTTTCTTCCTCCAGGTACCACGTTTCATAAATTTTCAGACTGGATACTCCTGAAGCACAACACCATAATCTGAAGGCCATGTTTCATCCAATTTTCATACTGGACCCATCAACAACATTAAAGCACAAAATCAATCACCACTGCAAAACACTCATCAACTACACCTGCATCATCAATCTCTGAATCACCCAATGCTGAAACACTGAAACCCTGTCAACAACACAATCACCAGAACACAGAATAGACAACAGAACTCTGCAACAATAACCAGATCCAATTGCAACTACAAATATCATGTCTCATAATGTATACGCTACTATGATGAATCAAACCAGCGTACATACATGCTTTCACCAAAGCCAACCTGCGTACAGATTTGCAAATATTTACTCATAACTTTGCAGCTGTTCTAGACATCAGTCATACCCAGATCATAACATTCATACAATAAAACATGCGTCAATAATTTAGATCTAGTCTATCCATAATCAAATCATATAATGATAAAACATTCCAAGCCTTAAGATCTCGATCCATCGTTCATCATCATTCACATGGGTGCATCCTTGGTTCAGATCAATCACAGTATCACAAACCCATAACCAGCATACTAGATCTCACACTTCATCAGATATTCATCACTTCTCAAAAAATTGCCTTTGCCAAATGATCTTCTTCTCCTTTTATAGTCTTAGGCCTTACTCAATACCATGCTCCAAAACCATTTAGAACCAATACTAGGGACCCAATACCTGGGTTCAACACTTCGAACGCAATACCAAGGACCAAAACCATAGGTCTAAATACCACGGACCCAAAAATAAGCTTTCCCACATGTACGTGCTTTTCCATGCATGAAAGTGCATGCATACGCATACACGACTTTTGATCAGCAATCCCGCGTGTATACACGCCTTTGTATATAGTGAACCTGCATGTATACCCTACTTGGTATATAGCGAACTTGCATATATACGTGACTTGGTACATAGTGAACTTGCGTATAACATGCATATGTATGCGACTTGGTATATAGTGAACCTGCGTATATACTCTTCTTTCTTCATTTTTGTAGTCTGATCATCAATTCTTTGCTACTGACCTGCTGCACTATAATATGTCATCTTGCCATCAAGGACAACACTTGTATCATAATGCCAACAATCTCCCCCTTTGGACTTGATGGCAAAGCTAACTTTTCATACTGAGAACTGTCATCTGATTCCTTTGAGCTGTCTTGCATCCCATGTATTTTGTCACATCTGATATCTCTTCTGTAGATTCATCTAGATATATATAAGTGAGTTGTTCTTCTACGAGTGGGTTTCCATCAAGTACAACACATGCATCATAATGCCAACAATCTCCCCCTTTGGACTTGATGGCAACAACACCAAATCACTCTCCCCCTTTGACATCAAGGGCAAAGGGCGGACCAAGATATTCTCTTTCCTTGATAAACATCTCGCTGTCCATACTCCCCCTGAGTACCTACTGAAATCTCTAAATGAGCTCCCCCTTTCTATATACCAAGGTGTACCAATATGACCATGCTCCCTCTGAGTACATGTTGAAGTCTCTGCTCTGTTGAAGTGTGTCGTTCATGCTCCCCCTAACTGTAAGCAAGGTCTGCAAAAAGGTGTTCTACAAGAAGAACATGACTCTATAATAAATGACCTTCCTATCACCAAGGACTCATACATACATCCATCACCCAACCCAGTGGGGATATACCAATATTGACTCATCCACCCAACCAAGTGGGGATATGCCAGATACCAAATGTTTATACATGACTGAACTATTACATCATCCTTCCCATGCATAGTGGGGGTACAAATTACATCATATGACCAAAAGGGATTCATCAAATGACTACAATAGATAGAGACAAACTATTACATCATGAGTCTTGATATGACCTTTACATGACATTTATAACAGAGACCAAACATCTAAATAAGATCATGATAGTCATCAGCAACTATCATACACAATGTATGATCTGCTCCATAATCATCTGACAACAGCATCTAGACCAGCAACAAGGTATGTCTGCATCAACTCATCCTTTTGAACAGAATTCTGCATATGACATATAGAATCATTCACATTATATCATATGTGAAAAACACCATAGCCATCTCATCAACATCAAGATCTGCATGATCCAAGTATCATCACATGGGAACATTTGCATCAATCAACATATGTAAGTATCAACCTATCATCATATAGGTAAGAACTTATCATCATCATGTCTCCAACAATGCAACTTTGAGTAAACATTCATGTATCCAACACTATGTATCTTGAGCTCAAGATCATTTGTCAAGACTTCTTGATATCATCAACAGCAACAATCCTCATCCACATGAGCGCCAAGAACTATAGGAATCCTGCATCATAATTGTATTATATGATCTTTATGCATATGACGACAGCAGCATATGAGTGACTCATCATCAAGTGTATTCAAGCTTTGTACTTCTCCTTATCCTTATGAATATCACCATGTAAGCACCATATATGCATCCACAAATCTGATCAGAACACCAACTATGTAAACCCAAGAATCATATGAGATTTTGTCATGGACAACTCATAACCATATCATAGCAAGATGTATCATTTAGCCATATAAGCATCATCACTAAGGACTACTAACCATAATTCCAACAATGTATTATCAAAAGCATATGCTCCCCCTAAACCTATGCCATCTTGCTTACTGTCAAATCTGATCATGCATATATCAGCAAGAAGTATCATCATCCACAAGTTAAGATCAAATCATTCCTAAACATATTACAGGTATCAAGACATTTCCACACAACATCAACAGATTGTAACCATTATGAAACAGAGCAAATAATGGACTGAATCATATCAGACCCCTTTTCCTGAGCCTGTCCCACTGCTTTTCCTCAAACTAACATATACGCAACTGTGCAGTAACCAACTCGCGTATATACATGACTTCCCTTTATGAAACTTGCGTATGAGATTTAGGACACTGAATTTTTTCACTTTCAGGTCCCTCTAAGTCTGTTATGTCTGTATATTTTGCTGTGCCACATCTTTCTGACTGTACTTCCTTCTTCTTCCATATCTTCAAGTGTGATGATGTTTTCTTCTTTTGGTATGGTGCCCATACTTTGTTCCTGCATTCCTTTGCTATATGTCCAAGCTTTTTACATTCCTAACATCTTACATGTTTCATATTCCTTCTATAGAAATCAACAGCTCTGTGACCAAACATATTGCAAGCAAAGCAATATCCCTTAAAGTACCTGGAACATGATGATCTTTCTGAGTGATAGTCTTGAACCATTCTTCTTCTGCATCTGGCTGCAACATGTCCAAGATTATGACATACATAACATTCAACAATATTCATTTGAGGAATTGACCGACTATTATTTCCATAGTTAGGAATAAAAGATTTTCTTTGAAGAATTTCTTTCCTTGGTTGTTGATGGGATTGACCTCTCATCTCCTTGTTGAGCATTTCAGATTTTACATTAGAGTCCCTTGTATTACTTTGAGAACTAGATTCTCCTTCAACAGATTCATGAAAAACAAGACCCATTTTGATAGCAGGAGACCTTTGACTACTAAGAATATCATCCAAGATCTTAGTACTATCTTGAAATCGTAAGAGCTTATCCTTTTCTTCTAAGTTATCTTTAAGAATATCTACATGATCCAAGTATGATCACATGGGAACATTTGCATCAATCAACATATGTAAGTATCAACCTATCATCATATAGGTAAGAACTTATCATCATCATGTCTCCAACAATGAAACTTTGAGTAAACATTCATGTATCCAACACTATGTATCTTGAGCTCAAGATCATTTGTCACGACTTCTTGATATCATCAACAACAACAATCCTCATCGACATGAGCGCCAAGAACTATAGGAATCCTGCATCATAATTGTATTATATGATCTTTATGCATATGACGACATCAACATATGAGTGAGTCATCATCAAGTGTATTCAAGCTTTGTACTTCTCCTTATCCTTATGAATATCACCATGTAAGCACCATATATGCATCCATAAATCTGATCAGAAGACCAACTATGTAAACCCAAGAATCATATGAGATTTTGTCATGGACAACTCATAACCATATCATAGCAAGGTGTGTCATTTAGCCATATAAGCATCATCACTAAGGACTACTAACCATAATTCCAACAATGTATTATCAAAAGCATATGCTCCCCCTAAACCTATGCCATCTTGCTTACTGTCAAATCTGATCATGCATATATCAACAAGAAGTATCATCATCCACAAGTTAAGATCAAGTCATTCCTAAACATCTTACAGGTATCAAGACATTTCCACACAACATCAACAGATTGTAACCATTATGAAACAGAGCAAATAATGGACTGAATCATATCAGACCCCTTTTCCTGAGCCTGCCCCACTGCTTTTCCTCAAACTAACATATACGCAACTGTGCAGTAACCAACTCGTGTATATACATGACTTCCCTTTATGAAACTTGCGTATGAGATTTAGCACACTGAAGTTTTTCACTTTCAGGTCCCTCTAAGTCTGTTATGTTTGTATATTTTGCTGTGCCACATCTTTCTGACTGTACTTCCTTCTTCTTCCATATCTTCAAGTGTGATGATGTTTTCTTCTTTTGGTATGGTGCCCATACTTTGTTCCTGCATTCCTTTTCTATATGTCCAAGCTTGTTACATTCATAACATCTTACATGTTTTATATTCCTTCTATAGCAATCAACAGCTCTGTGACCAAACATATTGCAAGCAAAGCAATATCCCTTAAAGTACCTGGAACATGATGATCTTTCTGAGTGATAGTCTTGAACCATTCTTCTTCTGCATCTAGCTGCAACATGTCCAAGATTATGACATACATAACATTCAACATTATTCATTTGAGGAATTGACCAACTATTATTTCCATAGTTAGGAATAAAAGAATTTCTTTGAAGAATTTCTTTCCTTGGTTGTTGATGGGATTGACCTCTCATCTCCTTGTTGAGCATTTCAGATTTTACATTAGAGTCCCTTGTATTACTTTGAGAACTAGATTCTCCTTCAACAGATTCATGAAAAACAAGACCTGTTTTGATAGCAGGAGACCTTTGACTACTAAGAATATCATCCAAGATCTTAGTACTATCTTGAAATCGTAAGAGCTTATCCTTTTCTTCTAAGTTATCTTTAAGAATATTTACCTCAACCTGATGTTGCTTCTCCTTTTCATGATACTGCTTGTTCATGTTTTCTTCAGCTTTTCTTCCTTCTTCCAACTGATGTCTTAGTTCAAGAACTTCATTTTCTTGTTTTTCAAGAGCTTGGAGTAGTTCTTTATTCTGCCTTTTTTATTATTCAAGATATTCTTTTAGCGAGAGGATCGTAGCTTCAAGACTTTCATAGTAACTGGATCTATCTTTGAGTTTCTTGATTGTTGTGCTCCTTTCATTGACTTCATTTCTTAATGATGTCACTTCATCCTGCAACTTTTGACATTGATCTTCCTTGTCCTTGAATAACTTCCTTACCTTGTTTCCATCCTCTACTTGAGCTTTTAGTTTGGTAGCTTCTTCTTTGAAGACACATTCCCTTTTACTCAATAGATCTTGTTGATCTCTAATTTTGTCTGTAAGCCTTTTAAATTCTACCTTTATTTGATATCTTTCTTGCTCACCCATAAGAGCAAATTCAGTTGTTTTGCTATCACTTTCATCATCTTCAAAAGGATGGATAAATCTATCACCAGAGTATAAAAAATTCATACATGCTAGTTCTTTTGCTTGTTCATCTTCATTCTGAACTGATTCTGAATCTGAAGTGCTTCTTCCACATATTCCCCAATCGATTCTCCCACTGTCATAGCTCTTCTGAGATGTCTTATTCTTCTTAGGCGCTTTCTTCTTAAGCTTCTTTCCCATTGATCTACGGATCTCCTTCAAGCGATCAAGCTTCTACCAAAGGACCTACTCTGATACCAATTGTTGGAAATAATACTGAGAGGGGGGGTGAATCAGTATTATTAAATCAATAAAACTTTTTCATTTCCATATTCAAATTCATATACGCTACTTCAGTTAAGGCAAATTGCGTGTATACGCAACTGTGTTTAAAGCAACAAGCGTATATCTAGTAAACTTATGATTCAGTTAGTTGATCCTTAATGAGTGCATCAGAACATTATTAACCATATGAACAGTAAACAGGAGCAATAAAATAGAACAGATCATCACACACAAGAAGCACACATGAACACCATGATGTAAGGTGGAAACCCAATGTAGGTGAAAACCACCTGCTGCAAGTCATCTCAATCTTATTTTAATAAGAAACTTCTTTATACAATAGTTCTGTACTAGTGCAGTCTTATACCAGTACACAGGCTTCTACCTGCAGAAGGCTACAACCTTCTCTTTCTTCCTCCAGGTACCACATTTCATAAATTTTCAGACTAGATACTCCTGAAGCACAACACCATAATCTGAAGGCCACGTTTCATCCAATTTTCATACTGGACCCATCAACAACATTGAAGCACAAAATCAATCACCACTGCAAAACACTCATCAACTACACCTGCATCATCAATCTCTGAATCACCCAATACTGAAACATTGAAACCCTGTCAACAACACAATCACTAGAACACAGAACAGACAACAGAACTCTGCAACAATAACCAGATCCAATTGCAACTTCAAATATCATGTCTCATAATGTATACACTACTATGATGAATCAAACCAGCGTACATGCACGCTTTCACCAAAGCCAACCCGCGTATAGATCTACAAATATTTACTCATAACTTTGCAGCTGTTCTAGACATTAGTCATACCCAGATCATAACATTCATACAATAAAACATGCATGAATAATTCAAATCTAGTCTATCCATAATCAAACCATATAGTGATAAAACATTCCAAGCCTTAAGATATCGATCCATTGTTCATCATCATTCACATGGGTGCATCCTTGGTTCAGATCAATCACAACATCACAGGCACATAACCAGCATACTAGATCTCACACTTCATCAAATATTCATCACTTCTCAAAAAATTTCCTTTGCCTAATGATCTTCTCCTTTTATAGTCTTAGGCCTTACTCAATACCATGGTCCAATACCATTTAGAACCAATACTAGGGACCCAATACCTGGGTTCAACACTTCAGACACAATACCAAGGACCAAAACCATAGGTCTAAATACCACGGACCCAAAAATAAGCTTTCCCACATGTACGCGCTTTTTTGTGCATGAAAGTGCGTGCATATGCATACTTGACTTTTGATCAGCAATCCCGCGTGTATACACGACTTTGTATATAGTGAACCTGCGTGTATACCCTACTTGGTATATAGCGAACCTACGTATATACGTGACTTGGTACACAGTGAACCTGCATATAACATGCCTATGTACGCGACTTGGTATATAGTGAACCTGCGTATATACTCTTCTTTCTTCATTTTTGTAGTTTGATCATCAATTCTTTGCTACTGACCTGCTGCACTATAATATGCCATCTTTCCATCAAGTACAACACTTGTATCATAATGCTGACAGGATAGGCCATGATTAAAGCTTTTTAAGTCCGAAATGTTGAGAGCTTGGTGGGATTTTACAGTTGCAATGTTTTTCTGTATTAAATAGAAAATAGTCATTGTTCACATTTAAAAGGATAACAGAGGTTGAGAGACTGAAGATGTGAGACAGAAGGCTAGAAGACAAAAGGCGATAGTCTAACTCATCCAAAACCGACAAATGATCAAGTAGCATAGACAGCGCAACACAGCCAAACAAACAAAATGATCATGGGGCATCTCTAGCACGAGAGAGCTCCCAGACAGCGCAGCAAGCTACCAAAATGTTGTTACTCTGCTGTCAGAAGAAGAAACCTCTGAGCCATGCTTGCCTAGTCAGGGCATCAAACAATTAAAGAGACAGAGGGACAGATTAAGACCTCTCGAGCCTCAGAAGGCTCGAGAGGAGAATTGTAAAATGCCTATAAAAGCCTGCTAGATAAATGTATGAAAGGTTCAACTTTTGGAGACTATTGATACTTTGCTACTCAAGCTTCTCATCTTCATTCTAGCAATATAAGCTTCTTTTGTTGTTATATGTTCAATGTCCATTTTCTCTTCTATTCTAAGCTTGCACTTGAGCAGGTTATTCATGTTTCTTCTGTGTCTAATGCCAGATAACTGTCATCTTATCTCTGCATTGATAAATTAGATTTGCAAGCTTCTTTTACTTCCTGTAGCTAGCCATTCATATGTGTTTATATATGCATCTGCTGGTACAATCGGTATTCTCCATCTATTCATTGAATCTAAAAACTATTGAGCATTAGTGGCCTAAAGCCTTGTAAAGCTGAGAGTGTTCATGCATGTCTTGAGTGAAAAATAGAGTTGAAATGGTTATCTGGATTAATCCAAACCATCATTCATTCCAATAGTTCAGAGAACAGTATTGAAGATTATATGTTACCAGGCATCTATGAGCTACAACCTAAGAGAGTTTCCTAGAGTGATAACAGTCGCGGGGTCCTTTCCTTTGTACAGAAGCCAGGAAATGCGATGAATCAGGTCTGCCATGATGGGATGGGCTCCTCCAACCATAAATACCCATCATGCACCAGGCAAAACAGCTGCTTGGTGATGAAAATGGTTATTGGGGGGTGGTGGAAATGTGGCACACAAAGTAGGTTTAGCAACCCAGCCTTTTCCACACCGCACAACCATTTCCGTGGCTCTAATGTTGTTACCACCCCTGCGGTGTGCTGCTTCATGAGGTTTCCAGTCTCCAGGTGGGGGAACTTCTCGCGGTTAGTGAGGTCCCAATCTTCAAATTTCATGGTCGGCACACAGCCTAGGTGTGTGCTTTTAAACGTAATGCCATTTGGGAGGAGTAGGGTCTGGAACGAACTCTTGGTCTCATCCAGGTCTTTGGGTACTTTTGCCTTCCCTTTCTGCAGAGGGACATAGGCGGGTATTTTTGTCACAGAGTGCCTAGGCTGAGTATCCACCTCCATGCGTTCATCTTCTTCCTCTACGATGAGAAGGGCCTGCAAATATTCTTCTTCCTCATCTATTTCTATCGTGATAGCTTTTCCCTTTTCTTCCATCAATAGTTTGTTGCGTAGCGAGTTCCTTGGGGACACGTGTATGGGAGCCATTGCTTGTTTATCCTTCTTGGGTCTTGGTGTATGCGGTGATTTTGGGATCTCTGCCACAACCCCCAGCACCTTCTGGGACATCCTCCATAGTTAGGGCCTATATGACCTCACTGGTGGTCACCTCTTCTATTCCCGACCATCCTTAGTTGTTGTCATTGCATCTGGGCTATAATATGTCACTCACGAATTTAGGGGCTCAATCAACACTCGACTCACAATGCTCAGGGATTTGCTCAATCGATCAATTCGCAAATGACCAAGTGTTGTTTGATGGGTAGCCCTTTGTGTTTTATAGCACTTTTTGAATTTGAATTTGACCATTCACCCCAAGTCTGGTTCATTAATGCTTTCTTGGTGTCAGATTTTCCCAAATCTTGCCCATAAATCACATCTTAAATGCCTTCCGCCCACTCCATTTGGCCTCAAGTCGAGCATCCCATTGTGAATAGTGACTTCAACGGTCACTTTCTGGCCAACTCACATGGAAGTGCAACCCCCCATGTGCGGTCGTGGACCTTGTGACTCTCTGCTTCTGCACGCATCTCCAATATCACGCAACTCCTGGGAAGAATAGTTTATAGTCCCGCACTCCCTTCCAACTCCCTGGAGTGCTAAGATTGTCCTTCCCCTGGCTAGTCAGGTGGTCACACCACCTATGTAGAGCTCCATCCTGTCCTCCATCAGGGTTCTTGGAGAATCCCCAACTTCTATTGTTGTGGTCGGCATCGCACACTTCACCATTTGTAACACGCTACCCTGGTCACTACACTTGGCGATATGCAATCCAAGCCAAGGCATCAAACTAACCAATTCATGGCAATAGATCTCAAACTTGTCAGTATGATCGTATGCACCTTACCTTTCCATCCTAGTCTTTTCGGTGAGAAACTCTTCCTTTATCTCGTCCTCCACCTTCTTGACCTCTGTGTCCATCAAGGCGCTTTTCTTCCTTAACTATACCCTTTTTTTTCAAGTTTACGGAGTCTAAGGTTTCCGTGTTGTATTTCTTCCTCAAGTCCCATGTGTTCTGTTTCTTGCAGTTGTGTCATTCCTTCTTTCCGAGCTTCGCGAACCATCGTGTCTATGGGTGCTGCTATGCGTGGACTAGGCTTTGCATGCTCCATAGGGATTACAACATCTGCTTCATACTTCAGCGTCGGAAGTGCTCTCGTAGTTAGGGTTTTACACATGGTCCTATAAGCCCATAGAACCATTGGTACATGCAGGTCCTAGTCAGTGTGTCTCACATGGTGGACCATGTTCAATACTTCACACACTTTGTCAAAGGCCTCCATGTGGGTAATCTTTGTCACGCTTGGTCTTATCATACTTCTTCATTTGCGCCATCATCTTGCCCGCTCCTGCTTGCTGGTCCTGTTTTCTATCACGAGGATCGTGTGCGTTCGTGCAGGTTGTGTACCATATGCCTGTCCCCATCGGGAGAGGTGGGCGTGAAAGATATTTCATCCATCATACCCAAATTTCATTCGCATATGATGCTTTCCAAACTGCCTGAGCATCATCCTTCTACATTCATGCTAGTCCTCAAAACTTCTTTGATGCGTACCCCACCATCTTGCGGGCATAGCACATAGTGCCCATTTCAAAGCGTCGAAACACTCTTGTTCAGGTACTTCGCTTTCAAGTTTGTTCAGGAAATCATCCACCTCACTCAATCCATCATACATAGGCAGATCTCTTACCTCTGTTTCCACATAGCACAGTGACCTTATCATCATGTTGCAGTTGAGTGTGGTTACCTCGTGTAACCGGTTCTGCCATCCGTTCTCCTCGTCTGAATCTGAGGTGCATGAGCTTTCACGCTCCCACGAAATCCTGCCATCCACTGTTGGATTCACCTAGTCCTGCTCCCACGTGGTTATCTTGTAGATACAGTCTAGATCGTCATTGTTGTCGTTGTCACAGTCACACACTGACTCTGTGTAGCGCGATCCTTCCGTGGGATCTAAAGGTACCACTATGCACAGTGACTTTTTCTCAAAAATCATCTTGTGCTTCTTTAGATTTATCACTCCATTCATGTCAGTGGCCCAATCTATCACCAGTAGCATAGGATAGGTATGGCTATCATCAACAATCTCTATTACTTCGAAATCTGCAAGCGCGCTTGCACCTTCGATATCCACCGTTATTCCCTGCAATCTTCCCATGGGCAGGATCTTTTGTTGATTCACCATTCGCAATTGAATAGGAGACCATTGCAACATGGGCCTACCCATGCGCTCCCATGTCTTCTTTGGCAGTACGTTCACGTCCAATCCTAGATCCAAAATTACTTGATCCATTTCATATTCCCCGATCTACATGGTCAATCTCATCTCCCTTCCTATTCATGTTGTGTGCTTCTGGACTACGCTCGGTTCTCCTAGCGTGGTCCCAGCACATCTAGTGATGAGTTCTTGTAGCCCCTTCATAGCCTTGTTTTCATACAATAGCTTCATGCATGTCTCTAGAAAGGTAGTGAGCATTGATGGGTCCATTTCTGGTTTCAGTTCATCTTTACTACTTGAAGTGGAGGCCTCCGCGAAGCTCTTCTTAGCTTCCATGAATGTCTCCTTCACGCACTCTAAATAAATTTTTGGTTCCTTTGTTGGAGCCTTGCGAACTCATGCACTCTCTTCGGGCTGCTTACCTTTGTCATCTCCTATTGTAATACCACTTCGGAGAATGATATTTACATTTGGTTCTTCCTCGCGTGGCTCAAACCTCATCATTTGCAGGTTCTGTGTCGAGGGAGGTTGGAGTGCTCCTTTATCGCACAACCTCGCTATCAGCGTGGGATAGTCCTTTGTCTCATGATCAAACTGGGTACAATATAAGCATGATGGTCTCGTCAGATTTATACAATCGTGGGCATAATGCCCTGGCCCTCCGCAATCCCATTCCACCTTCCTGGTCTCATTCCACCTCGACTGTGTCCGCGCCCCTGAAATCCACTGCGTGCCATCCCTACATTTTGATCGAGGGCTCGCGTTTCGATCTGAACTCTGTAGGTAGGAGTCCGATCCATCATCAGTTCATAACTTCTACAGGTGCACTCATCATGGCCTACTGATCTGTAGAAATTATAGAACAACTATTGGGATGTCTGTGTATACTTCTGTAATAGATGGCAGTTATCTGTAGCATGCTTCCCTCCTATTTGACAAATCATGCACCATAATTCAGGCACCGTGCTCGGTCTTGCTTGTGCCTCTAGTCTCAATGGCATTGGCCCTCCTCCTGCTAGGTAGTTCATGAAGACTAGACAATGTTCCTTGTCATGTCCCTAGCCTTTGCACTTTATGCACCATACCTCCTCGCACGCTTCTAGGCGAGTTGTCATGTCTTGTTTCAAACTCTGCATCTCAAGACACAAATTTTTCAATTGTGTGTGGATCTGTTGGACTCCCAGGTTAGGATATTTTATCAGGGTCTCATGTAGTCTCATTGCAACCTCCAAGGCCTCAGCCTGAGTTGACAGCTTCTGTTGTGACAACGCATTCCTTAAATGTAGCGTTAGCGACACTACAAACCATGAGCAATGTTTCCCATCCGTCAAGGTCATGCTGGATTCACGAATCATACACTTAAATCTCTGATCTAGCTCCCAAGGGGTCTCGCCTGGAAGCATCATGGTTTCCTTAAATCCAATAATCAACTGTCTCTCTCATTTTGGCCTGCTAAATTCCCTGTTTAGTGTAGCTTGGATATCCACGATCCTTGCATTTGGATTATCATTGGAATGCTTAATGTACCATGTCAATGCGTGATCCTGCAATTCGCTCACCAGCATTTCCTTCTTTATATTGTCATCCATGACTCCTTGTGCTTCCCATACAACCTTTACCATGAACCAAAATTGGTCTGGATCTTCATTCCCTACTCCTTTGAACACCGAAAATTTTATTGCGCTTTCCATATTGAACTATGGTGGTGGAGGAGGTGGTGTGGGCAAAGATGGGGGTGAATATGGTGAAAATGGTGGTGGTGTAGGTGGCAATGGTATGCGCGGAATTCGTTGTCTTATCAGACTGATCACACTTCTTGGGAAAATTTCGCGAGCTCTTCCCTGCTCTCCCATGGAGGTGAAATCAAGGGACTAGTCTCTACTTCTGCGCTACCTTCGTTTCTATAGATCTTCCCACTTCGCGTAGCCCCAAACATCAATTTATTCACATAACCCGCTTTTCACACAGCAACATTTTAATCCAAGTGTTCAAAGATTTAACATACTTACCTCGTGGTCCTTTGAGGAAGCGTCATTCCACCTCGCTATAGCTGACTGAAGTATCTATCGCGAACTCGGTGATAAACCCTCCTATAATTTGATCGAGCCAATGGTCCATAGCGCACGCAATCTTATCTTCTGATGTTTCTAGTCTGCGGCACCAACTCAGGAGTCCACACAATAGGTTTGTTGAGCCTACACCTTCCCTGATTGTCTGCTAGCTTCGTGATCCACTCGTACAACTCAGAGGGGAATGATGCAAAGAAAATTTTGTGGATTTATGTATATAAGTAGCACTCTAACCACTCTTCCTTCAATACTCGTGGATTCTTGTTTTCCTGCGCCGCGAACTCGTGAATCTTTCTGTCCAACCACTCTTCAATTTCTTTCTTTGTCAGATTCCAGTGACATGACATCAGACATCTCTTATGTAGATCCTGGTCCTGGCAACAGAACCATTTTTTGGCTTATTGGGGCCTAACCTAGGTTCAGAGTTAAGTTAGCCAAACAAATCCCAGTACTACTGGCCCTTTTGGCAACAGTCCGCGGAGCACAGACTGAGGTCTCACCTGAAGTAGTATGGGAGGGTTCTAGAACCAGGTTTCCGCATGTTGGAGATGTCTGATGGGTTCAAGAGGTTCATGGTTCGACCCTGCGTGCAAGTCACTTCACACACCTTCCCTTACCTTGCAGCCTGATATACTGCCTTCGCGCAGCCCTACTCGGGGGCCGAATGTTGTTATTACCCCAGACCTTACTGAAATTCCACAGTTAGTTGATTATCTTAGCCTACTTGCATGCGTTAAACTATAGTTAACAATATAAACCATTCATACAAGCGTGTGCAGTAAATAAACATTATATTCACAACTTATATCAAACATGCATTAACTCAAGAATAGATTCACAAAATTATGATAAAAAATCTCTTTATTAATTCTTTCCTTAGTTACAGACTCGACTCCACCCTACTCACTTAGCTGCAGGGGTCTGTGTACTCAGCTGCGGACTACTAGGCCTCTGCGCACTCAGCTGCAGAGCCTTCTCCTACTCTACGACCAAAGACTCACCTAGTCACTTAGACTCTTTCCCTTTTTCTACTTTTCTACCTCCTCCCACCAGTTCTCTTCTACACTTAGAGCCTCACTCTATTTATATAATCCCATGGTCCGCAGACCATGGGTAGGTCTATCCAACCGACATTACATTACAAAACTAGGGTGGAGAACCCTATGACTCTATCATACATTTCACGCTCCACGCTCACAATTTTTGGAGTCTTTACAACAATATCAGGTCAAAACTTGGGCTTTTGGCCCCAAAACATGTCGTGGGGTGGATTCGATGCCCAACACCTTCTTCACCTACAGGCAAACTTAATCTAGACAAAAAGTCTGCAACAACCTGGCTTATCAACAATAGTTAGATCAAACTACTGTAATAAAAGTAACCATCCTATAATCTGAGCATTCACATCTGGTTTATTCATTAAATATTTGATTGCAACATGGTCAATATGCACAAATGTTTGATAGCTTGTAATATAATGCCTAAATTTGTTCAATGAATGCACAACAGCCAAGAGTTCCTTTTCAGTCACTATGTAATTTAGTTCATCCTTTGATAGATTCTTACTGATAAAGTAGATAGCATAAGGGAATCTTTCATCTATCTGACCTAGGGCTACTCCTATGGCTTTGTGTGAGGCATCAGCATGAATATGGAAAGGAAGGGCCCAATTTGGGCCTCAGAGAATCAGTGCAGTGGTTAACTTGTTCTTTAGGGTGTCTAAGGCCTCTTCATAGCTTTTTGACCATATAAACTTAGATTCCTTGGCCAACAAACCAAATAAAGGAGAGGCCAACTTACTAAAGTCCTTTATGAACCTTCGGTAGTATCCAATTAACCCTAAAAAACTTATGACATCTCTCTACTTTTGAGGAGGTGGGACCCTTTGGATGATACCTATTTTGTTTGGGTCACTTGCATTCCTCGCTGAGATATTGAATGACCTTGCACAGTCCCTACAATTATCAAGAATTCACATTTTTCAAGACTGAGAGACAGGTTCATTTCAATTCATTTGTGTAGTACTTTTCCTAGGTTGGACAGAACCTCTTGAAAATCACAACCATAAGGTGTAAAATCAGCCATATAAATTTTGACCGCATCATGGAATAACTCAACGAAAATACTCAGGATTGCTCTCTAGAAAGTGGAAAGAGCATTGCATAGGCCAAAAGGAAGGACCCTATAGGAAAAAGTACCCCAAGGACAAGTGAAGGTGGTTTAATCCTGGTCTTCCAAGCTGATCTAGATTTGGTTGTACCTGCTAAATCCATCTAGGAAAGAGAAAAACTTTTTCCTTGCCAGACCATCTAGCACTTGGTCAATGAAGGGTAGAGGGAAATGGTCCTTCTTTGTGGCTTTGTTCAACTCCCTATAATCGAAAAAAATTCTCCACCTACCATTTTTCTTTGGAACTAACACCAGAAGAGAGACCCACTCACTGTCAGAGATAGGGTAAATGAATCCTGCACCTATAAATCTTTGAAGTTCTTCTTTGACTATATCTTTAAGAGCTAGATTCATCCTCCTTTAGGGCTGTTGGACTGGCTTGCAACCGTCTTTCATGTATATGTGGTGACTACACACTGAGGGGTGTACTCCCTTTATTTCTTTGTAACTCCAAGTGAAGGCATCTAGATGTTCCTTTATCATGTTGCATAACTTCTCTTCTTGGAGAGCAGAAATAGATGGACTAATTTTTAAGGTTTTGTTAGGGCCGAATTCTATGGTTTTGACACGGAGGGGATTGGAATCGGCCAAGCATAGGTCAATTGGATGATTTTTCTAGGTTTCCTTTTCTACATCTTGAATCTAAGGGCAATGTACTGGGAGTTGGACTTCGGAGTAGGTGTTCAATCAAATCATCTTCATCCCAATGTCCTCCCATGGTTGTTTCTAAAGTATAAAGCTGGGCGGAATAAAATTCATCTTCTTCCTCATCCTCCAACCATAAAGGTAAATCACACTCTAGAGATGGCTGAGCAGTAGGGTATATGAATAACTGCTTGGAGATATGCCCATTCTTGATGGTCATATTCCCAACTCTGCACCTATTGTAAGCATCGACAGTGGCCAACCAAGGTCTCCCAAGGATGAGAGGGTAACTAGCAAGCTTAGCCTTAGGATGGAGAACTAGGAAATATGCAAGGTACTACCAAGAGTCAATGGAGACCATCACATCCTCCCAAATCCCCTCAGGGGTCACTGTGGAGTTGTTTGCAAGTTGCAGAACTGTTGTGGTCTTCCTCAATGAACCTTGGAGGTTGAGCTTGAGCATGGTGTCCTTGCTCATCACATTAATGGCAGCCCCAAGATCAATCAAAGTGTGTGGGACAATGGTGTCATTGATGTGCACATCTACTATAGGGATTCTAGGGTCCAGATACTTCGGATAAATTACCTGCCCCAGCATTAAGTCGGACAGTTGTCCAATGGAATTAATGGTAGGGGCATCCCTTCTTCGCCTCCCTAGATGCTTAAAGCACTTCTCCTTAATCAAATTATTGTAAACAGGAACATCTTTTAATTCTTGGAGAAGTGGAATATTTACACATAGAATTTTCAATTCTCCTAGAAGTTTAGTCTCTTCTAGGGTAGGTTGGAGTTTTTGGGTTAATATCTCAGGAAAGGGTGGATTCACTTTAATAATGCTTTCCTCTCTTTCTTCCTAAACCTCCCTAGGTGGAGGTGGAGGTTGGTTATCCAAGAGAACTCTCCTAGATCTCAGGTTAATTTCATGTATTTCCACAGCACAAGTTGGATATGATGTCTCTCCACTATATGCTTGTTGAGTCTGTCTATTATTAGGGATCGGATTTGGCTGGGCAGGAATCTAAGGTTGCTTGGGTGGAGTGTAGCATCTATGGTTGGGTAGGTGGTGGAGGAAATAAAGTTGGAGCATTGCTGTATTGGGGTCTCCACCCTTGGGGCGGTGCATTCCACTGAGGTTGTGGTGGAGAATATGGTTGAAATGACTAGTTGGATCGCAGGGAGTGATACTGAGATGAAAAGTGCCAAGGAGGGGGTGTAGACTAGGAAGGATGAGTAGGGGGTCCCCAAGAATGTATGGTTGTGGTTTGGTTGGGGTTGTAATATGCATGGGATGACCCTTGCATGGCCTACTGGTATGGTCTAGGCCCATGAGGTCTCCTTTGGTTTATGTAGCAGAGCTGCTCAGGGAACCCTTCAGCTCCTTGATATACAACTTTGAGTCCATTCAAAGAAGGGCACTTTTCTGTGGAGTGGTTTTCTTCACAAACTGAGAAAATTTCAATAGAATTCAATGGACATTCATTCCTAGGGTGCCTCCTGGTTCATCTAGGACAAAAAATGGCTAAGGCTCTTTTTTCTTCCTCCTGATTTCTCTTAGTTTGCATAGTGTCCATTTGCAAGGCAAGGGTTTGCAACATCTCACTTTTTAAATCTTCCAGCATGTTTCCAATTTCACCCTTGATGGATGAGTAAGAAGAGGATGTACTGACCATAGGTTGACTACCCCTACCCTTTATCCTAGCTGCCCTAGAATGGTTTCTAAAGACAGTCGTGATATCCTCATAGGGCAAGTGGTAGATATCTCCTCCTACTAACAAGTGTAGGGTATCCAGAAGATCTTCCCTTACTCCCCTAAGCAGGACTAGCTTTAGTGACTCAATGTCAAGTGTGCACCTAGCCCTTTTGTAACTAAGCTGGAATATTTCTTCGTAATCCTCTAGGGATTCATCATTGCTTATGGTCATCCTAAAAATTTCCTCTTTAATATCCTTTGACCAATAGTAGTCTCGATACTTGTTGTTAAAGGCTTACTGCCTCTGAGCCCAAGTTGTGATGCTATCCCCAGGTAAACCCATGAACTAGCGCAATTCTACATCCTTGAAGGTAGATGGAAATAGTTTTAACTTCTGCTCATCATCTGTATAGTCATAGGTTCAACATATAACAGCAAACTCAAATAGTAAAGTGTTGAGATATTATGTGGTCAAGCCATGGAAATGAGGTAGGGCAAACGGGCTTATATTTTTCATCTTAGTGTCCCCATTGGTTTCCCTGATTGGGAAGGAACCCTCCACTCTCTCTCTGTTCCCTCTATCATTTCTATTTTCAGCGATTAGTTCAGTAGGAATGGGTTATTCTTCCTCTTCTTCCCCTATATGTTCTTCAAATATGTCAGGTTTCTCACCTACGGATTCCTCTAGTTCACAGCCACTGAAGAAGAGGGAAGGTTGGTTGTTTGATGGAGTGGGGGTATTTGGAAAAACTTTCCCTAAGTTATCCATATTCCTACGAGGCATGAAAGGAAATGTTTTTGGGTTGGTTTTGTGTTTTTTTTCAAACTTGGAAAGTACTTTATAGAATTGAAATTGTTGATTAAATGAAAACTACTACTGAGTGAAAAACTACTTGCTGAATTGAAATCTTGCTTGCAAAAATGGAAAGGAAAGCAAAAAATATAGAATGAAAAAGGAAGCAACTAAATTACTTTTGCAGAAATAAACTAATGGCAGAATATTAGAGACAAGAAATAGAAGAAAGAAGCAGTATTCACATATTACTCAGACACCTCCATGGCAATGGTGCCAAAAAGTGATGAGCACCAGTATTGCAACAAGCATGCTACAACTCTTGGGCTACCAGCTTTACTTTGTCAACCTAGGGTTCGTATAAACTTGGAGGTGTCAGTGTTGTATACACAAGTAAAAGTGATGGTTCTGCCTTTTGTCACAGTTCAGCTGGTGAGATACCACTGGGGTTTTCAAGCCATACTTCTATGGAATTAGAAGAATCTTGGTTTCTTGATGGAAGAAAGGGAAATCTGCTCTATGGGAGAGCTACTCTACCGCAATAATGGAAAAGACCGAAATTCAATGCTAAATCACACCATTTCCTAATTAACTGCCAAGAAACTATGCTTTGTAATAATGCTAAATTAACATGAACCAAATGCTACTATCTAAGCATGAAAGTAAGAAGCATCATTCATCACTAATTTGCAAGTAAAGGGACTGAAATAAATATGTTTTTTGTCTTTTTGTCTTTTCATGCAAAATCAAGTATGCAAACTAATTTCTTTTGGTGATGTGGTGGGTGGATTAAGGATTTTGGAGGATGGTTGGAAGGGTTAGGAGATGGTTAGATGGTGTGGAAGACCCTTGGGAGTCTTTTGGTGACTTCCTAGAGGTTTTCCCTCAATTTGGCCTCAAAACAAGCCATTTCAGGAAAACCTACAAGATGTACTAGAAACCTACAGGATTCCCTGTAAACCTATAGGATACAACCGAGAGAAAAATGGAAGGTTTTGGAGGTGATGGAAGGCTTAGAGAAGGTGGTAGATGGGTGGAATGAAGTGAGAAAAGGTCTAGGAACACTCAGAAGTCAACAACAAGGATAGAGGATGGTTGGATTCGCTCAATGTGCTTGGAAGAATTTCTATGAAAAATGATCAAAACTAGTGAAGGCAATAGTGAAAACAAGGAATGATTATGGTGGATGGAGTGGAAGGTGGTTGCTAGCTATGAAGTCTTGGTCTCCTCCTGAAGCACCTACTCTACATAAAACATGTATAATTCCCAAAAAGCTATGTAAACAAGAAGCATTCTCATAAGCTAGAAAAGCATAATTAATGAGCTAAATGCCTACATGATGCATGAGGAAAGTTGTTGAAAGGAATGAGAGCATGGATGAGATCTACTGCAAGGGTCAACATAGAAGAAATGGAAATGAAATCCTACTTTGCAAAACTGATCAAATGCTAACTTAAATACAGTAACCTCTAAAGTTTTGCAAGAAATATAAATCTGTGTTTTTGGGGCTGCATAAGGGTCCCTTCCTCAAATCATGATCCCAAAGGAGGAAATGAGGCTAGGAAACCCATTTACAACCTTGTGGTACTCCTTTTATCCCTACTAACCTACTACTGAAGTAAGGCACAAATGGAAGCAAACTAATAAACAACCAATCCAATCTACACTACTTGCAATGAAAACACATCTAAAAGCAAATTAAAAATGAAGCTATAAGACTCATCTAAACATACAAATACAAGAAAGAGGAGCCTTGGATGCTAGGGTTGGGCCCTAACCCAAGAGCTTCAACCCTCTGAGTTAACTCAGTGCTAGCTCAAAACAAAACTCATTCTTATTACCAAAACAGAAAATTACATCAATAAAACATTCACAAGTCTGGAGCTCGAAAATAGCATAGAGTTTTACAACAAAAATTCGAATCCTAATGAGACTCTAGGCCTCTCTACTTATACAACTGATTTCCCCAATTACTTCCTTAAAATTAGGGAGGCTTGGCTCCCGAACTCGAGATAAACTTGCTCTTTATCTCTCACTTGCTCAACTGCCTTCTAATCCTAATGGCTTGGCTACTTGCACTCCGATCTAGTGTGATGGATGGAGGAATATTCGAATGGGGGAAAAGTAAATGAGGAGGATTTACCTCCTACAATCCCTCTCCCTTGTCCCATTTGAGTTTTAACCGTAGTATTTTCCAAAATTCCTTAATTTTCTCCTTCAATCCTGCATTCAATGCATATTTGTCCAGTAGGCATCATATCCAACTCTAACTGATCTCATAAAAAATATATAATCAAAAACATGTAATAGTTGTGAGAAAAGTTGGTTTGACTAAGCTAGGAGGTGAATTAATGCCCATATAATTACCAAATGATGAGGCTCATCAAAGCTCATACTAGAAGATGCCCCAAGTAAATTAAGAGTTCATATTCTATGGTCCACATTTATAGACATGGAGAGGGAGGTTGTAATTGAAAAAATTGAGTATGAAAGAGACCAAACCTCTAATGGTGAGGAAGAGGAAGAAGAACCTAAAGAAGAAGAGGAGGAACCTAAAGAAGAATAAGAGGAACCTGAAGAGGAGGAAGAAGAACCAGAAGAAGAAGAAGAAGAGGAAGAACCAAAGGAAGAAGAGGAGGCAAAGACAAATAAATCAAAGGGAGAAAAGAATAGTGGGAAAGAAGCACAAAAGGACAAGGAAAGTCTTGAAACTTATACCAAGGAAGGGGAAGAATCTCCAAGAGTGTCTCCTAAACCCACAAAGAAGGAGGCAGCTCCTCCCTTAACTGCCCTAAGCACACCCATAAAGTCAATAGGAAAAAGGGAGAGGTAGACTCCCCTATATTTCAAAACAAGGAGCACTAGGATAAAACAGGGGAGATCAAAAACGCCTACCAAGACTCCTATCATCATTGAAGACTCATCGAAAGGATAAGAAAAACTAGTCTCCCCATCAATGAAAGGTGAAGAGGGCACATCAAAACAATCTTTTCCAAAGTCGCCAGTCACCTATGTTAGGAGGCATATCACTAGGTCAACCTCAGCAAACGAAATCAAAGAACCTTTGACCCCCTTGCATAAATGGAAAATCCTCCTATAGGAAACACAAACAGTCCTACAGGAAACTCTATCAGCACTACAGGAAACAAAAAAAAAAGCAGGAAGGACGGCAAGGACAAAGGAAAGGAAATTAAGCAGCAACACAAGTATAGGTGGAGATAGATTCTCCAAAGACAATAAAGCGAGAATCCCAAGAGCTACAGGAACCTGGCCCACAACCCAATATCAACTCCTATTATAGATTCATTGAGGGAGGTTGATTAATGCCACATAAATTTTCCATCCCTCTCTTATTTGAGCTTGAGAAGGAGAGAGCAAGGACACATCACTGGATGAAAATTGCTAAATCAAAGAATGTAGAGGATGTGGGCCATATGGAAGAGAAGCTACTATAGATGGGTAGAGAGTTGAGTGAGATAAGGGATAAGGAAAGGGTTATGAAATCTCAACTAACGGCTGAAAACACATGGCTGAGGAGGAAGGTACAGGAAAAAGAGAGCCAATTGGCCACTATGGCAAGCCTTGCCTTGGAGGCACTGGAGTGTAGGATGCCATCAAAATCATATGCCTTGTACTTAAATATAAATGGCTTCAATTTCAAATAAAGACCCCAGCACAATCAGGGACTATGCCTTTCCAAGACTATAGAATATTCATTGAGATCTGTGACCAAAGCACCCTGGAGGACAGGGCCAAGATATATGAATTCTACTTACATAACTTGGCCTTAACAGACTTGAATGTGTGGGACCCCAATCCAAAGTTGGGGGGATTACAACTAATGTCCTTGGCATCATGGATGAGTCATTAGGAGGCCAAGGCTAAGGAAGTAAAGAGAGTGTTGGAAAGAGAAGAAAAAGAGCCCCTTTACATTAGAATAGAATAGATCAATTCCATGGTTGTCATTATCACCCACAACCTCAATGTCAATCATCCCTAGCTCGCACCAAGATACCTAGCTATGTAAGAGAAATAAGTCACTCATTTTGAGGACACTTTGAGATTTCTAGGGGATGAAAGCCAACAAGAATGCCAAAGGAGATGGGGTACCCTACCATACAACCTAAATACCATGGAGTATCATTCCCCTGAAAGAATGAGGGATGCACTAGAGAGGACCCCATTGTATAATAAGGCACTGCAGATACTCAAAATCAATTGGATTGGCTTGGGTATGTTGTAAGGAAGAAAGGAAGAAGAGGAAAGAAACTAGTGGGAGGAAATAGGGAAACATGCAAGATTTTATCCACAAGAGGAGAATACATCAACTGAAGCTTGGAATGTCAGAGAAGCCACAAGAGAAATGAAATACATAGACTTAGTTTAAGTTTCTCAGAGGATGAGAACACTTTCAGTAGGGGGTGATGATGACACTCATCAACAAGTAAATTATATGTACCTTAATGCCACTCTCAACTTATTAAAATCAAATCTTCTCAAATTTCTTTACATGTTTTATTATATTTTGCTTAGTAAGAAGGGTAAAGATGAGATGTTATGTCATGTGGCCTAATGTGCATTAATTGCAGGATTTGGGTAATTTTGGATAATTTAAGTGCAAGAAATAGAAGTAAAACAAGATAGAGGGATTTTAGGAGTTTGGATCTCCCTCCTTAACTCCTCACTAACTCAAAGATACCTCCAGCAGATCTCATCAGCTCGGCGTTACAAGCATCCAAGCTCACTGAGGTCATTGGCAGTCAAACCAGTGATAATTGAAGACAAGTTGATCTCGAGTTGGGAGCCAAGCCTCCCTAACTTTAAGGGACTTGTTGGTAGCTTCAGTTGTATAAATAAGAAGGCCACATTAGGATGGGACTTTTTTTTTTAGCCAAGAGGAATTTTAAAGATAAGACATTGTGATTGGTAAATCTTATGTATTTTTCATATTTTAATGAAAATGAAAAGCATTCCCTTGTTGGGATGGGGTCCCCTGCATCAGTTTTGGGGAAAAAACCCAAATTTTAGTCTCTGAAAATTATGGTCGTGGAGCGCATAGCTAGTTAAGAGTCAAAAAGGGTTTTACCCTTATTTTATGTAACTTGAGCGGCTTTTGAAGATCTACCCATGGTCCATGGACCATGGGATGGTATAAATAGGTGTGTCTTAGGGATGTCTAAGGAAAGTAATGGGAGTTTTCTATGGGTACAATGGAAAGAGTCTAGAGAGTTAGCGTAGGAGAGTAAGAAGGAAGGATCTGTAGCTGATTGCACAGAGGCCTAGAGTAGTGTCAGCAGCTGAGTGCTTGGACCCCTGCAGCTGAGTGCGCAAGAAAGCCTTGAGTCAGTAAGCTTAATTGAATATCAATAAAGAAGATTGTTGCATAAATTCTTGTGTTTTATCTATTTGCTTTTGTTATGTATGAATGCACTTTATGGTGTGATGAATAATGGTTTTATGAAATAATGATGTATTGATGCGCAACTTTACTTGATCTACGTATGTATCTGAATGCAATTAATGTTAAGTGATTACGCGAAGATTATAATGTTTTCTGTTAAATTTATCGCACACTTAGGTAATTGTTAGGATATTCCGACACATAGGAAATAGTTAAGTTCAACTTGGTCTAGTATAGAGTTAGGTATAGAGTTAGGTAAAGTGTGTTTCTTTACCGTTGTACATTTTGTAACTTACAATCCGACGGTCACGATATGTAGTGATCCGACGGTTCACTCTCTCCTCGGTATTACCGACACTTTGTTCAATAGATGATCAGGTTGCAGACATCTTCACAAAGGCTCTCACAGAGGCGAAGTTCACTAAACTTCGATATATGCTTGGAGTTCAGGAAGTTGTCACAAAGGGGGGATAGGCTCTAGTGCCTCCTTCCTTCTCCTATTGTGTCATATTTGTAAATCCTTCAATCCTATCCCAAGTTGTTCTTAAGGGGGGATGTTAGGATATTCCGACACATAGGAAATAGTTAAGTTCAACTTGGTCTAGTATAGAGTTAGGTATAGAGTTAGGTAAAGTGTGTTTCTTTACCGTTGTACATTTTGTAACTTACAATCCGACGGTCACGATATGTAGTGATCCGACGGTTCACTCTCTCCTCGGTATTACCGACACTTGATCCGTGGCTTGACACCCGATTGGTCCATGAGTTCTATTTAAAGCGCATGGAGGGTCATTGTTCGGGTAATCCGTCTATGAGAGAAAGCTTATGTAAATTTTCATTCTTTGATTAATAAATTCCCTGAAGTGGCCACGTTGGCTCAGGCCGTGGACTGTTTCCCTCTTTGATGGTTTTAACCACGTCAAAAATACTGGTGTATTGATTTGAGATCTGGTTGTGAGCGGTGTCCTTTTGGTGTTCTTTCTGAGGAACTTACCCTGTAAATTCCTACAGTAATTCTAAATAACTACTGACCTAAGGGTAATCTAAAATGTGCGTAAGTAGCTAATTGACTTGTTCAAGGTCCACAAAAGACAATCGTAGACCTTCGCAGAGGTCTCGAGGATGATTGAAGGAAATTATAGCCATATGCCATAGGATCCTAAAGGTCTGCGCGAAGGAAGATCTAGGTCACCAAAAGGACATCACACTGATCTCTGGGTGTGGAAGCTTGGTTCCATCATCCCCCCATACTACTTCGGTGAGACTTCAGTGTGCGCACCGTGGATTGATGCCGAAAGGGCTAGTAGTGTAGGATTTGTTTGGCACAATTAACTCTGAACCTAGGTTAGGACCCCCTAAGCCAACAAATGGTTCCATTGCTAGGACCAGGATCTATATAAAGAGATGTGTGATGATGCATCACTGGAATTCAACTAAGGAGGAAATTGAGAAGTGGTTGGATAGAAAGATCCACGAATTCACAGTGTAAGAAAATAGGAATCTGCGCATAACATAAGAACAGTGGTTGGATAGATATTTATACACATAAATACACAAAATCTTCTTCTGCACCTTCCCGATCGAACTATATGAGTGGATCGCTAAATTGGCAGATGACCAAGAAGATGGAGGCTTGACGATCTGATAGTGTGGACCCCATATCTCGTGCGGAGGTTGGAAGCTTCTAAAGATAAGGTCGCGCATGCAGTTGATCACTAGCTTGATTGAGTCATCGGAGGATCTATTACAGAGCTTGCGGTTGATACCTCAGTCAGTTACAACAAAGGAGAGCGATGCTTCTTCAAGGGACCACGAGGTAAGTATTTTAGATCTTTGAATACTTGGATTAAGATGCTCTTGTGTGAAAAAAAATTATTCCATTACCTTGATGTTTGGATCTACATGAAGTGGATGGAAATTTATAAATCAAGGGATAATAGGTCCTGAATATAGTCCATTTGATTGGACCTCCTTCAAGTGATGACGAGGGAGCAGCGCAGGCTTCACCACAGAGCACTGTCCAGTTGATAAGGAAGGGTTTTCCACGGATACCTCATTCGCCCACACGACCTCCACCTTCACCTCCACAAGATACACCTTCACCCACACCAACACCACCATTGTCGCTGGTCAACATGTCGAATACGATGAAGTTACCAGTTTTCAAAGGCTTAGGAAGTGAGGATCCTGATCAATTTTTGTTTGTTGTGAAGACTATGTGGACAGCACAACAAATTACAGATGATAATATAAAGAAGACGCAATTAGTCACCACTCTATAGGACCACGTGCTAACATGCTATGTTAAGTATTACACTGACAATATGTTGGCGTCATTAGCAGATACTCAGACCACTTTAAACAAGGAATTCAGTAAGCCTAAATCTGCCTCACAGTCAGTGTTGGCCCTCAGTTTTGGTCTATTTTTGCTTAAGGAAACTTACTTAATCCTTATATTTTCCATCCATTTTCCATCACATCCATCTCATTTTGATGTATTTTATGCATATTCAGGTATTTAATTTTAATTTTGCAATTTCTAGAAGTTTTTATGAAAATTGAATTTCAAGTGCACTTTTGGACAGAATCAGAAATTCCTGTAATAGCTATGTGGATGACATATTTGCAGGACACATGGGCTCGAGCTAGATACATGAATGGAAATCTTGGGAACTAGGACTGAACTAATTCCAATTGGTTCGGTCAAAACAAGCTTTATTAGGCCCGATCAAGGCTGGTCAAACATGACTAGTCACCCAGAAAATCCCTAGGAAATAGGGCAGTTTTATGATTTCATGGGATTGTCCATATTTCTAGTGATAGATTGGATGGATTCGACTTATATAGATGGATATGAATAGAAATAGTTGTTAGAGAGACTTATCAATTTGTTTCATTATCTTCTATTTAAGCCAAGACTTTGAAGGCTTATGATATGTAATTTTGATATAACTTTATGCTGAGACATTTGGATATTGGAGATTAATTAGAAGAACCTGTTCTACTTTCATTTTGTTGTTCATTGATGTGGATGAGTGACTAAAGTTTCAGCATTTGATAGCAACCTCAAGTGTGCAAAGCAAGGGTGGAGGGCCCCCACTCCAAGCTAAGTACAATTCATTGTTAAATTAGCTTAATTTTCATGAACTGGTTACTTTAGATTTGTTTACTTACTTTGTTTCAGATTTGCTTATGAATTTATGTGTGATGATTTATATTACTGGTGAATCTTAGTTTGCTTATCATTCTAATAATAAGGGACAACAAAGTGTTCAAATTGAATTCTCCTTCTATTGAATTAATAGATCAAAACTAGAATTCATCTTTGTTACATTCAAGCAGTTTTTATGTACTTTCAGTTTTCCAATGATAGCATAATGATGAATGAATTGTGATGAAGAATACCCAAAGATCTCTTAAGTTATGAGTCTTTTTCATTGTTTATTTATGCATCTTAAGCTATTTTTAATTCATGATTTCTGATTTCTATTCATTAAGTGATATTGGGAGAAAAGGACACAAATGGATCTCTTAAGTTAAGAGCCACTTCATCTTTCATACATTGCAAAAGTGAATTAGAAATTGTTAAAATAGGTTTATATTTGTAATATGTACTTCTTTAATTCTTCAAATTTTATCTTCTAAGCTTGGCTACACCTGATATCCATACACTGTGGACTTGCCTCCAAGTTTTACAAACCTGGATTGATAATGAATACTTGTGTTAATTTGTGTTAATAAATTAGCTCAATGGTCGGTAATTGGATTTAAGGAAATCATGATGAGGCCTGGTGAAATGCTATGGCAGCTAGATCAAAGACTAAAGTGCGGGATCTATGAAGCTAATATGAATCTCAGAGAGAGCCAGCACCGCGGTTGCTTTATAGTTGCGCTCCTGCCCAACTTAAGAATTTCTTTATCACAACAAAAGATAGGAACTCAAGTGGAAGCCCTAGAAATCACGATGAGATTGCATGATACACCTATCCAGGACGCTTCCTTGGGATTTTAACATATTCATGAAGAGTTGCAGAACCTCTGCTTGGAGTTGCAGAGCTTGAAAAAGGAAAAAGCAGCTAGACTAGAGGTGCGCGAAGAAGTTTGGTGTCTCAAATGTAAAAACCACGGGCATGATAAAGATCATTGCCCTGTCTTCATGAATTACATCACAGGAGGGGGGCCTATGCCCCTAAGGCAGGAAGCCCCAGTAGGACCAAGTATGGAGCCCACGTTATTGTGTGCTATTTGTCAAGTAGTCAAAAACATGTAACAGACAACTGTCATTTACTGCAAAAGTTTGTATAAACACCACAAGAATTGTTCTGTGATTTCTACAAATCGGTGGGCCACAATGAGCACCATTTTCGGAGCTATGAATTAATGATGGAGAGGATGCCTACGTATCGAATTCAAGAAGAAACTCGACCTCTATATTAGGGCACTGGGGGGATGCATAGAGGATATCAGAGGTGCAGATGAGGTTGAGGAGGAGGCAGACTTGGTAGGGGTTGGGGGCAGGTCATTTGTTACAATTGCAAAATGTCGGGACATTACGCGCGGGAGTGTACGAGTCAGACATGCCTATCATGTCAACACTACACTCAATTTGACCACACAATCGAAGAATGTCCTATGCTGATGGCCAAGATGTAGGAGAAGAAGGCGCATCCTCAACATCCTACCCAGAACATACAGATGATGAGGGCTGAGCCCCACGAAGAGGACTCGAATGTGAATATCGTACTGTGGAGCGGGATCGCGACTGGTGACGATAAGGGAAAGAAGACTGAAGAAGGTGGATAGGTCCACAAGGCCCCAGAAAAGGAGATTGGGCTTGATCTGGAGCGTGTGAAGGAAACGTTCATGGAAGCAAAGAAAAGCTTCGCTGAGGCCTCTACCTCAGGAAGTCAAGACAAATTCCCTGCAGAGGTTGGCCCCTCTGTGCTTACCACCTTCTTTGAGACTTGTATGAAATTACTGCATGATAGAAAGGTTGTAGAAGGGCTACATGAGTTGATAAATAAATGCGTCGGTAAGGATAATACTTTCGATGGACCCCGCGTAGTTAGAAAGATAGATAAGCATAACGAAATAATAGGGCATGAGATGAGGCTTACCACACAAATAGGAGACTATGAGATAGACTAGGTTATTTTGGATTTGGGGTCCGACGTGAACATATTTGTTGAATTGAGGCTTCTGTGATCCATATCAAGTTTAAGAGAAGATCTTCGGCGAAAATCACAAGATAAATCATTTGTCGACGCGTTTTGAACCAACCAGTGTGGTTCATCGTCAGGACAAGTTGAAGAAACAGATCGAGCTTAGCATGTTAAATAGTCTGAGCAGAGACTCCAACGGCTAAATCGACCAACGGCTAATTTTGACCTATGGACCCAGGTCAAATTACTATTCATTAATTTAATATTATTATTATTTTAATATTAATACAAAAAATATTTTTAAAAAATTAATTAATTAATTTATTAATATATATATAATTATATATATATATATATATATAATATATATATATATATATATATATATTAAAGTTATAATATTAGGTTAATAATAAAAGTTAGGATTCAAAATAAATAAAATACTATTAGTGGTTAGTTTAAGAAGATAATTTACTTATTTATTTAAATTATTCACTAATTAATGTTAATATAATATATATATATATTTCAATTAAAATCATACAGTTAAGGTTAAAAATATCAGTAAAATAATTTAAATGGTTAGTTAGAAAAGGTCATTTATTTAATTTAATTTAATTATTTGTTATTATATATTAATAATATAAGTAATTTTTTGTTTAATTAAATTATTTATTAAATATAATTAATATTATATTAGTAAAATAGTCTTGATATTAGTATATTATTAATATTAGTAGTCAAAATATTATTATTAATTAATATTATTAATATTATTATTATTATTTATGGAAATAAGTTAAAAGGGTAAGTTATAGATAAATAAAATAGTTACTTATAAAAAAAAAAAAAAAAAAAACTTTAATATAATTTATTTATTAAATTATTTATTAATAATTATATATATATATATATATATATATATATATATATATATATATATATATATATAATATATTAAAGTAATAATCTACGGTTATTTAAATAAAAGTTAGGTAAAAGACAGTTGAAAAAAATAAATAAATTAATTAATTAACAAATTAATTAATTAAAATATATATATATATATATAATAATAATAAAAAATAAGAAATAAGAAATAAGAAATAAAATAAATAAATAAATACATGTAAATATAGGGTATATAAATCAATAAATAAATAAAATAGAGAGAATGACAAAAAAGGGGAGGGACAGGGAAAAGACCAAAAGCAACCACAGAGCAAAACGATCAACCCCAGGAGGAAGGAAGGCTCCAGGGGGAACACAGAAAACTAAGACGACAGGGCATGGATCCAATAGCTACTGATTTTCCAGCCGTCATCTCTATTGAGATTGTTAGGCCTTCTTTCAATCTCAATAGCTTTCCATCATCGTAAATTCAGGGAAGCTATTGAGATTGAAAGAAGGCCTAACAATCTCAATAGAGATGACGGCTGGAAAATCAGTAGCTGTTGGATCCCTGCCCTGTCGTCTTAGTTTTCTGTGTTCCCCCTAGAACCTTCCTTCCTCCTGGGTTGATCCGTTTTGCTCTCTGGTTGCTTTTGGTCTTTTTCCTGTCCCTCCCCTTTTTTGTCGTTCTCTCTATTTTATTTATTTATTGATTTATATACCCTATATTTACATGTATTTATTTATTTTTATTTTTTTATTTCTTATTTCTTATTTCTTAATATATATATATATATATAATATATATATTAATTAATTAATTTGTTAATTTTTTTTTTTTTTTTTTTTTTTTCAACTGTCTTTTACCTAACTTTTATCTAAATAACCGTAGATTATTACTTTAATATATATATATATATATATATATATATATATATATATATATATATATATATATATATATATATATATAGATATATAATTATTAATAAATAATTTAAATAAATAAATTATATTAAAGTTTTTTTTTTTAATAACCCTTAAAAGTATTTTATTTATCTATATATCTTACCTAATTTAACTTATTTCCATAAATAATAATAATATTAAATTAATAATACTATTTTGACTACTAATATTAATAATATACTAATATCAAGACTATTTTACTAATATAATATTAATTATATTTAATAAATAACTTAATTAAACAAAAAATTACTTATATTAATATATATAATAACAAATAATTAAATTAAATTAAATAAATGACCTTTTCTAACTAACCATTTAAATTATTTTATTGATATTTTTAACCTTAACTGTATGATTTTAATTGAAATATATATATATATATCTATCTATATATATATATATATATATATAATATTAACATTAATTAGTGAATAATTTAAATAAATAAGTGAATTATCTTCTTAAATTAACCACTAATAGTATTTTATTTATTTTGAATCCTAACTTTTATTATTAGCCTAATATTATAACTTTAAGATATATATATATATATATATATATATATATATATATATATATATTAATAAATTAATTAATTAATTTTTTAAAAATAATTTTTGTATTAATATTAAATAATAATAATATTAAATTAATGAAATTTGACCTCGGTCCGTAGGTCAAAAATAGCCGTTGGTCGATTTAGCCGTTGGAGTCTCTGCTCAGACTATTTAACATGCTAAGCTGGATCTGTTCTTCAACTTTTCCTAACGATGAACCACACTGGTTGGTTCGAAACGCGTCGACAAATGATTTATCTTGTGATTTTCGCCGAAGATCTTCTCTTAAACGTGAACATATTTCCTAAATAGATCTAGGATATAATGGAGATACCTATGTTACAGTGGTCTCTGATTCAACTAAGGATGGAAAACCAGCAAAATGTTATCTCTATGGGATGATTACAGGGAGTTACCATAGATATAGAAGGTGCCAGCGCGCTGGTTGATTTTGAAGTAACAAAGATTCTTGATGATAGAAATCCATACCCAACACTCCTGGGAATTTATTGGGCTATCGACATGAATGGGGTCATCAATTTGAAGAAGCGAACAATGTCATTTGAAATAAAATCACTCCGTGTTGTAATACCATTGGACCCTGCAGAAGGACAACGCTATATTGAACCGGTCCACGACTCTAAGGAGAGTGATTATGATGTGGATCAGATCTATAAAATAACAGCGCAAGACCAAGACTAGATTAATCGGACAACTGATGAATGAATTGCATGGGACCGCGAAAGTTCCTGTACCTCGGACTCAAATGAAGAATTGGAACATTGGCAAAATAGGTTGCATGAAGTATCCACACTATGCTGCAACATGATGACCAAATCGTTGCATTGCGTGTCATCAGAGGTAAGAAATTTACCTTATTACGATGTTTTAACTGACGTAGATAAATTTTTGGATGTTTTTGAAAGATAACTTCGAGAGGATCACCGCTTTTGGTGGTGGGTATGCACAAAGACAACTTTAATGAGTGGCGTGATTACAGAAGGATGATGAGAACGAGATTTGGTCATCCTAAAGTATGGGTAACTGAGAAGTATGATGGGAGGAACGGTCCACGCAATCAATTGGCCAACTGGACTAAGGTATATGGAACGAATCTGCAGCCAGAATGGGTGCATTTATTCTGTCACACTCTCGACATAATCCCTATGAATTGGTATTTGGAAACAGAGCTCTGCCACAACACCGCAGAGTGGGATGTCTTAAGAGAATGGTTTGTGAGGACATTCAGCTTTGAATATGGGTTTGAAAGTATTGATGAGGCATTGCAGGAGGTTAAGGCAGTGATCTTCAGAATACCGAAGGATCCTTTGGAATTGGTTCAACCATATTGGAGCGCCCAATTGCGCCATGCGCTAGAATTCTATAATGCAACTGCTAAATGGGAGGATGAGGATCCAAGGAATATTAACATCCCAGAAGCAGAAGGCCACCGTGAGGTTGAGGGACCGTAGATAGAGAATCCAGACATCACTGCGCCATTGAAAACTAGGTAGGTAAACATTAGTACTAAAGCGGAGCCTAAATTCACGAAGATCGGAGATTATTGGGATGATGCCACAGTGGATAAAGTTGTTGAGTTACTCCACGAGTACCAGGATATTTTTCCTACAAAATTTTCAGACTTGAAAGGCATCATAGGCGATTTGGGAGTGATGAAAATAACCCTGAAACTAGACACGAAGCCCATTAAGCAGAGGCCAAATCGCCTTAATCCCAAATATAAGGAAAAGGTTTTCTTGGAGTTGGATAAGATACTTGAGGCAGGCATTATTGAACCTATGGAGGAATCTAATTGGGTGAGCCAAATGGTGGTCCACGAAAAGAAATAGAAAGGAGAGATACGAATTTTCATAGATCTTAGAAAGCTTAACGATGCTTGTGTCCATGATCCCTTTTCGACACCATTCACAGATGAGGTACTAGATAATGTTGGAGGACAAGAGGCTTATTCATTCACTAATGGGTTCTTTGGGTACCATCAGATTAAGATTGTGCCAGAGGATAGGAGTAAGACAACCTTTGCGACAGAATGGGGTTGTTTCCAGTAAACAGTAATGCCATTTGGACTCAAGAATGCGTCAGTGATATTCTCGCATGTAGTTATCGCGACGTTCAAAAAAATTATTCAAAAATTATTGGAGGTATATTTTGATGACCGGACAGTGTTTGGACTAGTAAAATGCCATCTAGCCAGTCTGCACTTAATGTTGGATACGTGCCGAAGGTATCAGATCGCGCTAAACCTGAAGAAGTGCTTGTTTTTTGTCCTCTTTGGGATTTTGCTGGGTCACGTGGTATACAAGCAAGGAATCATGGTGGACCCTGCCAATATCATGGTAATAATCAATTTGGAAGCCCCAAGGAGTTTCAAACAACTACATGCAATGATGGGCCATACTAGGTATTATCAAAACTTCATCAAGGCTTATGCTCAGATTACCGTGCCCATGGATAAGTTGCTAAAGAAGGATGCTACATTCTATTGGGATGAAGAATGTCAGTGCAATATGGATGTCTTGAAGGAAAAAATGGTCATCGTACTGATATTCGTCTTCCTCGATTGGAAGAAGGAATTTCATGTGCACATTGATGCCTCATGTATTGCGTTGGGAGCAGTACTGACATAGGCTAGTGAAGGGGAAATGGATCATCCTATAGCATTTGAGAGTAGAGATTTGTCAAAGGTTGAAAAAATTATTCAACAACAGAGCGTGAAGGATTGGCTATGGTGTACGCACTCCAAAAATTCAGACACTATCGACTGGGCAGACATTTTAAGATGTACACAGACCATTCTACATTGAAGTATCTAGTCAATAAGCCTGTGTTGGGGGGGAAGATATGCAAATGGTTTTTGTTATTCCAAGAATATGATTTTGAGGTAATTGTGAAATCGAGAAGGTTGAATGCAAGGCCCAACCATCTGTCGTGCATTGATACAGGAGAGGAACCTACTAATTTGGAGGAAGGATTTCCCCACACACCTCTCTTTGCGGTGCGTGTAGCGGATAACCACTTTGTAGACATTATCCATTTTTTTACCACAAGGAAAACTCCAGAAGGATCCAAAAGGATACACTAGTTAACAGAAGAAAATGTTGGTGGTGCACGCGGCCAATTTCTCAATAATTGCAAGCCATTTGTATAAGATGGGGTCGGACGAGATACTTCGAAGGTATGTGCCCAATTTCGAAAGAAACAGCGTCCTTGCGGAGGCTCATGGAGGAGCTGCAAGAGGGCATTATGCAAGGAAAGCAACCGTGTAGAAAATTTTTTGCACTAGGTTATGGTAGTCAACGCTGCATAAATATTCTAAAGCATATTCTAAGGCATGCGATGCATGTTAGAGAAGGTCCAGGTCATTGCAGAGGGATGAACTACCTATGAATCTGCAGGTGTCATTGTAGCCATTTGAGAAATGGGCTATTGATTTTGTAGGACTGATTTAGCCCCTAGGTAAGAAAACAGGTGCACGATATATAATCACCGCAATCGAATATCTGACCAAATGTGCAGAGGCAGAGCCTATGAAGGACTGTACAGGGACCACAATAGCAAAGTTTTTGTTTCAATATGTGTTGACTAGGTTCAATTTCCCAAAGTTATTGATGAGTGACCGAGGTACACATTTTCTCAATGAAACGATCAGTGCGCTAACAAAAGAGTTCCAGGTTTACCATCGAAAAATTACACCGTATAATCCTTAGGCATATGGAACAATTGAGGCTTTCAATAATGTTACACATTAATTTGTCACTGTTTTCGCTCCAGTCCTTCTACTGTGTCATGTGTCCAAGTCAAACATGCTCATATTAGAAAAATGCTCTCTGATGTTGCCAAATGACCCACTTTTCCTAAGTTATCTGCCTCATCGCGTCTGTTGGATAAATAAACGCGCTGAAGGGTGCTCATGAACAGTCCAGAAGCACTACCATCATGGAAGTACACCTGATTCTCGCGATAGTCCAATTTTATGTCCTAGCGCGAGGTTACTTGTAATCTTCGGCGATGACCTGACTAGCTACATTATTCAATAGCAATGTCAATGTTCTAGATCAGTTATGCCCCCGCGATGATCCAGATTAGGCGAATTTGTTCCAACATTCGGCCTTCCAGTTGACTCCAGACCTGGTTGTTGGCATAGTTTGTATCGCCCTCCTTTCTCTAGCATGGTTGTTCCGTCATTTGTGCTACCTTCCTTTGGATATAAGTTCACTCTTCCACCTTTCATGAAGACTCCTTCTCCTATTTAAACTCTCACCATTGCTATGCATTGCTAGTTTCTGATAGTTGGCTAGTTGAGCAGTGTTGTTATTGTTTGTGATTTTGCTAGATAGTTGATGTGAATGTGACAAGTGTGGGATTGTTGATAGCTTGTGAAGCTTGTGAAGTGCCCTTAATCTTGTGTGAAACTTATGAGTGAGACAAACTTGTGTGTTGGGAGATCCATCTTCAAAGAGTGAATGCTTGAGGAACATGCTGGCTGGACCATTCTGAGAAGGCCTGTGACGTCAAGACTTTGGTTGTAAGCTTATTCTTATTTCATTATTAATATAATCAATGATGTTTCCCTATGTCTTGTATGTAATGTACTTGATAGCTCATGACTTCTTGACTTTGTGAATAAATAGATCATTGTTGTTTCCGCTTACGTGCTTTGTTGTATTTCCTTTGCATTGTTTCAGGTTGATCACTCGTTAGGAGAAGGAAGCGGAAGCTGGAGAAGCACAACGGAACTCCATCGACCGCCGGTTGAGGTAGGCCTCCAACTATGACTGTTTAAGGAAAACTATTGTTGATCTGTCCTTGTTTGTGACTAGACCCACTCTAGGGCTAGAGGGATTGCCTCGTCCGCAGAGGGAACACTTTCCTGCATCACAAATTGGTGACTCCACTGGGGAGATTTGGCCTTTGTTCTTTTCTTGTTTACTCTTGTTTTGATTTTTTATTTGGTCTCTTTTGAAGTTTTGGGGATTAGTTACCAGTCTTCTAAGTTTCCTGGGTTGATCTGGGAAATACCCTTATTTGATTGAAGATTTGACTGTTTTTGATTTGGGAGTTTTGGTTCACCTGTCATTGTTTTGAAAGTCATCACGGATTTAAATTTAACAGTCGCGCTGTCATCGCACTCACCCTTTTGTAATATCCTGTTCATCGCGTAATTACGCCTTACAGTCGCGACGGTTCTGAAAATCAGACCATTGCAGAAAAGTCATGTACTTCTGCGCTGACATCGCTTTGTTGTTGCGGCTAGTGCTTTATCAGTGCTTGTTGCTTGTGTATTACCCGTGCTGATTGCTGTAGAATTGATTTTCTCAATTCTGCCTCCTGAGTCCATCAGTCCTGCTGGTCCCTTGCTTTTCTCACTTGTTTGATAACTTGTTTTTCACTGTTTATAGGTTGAGGAACTCTCTTGCGAGCTTTGTTGAATGAATCTTGCTTTTTTCTTAGGTGACCTAGTTCATTGTTTCAAAGTCTCTTGGATCAATTTGGCTTGGTTGCTTGTTTGCTCAAGATTCGTTTGCAGCTTGTTGTTGGTTTGATTGAGCCTTCCCCTTTGCTTGTTTTTGGTTGATTGTTTAGTGACTGTTATTGAACAAATCTTTGGCATTGATTCGATTTCTTTTCGCTACCAAACATAGATCACAATTGTTTGGATCAACTGGGATTTTCCACACTCGCTTGTTGTTTATCTGTTTCTTCTAGATTTAAAGACATCAAAACCAGAAGAATTGCA